>CM053606.1:13612824-13647147 GCA_028646535.1 Procyon lotor | reverse complement strand
AGCATGCAATTGTATATATAATTCCAGTTTGGTTTAAAAATGTATGTACAGGGTGCCTGGGTGGCTCAGTTGGTTAAGCGACTACCTTTGGCTCAGGTCATGATCCTGGAGTCACAGGATCAAGTCCCACATCAGGCTCCCGGCTCCACAGGGAGTCCCTCTGACCTTCTCCCCTCTCATGTTCTCTCTCACTCTCTCCCTCAAATAAATAAAATCTTTAAAAAATAAATAAAAAAAATTAAAAATGTGGGGCGCCTGGGTGGCTCACGTTAAGCGTCTGCCTTTGGCTCAGGTCATGATCCCAGGGTACTGGGATCAAGCCCTGCATCCGGCTCCCTGCTCAGCGGGAAGCCTGTTTCTCCTGCTACCGTTCCCTCTGATTGTGTTCCCTCTCTCGCTGTGTTTCTGTCAAATAAATAAGATCTTTAAAAAAAAAATAAAAAAATAAAAATGTATGTACATGCCATGTATACATTTGCATTTAAAGACAGAAAATATATCAAAATGCTACCAGTGGGTTCCTAGATAGTGTCATGATGTGGGATTTATTTTCTTCTTCATACTTTCAGAATTTTCTTATAGTAAACATGTATTATTTTTATAACAAAGAAATCTAAAAATAGAAACCCAGGTAGGTCTGGCTGGCTTCAAAGCCAATGTCATTCCCAACAATCTAGTCACTCATTAAACATTTATTTAGTTCCTACTGTGTACCAAGCAAAATTAAGTAAGATAGACTCTCTGCCTGCAGGGAATTTACACAAGTCTGGCATGGGGTTTAAACCTGAGTCCGGGGACTGGGGAAGGAAACAAGAGTCCACGAGTTCTCTAAATCACACGCAATGCTGTCTGTCCAACTGCACACTTTCCGGGGCAGAGGGTCCACGGCTGTCCTGAGCAGCAGTACAGCTTAGTGGTTAGAGGACAGAGCTGGAGCCAGGCTACCCGGTGTGGAGCTGGAATGTCCACTCACAAAGTGTGTGCTCTGAGGGGTGCAGGGGTCTCGTCTACAAAATAGGGGAAAAGATAGTACCTCTCTCACTGGGTGGTTAGAAGATTAAATGAGTTACTACACCTAAAGCACCGGCAGTATGCACTGAGGACACAGTTAAGTGCTCAACAAATGCATGAGCTGCTAGCCACTAGCATCACCACCACTGCCACCACCCCACCACTACATTCTCAAGGAGGCAGAGACAGAACAGACTAAAGACCACTAGAAAGGTTGTTTTCCACATCTCAACACTGACAGCATCTGATCCTTGATAAGCCTATAGTAACCATTATATTAATTTCTTTTTCCAGATTCTCTCAATTTCTAATGAAACTCTTCAGAGGCATTCTATAAAACCCAATGAGACAAAACATCAAAACGGTCAGCATAACAAACTGCTTGTGGCCTCTTATCTTCTAACTCCTAGAAACAAGTGATTTTTCAAGGCTATTCTAATGGCGGGAGGCTTTGAGAGGCTTATCTGTTTTTTGCCTGCCTTTCCGGCCACGCTGCTCTGATTCAGTAGCTCACCCAAGATGACTCTTTACAGGCCAAACTGCAAAATCTCTGGAGCAACAGAGTCATCTAAGGAGTGACTGGGGGCTGTGACTGCCTGCCACCTACTGTGACTCTTCCATCGTACAGTCAAGAGTCTCAACAAGCAACCATCACTCCAGTGCTCTTATATCCAACCTTTTAGGTGTTTAAAAAAAAAAAAAAAAGACTCTCGGCTTTGTCACTGTTACTTACAAGCATCTTGCCGTGATCTGAAGATGTGGGTAAGTTCTGAGGTTTCACCAACTCAATTACAATAGGCTTTTCCTCAGCAGGGAATAATCAATCTGGACACACAGTAACACCGAACCAAAGTTCAAATTCAAAGATACCCATTTAACGTAAAAATTAGAGAGCTCAGGCAACTACATAAGGCCAAAGCAGGCCTGGTGACTCGAGAGACTAGTTGCCCAACTGTAAGGGTCAGAGGCTCTAGAGCCTGCCCGCCCGCCCGCCCAATGGCTGTGTGACTTTAGGCAAGAGACCTAACTCTCTAGGCCTCACTTTCCTCGTATGTAAAATGAGGATATTAGTGCTTTTTGGTGGGGTGCCTATAAGCACTAATAAGCCACTGCATGTATAGGAGTCAATATATTTAAAGGACATTTCCTATAACACTGTAAACATTCATTAAATGTCAAAAAGAAACATAAAAATCCACCTGCCAAAATATTTGATTTTATAGTTCTTAGGTTGGATTATTAGTTCACAGATGTGCTTTTTAAAAATCACTCTGCTTCCTCACTTATACAAATTCCGTATGTATCTTCTATATGTCAAATACTGCATAATTAAAAAAAAAATAAGACTTTTTAGACAACCACACTGCTAGTTTCAAACAGCTGGTCTGAGATGGGAGTCAGGAAAGGGAGAGAAAGTGGGGTGGGTTAGGCCTCTCATAGAGGCCTAGTGCTGGGCTATAATCTGAAAGAATTCAAAGCCTTAAATTCATTGAAAATTAGCAGGAGATAACAGGAACTTTTGAAATCATCTGGCCCAATTTCTACATCGTGTAGATGAGGAAATGGAGGTGTTGACAAGTGTCTTAAGATCTTCCAGGTCAGTAATGACAGAAATGAGACTCTTCCTGTTACCTATGTTTTTGGTACATACTCTAAGTGGAAAGTAATGAAGAAAACATTTTGGAAAGGGAAAAAGACACAGTTCGGAAAGGTTAAGGTAGGGATCTAACAATAGGAGCTAACATTTGCAAAAGTTTATTATAACCCAGGCACTATGCCAAGCACTTTGCACGGTAGCCTTACATAATTTTTGCAAAACCTGTGAGGTAGTTACTATTATTAATTCCACTTTCAACTGAGAAAGTGGAGTCCTATCAAAAGTAAACAACTTGCCCTAAATCACAAAGCTGGTGAGCACCAGGGTCGGTAAATGAGCCCACGCCGTCTGACTCCGGGGCCGGAACCTTCCCCGCTGGATACTGCTCAAGCGTGGGAACTGAAAAAGCAGTGAAGCACTTAATCCCTCAGTCTTTCTCCTACTTTTTTGGTAACTTCTCTGTTCAGAGGCAGTGCAGAGACAGAGAGTAAAGAAAGTGGGGGTTTTATTGTTGCTGTTGTTCTTAATTCCTATAGTTAACATACCGCGTTATGTTAGTTTCAGGTGAACAATATAAAGATTCAACAATTCTATACATTACCCAGTGTTCATCATTGACAGTGTACATAAATTAGGTGTTCTTAAAGTAAGAAGAGATGCCATTAATTTAGAGGCTACTTATTCTGTGCTATATGAGGTGCCACACACACTTGTCAAGGCCACAAGGCAGATGATGGTGCTGCTGGGGAAGGTGGAGCCCATGCAGCACGAGTGGGGCTCTAAGACCCTTTCCTTACTCAGGGGACGGTGTGTCCCTGTCCATCCAGCAGATCTTTACTGGGCCCAGCCAAACACCCTTAACTAACGCTGTCCTTATAGAGAAAAGAAATTCAGCATAATCCTGCTCTCAGAGAACCCACGTCTACAAAATAGGGGAAAACCACTTTCAGCTTGGAATCCTACTCTTCTTACACCTCAGTACTTGAGTACCAGCAGCACTGAAGACTGGAGCTCCCACTGCCCACATCTGCCCTGTGACACCATGCAGATCACGCAACCTTCGCTAGACCCCTGTTTCACAGATGAACTCCATTCTCTACTCCTTCGAGTTCGGAAAGTTTTTTGTCTTTGAAGAAGCAGGAATTATTCATCTCTAGCTTTCTCTTGTCTGTCACCAGGGAGTATGACAAAGGGGTCAACCTGAGGAGCTAACAACAACAACAATAACAAAATGCAAAAGAGGGTAACTTCTCTATTGCCTCCAACTTTGGGAAAGAACCTATGGGATTCCATAGTATTTGCTCAAAAATGTTCAAAGGAAGACATGGAAAATTCCATCCTCAACACTTCACTGCCTGAGAAAAAAAATCCCAGAACTCTAGGGGCCAATTATTCTGCTGTCTCGGACTCTGACCTTAGAAAGGTTCAAACCTGCCTGGAACTGAGGGCCGCTGACAGCAGAGCTATATGAGCAGCCAATATCTGGGTGTGGGGGGGGGGGGGATCTAATGACTGCCAGGCCTTCAGAGCATCACTCACGAGTCACAGTACCACACCAAACCTATGGGCTAAATGAATAAGAGCAGCAAATTTCACTGTTATTTAAATTCCTAAGTTCCTGCTATGTTCCCAACATCATGCTGAGAGCTGGGTACCCAAACACTAGCAGGCCTTTACAGATCAACTAAGACTGGACTGCACTGATAAAACCAGGCCAAGCCAAGGCGAGTGAGAGCACAGCATAAGGGAAGCAGGAGGGAGGGGTCATAGGAGGGCTTACTGTTTGCAAACAGAAGTGAGGGAAATCTTTGTGATATGAATTAGAAAGGAAGACTAATGTGATACTATGAGCTGGAGTTTAGAACGGCGTGGCTTTTGACTGTCTCCCTTGTTTCCGCTCTTCCCTGGCCAGTTGGGAGTTCAAAATTTGAAAAATAATCTTAAAAAAAAAAAAAAAAGAAAAAGAATCTTAATAAAGAGCTAAAAAGAGTTGGGTTCCAAACCTGACTTTAACTTTGTAACCTTGAGTTAACTTAATTCTTCAAAACCTGTTTCCTCAACTGTAAAAGGGATAACATGTATGTGGGAGCTCATAATGCTATTCACACTTTTGTGTGTTTGAAACTTCCATATTTTAATGGAGATATTAATACCTTTTGCTTACCTGCTGTAAGGATTACCAGAAATAATTATGGAAAATACCTAGCCAGCGCCTGGCACTTCGTCGTATTCAATAAATGATAACATAATCAATATGCTATTTTTTAAAGTTCCGGGATGAGAGTAAAGAGAACGACATACCACAAACCAGTGAATTAACAGCTGCAGACTGCATACTTAGGAATATCTGGGTGTCTGTACAAAGACAATCTTTCCATATATGGGTCTTCTAGCCTTGCTCTTTTATCTACTTTCATCTTCCCCTTCCTGCTTTATTCATCCATTCAACAAATATGCACAGACTGCCTACTGTATGTAGGACACAGAGCTACATACTGAGAATGGAGGAGGACAGACAAGAAAGGGGTTTTGAGGGGACAATATAACAGGATGGGCTGGGGGGGGTAAATCTATGAACCATCTGAAATGATATACAAAAAGTTTTGAGTACATGGGTGTATAACACCTCTCTGAGAAGTTCTGAAGGGATTCTAAAAGGAATTATTTTTTAAGACTGAAAACCTAATAAACTTAGCAAGAAGCATAAAAATTTATAGGAAAAAACATAAAACACTCCTGAAACATCACAAAAGTAGCCCTGAGCAAATGGAAAGAAGGGCCAAGATCTTGAGTAAGAAGACTCAACATCATAAAGTTCTCTCTAAGCTACTTAATAAATTTAACATAATCTCAATAGAAATACCATCCATTTGTTGCTGCCTAAAATTAGACAAATCATTTATAAAGTTTATATGGCAGAATAAACAAGCAAAAGCAGCCAGGAAAACACTAAAAAAAGGGCAATATGAAAAAACTGGCCCTTACAGATGTTAAAAAAAATTATAAAGCCTCTAAAAGTAAGATGGTTTTGAAACAGCATATGAATTGACAATCAAACCAATGGAACAGGGGCATCTGGGTAGCTCGGTG
Source organism: Procyon lotor (assembly GCA_028646535.1). Taxonomy (NCBI): domain Eukaryota; kingdom Metazoa; phylum Chordata; class Mammalia; order Carnivora; family Procyonidae; genus Procyon; species Procyon lotor. The sequence goes on along the minus strand of CM053606.1, from coordinate 13,641,449 downwards.
GGTTAAAGCCTCTGCCTTCGGCTCAGGTCATGATCCTGGTCAGATCCTGGGATTGAGCCCCGCATCGGGCTCTCTGCTCAGCACGGAGCCTGCTTCTCCCCACCTCTCCCTCTGCCTGTCTCTCTGCCTGCTGTGGTCTCTCTCTCTCTCTCTCTCTCTGTCAAATAAATGAATAGAATCTTAAAAAAAAAAAAAAACCAATGGAACAAAATAGAAAATCCAATAAGAAACCCAAATGTATACAACAGTTTAGTATCCAATTAAAACAGCACCTCAAATCAACGGACAAAAAATAAGAACTTTTCTTTCTTTCTTTCTCTTTCTTTCTTTGTTTTCAGAGAGAGAGAGAGAGAGAGAGAACAAGGTGGGTAGGAGGGAGAGGGAGAAAGAGAGTCTTAAGTGGAGCCCAACCTCATGACCCCAAGATCATGACCTGAGTTGAAATCAGCAGCCAGATGCTTAACTGACTGAGCCACCAAGGTACTCTAATAAGAATTTTTCATAAGAGGTGTTGAAACACCTGGCTGGCTTTTGGGGAAAGGGTAAAATTGGATGCTTCCTCAAACCAAATGTCAAGATAAATTCCAAAAGGATAAGAACCTTAGATGTTTAAAAAATAAAAATAAAAATAAAAAAATAAAATAAAAATAAATAAAAAAAATAAAATAAAATATTTTTATTTTAAAAATAAAATATTTTATTTTAAAAAAAATTTTATTTTTATTTTTTAAATAAAAAAAATAAAAATAAAAAATAAAAATGTATGAAACCATACATATACTGGAAGAAAACATTAATGAGTTCCCCATAAATTAAGAACAGAGGAAACTTCCTAACCGTGACTCAAAATCTGAAGCAATACACCGTAGGACCCATAAATATAATATATAAAGATCTAAAACTTTTGTACAGCAATAAAACAACATATGCAAGTTAGGCATATGACAAATTGGAAAAAATATTTTTGCAACTTACATCACAGGCACTGGGGAGATATCCTGTATCTCATTAAAGGAGAAAACAAATTTAAACTATACTGAAATTATTTCTTACCTAACGGATGAGCAAAACCCCCAAAACTTTGACAGAAGACTCAAGAGCAATAGAGGAGGAGGATCAGGTATGAAATAAAATCTTCTGTGAATGCACCTTGTCATGTAGTTTTGATTTTGGAAACATAAATGGTTTACAGAGTTAAAAAAAAAAAATTAGATTTTTAAAAGCAAATCTTCAAGTTTAAAAGAAATGAGCCTGTTGATAAAGCTTATCAAGTTGGTGGCATGAGCACCAGAGAAAATAAATTCATCAACGGACCTCAGGACAATATTTGACTACACTTTTGAAGCAGCACATAGTCTCGGGACAAAGGAACCACATAAAAAACTCAAACAACATCCAGTGATCTAATAACGATCAGGGCAGACAGTGGCGCTGCTACTGGCCTGATTAGTAACCTGGCCAGGAAACTCCAAAGCCCCAGAGTGCGGCCTACTTGTCCTGGGAAGGATGAAGTTCGTGGCCCACTGAGCATGACAAGACTGGTGCTCAAGTAGAAGCATAAGAGAGAGGAGAGGAAAGATTAAGATGAGGCTTGAGACGGAGCTTGAGGGCAGCACAGGCCAAGCCAAGAAACTGCATTATCCTGAGGGCAGGCAAGCCATCTGAGAGTTTTAAACAAGGGGGAAACAATCACATGTGATCTGTGCTTTATAAAGATCACTGGCAAGAGAGTACAAAATAGATTAGAAAGGAACAAAGGAAGAAGCCAGCTGGCCAGCTCCGAGGCTATTGTAGTAATTCAGGACGAGAGATTATAGTAGCTTTAACCAAAAGAGAAAGGGGACATCAATAGGCTTGGAGCCTAAATAAACGGGCGCTATTTGTGGGTAGGGAGTGGAAGGAGGGTGGGGGGTTGACAAAAGGGGAAGAACATGGGGGGGGACTTTCTGCCTTTTGCAACTCTGTGGTGCCATCCACTGAGACTAGGGACAGTAGATAAGCAGCAGATGGAAGAAAAATGGCAAGTTCACTGCTGCCAGAGCCCCTGACATCATCCTTCAGAGCCAGTGGGGACAAGGAGCTGAAGGAGTCAAGGACGAAGGTCCAACAGTCAGGCTGCAGTCTTAGAAAGCTGAAAAACAGGTGGAAGTAGCAGGTTAGATGACCTCTTGCAATATTTTCTCAAAATCAGAAATAGAACCACAGGGGCACCTGGGTGGCTCAGTGGTTTAAAGCCTCTGCCTTCGGCTCAGGTCATGATCTCAGGGTCCTGGGATCGAGCCCCGCATCGGGCTCTCTGCTCAGCGGGGAGCCTGCTTCCCTCCCCTCTCTCTGCCTGCCTCTCTGCCTACTTGCGATCTCTCTCTCTGTCAAATAAATTAATAAAAAAAAAGAAAGAAAGAAAGAAAGAGAACCACATACTGTTCACTTTGTTTTTATGTTTTAATACATTTCAAGTAACCAATATGTAGAGCCTCAAAAGCTAGTAATCCTTTGTTTCTAATCTCCCTCATCTTTCTTGGCCCTTTCCTTCATAAAAATTTGCTTCATCAAACATGGAGAGCCCCAGAATTAGACTCTCTGCTAATAGCAGAGGACACTCCTGCATATACCTCCAGGGGTCAGACAGATGTAAAATCTCCCTCTGTAAATGTGAGCACTCACTGATAAACACTGTAGGGGCCAAACAAACCGTGGCCCACAGCAGTTTCCTGCTGAGGTCCCATGTTTGCAAAACATTCCAAGATAAAGATTTAAAGATAGTTCCTTTTCTTTCCACTTGAGTACTAATAAACCAGAAATTGCATCTCTGAGCTGATTTTCTCAAGATGCTAGTATGAGGTAAGTGAGAGAAGTTTGGTTTCAGAAAGAGCTCCTTCCCTTCACAGACAACAGAGGGAGGCCAGGACAAAGCAGGGGCAGCATCTCCCCTCCTTCACTCCTCTGTCTCTGCCTCCTTCAATCCATCCCTCTCCTCCTCCTGCCTCCCTCCTAACCCGGCTTTCCTAGGGTCCTAAGGAACCGAGTTCTATCTGCACCAAGGAAATGCCTAGAGCCAAAGTATTAGGCTGCTATCACTCTTCCTTTCACCTGTCAGAAGAAATGAATACAGCAACTGCTACCAAGGTTGCCAAGGCAACACATCGCCAGTGTGGCAGTCTCCTGTAAAATCATGACAATGACCTCTGAGGCATTTCTGAAGTACCTCACTGGGTAAATACCTCTACCAGACAAGATCACTCAGCTATGCACAGCCACTTTTGACAGGAAACAAGGCCCAAAAAGATACTTTCAAAACTGTAGTCAGGACCATACAACAGTAAGAAGTAACTGGTTTCAGGGGGATTCTCAGCACTACTTTGGGCCAGTGGTATTACATGTGACATCTCATTGTTGGCTCTGCACTTTTGGCTCTGCTTTTGAGGGTCAAGGATCCCTCTGAGACCTGATCAGAGAAATGGGCTCACTCCCCAGAAAAATGACATCCAGACAATGTGCAGGCAAATTTAAAGGATTTGTGGGTCCCCTGCAACTCAACCATTTACCCCAGATTAACAACGTAGAATCAGCTATAATGTATTACTTCATCTAAGGAAATGAAATACTTGGTGTCATGAGTATGAGGATTTGGGGTTAAATACTTTAGGGAAAAGTCAGCATTCCTTCCTTACCCTTCTTTCCGTAGAGGCCTCCAGAAGCCTCAAAACTGCAATGGTCTCTGCAAATGACACACCGTACCCCCTCCATGACTTAAAGAAAGTGACAATCTCATTTCTGAATTTAAATGCCCTTAGTATTTAATTCTTTCCTCTACATGGTTACAGCTTGCCTTCTTCGCATTATCGGGATGATGGCTTTAGAAGGCAGCCTATTGGAGACCCAGAAAACCATAAATTCCAATTCAATTTCCTCGTGAAAATCAAAGAGCTCACTCTCTTGAAGAGTTGAAAGCGGTGGAGGGGTCACTGCCTTCCCCCGGGGTGCTGGTACAGGCAGGACTCCAGAAGGGGAACGTAAATACTCGGTATGAGGCAACAGGGCATACCAATTTGTTTTTCAATCTATTTTATTTCAGTTCAAAGCTTCTTTGCAGACAGATAGCCCAAGAAAACAAGCCACACTTTGGTTATACTCAGTCTTCTTCAATCTCCAAAAGCAGCTGATATTGCCAAAGTGTGGCTCGTTCTCCCGCAGTGCCTGTCTGCAATGCTGCTTTGAACTGAAATAAAATAGACTGGAAAACAAATTCATATGCCCTCACTCCTCCTGCAGCTTTATATTATCCTTCAAAACGAATGTTACCACTTTCTCTTTACTGGAACCCACCAGACCCAAATCACAGAGTAAAACTGGAATACTTGAAATGTGAAGGTCCCACCCAAACCTAAAATAGCAACTTAACGCAGGGCTTATTGTTAACATCGCATTAACATGCCACTCTTCTGTCCAGTCCCTTGCTCCATCTGCTAGACTGGATTACATCACAGTTTAAAGCAAAACTTGACATTGCTGATCTTCTTATACAGTTTGCTTGATTTCTCACTGCCTCTGCAATTTTTCACATTCATAAACCCAAACACCTTCCGATTTTTACCAATTCAAAAAGTCTGCTAGTTGCTTTAAAGCATCCAGTGCCTTGCATAAAGTATGCAACATTATTTTGAAAACTTTCAGAGGAAACCCCAAATCATTTACAAGCAAACTCTGAAATGACCACCAACTAGAAGAAACCTATCATTTTCTTAGACTGCCTTAACAAAATGCACATGCCTTTAAAGGAAGAATACACTAAAATAATGAAAAGTGCTCTGAGTAGATTGTTGTATAATTTGGTTGGAAAAAAAAATTAAAAGCCATTTGGAAGAGTTCCTCTCTCAACAGAAACATTAAGAAAAAATAAGTTCTGTTCCTGTCCCCCCACCTCATCGAAGATAGAAACATACACACACACCCTCAGTTCTGCTGGTAACACAATCCTGGATTTTTGTTGTTATTTGGTACTTCAAATAAATTTCCATTTGGGGCCAAATTTGGTTCCTTTTCTCTAACTGGAATTCAGCAACACGTGTGACAACAACAAAAAGAAAACATCCAATCTGTTGTTACATTTCCCCCTATTTAATCCACACAACAATCCTTTGAGGTGCCCTCATCTGCCCTTCGGCATTAATCTGTAACTGGCCCATGGGCAGGCCACTCAGCAGTAAAGCTGGCTTTAGAGCCAGAGATTCGGAGCCCGGGACTGAATCACAGCACCACTACTCACTTCTTCCAGGCCTCCAACACCCCATATTCTTGCCACCACACGATCTCTGATCCTATTAAAAAGTTCTTCCTTCCCAGTTGTCTCCCCTCTCCCTCCTTGCTGGACTGGATCCTTGCCACTCAGAGTTTCAGCTTAAACTATCTTTCTCCAGTGGCTTGCTGGGCCATCCCGGTAAAAGGGGTCTCCAGGTTAGCAAAAGGGGTCTCCAGGTTAGCACTGTTTGACTACCTTCATCACAGATGCCACTATTTGTCTTCGACATGAGGTGTTGGGTCCATCTTGCTCATGGTAATCATAAGGCCTAGCACAGTGGTGTCTGGTACATAGCAGGAACTCAAATATTTGCCCAGCCGATGGCCTGAATTTGTTTATTGAATACTTAGCAGACTACAGGCTGTGGGCACTGGCTAGCAGCTGATACAAAAACAGGGAAGGGGTGGTCCTGCCCTTGAGGGCATCCCAAGTTGGTAGAAAAGATAATGAACACATGAGATAATATAGGGTGCTGGGATCGGCTAAGGTTCAGAGCTTAGCTCCCTTGAATATTAGCTATGTAACCCTGGACATCTCTCATGAGTCTGTGTCCTCATCTTTAAAATGGAAATAATAATACTACCTCATAGCGTTAGCGAGAAGACTGAATGATAACCCAAGTAAATAAAGCACATAGTGCATTAGCATGTAGAATTCATTTAATAAATATTAACTACTAATTTTATGATGCTATTACAGCTGTATTTGAAATTACCTTTGTTTACCAATATACCATCTGTCCAAGACCCTACTCAATTTAAATTCTGTAAAAGGCTAAAGATCATGTTGATCTTGTTCACCACTGTATTTCCAGGGATTTGAATCATTCCTAGTACATAGTAGGTGCTCAACAAATACTGAATGATTCATGAAAGCATGCATGCAGGCACGGGGTGTTCTGAAATCATTTGTTAGTTAAACTAGAGATGAATACTTTAGGTTTAAGAACTACTGCTGTAGAAGAAAGGCCCCTACATTAGAAAGTAGGGTATGGCAGAAGTTTGAGGACTTAGCTAAGTAAAGAAAAACTTCATTATGAGGTTGTAATTATATCTTCATAAACGAAACACAGACTTGGGTACAATTTCAAGCCAGAACCAAGGAGCCCCAGGCTGAGACTCAAAAGAAGTTGAAGCTGTATGAGGTGGGTTACCCAGCTGAGGGCTCACTGCAGCGAACTCCATTTGCCAGACCCATACTGCGCCCTCCTAGGAAGCGTAACCTCAGAATCTGGGCTCCCTGTCTTAGGTGGAAACATGGACACTTACTTATGAAGTGCTGTTAACAAAAAAAAAAAAAAAAACAAAAAAAAAACACCTCTGGGTATGAACGCAAATAAAACATCTGGATTATTGTAGGCGCTAAATGGATGATGGCACTGTTAATCAAAAATAGGGGAAACAATTCCCATGTTGAATAATAGATCAGTAAGACCAGAGTTGTAGGTGTACGGGGTAGTTTAACTGGAGTTTCCCATTCCGTGAGAAATCAGAAGAACCGCTGGACAACACTGACCAGTCTACTTGTGTCTAGGGCGGGGTTGGCACACTTGTACGATGGGCAAGGCCTAAGCATTTTCGGCTTTGTGGGCTATGCCCTATCTGTCGCAACTACTCAACTTAGCCCTTGTAGCAAGAAAGGAGCCATAGATGATACAGAACAATGAACATGGCTGTGCTCCAATAAAACTTCACTTGTGGACCCTGATATTGGATTTCATATACAGTTCACAAATTACACCAAAGTCTTCTCCCCGCCCCCACCCCAGCCATTTAAAAATGTAAAAACCACTATTTGTTTCCGACAGACAAAAACAGGGAGGGGTGGGGACTGGCCCAAGGCCGGGGTTTCCCGACGCCTGGTGCACTTGGCAGAAAAGAGTGGGGGAGAGACTGGAGAAGCAGCAGCAGCGAGGAGGCCTGAGATCGCGCCAAGTGGCAGGCGGTGAGGGGCGAGGGCAGGCCCCCAAGCGGGGGCCAAGCCGGGTGAGCCCCGACGGGGCCAAGCAGCCTCTCCCCACCGCAGACTTACAGCCGAGCCTGCGCTCGGGGTGGGAGCCACCCCGCGGGATCCGCGTCCCGGGCGAGAGGAGGCGGCTGGGACTTGGCAGAGCCCCGAGGAGTTCGCTCGCCGAAGAGTCTCTGCGCGCCCCCAATTTGGGGCGCCTCTCGGGCCTCAGCTGCTAAAGGGGTCTCCACGCTGAGTCCCAGCCCCGTTTCTATGGTTACCTGTTCAGCACCGATTCAAACTGCCGTTCTTTATTGACAGCGCCATAGAGGACACGAACACTCCTGCCCGAAGGGAACAATAAAGCTTTCTTCATTCAACAGCGCCAGAGACGCCAAAAGGCGGCCATTTTGAGGCCAGCGCGTAAGGAGTATAAGCGGCGAGGGGGCTGCCCGGCCTGCCCCGCGCGCCTTAGTCACGTGCCGGGGGCGGGCCTCGTGGGGCGGGGCCTGCGTCGCTCGCGCCCTCCACCAATGCTAGGACGCGGGGGCTAGCGGGTTGCAGGCTTGTTCTCTGACCTATGACCCTTAGCCACTCCCTTCCCTCCCCACGCTCTCTTTTGAAAGTTTGAGTAGGGTTCCACGGACTCTTGCTGGGGCAGTGCTAGCCTTAGGATTTTATTTCAAGAATGGCACAGAAGTAGACACAGAAGGTTTCTCTACATCTTTCCAAAACATGTTCACGTGCAAGGCCGAGACGTGACCTGAGCCGCGTCCCCAGACACATCCTCATTGGTGGACAGGCTTGGCACTGCTCTGCGGTGATAGGCTAATATCACGGTGTCAGCCAATCGTGGTGTCTTGAAGACCTCTTGATCCCGCCTCTCCCTCATCCCCCTCCGGAATTTAGAGGGTGTGGGGGGGGGGCGGTGAGCGATCATAGCTGTTTTGCTCAGTTTCTCTTCACACGCTTTGTTGCACAGTGAGCAGTCCACGTTGGAGCTCCTCTTGCCACCCTCATACAGCCAAACAGATTAAGTCAGATCCAGACAGTATCAGATTAAGTCACATCAGTGCTGGCCCACTGAACCTCACTGTCACTCTGTCACTGACGCGCAGCCAATTTTTCTGTCACTGCCAGTCATGCCGCCCAAATCCAGCAGTCTCAGTACAATGCCGAGTTCCCTCTGTGGTTACAGCTGTTACATCCGCAATGTCAGTATTCGGTCGTTCTGAGAGCTGTCATTGTCAGACTGACTCCCGCTCCATCACCGTTTTTAATCACAAATTCAATCTGCTGGGCAGAACTGTCACTTGCATTGTTGCTGTCATTGGATTCATTATTGTTTACTGTCACTGTCCGATAATCGACCACTGTCAAGGACCACAAACTTCAAGCCGTTCTGTACAGTGTAGTAGCAATTGGCCCAGCTGTCACCCTTGTGGTTGTTTTCACGGTCATTGTCATTCAGCTACTTTCACTGCCCCATAGTCAAGCCAATATTTAGCAGGCCCCTACTGGGTACACAGCTGTCCTCGTTACTGCCCAATTAGTCACTTTCACTGTTATACTCTCCTGTCACTGTCACATTCAGGGTCAGATTTACTATAGCTGACATCCAATCACTTTTGTAGTCACTAGAGCCACACCACAGCTCTTGTCCCCCCTAATCATCCATTGCCACCATCTCTGCATTCTCCTTTAATAGAAGCCCCCAATATACAGGGTTGACAGATTTGGCAAACAAGCAACAAATACCTAGAATGGTACATGACACATAGTAGGTGCTCAAAAAACATTTCAAATTAATGGATATTTTTGCAAGACAGTATTATTGCCAGTGTACTATATGTAAATGTGAATAGCTTGTGGTTCAAACATCTCAAACAACAGGAATAAGTTTGCAGCCATGATCTGTCCTCCCTGTTCCATTCAACAAAGTTCTGCATCCTACAGGCACTAGGAGAAAAGAAGAAATGTGGCTACCACGTACATTAATTCCTGGGACCACAGTTACAAAGAATAGGATTTCTTAATTTTGCATTTCTTATTTTAAAAGGAATATATGTTTATAAAATATAAGAAGGACTCTTCCTTTCTGAAGGACTGTTTTTAAGCTGTAACAAAGCTCAACACACTCATACACAGTCATGGGTCAATGGCTGCAGTTTCTCCATGACTGTTTACTTGAGGTTTTGCATTATTAGAAATTCCCAGAGGACTGCCTCGCCTATAGTTCATGAAGAACAGTAAAGGGTCATGGAAACAATGGTGCCGGCTTCCATCTGGCCATCACATGGGAGGTTGAGAAAACAAGGACGGGAACCTCTAAGGACTTCATCTCTCCAGAGAGCCTCAAGGATTGTTGGAGAACTGACTTGTGCTTCCCAATCACCAGAAGGACACAATCCTTGACCTAAAGGAGGAAGGCACATGAAAACTTTTCACCCTTTCTTGTATCTTGATGGAGAAAGTTCCCAGGCTAATGCCTGAGGGAGCTCCAGCTAAACTACCAGTTGTTTCTGGAGTGACTACTACATGTCAAGGACATTGAGGTGAGTAGAGCATGGTCCCTGCCATAAGTAGTAGCACAGCCCACCCCCATTTCTACTGGTAATAACAGCCAAGTATCATTTTCCTCGCCCTTATACTCTGCCAGGTGAATATTCACCATGCCAAGCTCTACCTAGATTATCTCACTGAATTCTCATCACCCCCTGAAGAGGTAGGTGACGTTATAACCCTCTTTTATGCAAGAGAAAACAGATACAGAGAAGGTGACACCTCTCCCAAGAAGTGGAGTTGGGGTTTAAACCTAGGAAATCTGATTCCAGAGTCTTCACTTTTTCCCCTCAGAATAATGACTTGAGGGTTTTACAAAATATATGTGTCCATTATAAAGAGTTCAAGGATTGCAGGGGGGGAAAAAACCCAGAAACAACGAACAAGGGATTTAAAAACAGAATCACTGTAAATCCTAGCCCTTAGCAGTAACATATCATCACAGTTGAACATTTTTCCATCCCTGGGCATATGTATGTAGGTGGGTAGATGGAGGAATAATAATGATAATAATGAGTTTCCCTCCAGTATTGCACTATGTGCTGGACACTTTTCCAAACTCTTTCTATGAATTAACACATTTAATTTACTCAGAGAGAGATGGAGAGGCATAATTTTATTAAAATGAACTCATTTCACATACTCGGGGTTCACATCAGCAGCCAACCACCCGGTGATGTTTTTCCCCAAAACTGGTTCTTTTCTCAGTCTTTGCTGTCTCCTCTCCGCCTTCTAATCAAATCCCAAGCCCAGAGTCCTTGGGCTGCAAAAGCTGAGTCTTTAAATAGCACCCTCTCCACAGCTGCTGCCCAGTCAAATGTCTCTGCCGTTCCCTCAGGCGGTGGCGGTATTTGTAGAAGGGAAGTTTGCTGGATGCCCCACATACGCTTTTTATTTGTTAGTGTAGGTATCTGGGCCTTGGCATTCTTTTTTCCTGGCTTTTTGAGTGTTCAAATTTCACTACCCTTTTCTCAAATCCAAATGAAGCTTGGTCTTCAGATCTTGCCCAGTGGAGATCAGCGAGTCTCAGATGAGAAAGCTGTTGGAATTTGCCGAATGACTCAGAAAGGTCAGCCGCCTGCGCATCCATCCGGCATGACAAAAGACGTGGTGGAAGGAGACTGCCTCATCGCAAAGGGGCTGCCCAGCCAGTGGAATCTGGAGCCCACCTGCAGGTCTGGTCCTACCAATATCATGTACTGTGAATGACTCCCTTGCCTTGGTTTCCCCAAAACAAGCCGCTTTGCATTTAGAATGATGAAATGAAATTGACATCTCCATGGAGATGGAGCATCCACAGAAGCTATGATTTTCCAGCCAAACCTGCTTCTCCTCTTCAGCAACTTAGCTCAGAAAGGACAACCCACCCTGCCCTTTCCTGCCCGATTGCTCAGGTCAGACACCTGGAAGTTGCCCTTGACATTTCTGTGGCTCACCCTCAATCAGTCCCCTAGTCTGACTGATTTTACCTCTAAATATATACTCTCCCTTTCCGTGGCTGAAGTCCAAGTGACCTTTATCTCTCACGGACTATAATGTCCTCATTCTCTAGCCTCTTTTGCTATCCTTTACTTTGTTCTGCAGATGTAAGCCAGCATAGTTTTTCACATCACTTAGAATCAACTTTATCAAGCATAATTTACATACAAGAAAAGGTACTCATTTAAAGTGGAGTTTTGGCAAATACATACACGTGTGTAACCACCACCATATCAAGATACAGAACATTTTTATTTTTTAGAGCAGTTTTAGATTCACAGCAAAATTGAGAAGCAGGTACATAGATTTCAATATTCCCCCTGCCTATACACACATGCATAGCCTCCCCTTACCATCAACATCCCCACCACAGTGACACATTTCTTGCAGTTCATGTATCTGTGTTGACACATCATTATCACTCAAGGTCCACGGTTCATGTGAGGGTTTGCTCTTCTCATTGTACATTCTATGGGTTTGGCCAAATATAGAATGGCATATGTCCACCATTATAATATCATACAGAAGTGTTCACTGCTCTAAAGATCCTCTGTATCTCCAACTATTTGTCCTCCCTCTCTCCCACCCCTGGTAACCATTGACTTTTTGACTGTCTCTATAGTTTTGTCTTTTCCAAGATGTCATATAATGGGAATCATACAGTATGTGGCTTTTTCAGATTGACTTCTTTCACTTTGTAATATGCATTGGACTTTCCACCATGTCTTTTCATGGCTTGACAGCTCATTTCTTTTCAGCACTGAGTAATATTTAATCATCAATAGGGACCATAGTATATTATTTATCCATTCATCTATTGAAGGATATCGTGGTTGCTTCCAAGTTTGGGCAACTATGAATAGAGCTGCTATAAAGAACTGTGCACAGGCTTTTGTGTGGACCTAAGTTCTGTATTTGAGTAAATACCAAGGAGCACAGTTGATGGAGTGTATGGTAAGAGTATGTGTAGTTTTGTAAGAAGCCACCAAATTGTCTTCCAAAGTGGCTATACCATTTTGTATTCCCACTAGCAATGAATGAGAGTTCTTACTGCTCCACACCATCGTTAGCATTTGGTGGTGTCATTGCTCTGGATTTGGGCCATTTTAATAGGTGTATAGTGATATCTCATTGTTGTTTTAATTTGTGTTTCTCTGATGACATATGATGTGGAGCATCTTTTCAAACGCTTGCTTGCTCTCTGTATATCTTCTTTGGTGAGGTGTCTGTTAAGGGCCTTTGACCCATTTCTTAATCAAGTTGTTTGTTTTCTTACTGTTGAGATTTAAGAGTTCTTTGTGTATTTCAGATAAAAGTCCTTTTGCAGGTATGTCTTTTGCAAATAGTTTCTCCCAGTCTGTATCTTATCTTCTCATTCTCTTGATAGTGTCTTTGCAAAGCAGAAAGTTTAATTTTAATGAGCCCAGCTTGTCGATTCTTTCTTTCACAGATCGTGCCTTTGGTGTTATAGCTAAAAAATCATTACCATACTCAAGGTCATCTAGATTTTTCTCCTCTGTTATTTTCTAGGAGTTTTATAGTTTTGCATTTTACACTTAGATCTGTGATCCACTTTCAGCTAATTTTATAAAGAGTAAGGTCTGTGTCTAGATTCCTTTTTTTTTTTTTTTTTTGCATGAGGCTGTTCAGTTTTCCCAGCACCATTTGTTGAAGCTATCTTTGTTCTATTGTATCACCTGTGCTTTTTTCAAACATAAGTTAACTCCATATAGGTTTTTTTTTTTTTTTTCTGGGCTATTCTGTTCTATTGATCTATTCTTTTGCCAATACCACAGTCTCGATTACTGTAGCTTTATAGTAAGTCCTGAAGTTGAGTCCTGTCAATCCTCCAACTTTGTTTTCCTCCTATAGTATTTAGTTGGCTAATCTGGGTCTTTGCCTTTCCATATAAAATCTGGCATCATTTTGACCCCTTAAGTGGTATAGGTTGTCTAGAGTAGGTTACAATTGGGTATTTCCCTCCCCCCAGGTCAGTTAGGCTCAGATAAAACCTCAGTAGATTAGACTCTGGTTAAATGGTTTCCTAAACTGCCCTAAGGAGGGCAGACCTTATTCTTAAGAAGAATAGAATGCTCTGGTGTATTTCAAAATTGTTCCTTTCTTCGACCTCTGACAAAAGCAAGGAATTTTTCTCTGATATTCATTAACGGAGCCCCAGGAGGTAAAACTAACAAGAACTAACAAGACTAATGTCCCCTCTGGAGTTTTTAACTCTCAAACTTGTCTACACTGAGCCTCCAACATTTTATCAACTACAGTTCAGGTTTTGCTGTCCCTACACTGGTTCCTACCAAGGTTTCTGCTCATGGGTTTCTGCTCAAGTAAGTTGTGATTCTCTGTGTCTACTTGTCTGTCTCTCAATGGGGGGTTGGGGAGGCGGGCAGCAGTTTGCCCTGTGACCTCACTTCTCTGATGGATCTAAGAGGAGTTGATTTTCAGTTTATTCAGATTTGTACTTGTTGGGAACAGAGTGGCTATTTCCAAGTTTCTTTCATGCTAAACTAGAAACCAGAGCCCTAAGACACGTCCATCACCTAAAAAAGTGCCCCGTTGCCTTCCCTGTTCAATTGCCTTCTGCAGACTACTGCAGCTGACCTACTTGCTGTCATTATAGACAACTCTTGTCTATCCTAGAATTTCATATATTAAAATATATAGCATGTAGTATTTTGTGCCTGGCTTCTTTAACTCAGTATAGCTTAGCTGAGCTTCATCCACATTGCTAAATTTATCAGTACTTTATTCCTTCGAATTGCTGGGCCCTTTGGTATTGATAGACCACCATGTGTATATTCATTTGCCTGTAAACTTGGGTGTTTCCAGCTTTAGGGTTTTATGAAAAATGCTGCTATGAATATTTGCGTGCAAGTCTTTGTGTAGATGTGTGTTTTTCATTTCTCTTGGGTAATGCGCCTAGGAATGGAATGGCTAGGTTATATAGTAGCTGTTTGTTTATCTTTATAAGGAACAACCGAAGAGTTCTCCAAAGTGGTTAACATTAGTTAAATTCCCAACATCAATGCTGAGAGTTCCAGTTAATCCACCTCCTTATCAATATTTGGTATTGTCAGTTATTTTAAATGTAGTCATTGTAATGGGTGTGACGTGGGTATCTGCTTTTGGTTTTCATTTTCATTTCCTTTTGCATGTTGTTGTTTTTCTCATTATTGAGTTACAGAAATTCCTTATATATTTTGCATACAAGGATACAAGTCCTTTATCAGATCTATGCATTATGAATATTTCAGTCTTGGCTTGCCTTTTTTTTTTTTTTTTTATGCTGTCATTCAAAGAGCAGAAGCTTTGAATTTTCATGAAATCCAATTTATCCATTTTTCTTTTTAAGAGGAAAACTTTTAGCACAGGGTATCTGCTTAATGGGGAAACCCTGGTATGTTCCTCTCTAAAAGTTAGGAAAAACACAAGTATGGCCACCATTGCCCCTATTTTTTTTAGCATTATGTTGGATGTATTACTAAACACAATCAGATAAAAGAGAGATAATAGGATATACCTGGAAAATCCCAAAGAATCTCCAGAATAACCAGTGATAAGAAAAAGAATGAGAGGAGTGCTTGGGGGCTCAGTTGGTTGAGTGGCTGAGTTCTGACTTTAGCTCAGATCATGATCTCAGGGTTGTGAGATCCAGCCCTGTGTGTCCGATCACACTCAGTGTGGAGTCGGCTGGAGATTCTTTCTCTCCCTTTGCCCCTCTCACTCCTTGAACACACACACACACACACACACACTCTCTCTTTCTCTCTCAAATAAATACATAAAATCTTAAAAAAAAAAAAAGAAGAAGAAGAATGAGAGAGAAGGGAGAGAAAGCTAGAGGGGATGTGGGAAGACAGAGGAAGGAGAAGGTGGGAAAGTAAGGTGGTAATATATTAGACAAACATACAGAAACCATCTAGAAGACAAAGGCCTTCACCTTGGACTGGGAATCCCACCACCAGCCCCTCCTGTTCTCAGGCCTTTGGCCTTGGACTGAATTATACCACCAGCTTTCCTGGTTCTTCAGATTGCAGATGGCTTATCGCTACATAGCTCAGCTTCTGTAATTGTGAGAGCCAATTCCCAAAGTACATCTCCTCTTATATATTTTTATCTCAGTCTCGATCTCTAGGCTATTGGTTCCTATTCTCTGGAGAACCATGATTGATGCATAAACGTGTAAACTTTACACAGAACCCAGTTAGAAGAGTTAATGGAAGAAAAGACCGTATTTACAATAGCAACAAAAGAAAAAAATCAGTGTAGGATCAGTGTTGTATCAGTTGTATCAGTGTTGTATCAGTGAAGGAAACAACAGTAAACCTGAACAGAAAGATATACCAGGGCACCTGGGTGGTGCCGTTAAGGGTCTGGCTCTTGATTTCGGCTCCGGCCATGATCTCAGGGTCGTGAGATTGAGCCCTGTGCTGGGCTCCATGCTGTGCATGGAGCCTGTTTAAGATTCTGTCTCTCTCTCTCCCGTCTCTCTTAAAAAAAAAAAAGAAGACATATCATTTCTTTTTTTTTTTTTAAGATTTTATTTATTTATTTGTCAGAGAGAGAGAGAGCACAAGCAGGCAGAGTGGCAGGCAGAGGCAGAGGGAGAAGCAGGCTCCCCGCCGAGCAAGGAGCCCAATGTGGGGGTCGATCCCAGGACCCTGGGATCATGACCCGAGCCGAAGGCAGCTGCTTAACCAACTGAGCCACCCAGGCGCCCCAAGACATATCATTTCTTAAATAGCAAGAAGACTAAACTAAACATCATAAAAATGAAAAATGTTAATTCTCAGCAAACACACCAATAGAGTTTTTTTTTTCTGCAAATAAACTGATTATAAAGTTTAAATGGAAAAATAGACAACAAAGAATATGGAGAAACAGCCCTATCAGATATTAAACTATATTCTAAAGCTTCAGCAATTAAAATAGTGGGCAATTAGCACACAAAAAGACAAACAAACCAGTGGAACAAAATAAAAAGTCCAAGCATAGACCAAATTACACATAGAAATTTAGTACATGCTAAAAGTATAAGAGAGAAAAGGTAAATTCTATAATTAATGGTTGGGGATAATTGGGGAGTCATTTAAAAAAATGTTTTATCTATATCCCACAACTTATGCTAGAATAACTAAAAATAGATAAAAGATTTAAAGCTAAAAAATTGTACACATTAAAGTACTAGGGAAAAGTGAGCAAATTTCCTTATAACTTTGAGGTGGTGAAGTTCTTTCTGATTGACTCAAAATCCAAACACCAGATGAGAAAAGACTGATCGATTTAACATTTTTAAGAAAACTCATGAATAGGGGTGACAGGGTGGCTCAGTGGGTTAAGCATCTGCCTTTGACTTGAGTCACAATCTCAGGGTCCTGGAATCCAGCCCTGCATTAGGCTCCTGGCTCAGTGGGGGGCCTGCTTCTCCTGCTGCCTCTGCTGTTTTGCCTGCTTGTGCACTCTGGCTCTCTCTCGCACTCTCTGTCAAATAAATAAATAAATAAAATCTTAAAAAAAGAAAGAAAGAAAGAAAAAGAAAAATCATGAACAAAGTCTAAATACAAATGACATCCTGGGAAAATATATTTGCAACTCTTATTAAAAGGAATAATTTCCCTAATACATGAAGAGCTTCTAGAAATTCATCAGAACAAGAACAAAACGCTCTTGAAAATCTTAGAAAAATTGGCAAAGACGTGAAAAGACCTATCACATGGGGCGCCTGGGTGGCTCAGTTGTTGAGCGTCTGCCTTCGGCTCGGGTCATGATCCCAGCGTCTTGGGATTGAGCCCTGAATCGGGCTCCCTGCTCGGCGGGAAGCCTGCTTCTCCCGCTACCATTCCCTCTGCTTGTGTTCCCTCTCTCGCTGTGTTTCTCTCTGTCAAATAAATAAAATCTTTAAAAAAAAAAAAAAAGACCTGTCACACACATGGGCCATAAATACACAAAAGGATGCTCAACCCATTCAGACTATGAAGGTGCAAATTAAAACCGCCCTGAAATATATTTTTTTAACACATAAAATTGGGAAAAATTCTGGCACCTTGATAGTGTGATGGTAAACAGACGACACTCTCATACACTGCAGGATGGAGTAGAAATTAGTACAGTTCCTATGTAGATTAACAATATTTATCACAATTTAAAAATGCATTTTCCCTTTGACCCAATAATTTCGCTTCTGGATATTTATTTTATATACGTGCCTGCCTGTGTACAAAATGATGCGTATATAAGGTTATTTATGAAATAGGAACAAAATGGAATTTAAACCAAAAAAACTTGCTTAAGTATATTGTGATGCATTTATTCAGTGGAATAGTATACCACTTAAAAAAAAAAAAAGGTGAGGAAGCTCTAAAATCCTGATAGGAAAAGAACTCCAGTAAATATTGCTAAATTGAAAAAGCAAGAGCTAGAACAGGGATCAACAAGGCTTTTTTTTTTTTTTTTTTTTTTTTTTGCAAAGGGCCAGACACAATATTTTCAGCTTTGCAGGCCATGCGATCTCTGTTGCATCTGCTCTACTTGCTGACTTGTCATTGTCACCGGAAAGCAATCCAGATTGGGCTGGTTTTGGCGCTGGCAGTAGTTTGTCAGCTCACTACACTGTACGCACGGTTTGTTATTTTTGTGTCAATGGAGGTGTGTGTGTGTGTGTGTGTGTGTGTGTGTAGACAAGAATATATATTTATATTTGTTTTAAAAACATTGAAAAGATACATATGACAAGTGGGATTATGTATCTGTTGATGGCCCATGAGGAGTGAAGAAACCAGAGAA
The DNA here is from genome assembly GCA_028646535.1 of Procyon lotor. Classification (NCBI taxonomy): domain Eukaryota; kingdom Metazoa; phylum Chordata; class Mammalia; order Carnivora; family Procyonidae; genus Procyon; species Procyon lotor. The sequence goes on along the minus strand of CM053606.1, from coordinate 13,623,364 downwards.
ATTTGAACAGAGAAACTTTAATATAAAGAATTATGAGCTAGTGGGGTGCCTGGGTGGCTCAGTCGGCTAAGTGTCCGATTCTTGGTCTCAGCTCAAGTCTTGATCTCGGGGTCTTGAGCTCAAGCCCCTCATTGGGCTCCATGCTGGGCATGGAACCTTCTTATAAAAAAAAGAATCAAGAATTATTGGCTAGTAATATAACTAGTATAATATTAACTAGCAGAATGTAAAGAATTATTAGCTGATAAAGAAAATTAACTCCTAAGAGTTAGAAAGACCTCTGAAGCAGTGAGTCCAATAGAATGTTCTACAACACTGGATATGTCCTATGTCTTCACTGTGCAGTGTAGTAGTCATGAGCCACATTGGCTATTATTTTTTTTAAGATTTTATTTATTTATTAGAGAGAGAGAGAGAGCATTAGCAGGGGGAGTGGGAGAAGGAGAAGCAGACTCCCCGCTGAGCAGGGAGCCCGATGCGGGGCTCGATCCCGGGACTCCGGGATAATGACCTGAGGCGAAGGCAGACGCTTAACCAACTGAGCCACTCAGGCGCCCCACATTGGCTATTAAACACTTAAAATGTAGCTGCAGTGACTGAGGAACTGGATTTTTCTATTTGATCTTACTTTATATTTAAATTCAAGCAGCCACATTTGGGTAGTGGCTACCGCAGGGGCAGAGGTGTGGGGCGTAAGCGGCCAGCTCGCAGGTGGAGGGAGCGCACCCAAGGAGGAACAAATTTGGAAGAGCCCCACCCCGGACTGAGATCTGCAGGGCAGCGGTGGAGAGGGTGTAGCTTGTAGCCCATGGGCTGCTGGGCTGCATGTACCCCTCCGGTTTCCTGCATGCCTTTGACAGAGAAGCACCTGCTAATATGGAAACTGCCACAGTCTATAAAGCCAGAAAGCAAAGCACCAGAACTGGAAGACAAGCCTCTTCCTCTTGCGGTTTCCCTCTGCACCCTCTGCTGATAAGGCAGCATTATGCCATCTGCCAAAGGACAAATGTTCATAGGCTCTAGTTCCAGGATCACAAAGCAACCTAAAGTAGAGTCAATCTAGCACGTAGAGGTAAAGAAATGAGAGCTGGTAGGGGGTGGATGGAACCTGGGGAGGAGCAGAACTTTTCACTGTGTACCTTTATTTTTTTTCCCACTGTGTACCTTTAAATATGATTCTGAATTTGAATCATGGAAACATATGATTTACTCTACAAATTCAAGACAAGAAGATGAGGCGCACTTGGGTGGCTCAGTGGGTTAACCGTCCGACTCTTGGTTTTAGCCAAGTCATGATCTTGGGGCCCAGGACTGAGCCCTGCGTGCTGCTCTGTGCTCAGCACAGTCTGCTGGTCGCCCTCCCTTCCTCTCTGCTCTTCCCTCTGCTTGTGGTCTCTTTCTCTCTCTCAAATAAATAAATAAGCCTTAAAAAAAAAAGATGAGAAGTTGAAAAATAGATACAAAGCAGATACAAATCAGAAGAAAACTAGGATACCAAAGCACCCGTACAGACCAAAAAAGACCACATATATCAGTAAAAAAGAATGGTATACCAAGGAGACATGATAATTACAGACATATAAATATCTAATAATGCAATTTACAAATACGTTAAACTACTGATAGACTTAACAAGACTAAGTAGCTGAATTTATTGTGGTGGTTGGAGATATTAGCACACTCCTCTCAGAAATTGATAAAGCAAAAAAAAAAAAGCAAGGATATAGAATATTTGAACAACGAATGAGTATAAGCTAATATAGATGAATGCATCCTCAAACCCCAAATATAAATTATTCTCAAAATCACATGAAACAGATGAACATGGATCACAGGCTAAGCTACAAAGGAAGCTTTGTATTATTTGTATTTTTAATTTTGTATTATTAATTCTTAGGAATTAATAAATTCCTAAGATTCAGCACCATCCTGGTCAGTAACCTAAATCCAATTCAATAGAAGTAGAAAACAGTAACAAACAGGAGAGCTAAAAAAACTCTGTATGTCTGAAAATTTCAAATCATACTTCTACATAATGCATGGGGTAAAGATAACATAATAAGGGAGATTAAGAAATCCTCGCTATTAAAGACAAAGGTATGTAAAAAATCAGTAAGATGTTGCTAAAGCATTTCTTGTAGGGAAAATTATAGCTTTGAATACGTTTTTTAAAGACATTTCTTATAAAAAAAAAAAAAAGAAAGTGCAAGTAAAATGAAGTTAATCTTAAGGAAGCCAAAAAATAAAAATAACAGAGTAAATCTCCCCAAAGAAGAAAGGGAATAGTAGATAATACAAGGGCGAGTACCAAAGAAATGGGGGGGGGGGACAATTAACAAAACCAAAAGTTGCTTTTTGAAGGAAAAAGAAAACCCCTAAAACTAAGAAACATAAAGTCTCAGCAAAGACAGGACAAATAAACAAAATGCATAATAAAAATGAATAAACAAGTGTAGCTACAGCAGAAATGGAAATTTTCATTTAATTTTGGTGCTATTAAAACTAAGAAAAATACATAAAAACTGTCAGAGTTTTGCTGTATCAGGATGCTTTGGGCTGCAAATAATAAAAAAGAAAATTGAACTAACCTGATTTTCAGAATAAGAAATGTATTATCTTAAAGAACAGGGAGTGCACAGGTAGGATAATTCAGGCACTGGCTAGCTGTAACTTCATTGAGACATCAAAGTCAAGTTTCTTTTCATCTTCTACTTTCCCATCCTGGCAGCAACCACAGAGCAGCTCCTCTCCTAGACACAAGATAGCTTAGTGGCTCCAGGCTTCCCATTTTGTCAGAGAAAAAAAAAAATCTTTCCCGCAGGCCCCTCATCCTCTACCATATAGGTTGATCCTTCAGCAATGAGGACATGAGGGATGCCAGCCCCGTGCAGTCAGAAATCTGTGTATACTTTTCTTTTTAAGATTTATTTATTTTAGAGAGAGAGAGAGTGAGAGAGCATGCGAGGTGGGGAAGATAGGCAGAAGGAGAGAGAATCTCAAGCAGACTCCCTGCTGAGTGCAGAGCCTGATGCAGGGGTCCACCTCACGACCCTGAGATCATGACCTGAGCCCAAATCAGGAGTTGGCTGCCTAACCAACTAACCCCTAGGCCCCCCAGAAACCTGTGTATAACTTTAACTCTCCCCAAAATGTAACTACTAATCACCCACTGTTGACAGGAAGCCTTACTGATAACATAAATAGTATGATCAACACATATTTTTTATGTTTATGCATTATACAGTAAAGTAAGCTCTGGAAAAGAAAATATCATTAGGAAAATTCTAAGGAGGAGAAAATACATTTAGAGTAGCGTATTGTGAAAAATCCTCCTATCAGAGGACCCATGCAGTTCAGACCTGTGTTGGTCAAGGGTCAACTGTACTCTTCCACCTTGGGGCATCGTATGCTCATAGCCAAGCTAATCGCTGACAAGGAGCAGGGAACTACTGTGTTTGGCATCGACCAGATCCGGGTCACTATCCAAATGGCTCTCTGGGGCTTCAGGGGGCTACACTCCCCTGAAGTGTGTGACTGAGCAGAGAAAAATGGAGGTATAGGGAGATGACTGTGATCAGCACGTCCACTATTGTAAAGAAAAGCTTGATGCCAAAAAATTTGGAAAACCTAAGCAAAATACATTAAGTGCTTGGAAAAATATGAAATTGGCACAAGAAGAAAAATATTTGTATAAAATATCCATTCACCTATTGATTCAATGAATAATTATTGAGTACTTATTAAGTGCTAGGCACTCTGGAAAAGCGTGATTAATAAGCACCATCATTCGCCCCTCTCACCCCTCCTGACTCCTCCTCCTCCTCCTCCTCCTCCCTACCTCCCTCACCCTGCCAATAAAAAAAAATCACCAGACCAGGATCATTTTGCAGGTAAATTCTGCCAAACTTTCGGAGGACAGCTAGTTCCTCTATTATTCAAGTTTTCCCAGAGAAGAGGGGAGGGAAAGTTTACCCAAGAAATTTATGAATCTAGTTAAACCTTGATATAATAATAGATAGGGACAGTATGAGGAAAGATTATTTTAGGCTGGTTGTATTTGTAATTATAAATGTAAAATTCCTACTTCAAACAACCCCAAGTGGGATTTAGTTTAGAAATGTAAGGATGATTTAGCATCAGATAAATCTGGCTACGTATTTCAGGTTAAAGAAAAAAATTCAACATTTCAATAGATATGAGAAAAAGATCTATTTGTGATTAAAGTAGTATTCTTAACCTGATAATAATTCTCTATTAAAAACTTACAACACATATCATATTTAATGAAAAAATAGTGGACTTCTAGTTATTATGGAAGCCAGACAAGTATACTCCCCAATACCACTACTGTCCAATGTCCCCATACTGGGAACTGGTATATGACAGAGATGGCATCACAACTCAGTGAGGAAAGAGTGAATTATTTAATAAGTGGTGATAGGAGAATTGACTCACAATGTAGAAAAAGTGAACATAGCCTCTCATATGCTATTAAGCGCACACACACACACACACACACACACACACACACACAGGTCAAAATACCTCCAGATGGATGAAAGACCTAATATGAAAAAGCAAAGCTATACAAATTATTAGAAGAAAAATGTTGGCAAATGTCATTGTGACTTTGCAATTGGTTAAGAATTTTTTTTAAGGAGGAAAACAAAAGGATTAGACTATTTCAAAATGAAAGACTTTTGTTCCCATCAGTTTAAATCTAAACCCATTAATGGGTTTAAATCTAAACTCATTAGATTTAGGTTGGCCTCTGAGAGAAGCTAGCAGTCTGGAAATAAGTGGTCCATGCCTGGCATCAGGGACCCAGTCTTTCTATTGTGGTTTCCAACTCATAATCTAATATCCCAACAAGGGAGGAGAAAAGGGAAAATAAGGGAACTGTTTCTCATTAAGAATATTTCCAGGGCGCCTGGGTGGCTCAGTGGGTTAAAGCCTCTGCCTTCAGCTCAGGTCATGATCTCAGGGTCCTGGGATCGAGCTCCACATTGGGCTCTCTGCTGGGCGGGGAGCCTGCTGCCCCCTTTCTCTCTGCCTGCCTCTCTGCCCACTTGTGATCTCTCGCTCTCTGTCAAATAAATAAATAAAATCTTTTAAAAAATTTAAAAAAAAAAGAATATTTCCTACAAATTTCCCATAATACCTTTTCTTATGTCCTATTGGCTGAAACTTAGTCATATGGTCACACCTTGCAAGGTATGCTGGGAAATACAGTCTTTATGCAAGAAAGCCTTGTATCCAGTTAAAAATTAGTCTATTTGTTTTACTTAACAAAGAAAAAGAGAGCAGTTACTGGAGATAGCTAGTAGCTATGTAATAAAAAAACAGCAGAATGGGAAAACACCATAGAGTTAACTGGCAATTAACAAACTGGGTGGATATATTTCCGAATTATATGACTGTCATTAGTATTGGAAACCAGCAAAGCAGGGGGGAAATGATTTCTATATACAAATGTGGAAAGAAAAGCAAGCAATTCACAGAAGAGGAACTCAGAGATCTAAATGGCAAACAGGTAAAGAGATATTTAATCTTATTAATAATCACAGAAATGTAAAATAAAGTGTGAAATAGATATTGCTTTGCATCTAAAGATAAAACATGTGATAATATCAAACTGCCAAATATGTGAGGGAAGTGCAACTTTCATGCACTGCTGGGGGGAGTGAAAATTGGTGCATTTTGCATTTTGGAGGTATTTAGTGATAATGACAAAATGCACATCAATTTATACTGCAAATCTTGTCTCATATATAAACCCCATAGAAATTCTTGCTGAAATACAGAAAGGGATATGTTCAAGGATGTTTGTTGCAGCATTGGCTTATACTAACAGAGTTGGAAATAGCATAAATATTCTTCAATAAGGAATTACTAATGAAATATAATCCATGTAGATGACGGAATATAATGCAATAGTCAAAAGAAGTGGATGAGTTTTTCATTAATCGGCATGAATAGATCTCAAAGAAGCAGAATGAGATATATGGCAACACATCACTTATGTATGTGAAATATGCACACATAACAATACCATATGTTGTATAGACAAATGTGCATTTAAAATGTAAATGCATTTATAAATGTAAATAAAATGGACAGAGAACCTGAGAACAGTGTCTCTGGGGGTCGGGGAATAGACTAGAAGCAGAAGATGAACAGAAAATTTAAATTGAAAAATAAAATAATACATAAAAATAAATAATAAGTATGTGCCAACGTGGAGCAAGCTGAAAGCTCCTTAAGTGTAGATCTGGACTCAATTCATCTTTTAAGCCCCGATACACCCAGTTTTACAAATAACTGGGTGTCCCGCAATGTTTCTTGAGTGAATGGATGACTTTTCCCCAAGCATAGAATCTCTGAGTCTGATATGCTACAACATGGGATTTGTGTAATGATTCATATGAATATTTTCCTCTTTGGGGCTTGCATCATTTGCCTCCAACTGTTTAATCTCATCAAGCAGCGCACTCACAATTTCAAGTTATTTCTTGGGAGGCCATTATCATCGCTGGGTTTTTTGTTTTTCATTTGGAATTGTGTTTCGAAAGTATCTCTTTCCCTGCAGGTTTCGAGCCATCTGCGATAAAGGAGGTACTTAAGATTTCAATAACAACAAAAACAGATTAACTAAAGGTTTGCCTTTCAAGCTGAGTATGTTTCTGTTCAACTTTCAGGCCAGGCACTACAAAGAGTCTATTTTGTTTCAGTCGATTGAAAATGAGGCTTAGGTACTGGATGAAATGCATTTGCTCTCTTTTCAACTGTTTCCAAGTGTGGCAATCTCTTCCCTCAGATATTCGCCTGCTTCACGCATAGGTCGGCTCAAATGTCATTTTTTCCGAAAGGCTTTCACTGTCTATAACAGCATTTCCTTTATACCTTAGTTTTTTACTCTGCTTTATTTTGCTTCATGGTACTTATTGTATCATATTGTTTATTCATAGGTTCATTCATTGGTTATCTGTCCCTACCCCCACCCCCAAGAACGTGAGTTCCAGGAGATAGGACGCGGTGTCTCCCATGTCCAATTGCTCTGCCCCCATATTGGGAAAAGTGCCCGGAGCAGAGAAGGTGCTCAGTGTGCACTGACTGCATGAACGAGGAATTTTCTGAAGTTTTGTAAAAACTTCTCCGTTGCACTGTTCAGTTCGGTATATTTCTTATAATTAACCCAAAAAGCACGTCTCCCTTTTGCTGTTAATCTTTCAGCTCTGTCTTTATTCACCCGAGGTCTATCGAGCTCCTACTGTGTGCCAGGTTCTGTGCTCAATGCTGGGGGTTCTGAGGCAAATGACACAAACCATGCCTCAAAATTCTTCTTTCTGCTTTCACAATGACAGTGAAAATAAATTGGGAGATGCATATTGAAAGTTTACTCCATGCTAAGCACAGAATGAATCTCCTTACATCCACGACGATCCTACGAAGTTGATATTATTAGAGTGTTTCAAAATTTCTTTTCCCGGAAGCATGCGGTTTACGAGCAATAAATAAAACAACAGAATTATCTTGTCAATGCCAGATGGAGACTTGCAGAGAGCGGCATCCAGGGCACAACTACGTGGAACAGGTGCGGGGTCCCCGCAGAGCCTCCCCGTTCTCCCCCACCTGTTCCCCAGGGGCTCCTGATGCTTTTTTCCCATCAAGCACACCTTTGCCTTCAACTTCACAGATTTGTTTAGCAACTGTCTTATCACTCAAGGCTTTTATCCAGAAGGAACACAGACATGCAGGGTCACGAGGGCTTTAGTACGTATTTGAAAGCGATGCCAAACTCTTTATATACCGTCGCCTCTTCCATTCGTCACTCAACACTGCCCCTTCACGAGAAAGGACTTTTTTTTTTTAAGATTTTATTTATTTGACAGAGAAACACAGCCAGAGAGGGAACACAAGCAGAGGGAATGGTAGCGGGAGAAGCAGGCTTCCTGCTGAGCAGGGAGCCCGATGCGGGGCTCAATCCCAGGACCCTGGGATCATGACCTGAGCCGAAGGCAGACACTTAACAACTGAGCCACCCAGGCGCCATGAGAAAGGACTTTTGATACACTTTCGTCTTTTTTACATCATTTTAGAGACAAGGAAATTGATGGTCAGAGAAGTTAAGAAACTTGAATAAGTGGCTGATTCAAGATTTATACTCAGGCCTGTCTCCCAGACCTATGTTCTCATCCACTGAGCTGTGCCCACTCCCATGGGACCATTTGCACCCATTGAGGTCTCTACCAATTTCCTTTTTATATTTCCCTCTGAGGGCAGGATGGCGAACCTGGGAGACAAGAGATTTGGACCCTAGTTCCGATCATCTCTAATTTACTGTGTGACTTCAGGCGGCGTATCTTCCTCTCTCTGACCTGCCGTGGCCCTCATCTGCCAAGTGAGAAGGGGAAGATGAGCGTTTTTCATATTTTAAAAATAACTCTTCTTCAAATAAAGTCACACATAGAATTACGATGTGCAGGTACATAACACAGGTGAACACAGAACTTCTCTAGTTGAATCTGGAGCTGGTGGCTTCGGGGCTCCGGGTACGTGCCCCTCCCCCACCACTGGCGACAGGCTTCAGGGAACCCATGAGCCTCCGAACTTGTGTGCTGATTTGTGTGTGTGCGTGTGCACATTTTTCATGCATCCCAAAGGGGTCCATGATCCCCATTAAAAGGTGCTGGTAGTGATCCCGATCATAGCTGACATGTACCAGGAGCCATGCTAAAGCACTTGATATGCCTTAACTCCTTTTGTCCTTACAACAACCTGATGAATAGGTACTCATGGTAGAATGTCCATTTCACAGATGAGAAAACAGAGGAACAGAGTGGTTAAGTCAGTCGCTCAGGGTTGTACAGCTAATACATGATTTTCTAAAACATATCTAGATATTTCTTCTAAATATCTAGCTTTTTCTATAGATCACCAGCCTACTCTCTTTTGCTAAGTTTTATATATTTGGAAAACTTTACACTGTCTCCTACAGGATATTGGTTTTCACTATGATATTTTGCACTCAAATTGTTGCATTTTTTTTTTCTACCTAGGCTTTGCTTAGAATGCATCTTACAGGGTTCTCGTTTCTCTTGGGCTACCCAGTTTGATCTCTGCCTGAGTGTTGATGTCCCTTCCAGCTCCAAGACAATGCTTCTTAAAATTTGGTCTGGACACCTCACCTTGGAATCACTTGGAAAGCTACAGATCACCTCTGATCTGAACTAGGGTCTCTGGTGCATGTGCGCGTTTTTTAACAAAAGAGGGTATATGGAGGTTGGAAGGTTCTGGTAATGAAATCCCACCACCTGATTTCCCTCCTTAGGGAAGCCTTTGTAGAGAGGGTGTGGCTATGAAAGAGGAAAAAGAAGGGAGGGAAGTAATGTTCTCCAGTTCTGCTTCAAGTTCTGTCTTAAGCACAGTATTTGCTATTTTTTTAAGCTCTAATTTTAAGCTCTAAGAATCAAAGGTGGTAATATTGCCCCCACCTTAAAGAGAAAACCAAGGCCCAGAGAGGTGGTGGAATGTCCCCAAGCAGAGGGGGCACAATTTGATCTTTTCCTACCATTAAGTCATGAGAACAAATATTCCTATACTGTCTTCTGGAAGTTTTATTATTTTGTCTGTTACATTAAGCTCTACAATCCACTTGGATTTTGGGGGGAGAAAATAGGGGGAATCATAGGAGAGAAATATTTTTTCTATAGAGATAATCAATTTTCCCTAAGCCACTTATCAAAAAGACCATCAGCCACCCCTTTATCACAAATCTAATCTCCAGACATGTGAGGGCGCGTTTCTGGCTTCTCTAGTCTCTCCTAGATTTCTCTTTGTCTTTGTGCCCACAGTTCACTCCCTTGGTTTCTAGCGCTTTATAAGAAGTTTTGATGTACTGTAGAGTGTTTTCACACATTCTCCAGGATTCTACAGCTTTGCCTGGCCGGGTCCCTGAATGTTGATTCAGGCATCTACTCACAGGGTCCTCTGAGAGCCCTTCCCCTACCACTCCTAAAAAATGGCCATCCTCTCCATCATTTTCTATCTCCTCCACTTTATTGTTCCTATCACATGTTGAGATGTAGGTTTCTTTTTTTTTTTAATGATTTTATTTCAAAAGATTTTATTTATTTATTTATTTGAGAGAGAGAGAGAGTGAGTGAGTGGGAGCACAGAGAGACAGAAAAACAGACTCCATGCCGAGCCTGGAGCCCAACGTGGGGCTCAATCCCAGGACCCTGAGATCATGACCTGAGCCAAAATCAAGCGTTGGGTGTCCAACCGACCGAGCCAGCCAGGGGCTCCTGCATTATGTATTTCCTGCCGCACATGCACTAGAAGGTAAGCGCTATGAGGGCAGGGGCTTTGTTTTACTAATGGCATTACCAGTGGCATTAGTATTACTAATGGTATAAAGTGAAGGACTCACTGACTACATGCATGAATGAATAGGAGGGTTGGGGGCAGGGAGATCACATTCTAACTTTAGAAGGATCACTCTAGTTGTGGAATTGCAAACAGAACACATAGGGTAAGA
>CM053606.1:13590518-13612724 GCA_028646535.1 Procyon lotor | reverse complement strand
CCGATGACCTTGGTAGTAATGACCTTCAGAGGAAGATCCAAGTGAGAACAAAGCCAGTTGGAGGGCCCTCTCCGATCCAGGGCTGGAGCCACCTCGACTCCAGAATGCATGGCTGCCCGCCTCCCTGGCCTGGCAGCAGTTTGAATTTGTCTTCTGCCTTGAGGGTGCCAAGATTGAATGGATGGAGATTTACCGAAGATCTGCCTTCAGCGGGCACCCCAGCCTTTACGCTGGGGACCCTCGGGGGGCAGTAACACCTGGCCTCCGTTCCAAGGTCAGTTACCCAGTGGTGGATGAATTCGTATTCACAGTAGCACGAAGGCCAAACCCAAGATAGTCTCTCCGTAAATGCCATTGATGGGGGTGCTGCTTGGCAGTTTCCACGAGCGGTGGTTTCTTTATGACATGAGCATCCCTTCGGCTTGGCTGCTTCTTGACCGTGGGGCAGCCATCCTGCTGGAGGGGGGCTGGCTCCCCTGCACAGGTCGGGGGTCCTGGGCGGAGCATTTGGTTCACCTAGATATAACCCTCGTTTCTTCGTCATGAGCCCTGTGTTAGACGATCTATTTTCTTTTTTGGCCTCTAGGGTATGGGACACACTCTTCCTTCAGCCTGGCAGGTTTTTTCTGCCCCTTCTTTACCTGGCCGACCATCCTTGTCCCAAAGAGCTCAGATCAGCTATCACTTGCCTCTCTGTCACTCCCACCACCTTGCCAGGTGTCCCTCTTCTGGCTTCCAAGGGCTCTGGTGCCAATCACACCGTTGGATCTTGGTACCTACTTGCTTTTTCATCCCCTGTGCCAAATACCGTGCCCGGCGTGAGGGAGGCCCCCAGGAAATGTCTGTGGAGGGAAAGAAGAAATAAATATACAGTATTGTACTACTGAAAAGGAACCGGAAGATTTAAATTCTATAAATGACCCCAGAAGCCGTAGGATTCCTTTGTACCGACTGACGTTGGGAGAAGTCGGGATTGGAAGGTCAGGAACCGGGCTTCGCCTGCCATGGATGCTGATCCTTTTCTCTGTTTCTTTTAAGGCTGACATTCCAAACTTCACCTCAGAGACCTGGGATTGAGACTCTGCTCGGCCACTCACGTGCTATGTGGCCTTGAGCCAGGCAGTTTCTCCTCTGGGCTTCTGTGTTGCCTTCATGAAGCAGTGGTTGGACTGCCTACACAGCGCTCATATATATATAATCTGGGGTCCTTCCAAGTGCCAGGCGCTGTTCCGAGTACTGGGCATGCATTGCCTCTTTTCATCTTTACAACAGCCCTGCAACATGGGTAGTATTTTCCTCATATTCTCAATGGGGAAACTGAGGCACAAAAGTTTGCATAATCTGCCCAAAGTCTCACAGCTAGTAACAAATGGAGCTGGGGCTTTTATCCAGCGACCTGTTTCCAGAGCCCACCTCTGAACCCCAAAGCCGAGCTGCCTCCCAGCTGGATGACTGGTAAGATCATTCCTATTTTTTGGTGGGACCTCTATTACTCTCATGTTGAGGATATTTACTTCGGTGCCTTCAGAGTCCGGTTTTAACTGGTTCTTCCCTGAGAGAACAGAGGTGATTCAGCCTTTTTTCTCAGTTCTGCGTGCTGATTAGGGCTGGGGAGGCCATGGATTTAGGAGTAAGGCAGCCCCTGCCGCTCACTTGCTGTGAACACGTGAACATCGGCAAGTTCCTCTACCTCTTGGAACCTCGGTTATGATACCTGTTAAGAAACAGATAAATTTCACAATCCTTCTCAGTAACCCTAAGGATGATACAATACAGGGAAGGTTGCCAGATTTAGCAAGCAGAAATACAGCACGCTCAGTTAACTGTGAATTCCAGATAAGTGAGGAATAATTTTTTAATATAAGTATGTCCCACACCATATCTGGGACATACTTATGCTAAGAAATTATTCCCTGTGTATCTGGAATTCAAAGTCAACTGGGTGTCCTGTATTTTATCTGACAACCTTACGTACAGAGGAAGCACTTGCCAGAGAGCTTCTCCCTCTCAGCCCCAGAAGGGCTCAGTCAACTTTAGAAAGATCTCTGCCTGCACCCCCCACTTTGCATTTCCTGGGGACGTCCTTTGGAGGCCTGGTGGTTAAAATCTGCATTCACCCGTGTTCAGATGCACCTGACTGGTAAAAACTGTGAACCCTTGACTAACCACGTGGCTTGGCTGAGGGCAGATTTGAGTATAGATGGAGGATTTCAGTAAAGGAGGCCTGAAAGGGTCCTTCTGAGACAAGCTGAAATGTTGCAAAGCCCCCTGTCACCAGAGGCAAGGCGGAAAGCAGCTCCGCCTCCCCGGCCGGTTCTCTAGCCACGGGCGCCATCTTGTGCCAGCATCTGGGTGACCAGCCTGGCCCGTGGCTCTGAGCAGAGGCTGGGTCCCAGGGAGACGCCCAGAGAGGCCAGGTTGTCTCCTCTTGTTCCCTGTCCCGACAGAGTCCCCCTTCTTAGTTCCTCATGATCCCACTTCCTCTCTTCTCCATCTCTGCTGTCTCTCCCTCTCCATCAACACTCACGCCAATCTGCTGACCGCCACCCGCCCCTACTGTTGAGGTCCTTCAAGAGGCTGCAGGTGCCAGAGAGATAGCACAGATCAGGAGTTGGAAAAGCCCAGATGGGGACTCCGGGAGAACCACGGGCTAGCTTTAGGACCTTGGGAGGACTCACATGACTCCTCTAAGCTATTTGCTTTGAACGTTTGTGATAAAAGAAACCCCTGCCTCACATCTCTCCAAGGACTTGGGTGAGGAAGAATCAGTGGTGCATGCAAAAGTGCTGTGAAAATTGTCAACTGCCTTGACAATGTAAGTGATTTAATAGCGTATTCTTATATAGCATCTATAATCATAGAGTACGTTATTAGTAACAGTAATGACAGCGACATTTCCTGGACCCCCTGATACCGAGCCCTGAACGTCTGCAGACATCTCTGCCGCCTCACCTCTGTTTGTCTCTGACTTTCAGACCCGGGCTGTGCCCCGCCAGCTTCCCCTTCCCTGCTGCGTTAGGCACCACCAGCATCTGGGAGGCAGAAGGGTTCATGCGGCAGCAAAGAGCCCTGTATCCGCCAGCAAGTCACCCGCTCCCTAGGCCTTGGTTTCCTTATCTGTATAATGGGGATGAGCGAAGCCTGCCTTCTGGTGAGGATTAAAGACATAGGTATGAAACACCCAGCGATTTTAGCAAACTCTCAATAAATGCTGACGATTATTTCCTTCAGATGCTGGCTGGGATGCCAACTACCCCTCTTTAAGGGAGCAGTGCAGAAAAACGGAAGTTGCATGTGGTTCGTAGCCAGAGAGAAGCGACTATCTGCTTTGTCACCCACATCATCATTCTGGGGCTCTGGCAGTTGCCTTCACCTCCCTGAGCCGGTTTCTCCACCTTGAAATGGGGACAGAAATAGATTCTATCTCGGTGGTGGGGTGAAGATTAAGTGACACCGCTTGGTAAAGGGCTCCACGTGTTTCTGTCATGCCTCATTGCCAAGCTGCAGCTTTTGTATTTTTCTTCCTCCTCTGAGTCACACCCCTTCGTCCATCTATTCAGCTTCTCCTTGGGTCAGATCCCATGCTGGCTGCTGGGGATGCAGAAATAAATAAGGTCTGACTCTTGCCCTCTGGGAATTTATCATCTTGGGGGGGGAGGGGATTGTACTAAAAAAGGATGATTTCTGTTTATTGAGCACCTACTAGGCTGCAGGCGCAGTGGTGGAGCGCTTCATATACGTCTTCTCGGCAAATCATAACAAAATCCCAGGACTTAAACCCAAGCCAGTAACACGACCCCAGAGGCCTTGGGCTCAATCGGTGCTCTCTCAGGTCTTCCGGGACCAACTGGTCAGATATGTGTGCCAAATGCAGGTGAAGGGGCCACCACAGAGGTCTGAGAGAGACCTGGAGGGCCCGGAGAGGGGCGCTCAGCCGCATGAGGGAAGATAGTGGGGGGTGGGCAATCAGGGGGCTCACAGATGTGGTCTCAGAGGGAATGCTCTGGATGCCTGTGGCCCCGGGCAGAAGCTTGGAGGCACGAGGTAGCAGGGTGCTGTTGGGAGACGAGAGCACAGGAAGAGGTCAGAGCCAGAATGCTGGGGTGGGGGTAGACGATGCTGGGGAGGTGGGTGGAGCCGGGGCCCAGAGCCCGGAGGGCCTCAGTCGTCCTGGTTGGGCTGAGCAGTTGGGACTCCACGCTGCAGGGGAGTGTGTGGTTTCGGAGTGAGGTGTGTGAATGTCCAGAGGGTGGGACCACAGCAGCTGTGTGGACGGCGGAAGGAGGAAACTGCGGAAGATTTGCTGTAACCCGGTCCTGGCCTGAGATCAGGGGTGGAGGAGGGTGGGGAGGAGCAGGTGTGATGAGATTGAGCTCCTCACTTCCTGCGGTGACACAGGTGGGAGAACAGGGGCTGCCCCTCCATGGATGGCTGGGCGAACACTGCCATCTACTGGGACAGGGAATCTGGGACAAAGAGCGGAATTTGGGGAGAAGGATGGTGAATTTATTTTGCTGATGAATAAGCAGCTCAAAGTGCCACATTCCAGGTACTGCATTGTGCACTTTATTGCAAACCCAAGAAATAGCCCTGTACAATCCCGTGATCATCCCTACTTCCCAGACGAAGAAACTAAGGTTCAGAGACATCCGATCTTTTCTCAGGATCACACAGCTCACGAGTGGCAGGGCCAGGATTGAAACCCACATCTGCCTGGCTCCAAACCTGGTGAGAAAGAAAAAACCACGAGGGATTTTCAAGGTTTCCATCGTGAAACCTGAGCCTGGTGGTGTCCAATTGTTAGAGCTGGACCATCGGGATCATTCCAGAAGCCCAGGAAGGTATTGACAGCATCTTTCAACCTGTTCTTCCCTTGGTCCCAGAGAAGCCCTCTAGGGTTTCAGCCCTTCTCTGAGACTTGAACTTGGCCAAGCTAGCCCTGGGCTAGAGCAGCCTGGCTGAACCACAAGGGGGCTCTGCCTATGGTGTCAACCGTCTAGTCCCCATCCTCTGACAGGATAGACATGGGATACAGGTGCTGGGGATTCAGTTGCCGCTTTGGGGTTTGATGAAAGGAAATGGCGTGCAAGAACGAGAGGGAGCTGTGCTTGAGAGGGCTTGTGAACCAGTGAATTAAAGACACTACACAAATAGTAACCACTGTGGGAAGGGTTACCGTGTTTGGGGGGCTGGTTACTATCTCCCGACCTTCCTTACTTTGCAGCTTCTTTGGTCCTCACAGCAATCCTGTGACATGGGTACCATTATTTTTCTCATTTCAAAGAGGTGGAAACGGGCACAGAGAGGTTATGTAACCTGTGCAAGGTCACACAGCCATCAACGGTTTAAGTGTCACTCTTACTCCTTAGCCTGTTCCACTCTACCCAGTGTGTCTGGCAGCCAGTGGGGGAGAGGGGGAAGAGGGAAAGATGGGGCAGGGGCAGGGGCAGCAGCATTGGATCCAGCCTCCCTGAGCTTCCTGCTGGAGCTGGAGGGAGAAGCAGGCGATCTAGGCTCTGGTGTCTACTTTGCCTGACTCCCTGTGTGACCTTGGACATGCCGTCTCCACCCTGGGTTCCATAATCTTTACGCAAAAAGAGTGTTTGCTTAGGAGGTGTTGCAGTTTCTTTCCAGATTAAAATCGTGTGATTCTAAGAGCCTTGGAAAGAGGCACTCTTTGGGGTGTAAAGGAGCCAGTGACCCTGGCACTTAGTGGACTGGTGAGGGTAGGAGCTGGAATGTGCACCTGGTCTGTGCCTCTCTTTTTTGGGTTGCCGCCCTTGGGAAATGGAGGCTTCCCCTGACTTCAGTGTCCCTCATTGCAGCAGGCAGCCGCTGGAGGGCGCTGTGTCCCCACAGTTCCAGCTGAATGTCTCTCCGGCTGAATGTGCATCCCCTGACTGTCCTCTTGAGCCAGGAGAGAATTTGGGAGGCCTGGGGCGGGTACCTGGGAGGCCTCTGGACACAGCTGGGTGCACTCAGGCCATGTGGGGCCAGTGGGACATGACCCTGTGGAAGGAAGTGCAAAGAGCGTTGACCAGGGGATGAAGCCCTGGGCTTCAGTCTACCTGACTCATATATGGTGAGCTTTGGGCAAATTGCTTCACCTCCTTAAGCCCGTTTCAGCAGCTGTAAAATGGGGACAGTGATGTCTATGGGCTTGTCCCCAGAAATGCTGTCCAGGGCAGATCTCATGGGCGTGCTTGCAAGGACTTGGATGTTGTCTCTGCCAAAGTAACTATTTCTCGTTGCAGTATTACCCTCAAAGAGTCATTCCATAACCACTGCAGAGGAGGAGAATAACATCCAGTAACTTTCCTTAGATCACTTCGAATTCTCGCAATGGACCCATGAGGTACAAATTACTATCATGTCCATTTCACCGTCGGCAACACCAGGGCCCAGGGAGGTGACCTGGCTTTCCAGGGTTACTCGGCCACCGGGTAGCCTTCGTTGGTCTAACACCACAGATGTCCCTTCAACAGTGACGCAACCACACACCACCTTGTGCTGAGGCAGGAGAGAATTTGGTACCATTCACCAAAGTCTCTCAGGCCGAGGTTTCAGATGAATGCCCTTTATTTAGTCCTTTGGAGGTGTGGGCGCCCTCCCAAAGTCCTTCCCACAAACCAATGTCCTTGACGGGGTAGCACCTTTCAATAGGGCAGGGGACTCTGAATTCAGATAGCCATCTTCCCTTCCCCCGGACTCGGGCAGGATTCTTCGTCCTCCCTGGGAGGCAGAGTATTTCCCCCTGCAGTGGATCAAGCTTGCACGGTATTGTGGTGGTAGAGGAACACACCTCCAGGAGATGGTCCGATCGAAGGGCTTGTAGTTCTTCTCAGCTCTTACTTCCTATCCTAATGAGAGAAAGATTGTGCTCTTTGCGTAGTTGTACATAAATGGAAGTCTGGCTTAGCTTTTTACAGTTTCTGTTCTCTGTCTCCTTACTTTTCCAGCACTTGAGAGGGGTGCAGGGGTGAAGTTGGGGAGTGACAGCAAGGTGAACTCTGGAATCTTCCAAGCTGGGGAGTTCTTGGAGTCCCGGAGTCATGGAATCGTGGCGCTGGCAAGCTAGAGCTCTCAGGGCTGAGGTGAGGCAGCTGAGGCTCAGGGAGAAGTCCAGACCGGCCCAAGGTAGCCCCAAGGTCAGTGATAGGTTGGAACCAGAGGCTGCCAATTCTCCTGGCCTTACACCCACACATTTTGCCAAGTCACTGGCCGTCCAGAATGCAGTCAGTTTAGGAAACACAGACAAGGAGAGGGGATGGGACAGTCGACAGGGACAGGGAGGTGCTGACCTTGCTCTTTGAAAGCTCTAGTGGGGAGTTGATTGTCTTCATCTGACGTCAGCCCCTGGGCAAATAATGGCCACGGAAAGCAAATGTTATGAGAGTAAATGTGTCAACACGGAGCTGGCGGCAGTTTCGGTGTCAGAAACAGGCCGAGGACTCCGGGTTCTAGCAGACCAGCCCCCGGACGCTGCCTCTAACCACATGCTGGACCTGCCAGCTGCCGTGGGGCTGAGGGGTCAGCTGGGGGTGCGGGGGGGACGTTCAGAGAGAACTGGGAGATGCAGCCTGCCCAGCGCTTCCGGGGCAATGCGTGTCCCGGGATGCAGGAAGGAAAGAGAGCCATCGAGTAATGAGTCCCCAGGCCTTCCTGAGCACTTTACAGAGATTCTCACTTACTCTCCCCAGCAGCCCTAAGGGACAGGCATTGTTGTCCTCATTTTTAAGATGAGATGCCAAGACTCAGAGAGATGAGAGATGAGTGGGAAGCAGGATTTGATTCCAGGCTGTCTACCATATAGTATGTTTCAAGGTCTGGGTTAGAGACCTCTCTTTATGAGAACCACCAGGAACACTCATCAGAAAGGAGATACCCAAGCCTCACCCCAGGTCTACTGAATTAGAACCTTGGGGTGAGCCCAGGAGTGGTACTTTCAACAAGCAACTAGGGAGGAGAGGAGGTCTGTGCTGCTAAGACCTGGGAATAATTGCTGAATAGCAGGAGCCCACCAACTTTTTCTGCCAATGAATAGAAAATAAATATTTGAGACCTTGCAGGTCTTACAGTCTCTGTGGCAACTATTCAACTCTGTGGTTGTAGTATAAAAGAAGCCACAACCAATCTACATGTGAATGATCATGACACTGTTCCAATAAAACTTTATTTACAAAAACAAGTAGTGGGCCAGATTTGGCCCCTGGTAGTCTGCCGCCCCTTGCTTAGCAGGCAGCGTGCAAAGAACCCTCATAGCCCGTCTCTCTTATTGTCTCCCCAGCAGCCCTGTGAGGAGGATATGGTTATCTCCATTCTGCAGATGAGAAGACTGGGGTCCAGGAAGGTTAGAGAGCCATGGTTCCACAGGGAGTGCGTGGCAGAGCCAGGATTAGAACCAGACCTCCTGATCCCCAGTCCGGTGGCACGGAGGAGCATGAAGCCTGATAAGATTGAGTGGGCCAGAGGGACTGTGATTATTTAACGAAAGCCGCCGCCATCCACTGAGCGCTTACCGCCGGCCACACAGTCGTTAGCTCATAGAAGCTGCTACCCAGATGTCGAATGTCATTGTACCTGCCACATGCGGCTGTCACAACCTCCCTGGGAGGTAGGGAGGCATCTGCAGTGTGTCAAAGCCAGCTTAGCTCAAGTGTCCCCACACCTGACATGCCACAGCTGGGCAATGGGAAGGTGGAAGCTGCTGACAAGACATACGTGCCTTTCCATTCTCGAGTGTACGCACACATGCACACACATACTCTACTCTCAAACAGACATCAGACAGACGTGTGGCCAGCTCAGTGATCTCCTTGTCGCAGGTAGGAGAACACAAAACCCAAGGTCTGGAAATGACTCCTCTGTTTGTCCTCACTGAGATTGGAACCACAAATCTGCCTGGTTTGGGGGAAAGAACGGTGGGCTTGCAGTTGGCCTAGATTCCATACCACACTCTGCCCCGCTGGGCTCCGGGTGACCTTAGATGCCACTTTCCTCATTCATGAATGAGTGTCACTTTCCTAATTCATAAGATGGGTGGGAAATAGTCTTGTTCCACTGTTCAAGTGATTCATTCACTCACAGTATATGAAGCACCTACTATGTACCAAGCACAGCCCAGTTCGATCTTTATTATTATTATTATTGTTATTATTGTTATTATCATTATTAAGTAGGCTCCATGCCCAGCATGAAGCCCAACATGGGGCCTGAACCCATAACCCTGAGATCAAGACCTGAACTAAGATCAAGAGTCAGATGTTCAACTGACTGAGCCACTCGGGCTCCCCTAAAAAATTTTAATAAGAAATTCCAAAGGTTTGAGATTCAATCCTTCCTGCTTCTGAATAGGAGTTAGTACATAAATGATAAGTCCTTTGGTTCAAGAATGCCTTGGGTTAGGATTTCTCTCTAGGTAGAAAGTTTATCTCTCTCCTCTGCATAAAATAGGTGTTAGTGAGATGTAGAATGAGTTCCATCCACCAATCCATCCAACCATCCATCCATCCATCCATCCATTCATCCATCCATCCATCCCCTATCCATCCAACCACCCATCCATCCATCCATCCCCTGTCCATCCAACCACCCATCCATCCATCCATCCCCCTATCCATCCAACCCCCCATCCATCCAACCACCCATCCAACCAACCACCCATCCATTCGACCACCCGTCCATATATCTCCATCAATTGTTTATCCATCCAGGTATTTGCTGAGCACTTCCCATGTGCCTGATTTGGCCTTGTGTCAGCTATCTCCCCTCCCCTAGGAAATCCTTGCTGGTGTTCACAGCAACCTAGGGTTTGAGGCGAGGGTGATAGAAAACCCAGATTCTAGGTAGCAATAATTCTCCATGCTTAGAATCCAGGGAATTTCTGGAATGCCTTGAGGCACTTTGAGAACAGATAAGGCCAGAGACTGAGCTCCTCAGGCTGCACACACCTCTCTGTGCGGACATGGCCCCTTCTCCTCATTCTGTGCTGACCTTCCCACTGTCCCCCAAGAACACCTAAGTCCCCAGCAGTGGGTCAGTGTGAATAAGAATAACCCTACACGCATGGTTAAACAGAATGTGGTATATCCATTCAATGGAATAGTATTCCACCATGAAAAGGATGAACCTTGAATCTATGCTGAGTGAAAGAAGCCAGATGCAACAGGCCACATGTTACATGACTCCATTTATGGGAACTGTCCAGAAAAGTCCAGTTCATAAAGACAGAAAGTGGAGTAGTGCTCCCCAGGTGCTGTTAGAAGTTTCTTTGGGGGTGATGACATTTTCTGGAATTAGTAGTGAAGGCTACACAACCTTGTGAATATATTACTATGCCGAGGAGCAAATGTTTTAACAGGGGTGAATTTTATGGCATATGAGTTAATTTATTAACTTAAAAATAGGTAAAAGTTGTTAGAAAACATGAAACAAAATGCCCACAGGCTATCGCACAGGCTCCCCCTGACTTCCGGTGCCCTGGCCACCAGGGCAGGGGGCAGTCATGCTGTGTTTCAGCTGAGAAACTGGGAGCTCAGGGAGGGCGAAGGGCCTGTCAAGACCGCGCTGCTGATTAGAGGCAGAGGGATGATGAGAAGCAGAGTAGGACTCCCGGTCAAGTGCTCTTTCCTTCACATCATGCTGTCTGAGGAGTAGACAGCTGCCTCCTGAGCCAAACTCCCTGCTCCGTCTGCACTTGCCACTTAAATACAGGAGTCTCTGCAGGCAGCAGCCGTGCTGAGAAAGGCTGCGGTGACAGCTGATGGCCGCTGCTCGAGGAGCATTACTTGGTGCTGGAAACGGGGGGACCACGTGTGTTTATTTCATTGTCACAGACCTCTGCCTGTTATGAACCTTTGTGGTTATCTCCAAATCCCCCTCTCATGAGCACCCAGATAATTCCTGGGGGATCACTGGGAGGTCAGGCTGTCCTCCTCGGAAACCAAAGAAATGGGGCATTGACGTATAACACAGGTTAGGCTGTGAACATTGAGCAAGTGAGGGGACGGCCCAGGTCCACTGGAGTCCTGGCCATCCCCGTAGCTACAGTGGCCTGCATCTGGGCTGCTCCCACTTGCTCTGGTCTCTATCACCCTGTCCTTCACCATTTCTTGCTTTCTACCCACTTCCTGTGTGTGGTGTGTGTTGGCTCCTGATATGCTTCCAGCAAATTCGCCTGTGCACTCATGAGACATAGAGTCAGGTCCTGTTGCTTGCAACCATTTGCTCTGATCAATGTATCTCTATGAGATAGAAGTAATTATTTTGCCCATTTTACAGATGAGGAAACTGAGGCTCAGAAAGGTAAATGACTAGCTCGTCACCACCCCCCTCCCCAGATCATGAAGGGCAAAGCCAAGATTTAAACTCAGGTGTGTCTGAGTCTCGAGCCTAATCTCTCAATCTCTACAAGAAAGAAGGGACGGCAAACCTTTTTCGTAAGCCAGACACAGCCGGGCATACCCTCTCAATGGCTCGATGAAGGAGAGATTACCCCTATTTTAGAGATATGAAAACTGAGGCTCGGGGAGATGAGGTAGCTGATTTGTAGGTCCCAGAGCTGAGATTAAAACTGAGGTTTACTTGACTGCAAAGCCTGTGCTAATAGGCAGAGGTGGGAGCTGAGACTAGGACGCCGGGTCTCCCTCTTTCCAGCTTTTCCCAGCTGGCAGGGCTCTGAGCTGCCCTTGGCCCCATCAGCACCGCCCTGCCCAGCCCCAAGGGGTAGAAACTGGACTCAAGCCGTTAACACACGAGCACAGGGTTGGGGCTGCCCCTGCTAGGAACCCTACCCCACAGCCCAGGTCCCCAATAAATCAGGGGCCAAGGAAGCCACACACTGGTATGTATTTCCTGCTGCTTTAAAAAAAGTTCACTTGGTGTATTTTATTTGTGGAAAAGCAGTAAATGTCCTGGGCCCTGTTGCTTTGGGCCAGTCCCACGGTGCTGCAAGGAGGTCCTGTCTCGTGGAGCTGGGACCCAGACTGGCACCCCCGTGGTACGCCTGTGTCTGTGTCAGAGGCCATAGGGCAAGACGTGGTGTTTGCTTGGGCCCTAATGACCTGCAGGTAGGGCTCCGGGAAGGACCCGTGGGGCAGGCTTGGTGGAGAGAGGCATGGGGCCGGGGCAGTGCAGGGAAGGGGCCTATTCCTAGGCCCTCTTCCTCCATCAGCTTCAAAACTGGCCTTAGCCCAAATCTCGGGGCCATTCCCAGACCATCTTGATTTCAGACTGGACATGAGCATCCACCTCAAGACCCCATTCTGTCCACATCAGGCCCCAGTGTTGAGCACCTCTAACTGCCCTCACCCAGCCCTGTCTACAGGTCCACCTGACGTCAGCTGTATCTCAAGCTCAGCTCAAGTTCAGCCAACTCCAGGGCCAACCTCAGATGCACTGTAACTACTCAACCCTAACCAGGCCTGAATCTGCCCCCAGCTCCAACCTCAGCCCCAGCTCGTCTGAGCCCCAAGGCCAGCCGGGGGTCTGCCCCACTCAAGGGCAGAAAGGTCAACAGATGGCTTTCTTTCCCTCAGGGTCTGAAACAAATATTTATTAAATACCGTCCATGTGCCAGGCCTTCTTCTAGGTGCTGGGGACACATCTGTGAACAGGAGCGTTGCCTTGGGCAGAGGGGAAAGATTCCTTTTCCTCCTCGCTTCCCTCCTCCTCCCATCCCTACCCCCTCCCCAGCCTCCCTCCTCTCCCTAGCCCCCCAGCTTTGAGACCTCTCCTTACCTTCCACCCCCCATCTGTTCTCTGCCCTTCTCCTTCGGAACCACGAGGCTCTGGCTACTCTTCCGACGTGATTTAGACAAGTCTCCTCCCTCCTGGGCCTTGGCTAAGCTTCATAATGGACGGTGAGATAGGGAGGCTGGTAAAGGAGGTTAAGACCCCGCCCACTCCTATCCAAGGAGAGATCGAAGCCTGAATCAGGGCACAGGCTTGGGGTCCAAGGGCTGGTTGCCAAGGGATCTCTCTGATTCTCCATCTCCTTAAAGCAAAGCGGAGATGCTGTCCCACCTCAAAGTGTGCCGGATATGAAAGTCTTTTGTTGAAAGTATGGTGCTAGGCAGGGGCTCCTCGTTAATAATAACACGGACCATTTATGTGAATGTCTAGGACTCAGCATTTATCAGGGAACCAGTAGTTACTTATCAATTACTAGTACTCAGTTACCTGTTAACTCTGCAATGACTTTAAGGGGTTTACGAACCTCCCCAAATTGGAAAAGCAGTGAAATTTGAGTTGGAGTTATTCCTACCAACTTAAAACAAAACAAAACAAAACAAAAAACACCCAGCGGCTAATAGCTATTCATTCAAAGGGTCTTGTGTGCAGTCGGAAGTTGAAGAGGTTGTGTGTTGTGTGTAACTGGGAGAAGGTGCAGAGATATTGGTGGTGATGAGTAAGTGCTCATAATTGCCAGCTTGTTAATTTTGTCGAGCCCTTGTCATCCGCCAGAAACATTTCAGGCCCTGCCACATTCTTCATCCGCGCATCAGGAGGGGGTAAATGCCCCAGTGTAATGGACCGGGCAGGCGAAGCTCAAAGAGGTGCAATAATTCACTCCCTATTAGGTGCAGGGTCCAGATTGGGAGCCCAAGCAGCCTGGCTGCAAAGCTCGGACTCTTCTCCACCGTGCTCTCTTACGCTGTGCTGAGAACTTTGCCTGCATTATCTCGCTTGGTCTCCTGATAATTCTGCTAGACTGGGATGGTTGTGCTCGTTCCAGTCCGCACGTGTGGAGCTGGGGCTACGCAGAAGGCCTGTGCAGGGCACGGCGCTTGCGTCATGTCATCTAAATGCTTGCGACACCCCAGTTTTATAGACGAGGAAGGAGGAGCTCAAAAATAAGGTTCAAACCAACTTCAGGATAGCTTTTAAGCTCCCTAGCCCAGCATTTGAACCTGGACCCTGTCTCTCTCCATGACCTGGTCAGCTCCCTTGTTGGCCTACCGAACTTTCCAGCACTATTTGACTGTTCTCCAAGAGCATCCTGGTGTGGTATGCTTCTGAGTCTTTGCAAACCCTGTTCCCACCACCGGGGATGCCCAGTCTCTCCATGCTGCCTGATGCGCCTGTTCATCCTTTAAGTCTTAACTGGGATGCCCCCTCCTCCAGGAAGCCCTCTCTGATTGCTTATGGCTGGCTGAGTGCCTTTGTTGCGTTCTGCCATAGAACTCTGCCCCGTCCCCCCAGTACACTGCATTGTAATCATCTCTTTGCTGGTTCATCTTTCCTAACTGCACAGGGAGCACCATGAAGGCAGAGGCCTCTTTGTCATGTTCACTATTGTCTCCCTAGTTCCCAGACCAGCACCAGGCTCCAGGAAATGCTCAGTCAATACTGAGTCTTAAACAAATAAAATGTGTCCAAATAGACAAAACAGCTCAGTTCATTCAATGTGTCCTCAGTGACAAGTGTTTTACATGTATACCATTTCATTCAATGCTCTCATTTAAGGTCTGGAAAACTACCTTGGAAGGTAGAGACTCTCCCTAACTCCATTTTAAAGATGGGAAACTGAGGCACAGAGAGGTTAATTCTTTGCCCAAGATCACACAGCTAGTACCGGTGACGCTAGGACTCAAACCCAGATAGCCCTACCCCAGCGTCCCTGAACTATCGTGCTTCTAAGATACCTAAAAGGTAGTCACAAGTCTTGGAAAAGAGTAAACTCACAGTATAGTGATCAAGATACAAGTATAGTTGCTTCTTCAAATGAGCAAGTGCTTTTAGAAAAAGTGAGCTAAGGGCTCCTGGTGGCTCAGCGGGTTAATTGTCCAACTCTTGTTATAATTGTCCAACTGATTTCAGCTCAAGTCATGATCTCAGGGTCATGAGATCGAGCCCAGCCTGGAGCCTGCCTAAGATTCTTTCTCCTCCACTGCCCCTCCCCTCTTAAAAAAGAAGAAGCAGAAGAAGAAAAAGTGAGATAAAATAAAAATCGTTAAAATGCTCAAAGGTAGACAATTGGGGGAAAGTCTCCCTAAAAGTTTAGCAAGATGTACATCCCCCAACATGAAACGCTGATTGAGATGGGGAGCAGGAAGAGCTGTGGGTAAGCTGGCCTCGGGTGATGTTCCAGAATGTTCCCTGGCAAAGAGACAATAGGACAGCTCCTGGCAGGTGGGTGTATTCTTGCCTTGTTTCCAGCTATGTTTCATCCCTTCTCCTCCACCCTGACCAGCCTCAGCTGGGTTCCTGGATGGATGGGCAGCATGGTCGGGTGGGACCCCGCCCCAGCCTTGCTTCGAGGGCACAATCTCAGCACTTGGACAGGGGCATCTGGGGCTGTTATCTGTCTGGTTTGAATTAGATGCTGGGCTCTGCAGAACCTTGGGCTCATTAGCGGTTTCATCGCCCTGGCTGGCGCCTGCAAGATGGTAACATTTTATTGTTTCCTTGCTTCTTCTTTCTTTCTCCTTTCTGTCTCTTGCCTCCCCTTTCTTTATTGTTTCAAATTTCCACCTCATGCCACAAAAATGCAAAGACCGCCGCAATCCCCCATGGGACACATTCAAGTCACTGGCGTCTCTGGTGCCCGTGCTTCTCACTCGCTATGGACCCAGGGGTCCCTCCCTCCGGGCAGGACCCCCAAGGGAGGGGGGTTGTGCATTTCCCTGCTCCCCCATCCAACACACAGTACACCCCACACCTGCATTTCTCTGGGCACTCAGGCTGATACAATGGTTAGCAGTTGTTTCTGGAGTCTCTCCGCCCGAGTTTTGAATTCAGATTCAAAAGATTTCTTCTTTTACTTAACAACTCAGCCTGCTGAGGTTGAGTGCTTATCCCCTACCATTGATGTTAGGCCAGAAGGAGGGAGTGAGCGGAAGATGTCTATCCACACCGGCATGCGGTAAGTGCCTAATGAACCGTAGGCATTGCCATTGTCCTGCTGGGACAGCTCTGTCACTAGGAGAGCACCTACCTCGGTGGCTGCAGGGACAGGAGATGAGAAGTCTCACTGGGTCAGGCATGGAGAAACGCAGGGGTGGGGGCATTGGCTTTCATCAACATCAGCAACATCATCATCTCCACTTTCGCTGCTACTATCCTTCCGCTTTCTCCTGGGGGCGGGGGGCGAACGTGATGAGCTGTGGAGGGGAAGGAAGCCCCAGCTGACTGGGTTGAACTGTCAGTGGCAGGGCCAAAGAGACTCCTGAAAGAGATGGTTAACTTAGGGGGGGTAGGGGAGCCCCAGGGACGGTGAGTCGCCTCCGGGAGGAGTGGGAAGGAGGGAATGGCATTGGAGGACGAGTTAGCTTCGGATGACCATGATCAAACTTGTTATGGAAGGCACATCATCTTGTGTTTGGGTTGATGAAGGTTCCCTCCAGGCTCTGTGACCCTCACAGCCATCTGGAGGAGGGGGTTACTGGTCTCTGGGAAATTGCACCCTGCCTGTGTCTGCTGGTCCTGGAGAATGGTCCTCTCTGCTCCTGGCTGGAGTTTTCTGGAATGCTCTGCCAGACA
Organism: Procyon lotor; assembly: GCA_028646535.1. Classification (NCBI taxonomy): domain Eukaryota; kingdom Metazoa; phylum Chordata; class Mammalia; order Carnivora; family Procyonidae; genus Procyon; species Procyon lotor. The sequence goes on along the minus strand of CM053606.1, from coordinate 13,596,242 downwards.
CCTGTGTGGGCCGAGGAGAGGTCACTGGGCTGTGGGTGGGTGTGTGGCTAGAGCTGGGAATCAAGAAATCTGGGTTTCGGGATGCTGATCTCTGTGTCTTTTTTTTTTTTTTTTTTAAGATTTTATTTATTTATTTGACACACAGAAAGAGAGAGATCATGAGTAGACAGGGAGGCAGGCAGAGGGAGAGGGGGAAGCAGGCTCCCTGCTGAGCAGAGAGCCCAATGTGGGGCTCCATCCCAGGACCCTGAGATCATGACCTGAGCTGAAGGCAGAGGCTTTAACCCATTGAGCCACCCAGGTGCCCCTGTCTTGCCTTAAGCACTTGATTCCTAGGACACTGCACTTTCTTGGTTTTCCTCCTTCTTCCCTGGGCACTCTTTCTTAGGCTCCTTTCTGGGATTATCTGTTTTTCCAAATGGATACATATTGAAGCACCCCGGGGCTCTCCATCCCCTCCCAAGGTAGGCTCCCCAAGTCTGACGGTGTAGAGGAATCTCTACACTTGGATATCTCCCTAATCTCTATCTCTAGGCCAGCCCTTTCCCTTGACCTCTAGACTCTTCTATCCAGCTAGCCACTTGGAGGAGACCCACCACATCTACAACCAGATTGAGGCCCAAAACCCCCTCTCCCTTCCATCTCCTACTCCTAAGTCAAAGACGCTCTTGGTTGCTTCAGCCCGGACTCCTGGAGTCATCCCGCCTCCTCCATTTCCCTCAATCCTACATTCAATCCAGCCACAGGTGTGGTCAATGCTAATTAATAAGGAATCCTGACTCCCACAGGCACCGTAGTCTATCCTATCCATTTGTGTCCCTGTTGCCAAACTAGCCTTACTTCTCCACTTCCCCACTGCCCTCTGGTCCAGTGACCTTTCAAAAGTGGACATCAGATCTTGTTGCTTCCCTGCTAGAAACTCTCAGGGGCTTCCTGGCCTGGATGTAATACCGTCCTACCAAGCAGCCAAACCCCCCATGTGTGTTGTTGACTCCTGACTGCCCCTCAGTCTCCTACAATTCTACCTCACTCTCTCTGTTCCAAACACATTAGCCTCCTTGACGTTCTTGGCCTTTCTAAGTTTGCTCATGCCACAGGGCCTTTGCACGTGCCACTCTTCATGCCCACAGAACACTGAACTACAGGTTCCCAAGACTGCTACCTCTCTTTGTTCAGATTGCTTTTCCAAAGCTACCTTATCTAAGAGGCTGTCCCTGACGGTCTTCTCTAAATGACCTACATTGGCTCTCCTGCTCAGACTCCCACATCCATTAGTTCCAGCCCCTGCCCTAGCCTTCTTTTTCTTCATCGGACTTGCTTCCTTACAGGATTAAATTAGACCAGGTCCTTCCTCGAGTGTCTCTCTCTCCCACTCAGTTGTAAGCTGAACTGTGGGGGCTTTGTCTTGTTCACCCCTCTTTCCTTTGTGCCTAGCACTGTGCCTGGGACACAGTTGGTGCTCAGTAAAACTGTTGCATTACTGAATAATGAATACCCACCAAGGCTAGGCTGAGAGACTAGATTCGTGGGACTCTGGGCACCGCGATTGTTTGCCAAATGAATTAATGTGAGGTTATCGTATTTGCCTTTTTGACCATCAGCTCCTTGAGGGCAGATGCATAACTTGGTTCTCTTGGTGTTTCTCATGATACCTTTCCGAGCTGCGTGACCCCAGACAGGTTTTATGTAACCTCTTTGTGCTTCAGTTTCTTCATCTATAACATGAGAACAATAATGGGGCCCATGTCATAGGGTTATTGTGAGGATTAAGTGTGTTAATATACGGAAAGGTCTTAGGATGATGCGTGGCACAGAGTTAGTGCTCAGTAAACACAAGCTGTTGTTAACATCCTGGTTTCACACATAGTAGGTGCTTCAAAACCTATAAGGCAGGGGATTGAGTGGAACTGAGTTACTCTGAGCTGAGCCCAAAGAAGCTGGTTCATACTGCCCTTGGCTTTTCCCATACTAGGAGCCGGGGAATTGTCTGATAAAATGAACTGAGCTGAAATTAGAAACCACACGATGCCGTCAACTCATGCTGAGTTTGTGGTCAGCGAAACCCCAGAGCCTTTCTTCACAGCCGTATTGCTCAGCCAGCGATCCCTCATCCTGCATTTGTGGGTTTCACTTTATTTTTTGTGGTCTTTTGCTTTTTTTTATGTTCCGGATTATAAAAGTAATATATGCCCACTGTGGAAAGTTTACAATGAGCATAAAATTACAAAGGGCAGGAAAAGAGCAGGTTACAAATCAGCATGAATGGTTTGAATCCGCTTGCATAAAAACGCTTTTATATATTTATAAAGAGAGGCAGAGATAGACAGGAACAGAGAGAGAGGGAATGAGAAGGATGCTTGAAAAGATGGCCATGGGGGCGCCTGGGTGGTTCAGTAGGTTAAAGCCTCTGCCTTCGGCTCAGGTCATGATCTCAGGGTCCTGGGATCGAGCCCTGCGTCGGGTTCTCTGCGCAGCGGAGAGCCTGCTTCCCCCTCTCTCTCTGACTGCTTGTGATCTCTCGTGCTTTCTCTCTCTGTCAAATAAATAAATAAAATCTTTAAAAAAAAAGAAAAGAAAAGATGGCCACGAACCCGTTCGTGGGGTCTGTTCTCTGTGGCTGCACTCCACGGGGTCTTTATATTCTCCCTCTCCTTGAGGCTGTTTGAATTTTCCTAAGAACGAACAGGTATTAACCTTTTGAAACTAATTTTGTTTTCTGACAATAACTATTTTTAAGTGGAAATCAGATAATTTATCTCCCCTCCTTAAAATCCTATAAGTGTTCTTCATTCATTCAAAAACTATTCGCTGAGCATCACAACTCCCCGGCCAGTACTTTCTCCTTCGCCTTATTCGTATTGCATCTCACCGCTCCCTTCACTATCTCAGACTGTTGTTCTTTATAGGTTTTGGGTTGGATGTCAGTCCCCCCTTAGGACCTACCTGAAGGCAGAGCTCTCCATATACACATGCCCGTGTCCGTCTTGTACACAGCCTGCTCCCAGAGCCTAAAGCACACCTACATGGTGTGCGGGAGGCACGCAAGAAGTAGCTACTGAATGAATGAATGGGTGTTTAAAGAATTAAAGAAAAGCTTTCTAATTCAGAGATTATTGCTAGCATCTTGGTAGGTTTCCTTCCGAACTGCTTTCTATTTTACATATGAGTACAGCTAAAAACACATTTTGCGTCTTTTTCTTCTTAAGCCAGCATCGTAACAGGAGCATTTCCCATGGTATTAAGAAGTTTTTCTTGGGGCGCCTGGGTGGCTCAGTCCTTAAGCGTCTGCCTTCGGCTCAGGTCATGATCCTAGGGTCCTGGGATCGAGCCCCACATCGGGCTCTCTGCGCAGCGGGGTGCCTGCTTCTCCTGCTACCATTCCCTCTGCTTGTGTTCCCTTTCTCGCTGTGTTTCTCTCTGTCAAATAAATAAAATCTTTAAAAAAAAGAAGAAGTTTTTCTTGACTGAACAGTAGTGGCTCTCAGCTGAGGGCAGTTTTGTCCCCTATAAGGCATTTGGCAATGTCTCGAGACTCTCGCAGCTGGTAGGAGAGGAGCCATGGCTAGTGGCGGCTAACACACCGTGTAATGCACAGGCCAGCCCCCATGGTAAAGAATTCTCTGGGCCCAAGTGCTGATGGTGCCAAGGCTGGGAGCCCTGCTGTCTAGTAGTTAGTCCTTCACGTAGATCCACAAGACTTGACTCATCCAGTCCCCTCTTGTTGGAAATGGAGTTGCTTCTGGTTTTCACTAAGACAAATAAGGTCATGATAAACAGTTCGACACATAAATCTCTATCTACATTCTATATTATGCCCTTAGGAGACATTGCAATGCTTGATTTTCGGGAACTTAAATGAAGGATGACATTGACCTTGCTTGACCTTCATTATGTCAATTTCAAATGGGTAGTCCAGCCCCTCTGGGCATTCTGTCCTCCGTCACATTTGTGGTCTCCCCCAGCTGTGAGTCACGTCAAAGAAAACATCCAGACTTTCAAGGTCAGGGTGCTTTCTGTGATGAGGGCGGCCCAGCAGTGCCTCACCTGTGTTGGTCAGCCTCGGCTGCCCCAACAAATTGCCATAGACTGGGTGTCTTTTTTTTTTTTTTTAAAGATTTTATTTATTTATTTTACAGAGAGGAGAGAGATCACAAGTAGGCAGAGAGGCAGGCAGAGAGAGAGGGGGAAGCAGGCTCCTCGCTGCGCAGAGAACCTGACGCGGGGCTCGATCCCAGGACCCTGAGATCATGACCTGAGCCGAAGGCAGAGGCTTAACCCACTGAGCCACCCAGGCGCCCCCAGACTGGGTGTCTAATACAACATTTATTTCTTACTCTTCTGGAGGCTAGGAAGTCCAAGATCAAGGTGCCAACAGATCCCGTGTCTGGTGAGGACCCTCTTCCTGGTTTGCAGACAGCTGCCTTCTGGCTGTATCCTCACTTGCTGGACAGAGACAGTTCTAATCTCTTTCTCCTCTTCTAAGAGCACTAATCCCATCATGGGGCTCCACCTTCATGACCTCATCTAAACTTAATTGCCTCCCATACGCCCCACTTCCCAATACCATTCCTCTGGGGGTTAGGATTTCAACATATGAACTTGGGTGGGACGCAGATTTGCAGTCCATAACATCACCTGTCCAAGATTCCAAACCCACATTTGGGAAAAGCCTGGTGAACCACGATCCATAAACAATGTCTGTTATGGGAGTGAAAGGGCAGAATTGAAGGAAGGATGGTCTTACTTGCCACCCTTGTCATGCCAACAAAACCACTATTGTTCATGGCAGTTCAGATGCCACTTTGGAAATTGCTTTTGGGGTATAGGATACCTGCTCTCCTTAAGAACATCGTCTCGGTGGGAAGTATTGGTGCATGTGCAAATACAGCCCTGTGTGAAACAGAATACTGGCTCATTCAACAAATATTTACTGAGCCTGTGTTCTGCACTAGGCGCTGCTCTAGGCACTGAGGATGCAGAGATGAGAAAGAACAGGAAGAGGGGCGTGTGGGTGACTCAGTCATTAAGCCTCAGCCTTCGGCTCAGGTCATGATCCTGGGGTCCTGAGTTCGAGCCCCGCATCAGGCTCCCTGCTCGGCGGGAAACCAGCTTCTACCTCTTGCACTCCCCCTGCTTGGGTTCCCTCTCTCGCTGTGTCTTTCTCTGTCCAATAAATAAATAAAATCTTTAGAAAATAAAAATATAAAAAGTACAGAGAGAGCCTCTGTGCTCATAGCACTGACATTCTAGAGGGGGGCACCATCACATAAATGATAAAATGCAGTGTTAGAAAGTGATTAGTGTTTGAAATAAAAGTACAGGGACAGAGAGCAACAAGGTGAGGAGTGTTCTCTCAGGTATAAGAATCAGAGATGGGCTTTCAGAGGAGGGAATATTTTATATTAAGAGAGCAAAGGAGCCCTTCGATTATCTGAGGGTATAGCAAGTGCAAAGGCCCTGAGGCAGGAGTGTGTTGGGCAGGAGTGAAGAGCGGCAAAGAGGCTGGTGTGGCATGAGCAAGGGGAAGACCCATAGGAGGTGGGGTTCGAGAGACAGAGAGTGGCCAGATTGAGGAAGACCTTGTAGGCCACAGTGAGGACCTGAACTTGTACTTCACTGAAGGGTTTAAGTAGAGTATGAAAGAAATCTGACTTGAGTCTTAAGGGACCCCTCTTAGATGGAAGAGATGGAAGGTAGACCGTTGGAAGGACTGTGGTCATAACA
>CM053606.1:13541433-13590418 GCA_028646535.1 Procyon lotor | reverse complement strand
GCTGTGTGATGCGGGGCGAATGCTTGACCCTCTCTGGGCTTCATCTCTGTATCTCTTCATGAGAGCGTTGGTCTCTGCAGCCTCTCAGGGGCTCCCTTGTGGCCACCGTCCGGGACCCCTTTGGCCGTGGGGAGCAGAAGCTGTCCCCGAGGTTGCTCCCGATGCCATCACCAGGCATGTGTGGGGAAAACAATGTACTGGATATTCCAAGAAGGGGCAGCGCTTAACTCTAAGTATCAGAACCACTGATGGCAGACAGGCACCCCATAAGCACCACCTATCCGAGCTCGGGGAAGGTGAGGCCGGCTTGCGGCGAGTGAGAAGGCAGGTCAGGGTAGAGGGGAGGGCACCTGGCATGGGCGAAGCTGGGGAGACCCCGGAGAAGGCAGGGTGGACCCGAGCACGTGTTTGCACGCGTGCTGCAGGATAAGCATTCACTGACGTCTGTTGTGGGCTGCGCTTAAAGGTTCTGATCCAAGAATGGCTTTTTTTTTTTTTTCTCTCCCAAAGAATGGCTTTTAGCAGGTTTTCCTGTCAGAGATGATGGCCGAAGCCTGGATCAGTGTGGACGCCACTGCGAATGCCAGAGTCAGGTGCCCAGGGCACGGATGGGCAGCCAGGAGGTGAGGGCTGGCCTCCATCCCAGCAGGTGGTGGTAGCACGGCACTGTAGTTCTGTGCCCAGCTCCAGACTCAAGAGCAGCAGGTTCGTAAGCAGCCTAACCCCTCCTAAGCTGCCCTGGGGAACTGCCTTGGCTTCTCCAGGCCTCGCTGCCTCCCCTGTGAAACGGGAGAGGAACAGCCCCCCTCGTAGAGCGGGGGCTGGGATTAAATCAGAGAAGGTGCCATGGGTCAGGATAACTGGGCACCTCTCACGATCGGTGGGTGTGGTTTTCTTAAGGACAAGAGGCCCATCTAGCAGGTCTGCCCACGCCCGAGCTGAGCCCACTGAGCGAGGGAGGCTCCTACCCCTGAGGGCTGCCAGTGGGCCTGGAGTGGCCCCCAGGGGGTGTTTCAGGGGAGGCGGACTCTAGCTCCTTTCGCAGGTCCTCCACGAGCCCCTCCCCTGGCTCCGAGAAGCTATGCCAGTTCCAGCCCAGCCGCAGGACTGGGGCTGCTGGCCGCCTCCCCCTCTGATGGTTTGGAGGGCCAGGCCCCCGCTCTGCTCCCACAGAGCCCGCCTTGTCCCTGAGGACGGAGCTGCCCGCCGGGTGGATGTGCTGTCCCCTCCCTGCCAGGTCCCAGTGTCACCAGCCAGTGACTCACAGCCCTATGTGGAGCGCTTGGCACCTTCTAGTGGACGTTTGTCCCATTCCCAGGCCTTCAGAGGAGGCGATCAATGATTGGGTGTGATCGGGGCCACCCACCCGCCCGATTATCTCCTTTGTGGATGCCTGAAATTCCACCATTAATACTTCATTCTTTTGGAGGATATTCTTGCCTTATCTCAGTTCCATTCTTTCGATATAAGCCCCCGGGGATATATAACATACCTGAATATGGATGAGCTTAGTCAAAACATTTCCCTTCCCGGCAGGAGGGATCCAAGTTCTCAGGCTCCAAGCTCAGCCCTCTTTCCAGCACTTTCAGTCACTCAACAAACATGATCAAACCCCCGACTACGTCTCACTCCCCTCTGCCTGGTGCAGAGGGGAGCGAGACTCGGTCCTGTCCTTCCTAGATGTTAGCAGAAGACGCTACTGTCTGTATCCCTAACATCTTATCCGATGTCCCATCTCTGATGCACAGTAGGAGCTCATTAAATATCTGTTGAATGAATGAATGAGGCTCCAGAGGAACAAAGATTAGGCGGCATGGCATGGGGAGTGTGAGCCCCGGCTCCAGAGCCCACCGCCCCGTCTGATCTCATCCGCCGGCTCTGGGGCTCACCAGCTCTGGGACCTCTGGCAAGTTGCTGCATTGCTGTGCCTCAGTCTTCTCATCGCCAGAATGGGAATCAGAAGAGATGAAGATCCACTGAGTTGGTGTTTGTAAAATACTTAGAACATTTCCTGGCACCCAGTAAGCACTATGTAAGTGTTTGCTAACGAAAACTCAACAAACATTATTGAATGCACATGGAAGGTATTGGGTCATGCTTATTGGCTGGTCTAAGGTCAGCAACATGGCAGGGATGACGTTTCACTATTCTCCGTAGCCTCCGAGGCTGGCAGGGTAGAGACGTCAGTCAATGCGGGTTCACGGGACGGATCCTGTGCTCCGGGACCCAGCCCTGCTTTTCCGGTGGGGGCTCGGGAAGCCAGGCAGAGCTGGTGCACTTCAGCAGCCTGTGTTCTCAGAGGCACGGTCATAAATCCAGCTGCTGTCGGGTCCCTCCGGCGGGGTTGTTTTTTCTGCTTATTTGGGTGCAGACAGAAATTGTCAATACAAAGTCGATCCTTCCAAGGCAGAGACTAATGCGTGGGGCGGTGAAATGCAGTGTGGAGACAAGTGGGATCGGCCCATTCTGCTCACAGCTTCCCCGTGGTCCTGGGCATGTGACCGGCACCCGGGAAAGACTCATGAACCATGTGTGAGCCTGGATCCGAGCAGCCAGTCTTGTCTTGAGCCCCTGGCACGCTGCGATGTGTCCAATCCCAACCTTTGCCGGGGCGGGCCTCCCAAGGCAGAACGTCTTTGCACATCCCCTTCTCTTTCCTACGTTCCATCTGTCCTTAGGGGTCCCGCCTGGTTCCCATGGCTCTGCCCTAGCTGTCTGCCCAGTGTTCATTCAACAGCTTCCCTTCCATGCCCACAGCACCCCAGACCCACCACACTGCTCATTGCTCTTCTGTTCATCACTCAGCAGACATTCACCGAGAGCCTAGAGTCCCCCGGGAAACATTTATTGAGACTTTATGCTGGACACCGCCCCTGGACCCAGGGGCACCAAATGTACACTCAAGTGAGAAACATGGAAAACAAACAAATAATTAAATGATCACAAGTGTGCAAAGGAGTGGGGACCTAGGGCATGGAGACTGAGCCCAGTCTTGGGGCTCAGCAAGGGCCAGCGTTAGGTTTGAGCAGAGTGGCTGAGAGGAGATTTGAGTTGGTGGATGAAGGGAGAGAGAGAGACAGAGAGAGAGCAGGGCAGATTTTAAACATTTTATCAAGGACAGTGGAAAGTCTGAATGAAGAATCAGATGAAAGGGTGCCAATTTTAGACGCGAAATGAGATTGATGTTTTAAAATATAAAACTGGTGTTTTTCAAGTCTTTTAAATCAACCGCATTGACGAATAATTTACTTATAATAAAATTCACTGGGGCGCCTGGGTGGCTCAGTTGGTTAAGCGACTGCCTTCGGCTCAGATCATGATCCTGGAATCCCGGGATCGAGTCCCGCATCAGGCTCCCAGCTCCATGGAGAGTCTGCCTCTCCCTGACCTTCTCCCCTCTCGTGCTCTCTCTCACTTTACCTCTCTCTCGAATGGATCAATAAAATCTTAAAAAATAAAATAAAATTCATAAATTTTAAGGGTATATGTCAATCATTTTTGACAAAGGTGTCCAATGGTGTTGTTACTACCACAATTGAGATGGAGAACATTTTCATCCCCTCCCAAAGTTCCCACTAGACCCTTTGCAGTCTCTCCTCTGTCCACCCAGCCCCAGGCAGCCACTGATCTAAAATCTGTAGGTTTGGCTTGTCTAGACGTTCTTATAAATTGAATCACACAGTACGTAACCCTCTGTGTCTGGCTTTTTTCATTTGGCCCAGGGCTTTGGAGATTCTCCACGCTGTGTATCAAGGCTGCTTCCCTATCGCTGCACAGTAATATTCCGCGACATGATTATACCGCACGGCGTGGCTGCCCTTTCATCATCGCCGTGGCTGCCCTTTCATCACCAAACGGGCGGTGGCAAGAAGGCTGCTTTTTAATCCCCCTCCTCGAGCTTGTTGCTTTGCAGCCTTCCCACCTCGAAGGACAATCCAAGGGGCTTGTTGCCTGGGGAAACAGAGAGCAGGAACTCTTTAGAACAAAGGGGCCAGACTGGCTTGCTTTCTTAAGTTTGCATTGAGATAACAGTATTGCAGGTCAGCCTTGCAGAAAGAGAAACGGGGTTTTAAAAAATGTTCAAAGCTCCTTGTGTCAGTGATCGACTCAGACCAGAGAACTTTACTGAGGGTCTTAGATGGAGGGAGCCCATATGGGCTGCGAGTCCCCGTTTGCCTCCCAAAGCAGGCGGCATGAGAGGAGGGGAGACCATCAGGACAAGGAGGCCCCGGACAGGCAACGTCAAGGCCCGTGCTCAGAAGCAGTGGAGGTGGGAGCACACCTGCAGGTCAGAGGGACCAAGGGCAGCACCAGCCGTGCCGTGAAGGCAGAGTCTGAAGCTCAGAGACGCGTGAATCAGGACACCTGAGGCCAGTGAAGCAGGTCAGAGGGCACACGTGGACAGCAGCGACTCTGGCGTCACCCTGAAGACATAGGCTCACCCCCCGGAAGGGAAGATGGGGTGGCAGGTGGAAAGAACGCCTAAAAGAGCAGCTCCTCAAGAGAGACCATAGCAACCCCAAAGAGAGTCTCGTTTCATTGGTAAAAGCAGGTTCGCTTGTTTTCCTTTCTTTAGCAGGATGATAAGACCTATCAAGAAGTTAAGGTCACTTAGAAAAAATGACATTTATTTCTACACCTGTCTGGTACATGTCTTCGTAGCGGGTGCCAGTTTTTTCCTGCTGCAGAAGGCCCCTCTGGCTGCAGTGTGGGGCCTGGACTCCGGGACTAGCCTGGATGCTAGGTTGTCAACAGGGTCCCTGTAGGAGGCCCGGCCCAGGGTGCGGAGGCTGCAGGGGACCGGGGCAAGTGCCGTGGGTCTCCACCTTGACAGCAGAAATGCCCAGGAAGTTTTTAAATACCCTGATGCTCAGGCCACAGCCTGGTCTAATTCAGTCAGAATCTCTGGAGGTGTGACCCAGGAATCTGTATTTTTAAAGACCCTCCAATGACATTAATGTGCCCCCAAAGCTGAGAAAGTTAGAATTTTGAGACTAGGGTTTCTCACCCTTGGACATTCATACGAATTCACCTGGGGATGCTGTTAAAACGCAGATTCTCATCTGTAGGTCTGGGTGGGGGCTGAGAGTCTGATGCCAATGCTGCCGATCCCTGGACCCGCACTTTGAGTAGCAAGGATCTGCAGCCCATACTGAGGAGCTAGAATCAGTAGGACTTGATGAGGCCAGGATGTGGAGGAGATCGGGAAGTTCCAGGCAGATTTTCAGGTTTTGGGGATAAGCAGCTGGGGGGAGGAAGGGCTTTGACCTTAGCCTTGGACGATGCCGTGCAGGCCTGAGGTTTGGGGTGGGGTGGTGGACAAGCCAGTCTAGGTCCCATGGAGCAGAGCTGTCTATGGGCCTGGAGCTCAGAAGGCAATATGAATGCGAGATACAGATTTGGGAGTCAGGAATACGTGACTAACGTCAGGCTTTGCCCATTCCGTTCCCTCATCCAGGACGGCCTTCCTGGCTTACACCCCTTCTACTCCCCCTCCAAGGCCCGGCTTTATTCAGCACACCTGCCCCTTCCACAGCTTTTCCTGGCGACCCCAGAGCTTTTATCAGATGCCTCCCTCTTGTACGCCACTCCAGTCTGTCTGGTCCCCACCGCCCGCAGGCAGTGTGTCCTCCCAGCTTTCCACGGGCCCAACGGGCTCCTCCCAGGTACAGCTTCCTGCCCACCCTGCGACTTCCTGTAACCCTGCCTTACATCGGGCACGCCTATGCCTGTCCCCAGGTGCGCAGAACCCCAGAGTGCGGGCCTTGGGGCCGGGGGAGGGGGGCGTGGGGGAGGCGTGCTGGGGTTAGGGGTGAGGGTGGGGGAGGGGACCGGTCCCTTGCTCCGTGGCTGTACCTTTAACGGGGGTTAGAGAAGAGCCAGTGAATTCACTTTCTGCTTTTCTCCCCGCCGCTCAACCCCAAGGGATATCCCAAGATGAGGTTTCTACGGCTTTTCCAAGAACAGGTCGAGGAGCCCGCAGTCAGTGACCCTTCCCTCCCCGTTCCTTTCTTCCTCTGCTTTGTCCTCTGCTTCTAACCCCAGGTGTGCAAGTCAGGGTTCGTTCTCCAGAGAAGCAGAATCAGGAGGAGATGATAACTACATCGACAACCGATATTCATAGACATATTTACTCGTGTAGGGTGAGACTTACTTATTTTGTTTGTTTATTTATCAGAGAAAGAGCACACGTGTGCAAGTGGTTGGGCGGGGGGGGGGGGGCGCGGTGGAGGGAGAGGGAGAGAGAATCTTAAGTAGGCTCCATGCCCGGCGTGGAGCCCCAAGCCAGGCTTGGTCTCACAACCCCGAGATCGTGACCAGAGTGGAAATCAAGAGTCCGATGCTTAACCAACTGAGCCACCCAGTGGTGCCTCTAGGATGAGATTTATTATAAGGATTTGGATACGGAAGGCTTTACGATCATGGAGGCTGAAAAGTTCCTTAGTTAGTGGTATCATTTCAGCCCGGGTCTGAAGGTCTGAAAACCAGCAGGGCTGCTGATGTGACCCCAGATCAAGAGCAGAAGAAGGCCAACCTGTTAGCTCAAGCAGTCGGGCAGAGAGGCAGAAAATTCAGGTTCCTTTGCCTTTTTGTTCTGTTGTTGGCCTCAGTGGATTGGATGATGTCCGCCCACACTGGGGACGGCCATCTTCTTTACTCAGTCCGCCAACCCAAACGTTCATCTCTTCTGGAAGCACTCTCACAGACATCCCCAGAAGCGTTTAACCAGCTAGCTATCTGGGCACCCCGTGACCCAGTTACATTGGCACATAAAATGAGCCATCTCACTGGGATTCTATCCCCTGACAAAGTGATAATACGTGAGCCCTCTGCTTCAGGCTTTGCTTTCCGAGGGGGCGTGCGGTGGGGCTGGGCGAGGAGAGAATTTGTTCCTCCTCAGTTCTCCCCTAACTCGTGGCTTTTACTTGTCCTACAGCCCAAATTAAATTCATAGTAGCATTACGGCTAGCACTTAACGTCCCCGTCCTCCAACTCACCAACTGTGGGAGGCTGCAGGGCACACGCATTGAACACGCTACTTAAAGAAGTTCTTCCTGGCATGATAGGCCTGGGTGGCTCAGGGGACAACTCGGGTACTCCATGAATGGGAATTTAATATCAACATAGGAAGGCTTATTCTTTTTACTCTCCAACTTCATTAAGTTTGAAGTGCCATTACCCCCATGTATGTCAAGTGTCCTATTTTGGTCTATTTTGACATATGTATGGCATCATGAACCATCACTGTGATGGGGATAAGACACATTTCCTTCTTATTCCAACACCACTGATCTGCATTGGTCACTAGAAATTGTTTGCACGTCCTAGAGTTTTGTACAGAGTCGCGTGGCATGTGTCCTTTCTCGTCTGACTTTCTCTCTCTTGTTGCATATATCACTAGTGCCTTCCTTTCCCTTGTGAGCAGCTGTCCCTCGTACCATTGTTTATCCATTCGTCTGTTGATACACATTTGGGTTAGTCTTGGTTTTTAGCTATTCCAAACAAAGCTGCTATGAACATTCATGTCCAAGTTTTTGTGAACCCATATACTTTCCCTTCCCTCGGGTAAGTACCCAGGGAGGGAATGGCTGGGTCAAATGATTGGTATATGCTTAACTAACTGAAAACTTCCAAGCTCATTTCCATAGTGGTTATACTATTTTTCATTCCCACTGGTAGATCATGAGAGTTTTGTCTTCACCAATACTAGGTATGGTCAGTCTTCCTAATTTTAGCCATTCTAACCAATATGAATAGTGTCTCACTGTAGTTTTAATGATCTGTTCTCAGGTCATTAATGATTTTGAACATTTTTCGTGTGTTTATTTGCCACCCCCGTATCTTCTTTGGCGAAGTGTCTGTTCAAGTCTTTTGCCCATTTCCTTTTTATTGGGTGCTTGTCCTCTTACTGTTTTTGAAAATTCTTTATATTTTCCAGATGCAACTCTCTGAACAGATACATGATTTGCAAGAGGCTTCTCTCAGTCTGTGCCTTAACAGAGTTTTTCCAAAAGCATAAGTTCTTAATTTCGATACAGTTCAATTCATCCATCTCTTCTTTTATAAGCGTTTTTGGTGCTGAATCCAAGAAATCTTGCCCTACCCCAAGACCACAAAGATTTCCTCCTATCTTTTCTTCTAGAACTTTTATGTTTTTAAGTGTTATATTTAGGTGTATGGCCCATTTTTATTTCATTTTTATGTGGTGCAAGATACAGCTCACAGGAGAAAGCATTCAATCTTTCACCATTAAGTACACCGTTAGCTCCAAATTGTTCAGAGACGCCCTTTATCAGGTTCACAGTCTTCATATTTTCTTGGCTTTTAATATGTTGCTAATTTTGGATTGCACGGTGGGCACCATGATGTTATGCCATGTAGATTCTGGATGGCAATGCTGTTGTCTCTGGAGAACACTGAGGTTTTCTTTGAACACCCAGGTCACCTAGCCGGGTTCAGACTGAAAGTTCTGCTTGGCTCCCGTGGGCAGTGGTTTGGGTCCCAGTTGGGTTTTCCAAGCTTTGGCCACATTGGTTCGGATCTGCCCAGTGTTCCTGCAGCTCCTGGTTAGATCGTCTACACCATTCAGATCTCCACTCAGTCCTCCGGGCCCTAGACTGTTCTGAACTACATAATATCCCTTTGAGGGGCATGAGGCAAAAATCAACCTTGTCTGGGAGATGAGGCGTTCAGGGCCCAGAGTCATGTAAGTGCACAGGGGTGAAGGCCAAAGTCGGGTGCTCCTTCCTGGCCAACTGTGAAGGCCAAGGGAGGCCTAGATCAGCGATGCTGGAGGTGGGAGGCCGCCCCAGCATTTTTGCACCATACAGTGGAGACATGAGGCCAAAGGCTGACCTCCCCAGCCACACCCTGGTTCTGGCTGAGGTCTTCCAGCTCCTGGCCCACCCCCCACTCCCCCCACCCAGATGACAAGCACTCTGACTCAGATGCCTGTCCTCATCCTTCCATCCCACAGCCCAAGAGAATGGAGTGGGGGGGTGGAGGAAGGGAAGGAGAAGCACAAGAAGGGGGTGATTCCATCTCTCTGGGCGTCTCTGGGACTCACCGTGAAGTCAACAGAATCCCAGCTGCTGATGTCAGGGGATAAGAGTAATAACAAGCAATACCGATGGAGTATGTGCCGTGAACCAGGCACCGTGTAAAGTACATTGCATACGTACCCTTGTGGACTTGCCCGTGAGACAGAGGCTGAGATGACACCCATTTCACAGACGAAGAGACTGAGGCTCTGAAAAGTGAACTCTCTTGCCCAAGGTCACACAGCAGGTAGATGGTAGGGCCCCCAAGAGAGGGGACCCTCAGAGTCGGATCTATCTTTCTGTAATGCTCCAGCCATGGAACCAGCTCCCGAAACGCTCTGCCACACTCCCTAGAGACCCCCCCATCCTCCTAATACTGCCTGCAGGTGTAAGAGCCTGCCCAAGCGAGCCGACCCCAGCCCCCAACCCAAAAGTGAAGAAGAGGGCAGATTCCCAGGGGCCCTCAGGCTGAGCGGGCTCCTGCCTCCAGCCGGAAATGAACTCAAAGGGAGAAGGGAGCCGTCTCTGGTCGCAGGGAGGTTGGGTTGATTATTTTCTGTTCTTCATTAAGTAACAAAGGGGAAAACCGACCGGACATGGTGTGCGAGCTTCCCCACCAGCACCACTCTGGACTTCTGGAACATCTTTATCCACTTACCGGGGATCCAGGAAATTCTCCTCCAAGCCAGTTTTATTGGAGATTTTGGAAGCAAAGCTCACAGCCTCCCAATCAATAACAGATGAATACTGCTCACATCACATTTTTTCGGGAGGACGTTTGGCCCAGGCTTGTCCCATCTGAAGGGCCTGGCCTGGGACATTCCCATTCGATCGGACATTGCTGGGAAATGAGGTCCAGGACAATTCTAGAAACCAGAGTCATCGGCATGTGGGTGCGGCGGGCATGTGGGTCGTGATCCGGGCCAGACCCAGGGAAGCCCTGTGTCTTGTGAGAGTTGGGGTCTGGCCCACACTGCTCCCCCTTGTTTCTCCTCTCCCCCGCTCCACCCTGGCTTGTCTTCCACATGTGTGCAGCTCCAGCATTGAATCCGCAGGCCATAAAGAATCAATCAAATCCAGTCCCGGCTGAGCCAGGGCCTCGGCGCCAAAGAACGGATGGAGGAAGGGTAGGCAGCTGGGGGTGACGGCACGCCCCGGCCGCGCAGAAGCGATTTCGGTAGAACTCTTCTCCCCACCCCACCCTCCATCGCACAGAGACATGACGCTAGAGAAGGTGGTCCAAGAGCGGGGACCGGGACCATCTCTTGAGCCTCCAGGTCCCCCCTGCCCCACAGCCGGAAGGCAAGGATGGGGAGAGGGGAGGAGGACGAGGAGGACAGGGGCTGGTGACATTCTCACCAACAGACCATCTACAGAACAAGAAATGAACTACTCAGAAGGGGAAGCAGGGTCCACAGTTCCGTTTCCCTCATCTCCTCGCTTTTGAGCACCTGCTGTGTGCCCGCCCGGGAAGTGGAGGTGAGCAAGGCGAAGGCAAGCCCTTCCTGCTGGTGTTGACGGTTTAGCAGGTTCATTCAGCAGCACTTCAACATTACAACTATCTCGAGAGAGAAGAGACACAAGAAAAGCGGTCTACATTTGGGAATCCCTCAAGGAATAATGGCTCTTCCCTTGTGCTCTCTGGGAGAATCCCTCCCTCGTGCTGGCCAGGTCCTCTGGCTCCTTTGCTGAAGCAGCTGCTCAATATTTTGGTCCCGCTTATAGTCGTGTCCATTCTCTGGCAGATACTTACTGTACCAACTAGATTCAGGACCCCAGGCGGATATATTTTCTGAAGACAGGCGGCAGGACGATGATTAGAGAACCCGGTGGTGGAAAACACCTGCCAGAGGCTCTAGGAAGGCTTCGGTCCACAGAGAAGGCGCCCCACGTGGCAGGGGGGAGCTAGCCCACTGTCCACAGGCCCAAGTTCTGGGTCAAGCCTGGCTCTACCTGTGAATCACGATGTGACTTTGGGCCAGTCTGTGTCGCCCTGTGGACCTCAGTTTCCCCATCCATAAAATGGGATGGTGGGTAGATGAATGTTTCTGCAAGTATAGTCTGTGGACCACTTGCTGCAAAATCGTCTTGGGCTGGGGAACTTGGTAAAAATGCAGATTCCTGGGCCCCGCCGTAGGACCCCCCCACAATGGTTCTCAGAAGGTGAACCTGGGGATATGCATTTGGAACACACTCCCCTTGGGGACTCTGATATCCTGACGTTTGAGCAAGCTTGTCAGCTCGGATTCTGCTCTAAAGGATAGGACTGATGGGGCTTCAGGCAATCAAGGTTGACTTTGTGGAGGTAGATATAATTTGAACCTGAAAACATGGTAATAGTAGGATCATCAATGCCATTGCTTAATGACAACGACTTTACCAGGCCCTATGCTAAGTGCTTTCTTGTACGTTATGTTATTTAACCATTGCGACAGCCCTACGACATAAGTAAGACCTCTTATCGCCATCTCATGGTGAGGAGACTCAGGCTCATCCAAAGGTTAAGTGACTTATCCCCCTTAGATGCTCGGACCCCTTGTGGGACAGACTGCAAAATCCTCCCTAACAAAGTACCCCAGGCTTGGTCCTCCTGCAAGCATGTGTTATGGAGGTGACCTTTCAGGAGCAGAAGGTGTAGGCATCTCAGGACCAGAGAGCAATAGTGGAGTGCTTCCTAAAATGCTTCATTCATACATGCATTCATTCAGTCCCTCATTCACTCATTCATCTGTTTTCTTGCTCCTTTATCAATTAATCCATGTACTTACTTATTCATTTGTTTAATCACTCTTGCTGTTTGTAGTAAACTTTATTTCTGGACTGTGTTAGGACTCTTTCATTACGAGTGGCAGAAATACAACTCCAACTGCCTCGGGTAGAAAAAGCAATTCATTAATACCCGTATCTGAAATGTCCAAAGGCAAAGATATTTACAGCTTCAGTCATGCGTGGATCGAGGTGCTTGGACATCATTGTCAGGAATTCTCCCTACCCACTTTGGCCTTGCTTTCCTCTGTGCTGGCTGTCGGCCTCACTCTGGAGACAGGTTGTTTGTTAGTTTCTCTGCTTCGAAAAGTTGCCCACCTGCCACTACAGGTCCTGTCCTCAATCACTCCAGATGAAAGAAGATACCTCTTTCCCAAGAGCTCAGCAAAAATCACAGAGCGGTCTCTTATTGGCCCAGCCTGGGTCACATGCCTACCATGAACCAATCACTGTGCTTACAGGAGTTAGGGTTCTGATTGGTCAGATGTCTGATGGTGTCAACCTCCACAAATTGCATAGACTGAGCATGGAGCAAGGCTGGTTTCCCCAAGGGAACTTGGGATGCCATTGCCAGAAGAGAAAGTGGATGCTGGGTGGGCAAAAATCAAGAGGTGTCTTCTACTTAAGGGTGAGAGGTTCACATTGTATAGCGCTTCTCTCACCCAGTTCCATTTTGACTCCAGACACATCCACCTGTTTCTTCCTGGTTTCGTTATGGTGTTGGAGGAAACAGCTCCTTCTGGTTTGGAAAGATGACGGACCTGGCTGTTACCTTTTAGCGGTTACCTGGCTGGCCCCTTTAATCCCATCAGCAGCCCTCCCTCCAATCCCTCCAAGGTGGGCGTGGGGGGAGTGGAGGGGGAGTGCTGTTCTCATTTCACAATTGGGGAACCTGAAGGTCAGAAGAGTGAGAGACTTTCATCTATTGGGATGGCTGATTTTATGCATCAACTTGCCTGTGCTAAGGGATGCCCAGACAGCTGGTAAAACATTTCTTAAAAATTTATTTATTTATTTATTTATTTTAAGGTTTTATTTATTTATTTGACAGAGAGAGAGAAAGAACACAACTAGGCAGAGCGGCAGGCAGAGGAAGTGGGAGAAGCAGGCTCCCTGCTGGGTGGGGAGCCCAACACAGGGCTCGATCCCAGGACCCTGGTCTCATGACCTGAGCTGAAGGCAGATGCTACCCAGGCACCGCTGGTAAAACATTATTTCTCGGGGTGTCTGTGATGGAGTTTCTGAAAGAGGGTTTCTGAGATTAACATTTGAATCAGTAGGCTGGATAAAGAAGATCCCCCCTTGCCAACATGGGTGAGCTTCATCCAAGTGTCTGAGGGCCTGAACAGGACAAAAAGTCGGAGGTAGGGCGAATTGGCTCTCCCTTCCTGAGCTGGAACCTCCATCTTCTCCTGCCCTTGAACATCGGTGCTCCTGCTCCCTGGCCTTTCGAACTCAGAGCTGCGTCTACACCTCTGGCTTCACTGATTTCAGGCATGCAGACTGGGACCGAATCATATCACCACCTGTGCCTTCCCCGGGTCTCCACCCTGCGAGGGCAGATGGTGGGACTTCTCCGCTGCCGTAATCCCGTGAGCCAATTCCTACAATAAATCTCTTGCGGATCCCTGTATATCCGATTGGTCCTGCTTCTTTGGAGACCCCTGGGGAGCACAGCTCCAGCAACAGGGTTGCTGGTTCCAACCCAAGTCTTGGGTTCCAATCCAAGTCTGTGTGATGTGAGTCCAGGCTGTCCACCTCTCTGTGCAGGAAAGGTGAACTCTTGCCCACAGATGACATTTGGTTCTGTTTGGGATGAGAGAATGGGGAGCAGGCAGTGTGGCTAATTCAGAACCGGGCAGAAAGAAGTATCCACAGTTCCTGAGGTTTTCCGAGACCCACCTCGACTGAACAAGGTCCTGATATCTGTTGCTCTTGGCCACACGGATGCAGGCCACATGGGGACAGGACTCAGGCAGGGCCCACCCTGCAGGACGCGTCTCGAGCCTCCCCGGTTGTGGGGTAACTGAGGTCACCAGGCAGCCAGGGAGGGGTGGGAGCCGCATGTTTGCAGAACATCCATGGTGTTCCCGGAACTGTGCCGGGCTGAGCAGGATACCAGGAAGCCTAACTGTCAGATGCACCGTGGGCAGATTCTCGGGTTGTTAACACAACACGCAGCCTCCAGAGGCTAACTCCTTCAGGCCTGGTGAACTCAGGGGGCTGTCAGGGCTGGGCAAGGGACATTCGTGAGTACAGATGGAGGGGCGTGAGGTCTGGTATGGGTGGGGCGTCCTGGGGACACAGATCCTTCTCTAAGAGGGATAACCTCCACACAGCAATGGCCATGTGGAAGTATAGACCCCATGCTGCTACACCTTCTGATTTTTTTTAGAGAGAACCTAGAAATCGATGCTTGTGTGAACGCCTCCAGTTTTGAAAAAAATAAGCTTGACTTCATAAAGGACACTATGTAGGCTAAACCCAAATGCAGGTTTTGTGGCCTTGTCTCCATTTACCGTTTGGGGTACTGAGGCCCAGAGAGGGCAGATAATGTGCCCAATGTCACACAGGCAGAATGAGAACCAGCTCTTCCACTTTCTGGGCCTGGAGTCTGACCCTGGGCCACTCTGTCCCACACATATGTATGTCAAACATATGGCAGTTTACATATCACGTTAGCATTCAATGTCTCAGGTCGTCTTTCTCTTGCCCCAGGAGGAGATGGAAAGGGGACGATCACCTCTGCTTTGCCCACGAGGAAGCAGAGGCTCAGAAGAGCCCAGTATCATGCCCAGATCGCATAGCCAGGGAAAAAACAACAGGCATCTGGCTCCCAGGGCCTCATCTGCTACCCGGGTTGGTGCTAAATCTTGTGGTTTGGGTTTCAGCCTGAGTAAAGCTTTCCAGAGGCCTGAAGCCTATAGGGAGAGAGAGGATACGGTCAGGAGACAAGACTCAAATTAAATACGCTCAGTGGAGCCCAAGTGTATGAGACAGAAAAGGGAGGGGAGTAAGAGCAGCAGCTGCCTTGGGTCAAGCCCAGGGGTCCATGTTTCACCCCACTCATCCAGGAGGTTTGCACAAATACTCTCACGAGAGAGGTATTCTTATTTTACTGATGAGGAAACTAAGGCACAGAAAGGCAAAGAGATTCATCCAAGGTCGTATCTAGTAGGGAATAGAGCTGGAATACCCAGGCGTTCTGGACCCAGAGACCCTGCTCCACAAGGATTACTGGAAGTGAACCATCGGTTGGCACCATCAAGGACGAGGCATAGATGGAAGAACCCGGAATATCCCATTGGGTCATCCCCGTGGTGGGTCAACATGAGCAAATGTTTGGAGGCAGGAATATGCAGGTTGATTAAAAATCATCAAGGAAGCCAACCAGCCAAGGATGACAGATGACAGAGCCCCAACAGCACTCTGAGACCATGGGACCCAAGTCCTTCTAGGTCAAGAAATTTAGGCCCAAAGCCACACAGCACCTTGGTGGGAAAACCAGGGCCAGGACCCAAGTATCTCATCTCCGGACTTCCTTTCCTGTTGCCCCAAGCTTTTCTCAACAGTGCCTTGCTGTGTTTGAATTTTCAGTTTGGGTACTTTCCCAAGGTGGGACCCACAGGTGTCCGAATCCTGCCTGTCTCACTTCTCTATTGCTTCTTGACAAACCCTCCCCAAAACTTAGTGGCTTGAAACAACAGTTTTATGGGCTCTGGTGGGCTTGGGGGTTGACTGGGCTCCTGCTCCCCATGGGGCTAGCTGGGGCTGCAGTCGTCTGGGGCCCAAATGGGCGGGACTCTCCAAGATGGCGCACTCGCGTGGCCGATGGTTGGTGCTGGTGGGAGGCTGGGGCTTAGCTGAAACTGTGGAACACAGAGCCGACCTGTGCCCCCCTCCGGGCGCCCCCCGTGTGAGAACACAGCGTGGCCGTTGGGTTCTGTGATATTTCATGTAATAACAAATACATATTTTGGTCTTTGTTTCTGGCTCTTCGTCAGGGCTCCGGAAACCTTTATAATTTCCTAAACGGTCAGAAAGTAGGAGCACCTTTTGTTATATTTGGTTTTTGTCCCAAGCTCCCAAAATATCTTTTGTTATTTGGAACAATCCCTTTTCAACCAGGCCTGAGTTTATGTTAACGAGGTAAGTTTGAGAAAGTCCCTAAGGCTTGGGGGAGGGGGTGGGAGGGAGGGCAGCCGGTTGTCAGGGAAACCAACCCTGGCGATTAGAGGGTTGGAACTTTTGGACCCGCCCCCCAGAAGGAGATAGGCTGGGGGCTCTGTCAATCACTAATGGGCAATGATTTAACCAATCGTGTCTATGTAATGAAGCCTCCCTTAAATACCCTAAGGGAAGCTTTGAGGAGTTTCCAGGTTGATGAACAGGAGGAGGTGCTGGGAGGGTGGCATGTCGGGAGGGGCCAAGGGAGCTCCGTGCCCCTTCCTCAGACCTTGTACCCCCTCGTCTGGCTGGTCACCTGTAGCCTTTGTAATATCCTTTATAATAAGCCGATAAATGTAAGTCGATGTTTCCCTGAGTCTTGGGAGCCATTATAGCAAATGACTGAAGCTGGGAGGGGGTGTGGGGAGTTCTGTCTATCGCTGGTTGGTCAGAAGTATATGGAGCACCTGTGACCCGAAGCCCGCTTGGAAGTGGGGGCATCTCTAGGGGCTGAGCCCTTCACCGGTGCGGGCTGAGCTAACACTGGGAAGTTAGTGTCAGAATCCACGCCCAATCGGCGTCCACGGAGAAGTGGAGAATTGCTTGATGCAGAAAAAACCTACACATCTGATGTCAGAAATGTTTCGTGGGTAGAGGAAACAGGAAATGCGTTTTCCTTTGGGTTCCAAGAAGGTGACGTAGAGCCCATCACCTAGCTTTCTCCCCAAACCTCCAACCCATCAAACTCTTTCCTACTTTAAGCCTTTGCCCTGGTGGTTGCCTTCGCCTGGAATCTTCTTCTCCCCAAACTTGCAATGGCTAGGTCTGTCTTGTCCAGGTTCAAAAGGCCAGAGAGGCCCCCTCTGGTCACCCAACGTCGTCACCACCACTGGCCACTCTCTTATTACCTTGAACTATTTGCCTCTGAGTGCTTCTCACCATCTGAGATGATCTTATTCATTTCGTTATGTAAGCGTTCATTATCTGTTTTCCTGTCTCCCTCTAGACTGGGGTTTCTCAACCTTGGCACTACTGACATTTTGGGCTGGATAGTTCTTTGTTGTTTTGGGGGAAGGGTGAATCCTGGGCATTATGGAATGTTTAGCAGCATCCCTGGTCTCTGCGCTAGATGCCAACAGCATCTCCTGCACACTGTGATAACCAAAATATCTTTAGACATTGCCAAGTGTCCTGGGGCAGGGGTGTGTGTGTGTGTGTGTGTGTGTGTGTGTGTGTACGTGCACGCACACCTGATTTGGGCTGCCCCGAGTGAAGGCAGACACACAGAACGTGCAGAATGTCATCTGCACCCCGCCAAGGCTCTCTGAGGAGGGTGTCTGTCAGTGTGCCTGTCTGACAGGAATCTGGACCCTCCGAGAGGTGACATCCCTCAACTAAATTTGCAAAGACTTGTAGGAGAGGTGAAGCTGGGATAAAAACCTAGGACTTTTCTGACTAGAGCCTTGTTCTTAACCTGTAGTACACCAATTTCTCAAACTCCTTTGGCAGATATGAAAATGTGTCCTGTGGCAGGAAGCAGGGGGAGTGGGGGTGGGAGCGGGCGCGGGTCGATGGCCTCCCTGCCGCTCCTGGATCCTACTGGGCATGCTCGGGCCTCAGGGTCTTAGCACGTGCAGTTCCCTCTGCCTGGAATGCTCTCTGCCTGATGGGCTTCCTCCCCTCCCACTGGTCTCAGATCAAATGTCACCTTCTCAATGATTCAGTGAGGGTTCCCTCACCCCCACACATAGAATTGCAAACAACCTGGCCACTCCAGCACTCCCATTCTGGCCCCCTTTCTTGTCCTCCCCCATCGACCCCACAGTCCAGCCTGGGTATGTTTCGTTCACTACTGTATTCCCAACATTTGGGACCGTCCTGGTGGGTATTCAGAATGCCTTGAGCCTTTGTCGGAAGAAGGACAAGAGGGAGGGGAGGTGGGAGGGAGGAGAAAAACACACAGAAATTCTCAATATAAGTCAACATGGACTCCATGCTGGGCATGGAGCCTACTTAAAAAAAAAAAAAAAGTCAACAAATATTCCTGACTGCAGGACTTCTCTGAGCCTTTGTTACACAGATGTGTTTACTATCAATTTAAAGAAAGAGCTCAAATTTTTGGCATTTCTCAAACTTGCTTGATAATAGTGCACTTTCTAGTAGAGCTGCAGTTAACTTCGGCTGTCCCAAGGCACTGTCTTCGATTGCCTCATCCTCTCCAACTGTCCCTTCTCAGCCCTGCCCTGCTACCAGCATCAAGGACACTCCTGGATATCGGAGGGCACGTCTCCCTCCTTGCACACTGGTTTGCTGGCTGCGGTGGAGATCTGCCTTTGGGACGACACAGCCCTTGCTGGTGGAGATGCCTGCCTGCCTTTGAATGGCCTGATTGTCAAAGGCAGAGAAAGGCCAGCTCACCTTTGAAAGAGGCCACTCACTGGGCAAAACCAGGGTGGCCTGAGCTTGGGACAACAAAACGGGCAGACAAAGAATCTATTAGAAGAGGCTGTTGGGAGGCAGAGGGGCTGTGAGAACTTGGCTTTCCAAAAGTGTAAGGACAACGGGGAGCCAGGTCATACTGGGACAGAAGTTTCCGTGTCTTTTTATCTGCAATCAGAGCCAACAGCCCTGGGGGCTGAAGGACTTCAGAAATCAAGGGCATCTCACCCATCTGACCTTTGAATTCCTGCTACCCAGCTGGACCTTCAAGGCAGCCAGACCAGCCTTGGAGACTTTGTACTTTACTTTGCCTGCAAAGCCATCGTTCCGTGGGACTCCATCCTTTAGAAAGAAACAATGTCCACAGTATACACTTTGGACTCAACAGGCCTTGGTTCAAATCCTGGCTCAGGCAATGACTGCCAAGTTACCTTGGGCAAGTCACTTTGTGGCACACCTGACTTACTCTCTCCCCCCTGGTTCTCCCTACAGTCAGGCAGATCCATTCATTCGCTCGCTACTCTATACGTACTGTCTAGGGCTCTTCCGAGCTGCGATGGTCGCCCCTGGGCTCTGGCATCCCTCAGCCTCCCTGTTCCTGCACGTGGTCCAGAGGGAGCAGAGCGGGCTAGGCATGTGGGAGGCCACTTCTCCTGTGCTGCTAGGGTCTGGCTGCATCACACACAGTGATGGGGGGGCGACATACTCTTTTCTCCTTCAATAACCTCTTGCCTCCCCTGATTTCCAAAGAAATAAGAAAACAAAAGTCTCAAGAGAGTCACTTTACTACTGTGTGTATATCCTACTATATATATTAGTCCTATGGTCTGCATGTGTGTGTGTGTGTACACACATATATACATACATATGATTTTCCAAATGCTTATAATGGGCAGGGCTTTGCACGAAGCAAATTAAATATATTCTTTCATCCTTCCAATGACCTTATGATGGATGTACTATGATCGTGCCCCTTTTCTAGGTGGGAAAGCTGTTGCCCAGAGAGATTAAGAGCTTGCCCGAGGTCACACAGCTGCTCAGTGGCAGAGGCCCCCACAGGCAGACAGGGGCAGGTGGGGCAGAGCTCCCTGGGTGGGCAGAGAGCATAGAAAAGTTGCATAGACATGGGGACTTGGGCGCAGCGAGATGGGGGACGGTACACACTGTAATGAAGACAGGCGAATAAACACAAAGAAGGGAATAAAATGAACTCCACGCCCACCCACCATCCGGAAATGATCAGAGTGTAAGTGCTGGTGACTTTTTTTTTCATTCCACTTCCACTGACTTCTAGAATTCATACCTCACACTTCAAATCTTCAGTTATGTTCCAAAAAATTCCTGAGAGGGGACTTTTTCCTCTTAGTACTTTTCACAGCCCTTGTGAAAAGTCCTGAGTATTTGGCCACCACTACCAGCATCGGAGGCCGGCACTTTTTTTTTTTTTAAGATTTCATTTATTTATTTGTCAGAACACACAAACGGGGAGAAGCAGGCTCCCCGCTGAGCAAGGAGTCCGATATGGGACTTGATCCCAAAACTCTGGGATCATGACCTGAGCTGAAGGCAGATGCTTAACCGACTGAGCCGCCCAGGCACCCCGAGGCGGGTGCTTTGTTCAGGCAACCAGACCTCTCCACTTGCCTCCCGTGGGAGTGGCCACCCGTCATCTGGAGCAGCCAGGGAGATGCAGCAGCCCTGAGGGCAGAATGGAGATACTTTGTTTCAAAAACAAAAGGCAAGTTACGGCCTGAATAGGTATAAAGGATCGCAGGATAGATAACACCTGTCAGCCCCTGAACTCCACGGTAAGTCTTGCAGAATCCCACCTGGGACCCACAGGGGACATGAATTCTAGTTCTGACCCCCGCGGACACTCTGGGGCACCCTGTAAAGATTGTTTCACTTCTGTCCCCTCCCCTTTCACAGGGAGGGGGTTGGGCAAGACCACGGAGGGAACTTCCAGATCTAGAATGCTCAGGGTTTCCCCTGCCCTCTGATTTGCAGATGCTCACGCATTAAGTTCACAGGACTGACTGCCGGTGAAATGTATGGAATCTGAGGGTCAGCCTGGGAAGTCTCTTGTTTGAGATCACACTACAAAGAAGTAGAAGCCTCGGGGTGAGAAGCCAGACGTGTGAGTCCCCGGGACCTCTCGGCCACACAGCTTTGGACAAGCGTGTCCGAGAGGGCACACATCTCTCCAGAGGGGTGCCCATGTCTCTGCGAGTGCACTTCTCCGCAGGTGCACATTTCTGGGAGTGCCCACCGCTCTTCGCCCGCGCGCATCTAGGTGCTCATCTAAGCTTCTGTACATTTTCTGTGTGCACACATGTCTCTGTGTGTACACGTTCGAGTAGGTACACTTGTCTCCACGTGTGACTCCTGTCCGAGTGTTCGTCCACATCTCCGTGGGTGTGTGCATTTGTGAGTTGTGTGCAGAGGGGGACGCCGGCGGCCAGGTGCAGCTCTGGAATCAGCCGTTGCCACCCAGCTGCCAGGTGCCCCCTTAGAGCACCTGGATCTCAGGGGGTCCTTCAGGAGCAGAGATTTTTCCCCAGACACGGTGCTGCCCGCTCTGGGAATGCTGCCTGGACAGCTGTCAGGACAGAAGGGGGATTCCTGCTCGGTGCTGGCCTGCGAGCCACCATTCTGTCCTCCTGGAGCTGGGTGGTCACCCTGTGAGGCACCTCACAGGCACACACGTAGGGCGCTGGAGAGAGATATGGGCAAGGCAGGCCTGGGCCAGGGACGCATTTGCCGGAGGCCTCAGCCCAAAGCCAGGGGAGTAAGCCCCCGACGTGATGGAAGTGAGAACATGGGATCTGCAGCACCCACAGGGGAACCAGAGACAGAGCTACCTGAGTGGGCAGAGAAAGCAGGAAATGTTGCCCAGGTGAGGTCACTGGGGCCCGGAGACTGCAAAGTGGGTAGCGAAGTGGGTAGCTAAGGACCATCTTAGACAAGTGGTTCAGGCTCACTGCACAGAATAAAGAGAAACAGGCAACCAGAAGGAAGCGAGCAAACTTGGATTCCAAACTCACCCCCAGCCAGGAATAAACAGAGATAAAATGCTGGTAATTCTTTTCCTCTGCACATTGATGTGTATTTTTGTGGACACACTGTCTATATGTCTTGGCAACGTGTCGTGATGTCCGTGTAATACAATGTTCATGAACACTTCCCATGCCCTGGGCACAACATAGGAGCTCTGGGCACGAGCAGGGAAGACTTGGGCCCAGACTGACCCACACTGTGTCAGGCTGTTTCCTCTGAGCCTCACTTTCTGCACCAGTACAGGGAAAGCAAAGGGGGGCCTCCCTGGCTGCAGGGACCGCATGAAGCAGCCGGGCACAATAGGGAACATTCCAGGGCTGAGGAGGGAGAGGGGAGGATGCAATCCTGGCACTACTATCCCAGCTGCACTATTTAGTAGCTGTGTGACGCTGTGCAGGTTACTTAACCTCTC
Source organism: Procyon lotor (assembly GCA_028646535.1). NCBI lineage: Eukaryota > Metazoa > Chordata > Mammalia > Carnivora > Procyonidae > Procyon > Procyon lotor. The sequence continues at coordinate 13,568,536 of CM053606.1, read as the reverse complement.
TGTGCCTTAGTTTCCTCATCTCTAAAATAGAGATAATAACATAACCCACCTCTGGGGCTGTTGTGAGGGGCAAATGCATTCTTATGCCTTGTTCCGGAACCATGCCTGACAGTTTCAGCCCTATGTATTGTGACTGTTCTCATTAGTCCATTCTCAGAGAAGGCAGAGCCAGAGGGGCCATTATAGAATGACCTCGCTGTCACCAGCTTGAGCAAGGACAGGTCCAGGTGGACTGAGTGCCCCCAGGAGTGGAGGTTTGAGAGCTGCTTCTCCCCTGGGCTCCTTGTCCCTGGACTCCGATCAGAGCAACGGTAGCCAGTCCTGGAGAATGACCCCCCTGGGCTCTCTCCCCGCTGACTTCTCTCCCCTTGGTCATTTTAGCCCCTTCCCTTCCTGACATTTGCCCCTGCCCCACCCCCTCCCCTTGTCTACCCTTTCCACTCTTTCCCATGGACACTGATCTTGATCATGTGTGTCAGAGGGAAACCTTTAGGGCGGGCTGAAGGTCAACCGGGACATTCGAAATAGACACGTAGTCGGATCTTTCGCCCTGGGAAAATTAGCCTCCTGCCCTTATACCCCCACTGCTGTGCGACGCTGAGTGTCTGTCTTCTTCCCACCTTCTACTGACCTCACCTAGGAGACACCAGGCTTCTGGAGGGAACTGGCAGTGACACCTGCCTCTGGCTGAGTGCTTTCCGCCCACCCCTCCCCCGATTCCTCTCCACGGCCCTGTGAGGGGAGGAGGGCGGAAGTCCCCATGCGCCGAGCGGCAATGACCGACTCAAGGCACTGCAGGGCCAGCGCACCCCCGTGCGCTCCTAGCCCTGTGCCCGGGTGAGCGACAGCCCCGGCGGCCTGGCTGGCAGATTGAGGGCCCGGCCTCCTGCCCGGCCCCTCCCAGGCCCTGCTGGGTGTGGGCAGCTGAGATAGTGGGAGCGATGCTGCCCAGGGCTCAGCTGATAGGGCCCGGGCTGAGGTCAGCGCTGGGAGGCCCCGTGGAAGAAGTGAGTGTTCGGGAGGCATTGGCAAGAGGGAAGGGGAGTTCACTGCTGAAGCTGGGAGCTAGGGCTGAGCACATGAAGGTCCTGAACACCACGGAGAGACTACCTTGGATGCGGGAGGCGGGAAGGGCGTGTTCTCAGGACCCGACCACCACCGAGGTGCAGTGACAGTGACACTGGTGACAATGACTACTTGCCCAGAGTCCACTTATTCCAGGCGTTGCCAGAGTTCTCATTTAGTTCTCCCCTCATTCATATAGGCAGATATTCTCATCTGTATTTTACAGGGGAGAAAGCAGACTCAGAGAGGTGACGAGACTTGCCCAAGGCCACCCAGCTAGTGCCTGAGAGACCCGGGGTTCCCTCCCAGGACTGCTGAACCCCAAACAAACTTCTCCCCTGCAGGACTGAGTCGGGATCCAGGAGAAAGAAAGCGCCCATTTCCAGCGGTTTCCACACCTGTCCGTCTGGAGACTCATCTTTAAAATACAGATTCCCAGGTCGCCTTTAGAGTGACCGAATCAGTCTTCCCGCCTTGAAGTGTCAAACAGGCCTGGCCTGCTGCAGCTTCGGGTCAGCCAGAGCTTGGCAGGTGGGTGTGTGGACTCCTGGTGAGTCGGGTCCCTTTGGCTAAGGGCGAGTCCCCACGGAAGGGTGCGGCCGACCCTCAGAGCAGCTGGGGGACAGCAGGTTTCCTGGCAGCCCTGGAGATCCCGGTGGGGCACCAACCATCAGCCACACGGATCGCCCTTGGCTCCTCCCTCCGTCGTAGCCCACATCCAGTCCATCAGCAGACACGCTCAGCCCTGTCTCCCAGGGGACCCCATTGTGACCGGTTGTCCCCACTTGCCCCTTCCTTCTTTTGGTCATGCCACCACTGCCTGTGCCGAGAACAGCCCTACAGCCTCCTTTCCAGCTGGTTTCCTGCTGTCTACATTTGCCTCCACCGCCCATTCTGCATCCAACCACCAGAATAAACTTTTAAAAACATCAATCGTATGAGGTCACTGTCCTGCTTCTGAAACCCTCCAGAAGCTGCTCATCTACTCACGATAGCACTGAAAACCCTGAGCTGGGTCTACAAGGTTGAGAGTGATCTGAACCCTCCCTACCTCATTGACCTAATTTCTTAACCACCCTTCTCCTCGCTTACTTCACTCCTACCCACATCCCACCTCTACTCAGCTAGTTCCACATTTATAATGCGACTCTTTGGGGGTACTGATTTCAGAACACATCTATCTTTTCTTAGTTGCTAATGACTAAAAACACAGCTCCAATGAGCTTAAGCAAAAGGGAGAATGCACTGGCTCCCATGATTGAGAATAATGGGGCTGGGATGGTGTCAGGCATGGCTGGATCCAGGGACTCAAGTAATATTACCAAGACTTAGCTGTCCTGTCTTTCTCTATCTCACTCTCTCTGATTTTCAGCTCTGTTCCCTTCCATGTGTTGGCTTAAATCGCAGAAAAGTTTTTTTCCACAGCGTGAGAAAGACAACCCTGCCAAGCCTATGTCCATATAGCTTATAATTCAATAGGTTGCTTTCTCCAGAATCCACATATCTGACCTCTTGGTAAGAATCTGATTGGATAGGGGCACCTGGGTGGCTCAGTGGGTTGAACCTTTGCCTTCTGCTCAAGTCATGACCTCAGGGTCAAGCCCCGCATTGGGCTCTCTGCTCAGTGGGGAGCCGGCTTCCCCCTCTCTCTCTGCCTGCTTTTCTGCCTACTTGTGATCTCTCTCTGTCAAATAAATAAATAAAATCTTTAAAAAAAGAAAAGAAAAGAAAATAGAAATGACCATACAAATCACAATCCATATGTACTATAATTGTTTTCACATAGGTCATGATGTCAGTAATTTTCCTTGTTAAGGCACAGAAAGGCTATGAGTCACAGATGGTTTCCAGAGCTGATGCTGTAACTCCATGCCTTTCTCTTTCACTGAAGAAACTGCCCAAAAGTGAGTGAGTGAGAACCAAGGTCATTCTGAATCCCCTCTGAGTCTCGGTGGCTTTGATATTTACACTACCGGAAGTATAAGATTAGCTGAGCTACACCTCCCGCAGATCATCAAGCACCAGAGCGAACACGGCAAAGCTGTCGTTAGAATGAATGAACACAGTAGTGGGGAGGGCACTGATTCCTGCAGGATGTCCCACAAGATACAGTTACCATGGACAGAAGGGGTTGCAGGGTCAAACAAATTCAAGCAAAAACTCGATTAAACAAAACCAGTGCAGTTTCTCTCAGGCACGACCTCGCCAAATCTTCAGCATGCTAATAAATATTGTAACTTTCCAAGAGGAAGAAATAGTTCGCAGCATTTCCCAAAAAACAGTCTGCCCAAAAAGTTCTTTCTGGCGTACCATTTCGTGGCTCTTGTGTCCCATGGGAAACACTTGGGGAGTGGAAAGATTTCAGGGTTTGGAGTCAGACTGTCCAGACATGGAGCCCGGCTCTGCCATGTGGCAGCTGTTCGGAGCCTCAGTCTCCTCGTCTGTAAAATGGAATCATTATAATTACTGCCTCACCTGCTTTCTTTTTGCCCAATTATAAGGGTTATGTAAATGAAGTCATCCAAGGAGTGCCTGGTGCAGTGAACTGGTTTTCCCTGCTGTAAACTGAGCTCTAGTGGCACAATTATTAGAGTATACAAATATTGTCCCTGGTGGTGGCAGCCCCCGCATGCCACCCACATACCCAGCTCCCCAGGTTCAAAAACCTGATAACCTCAGGAAATCAGTGGCTAGCATCAGACATCTTCAGAATGTCATCCAGATAGCTGCTGCCTCCTGCTTATGTCCTTGGAAACTTCTGGAATGGTAAATGTCAATGTCAGAGGGCTCCAGCCGGCAGCTTGGGGTGCATGTATTGGTGGGGATGGGCGGAGGTATCATGTCACATCAGCAGAAAAGAGCAACCTTCCAGGAAGCCCTTTGCCCAGCACGCAATGCTGTCTAATTACCTTCTGACCACCTGTCTTTCAACTTTAAAACCCCCTGAGTTACTATAACTTTAAATGTCACTAGCTTTGTAAATATTGGGTGTACAAAAAGGAATTGCTTTAAAAAGAAGGATGCTGGTCAATTACGCTAAAACAAAAATAATTTTAAAAAGTAATAAAATGCGAAAAAGGATGCTGGATTTGGCTGCACAGTTTTGCATTATGCAGCGCCCTGGGAAGGTAAGTGAGATTATAAGGGTCATCTCCGCGATCTCTGCTTTGGGGATTTACCTCTCCCTCATCCCACAGCATTCAAGCGGAGGTAGGACGAGGTGATTTCAGACTTGTCAGTGTTTGTCTTCTCTGCCACAACCAGAGGAGTCAAGCAGGGATGACAGACCAAAGCACATGTCCCTGAACCCCAAAATATGGGCTTCAAAGCTGGGGGCTTCACCTGTGAGTCAACACATTTCCTTTTTCCCTTAAACTGAGTATTGTTTCTGTCTTTTCAACTAAAAGTCCTGATCAATAAAAGGAGTGTTTGGACCACTTATTCATATGCTGCTATCCAACAAATGTTTTTTGAGCACCTACTATGTGCAAGGACCGCCTGTGAGCCCTGAGCATGTAACGTGGAACAAAGCAGGCCAGTTCCCTGTCCTCCTAGGCCAGTCTGAAATATAGACTCATTGGATAATTAACCTAAAAATATTTTTTTAGGGGCGCCTGGGTGGCTCAGTCGTTGGGCGTCTGCCTTCGGCCCCGGTCAGATCCCAGGGGCCTGGGATCGAGCCCCGCATCGGGCTCCCTGCTCTGCGGGAAGCCTGCTTCTCCTGCTACCATTCCCTCTGCTTGTGTTCCCTCTCTCGCTGTGTTTCTCTCTGTCAAATAAATAAAAAATCTTTAAAAAAAAAATATTTTTTTACACGTCAACCGTATGTCAATAAAAAAAGAAAAATATTTTAAATTCCTGTTTACAAAATGAATACAAACTCACTGAAATACTAAAAACAAGCGGAAAGAAGATATGTACCCAAAAAAGCAGAAGGAAGAAAAAAATTCACTCGTAATTCCATCAGCCAAGGACAGCCACTGTGAACATTTTTATGTATTGAGTTTTTTTTTTTCAAAACAAATATGTTTTTTAAAAATGAAATGGCATGGAATATATAGTTCTCATCGTGCATCTCTACAAAAGGCATCTTGACTATTTTCCCATGTCATTAAATACTCTTAGAAAATATTATTTTGAAAAAACATAATTCAAAACAGCTGCGTTGTATTTTATCACATGGAGAGACAGAATTTTTTAAAATGAATTTCCTATCATTAGGCAATCGGGTTCTTCCCAGCATTATGCTGTTATAAATAACACAGAGAGGAACATCCTTGTACAGAAAACCTTCATCCATATCCCAAGACTTCTTTAGGTAAATCTCCCGAGGTGGAATTTTAGGAGGCCAAAGGAAAGGGACATTTTAATGTTTTGTGATGCTTATCACAATTTGCCCTGCAGGGAGGCTGTATCATTGCACGTCCCCACAGGTAGGGCAGGACCAGGCACGCTCCCCACCGCCCCCAGCACCTCCTCATTGGGAACTTAGCAAGGCCAGGACTGGGTGGGGTCAGTGAGGCTCTTGCCTCGGGCTCCAAATAGAAGGAGGCACCCAAAAAAGTCAGTCATTAGGATAAAAAGGATTGGATGCAATGCTTTAAAAAAAATCAAAGTGAATGTAAAAAAATTCACGATGAACAAAATCTGGCAATTGTAAAGAGAAGCACATGGCCATGACCCTGAGGGAAAAAAAAATGCTTGCATCTACTTACATGATTTTATGTATTTTTTAAAAATATCCGTTCCAGAATGTTAAACAATTATGGAGCAGCACCCGTGTGCCAGGGACAAGGCTTGGCTCTAAGAATTGGGCCAATAGAACCTAATCCCTGCCCTCGAGGAGCTTATTGTCCAGTGGGGACACAGACATATAAATGGCTAAATCACAACAAAAGCATATTAAAAAGCAGATGTACTGAAACAATATTATTTTAAGTTTAAATATTTGAGAATTACATTCAGATCTTTTGACAGAGTTTTTTTTTTTTTTAAGATTTTATTTATTTATTTATTTATTTGACAGCGAGATCACAAGTAGGCAGAGAGGCAGGCAGAGAGAGAGGGGGAAGCAGGCTCCCTGCCGAGCAGAGAGCCCAATGCGGGGCTGGATCCCAGGACCCTGAGATCACGACCTGAGCCGAAGGCAGAGGCTTTAACCCACTGAGCCACCCAGGCACCCTTGACAGAGTTTTTTTTAAGATTTTTAAAAATTATTCATTTGAGGGGCGCCTGGGTGGCTCAGTGGGTTAAAGCCTCTGCCCTCGGCTCAGGTCATGATCTCAGGGTCCTGGGATCGAGCCCCATATCGGGCTCTGTGCTCAGCAGGGGAGCCTGCTTCCCCCTCTCTCTCTGCCTGCCTCTCTGCCTACTTGTGATCTCTCTCCTCTCTGTCAAATAAATAAATAAAATCTTTAAAATAAAAAATAAAAATAAAATAAAATTATTCATTTGAGAGAGAGAGAGAGCGAGCCGCCAACTAAAGCAGAGCAGGGGGAGAGGGGTGGGGCAGAGGGAGAAGCAGACTCCCCACTGAGCAGGGAGCCCCAAGTGGGGCTCGATCCTGGCACTCCGCGATCACAACCTGAGCCAAAGGCAGGTGAGCCTTCAACTCACTGAGACTGAGCCACCAGGTGCCCCTTGATAGAGTTTTATACTCATTAAACATACTATCAAAGTTTTCTCTCATATGTTGTAACATAAAACTCTCAGTGGAAAACAAAGTGAAGAAGAAGATTTTGAATTTTGATTTGTATTGATGAGTTTGTTTCCATTCAAGCCAAGAAAGCAATATTACCATAAACTCTGGTTTGGGTATAAATAAAATATCTAAACCTAAATCAAGGTGGTGATTTTTGATAGCCTGCTTTTTGTCTTTTAATATTCTTTTTTTTTTAAAGATTTTATTTATTTATTTGATAGAGAGGAGAGAGATCACAGGTAGGCAGAGAGGCAGGCGGAGGAAGAGGGGGAAGCAGGCTCCCTGCTGAGCAGAGAGCCCGATGAGGGGCTCGATCCCAGGACCCTGAGATTAACCCACTGAGCCACCCAGGCGCCCCTTGTCTTTTAATATTCTTTAATGTTCTAGAAAAAAATTAACTATTAAAAACTATGTAGGGGTGTCTATGTGGCTAGGTCGGTTAAGCTTCTGCCTTCGGCTCAGGTCAGGGTCCTGATATCGAGCCCATAGTCCTCTGCTCTCTCTCTCTTTCAAATAAATAAATGAATAAATTTTAAAAACTATCTAAAAGTATATAATAGGGGTACACATTTTTCCTTTTGCTTCATGCTCCAATATGGCTTGGCATGTCACTGGAATTTAGGTTGTTGATTTCAAAATGACCGTGGTTTCAGATTCTCACAGACATTCAGTTCTTTTTTTTTTTTTTTTTGAGATTTTATTTATTTATTTGACAGAGAGGAGAGATCCCAAGTAGGCAGAGAGGCAGGCAGAGAGAGAGGGGGAAGCAGGCTCCCCGCCGAGCAGAGAGCCCATGCGGGGCTCGATCCCAGGCCCCTGAGATCATGACCTGAGCTGAAGGCAGAGGCTTTAACCCACTGAGCCACCCAGGCGCCCCCAGTCATTCAATTCTGTGTGCATATTATGCTAGATATTGGAGAGAATGTTGAGATGGATACAACACAGTCCCTGACCAGAGAGCAATGGTAATCCAGAAGGGCAAACTGCTAAGGGTATCATAGATCACCGAGTAGACCTGGGCTCTATCATTTACCACCTCTTTGACCTTAAACAAACCATCAACCTTTCCAGGCTCAGTTTTATTTTTTTTCTCTTATAAAACAATGATTATAAAACCTCCCTTGAAGGGTTGTTGTAGATGAGGTGCTTACCATGCAGTGAGGGCTCAACACTAACTATGATTGATGATCATGGTCACTTACAGGGTCAATGAATTTGACCCATTCCCTCTGCAAACAATCACAGAGCAGCACCTATATGCCCTAAGAGCTCAACAAGACTCAGTCACTGCCCTCAAGGAGCTTATAGTCCAGTGGGGGCAGCAGACACACAAATGGCTAAATCACAACCTAATGCAATTAGTCCTTGGCAAAAGTTGGGTTTTGCAGGATGAGTAGGAGTTTGCTAGGTAGAGAAGAGGGGAGAGGGCATTATGACAAAGGGGACAGGAGGAACAGAGACATGGAGGCAGGAAGGGCTTGGAAAACTGTCCTGTGTGGCTTCAAATGGTGGGTGGCAGGGATCCAGCATCCCTCTCTTCACCCTTGGAAGAGATTCCTCAGTGATCCCAGTGGCCAGGGCGTGAGCTCATCTCTTCCTGTCTGCCTGCGGTCAGTGGTGCTCGAGGTGCTGAGTGACTGAGGGATTTGATCCAGGTCACAGAGCAAAGAACTCTGGGGCAGTTAGTTCCATGAAGGCCAAACTTTGTTCTTCGGGAAAGCTGGAGAGCTGGAGAAACCGTGGCATTTATGTTTGTTTTCCTTTTGAAAACCCCATCCTTTATTGATTCACCCTTCCTTCCGCCATCGTGCACGTGGACTGTCCCTGACATTTGGCAATCCTTGTGCTCAGAAACAGTGGCCTGGGATTCGCATCTAGTCTCCTGCGAGCCGGGGTGAATCTGATTACTGTCCCCCTCCCTGCACCACCCCCACCCTGTGAACTCCTCCAGGGTCTGGGGTCCTGTCTGGTCACCTCCCCGAAGTCCAGACTGTCCCTAGTATACTGTAGGTGCTGGGCAAACATTTGCCGAATCAACACAATCCAGACGACTCTGGTGACCTTCCGGGGATGTTCGGTAGTCCCCAGGCCGGGTAAGGAAGGGGGTGCCTCTCTCTTCCTCTGCCTTTTCCCAGGTTCCCTTGCTCTCCGTGGGGGCCTCCCAGCCTCTCAGTCTGGAAGTTTCCGAGCTATAAACAGACACTTAAATGAAGGAGCTCAGCCTGTAAAGAATCCTTTGAAGAAAGATTGCAATGTGACTAATCACCCCCTAATTTATTGCTCTGTAAATTTGCATTTTCCTACAATACATTTTTCTTAATGGAGGGTCCTCCCACGCCGTGGACAAAGGTAATTTCAGCTGGGGTTGGGCTTCCCAGGTAGAAGCTGCAGCTTCTTTTCCATCATTAGTGTCACTATCGTTTTAATGTCTGTAACAAGATCATATGTGGGCCGGGGCCAGGAGAAGGTAGGGTGGAAGGGAACGGGGTGGGGTCGGGGGGTGAGGTGAGGAGGGCAGGTGAGAGGGGGACAGGCAGTGAGGGCCCTATCTTTGCCCCACCCCCTCCCAGCTCCAGCCTTTCAGTACCTGGAACTGCTACCCCACTCCCTGCCCTTCCCCCCATGCCTCCCCTCCCCCAACCCCTGGCCTGGGGACAGGCCTGGGCAGGATTTATGGGGCTGGCCCCTGTGGAGAGGATCCGGGGATAAATCTCAGCTTATTTAGAAGCGTGATCTACATTTATTGCACTTAATGTGATCTTTAACGTGTCCAAGAGGGGCCCATAAATCCCAGCCTGGCCGGCTCCGCCAGCAGGGCCCCCTGGGCCGGGCCCCTCCCCTTGCTGGGGCGAACTAGTGAGAGTTCCTGGGTCTGTTGATTCCCTTCTCTGGAGGCTTCCGCCTTCGCTCTGCAACGGTGGCGGGTGCCCTCCCTGAGCTGTCTGAATGAGGCCGGGGGCCAAACCACATGCCCACAGGCAGGTTCTGCCCCTGGGCACCCCGCTCTGCAGATGCTGAGGCCCCTGTCTGGACCAGATCCCCTCATGCCTCTTAGACTAAGTAACTTCTAGGATCCTTTCCTGAGCTAGATTTGAAAACCTGCGATTTTGCAATTAACATGATGCAGGCGCAGAGGAGAGAGGTGAGCAAGCAGGGAGAATGTTGTAATAGCATCCAGGGCAGTAGGCAGAAGTAGAGGAGAGGCAGCTTCGAGGACTACGATGATCTATTATTATTTTTTTAAATCTGAGCACGTGTGTATATAATATTAACGAGCCCGACGATGTGACTAGCACTTTACAATTTTTTAAAAAAGATTTTATTTATTTACTTGACAGAGAGAGAGATCACAAGCAGGCCGAGAGGAAGGCAGAGGGAGAGAGAGGGGGAAGCAGGCTCCCCGCTGAGCAGAGAGCCCGATGCGGGGCTCGATCCCAGGACCCTGAGATCATGACCTGAGCCGAAGGCAGAGGTTTTAACCCACTGAGCCACCCAGGACGCCCCCATTTTACAATTTTTAAATCTTTTCCCTGCCTGTCCTTCCCACTTCCCAGAAGGAGCAGTGCTTGGAGAGATCACAACTTCCCCACATTCACATGCTGGGCTTCAGAGCTGGATACGATTGTCTCTTTTCATGGTATCTCATTGCCCATATGTGAGGACACACATAGGTACCACCGAGAGCATATGTGTGGGGGGGGGGGTTACACACACAAATGCAGTGAACTTGGGAGCACACCTTGTGTACGAGCCCTGCTGAAGCACTCCCGGTGGGGATTCTGCGGACACAAGGTCACCATATAGATCTTTTAATCCTGTTGCCTCTCTCTCTCTCTTTTTTCCCCCAACAAAGAGAAACCAGGCATTACCATGAAGAGCATATTATTTGCACGTGTGTCTTTTGGGCGCGTGAGTGTGCATTTCGGGGTTGGGGGGCGAGAAAAGGATAGGGAGAGTCCTGGTGAGTCCATTCTCCTGGAGATGATCAAATCAACATTAAGAACTGATTCTGGGGGCACCTGGGTGGCTCAGTGGTTAAAGCCTCTGCCTTCGGCTCAAGTCGTCATCTTGGGGTCCTGGGATCGAGCCCCGCATCGGGCTTTCTGCTCAGTGGGGAGCCTGCTTCCCCTTCTCTTTGCCTGCCTCTGCCTACTTGTGATCTCTCTCTCTCTCTGTGTCAAATAAATAAATAAATAAACAAATATTTAAAAAAAAAAAGAAAAGAAAGAAAGAAAAGAACTGACTCTGATAGTCCAAGATCATTCTCTTCCTGGGCTTGCGACGACGGGCCCTCCACTTAGCCATCCACTGGCAGCATGCCCAACCCTAAGAAACACATCTGCATACACATCCATCTGTGTGTGTGTGTGTGTGTGTGTGTACATGTGAGACAGGAGGGTAAGAAGCCCCGGACCCAGCGGGGCTGATGTGATCATTGGGACTGCCACTTGGGGTTGAGGGTTAGATGTTTTCTTTGGGTGAATTTCTAGAAATAGTGTGTCTGTAATAAAGGTTTGCAGCTGAGTGTCGTATAAGAAATACCAGGGGAGAGATTAATAACTGCGGTTCCACTGAATTTAATGGAATGGTTATACTTCTGTGTATTACTTTCTCATTATAATACCAATCCAGATTCATTGCAGAAAATTTAGAAAATCAGGGGAGCATAATTAAGAAAAAAAATTTTTTTTAAAGATTTTATTTATTTATTTATTTATTAGAGGGCGGGGGAAAGCACAAGCAGGGGGAGCAGCAGGCAGAGGGAGAAGTAGGCTCCCCACTGAGCAGGGCGCCATCCCAGGACCTTGGGATCTTGACCTGAGCCAAAGGGAGACGCTTAACTGACTAAGCCACCGAGGCTCCTCCAGAAAAAAAATTTTTTAATTTGTGATTCTTCTATACGGAGATAACTTTTAACTTTTCCAAAGTATATCTCATCAGACTTTTTTTCTATGTCTGTACATGTTTCATAAAAACCAAGATCTTCCAGTGAGTCCTATTTTGAAAATTCTTCTCTTTATAGATCGGGAACTTTCTCGCCCGGCATTCCACATTCCCCTCCTCATTGCTGTCATAGGACCCCTTGCTTTCAGGGCGCCCATGAGCCATAATTTTCCTCCCCAAGCAGACACTCCAAGCTGATTTCTCTTTTTCACTCTTGGAAACAATGCCTGAGGCTAAACCTCAATCCCCTGATGGGCTCCTTAGATTAGATATTCCTAGAAGTGGAACCTGAGGCTCGAAGGTGTGCACCATTGGGAGACTTCCAATAACTCTTGTAGAATTCTCTCTGGAAAGCAGGATCCGCTCCTGTTGCTCAGGGATGGGAGGGTCCACTCGGTAACACAAAGGGTTTTGTTTATCAAGGAGAAGTTTGGGAGTGAGCTCCTTGGGAGCAAGAGGCTGGGGTTGAGGCTGGGGTTACCTTGTCCCTTCTGCTGCGGTAGAGCATGGGAGAGGCAGGGACAGGGAGCTACTGAAGAAGAGAATCTACCAGCCCGCGCCCTCTGCCAAGGACTGGCCTGGCCCTCACACCGTGTCTGCAATTCCCACCCAGCGGTAGGCACAGGGCAGGAACTGAGTCAACACTGACGAGTGAACAAATATTTGTTGAAAGGACCAGTGTTTGTTGAATGTTCAAAAATTTGCTGATAGAACAAATGTTTGTTAAAAGAACACTATTGTTCTTGGAAAAGCTCCTGCTGATTCACAGGCTATTTTCCCCTCTCTGGGGTCCCTGGACTAGCAAGTAAGCTCAGAGCCCCCCTCATCAGAGCTGCATAGGGGACGAGCGCCTCATCTGGGCTCAGCCAGACAAGCTTCTGGAAGCCGGGCTGGTCTTTGTCATCTTTGCGACGCCAGGGTGCAGCACATTCCGCTCTCCCTGCTGTGTTGGAGAAATGGTTGAATGAATAAATGACTTGGTTTCAGACCCCTGCTCGCTGACTTCTCACTCCCAGTGTGGCGTGGAGCAGTCTGCTTAACCTCACTAAAGCTTCCACTCTCAAATGTAAAATGAAGAAACCGAAGTTTTCCACTCATTTTCTTCAAAGTTTTTAAAATATTCGATCTTTAATATTTGTCTCCAACGAATCCCAAGTCAAAGGGCTGCCTTCCCTCCCTTGGTGGAACCCCCTAGGGTCCTGTGGCACATGGTTTGAGAACTCTCAACATTGTTCATTTCTGAAGCCTAGACTGACCCAAGGGAGCCACGACTGGGAGGAACATCGCTCAGCACCAGGAATTTTCCCCAAACACAGTCAGTCCAAAAAACTACAAGGAAAGGGACTTCAATCCCAAAGGAGGATTATGGATTAGATTAAAGCATTGTGTTCGTGTAAAATTTCCTGGATTGTATAACTGTGCAGTCGTCTAAGGGAAGGCCTTTATTCTTAGAAAATATGCACTAAAATATGAAGGCAAAGAGCAACATCACATAGCCTACTTCCAAATGGTTCCAAAAAGATATGAATATATATGAAAGAATGATAAAGCAAATATGGCAAAATGTTACAAAAGATGAATATGGGGGCGCCTGGATGGCTCAGTCAGATAAGCCTCTGCCTTCGGCTCAGGTCATCATCTCAGCGTCCTGGGATCAAGTCCCGTCTAGGGGATAAAGGATATTCAGAAACTCTTTGCACTACTCTTGCAACTTTTCTGTAAGATCAAATGATCTCAAAATAAGAAAAAATTTTAAAAAATCATCCCTCTTTCTCAGCATGCCTAGCAAAAAATTTTTTTAATTTAAAATATGTCATGAAAAAAGAAATAGAAAAGAAGTAAGAAAGACTCCAAGGGAAGAAGAAAGTAGGGAACAAACATTTGCTCTCCCTCTTTTCCTAAGGCGGAGGCAGCAAGGGGCCCTCCGTGTTCATAAAGTCTCTGGCCGGAATCTGGGAGGCAGCGAAGCTGGAACTTAGATCCCTCTTTCAGAGCCAGAGGTGGACAGAGTTCATGACATGCTCTCGGTTCCCACCGAGGACTTCTGCTGATGGATAAGAGCTATAGGGCTGCTCTTTTCTGAGCCTCTTGAGAAGGAGGAGGAGAAGACGGTCAAAGGCTATAATAGGAAGGCGATGCTCAGGATGGAGGGAAGGGAGTGGTGGAGAAGGGTGAGGGTCAGGGGAGCTTTGGAAGCAGGAACTGGGTGACCACTTGGTGGGGGTGTTGTCGAGAGGATTCCAGAGATGGCTCTGAGGCCCCTTCCAGCCCTGAGAGAAACTCAAGGGTCCAGAACGGCAAGCTGTGCTCCCTGTATGTGCACGTGCGTGTGTGTGCGTGTGTGTGCACGCGTGCGCCTGCTCATGAGTGTTTGCATGTGCACACAGGCCCCTGTCCCCAGCAAGGAGGATGGGGCTCCTGACATTCATCAGGAGCGCACAAATGTCTGGGCAGGCTGGCCAGCCCATCAGGCTGGGGGGCCTCCCAAGAGGTCCTCAGTCGCTTCCCCACAATCCTGAAATCCAAGAAGTTCTGAAAGCCAAATTTTCACTTCACTCGTGAGTCTGTACAACACAACTTGGACATTCACAAGGCTGTTTATGGTCTTTATTTTTCCCGCTTACTGTGAATATTCATACATTTCATGGTAGAAATAATAGTTTGCCTACAGAATGCTGCTCAGGTCCCACAGGAGTTAGTATAAATACTGAATGACCCTTCTAAAATCTGAATGGTTCTGAAGTCTGAAACCACCACCCCCCCCAAGGGTTTCAGCAAAGGGACGCTGCACTTACGTCCTAGGGAGAAATTGTAGTTTCTGGAACCAGGATGCGAGGAGCCAGTTGCAATGTGCCCGCGTGCGCACATGCATGTGTGCACAAGAAGGGGGGCTTCGGGTGCCAGAGTCTGGCTATGAGCAGACTGGATCTCTGCAACCAAACATCCCAATGCTGGCTTTGGGCCGCACCCCTTAAATAGCAGAAGAGGATTCTTTCACTCACTCACTTTTATCTTGAAGACGTCAATGTGGTTGGTTGCGAACAGCAAAGCTCGCCCAGACGTACAAGTCTAGGGAATGCACAGAGGAAGTAGGGAGCTCAGGGGGGGCTGGGCACCTACCCATCCGCACTCATCAGGACACAGTGAGGCCTGGAGTGGCCTCGGCCAGCTGTGCTGCCTGACCCCTCCTGGCTCTGTGTCCCTAACCTGCCCCTTCTGCTTGCTCGTTTCCCACAGGGCTGTGCTCCCCAACACCCACCTGGCACTTTCCAAGTCCCAGGGCTGGTGTGCCAGTGATGAACAGAACTGAGACAGCAGGTGCATAGAGCTGGCATACTGGGGAGGAATGCTTTGCTGTCTGTTTCTGGGCTCGTTCCCAGCTCTGCCCTTCTCAGAACTGGGGTTCCCAGAACAGAGCGCCTGCAGCGGAGAGAAGACCGACAGCTCCAGCCCCGAGCCGGGACCCATGCCTGGGAGTCCTGGCTCCACCGCTGACCCCACAGGGCCTCGGGGAAGTCACCGCTCCTGCCTGGTACCCTCTCTGTAGCACCCCCCTGTAACCTCTGGAGTGGTTTTTCTCTTGGGGCGGGGAGGGGTTCCAAGATGAAATTGCCTGCAGAGGCAGCCGTAAGCAGGAAGCATCATTTAGATGTGAGCGATGGTACCTGTGTTTCTTGCGGAGGGCCCCTGTATGATTCGGGGACAGTCCCAAACCAGCAGGGGTGCCGGTGCCCTCGTTCCCACTCTCCCATCAGCACCCACACAGGTAGCAATGAGCCCACATTTTAAAAAAAGAGAAGAGGGGCGCCTGGGTGGCTCTGTCCATTGAGGGTCCGACTCCTGCTTTCTGCCCAGGTCACGATCTCAGAGTCACGGGATGGAGCCCCGAGTCGGGTTCCGCACTCAGCAGGGAGTCTGCTTGGGGTTCTTTCCCTCTGCCCCTCTCCCTGCTCACACACCCTCGCTCTCTGTCAAATAAATAAATAAATAGATCTTTTTTAAAAAAGAAAAAGACCCTCTGTACCAAATGCACTCTGGTGTCCTGGACGGAACTGGACCCCGCACCAGAAGAAGGACATCCGTGGAAAGCCTAGCGAAATCCGAATACAATCTGTGGTGTGGTTAATAGTATTGTGCCGACATCCTAGTTTTGGCAAATGCACTGTGGTCATGGACGTGGTCAGCATCAGGGGAAGCTGCGTAAAGGCCATACGGGAACTCTCCGGGATATCTTTGCAAAAGTTTTATACATGCAAAATTGTTCCAGAATTAAAAAAAATACATTTTTTTATTTTGTCGTTTTAGGAAGCTCCCTCAATTCCACATCCCATCCTATCTTTTACCTCCTAGTTTATCAGAATGCTCCCAAAGAGCATTCACACACCCATGGCCAACAGTCCCTTTGCCCCCATTCCGTGAGCCCGCACTCCGGTCAGGTTTCCGCCTCCCCCCGCCCACGCTACCCCCCATGCTGCCCCGATGACCATCCCCAGGCCTCGCCGTTCCTGGCCCCTCGGCAGGACCCTTGGTCAACCCCCCTCTTGAAACCCTTCCCTGACTTGGCTTTGAGACTCGGCTGGTCTGGTTTCTGCTCAGAACTCGCTGGCGCTTCTTTCTCCGTCTCTTTTGACACATTTCTGTTCTCTCTCAAACCTCTAGGTGTGGCCCGCGGCCCCAGACTCGGTGCTGGATGCCTCCCTCCCTCCCCAGGTGACCTCACCCAGCTCCCCGGCTTTAAATACCACCCACGTGCTGACAGCTTCCAGGTGTGTGTCCTCACAGACCCGCTCTCGGCCGCCCGCTCCTGGCCTCCGCCCGGGGGGTGCAGAAGACCCTCCCCTCCGACTGGCTCCAAGACCCACCCCGAGCACCCGCCCGCACCCCCCCGCTCGCTCCTCGCTCCTCTTCACCCTCACAGTGGCGACTCCATCCTCCGGGTGCTCTGGCCCCAAACCTTGAGCTTGGCCTGGACTTCTTATTCCAGTGGCGAATCCTGTCCTCTCTCCACAATACATCCAAAAATCTGACCACTTCTCCCCACCTCCACTGCTCTCCCATCCCAGGCAGAGCGTCTCTCACTGGACGCATTCAGTAACCCCCTTGTGGGGCTCCCTGCCTCTGCCCTTGGCTCTCTGGGCCTGTTTCTTTTCTTTCTTTCTAGAAAGAGAGAGAGAGGGAGGGAGCACGAGCAGGGGGAGGGGCAGAGGGAGAGGAAGAGAGAGAATCTTAAGCAGATTTCTCACTGAGCACAGAGTCTGATGTGGGGCTCGATCCCATGACCCATGAGATCATGACCTGAGCAGAAACCAAGAGTCAGACGGTTAACTGACTGAGCCACACAGGTGCCCTCACCTGAGTCTATTTTCAAAACAGCAGCCAAAGGATCCTTTGCGAATACATCACATCAGGTTGTCCTCGGTTCTAAACCCTTTAATGATGTCCCCTATCATTCATATTAAGAGTCAAGCCCCTTGACAGGGGCTGTCAAGGTCTGTATGACCTGGTCCCCCATCTCTTTGACGTCGCCTGCCCGCACTCCTCCCCTTGCTCGCTCTGCTCCACCCACGTTGGCCTTCTTCCCATCTTTCCATACAGGTCAGACATGTTTCTGCCTCGTGGCCTTTGCACACGCCGTTCCTTCCACCTGGAATGTTCTACCTCTCCTCTTTCTTCGAGAGTCTGCTCAAAGGTCCCCTTCTCAGTGAGGCTTTCACTGACCACCTTTCAGAAGACAGTAAAACCCCCATTTTTTCCCCTCTTTTAGACTTCTCTGTAGCATTCATCATCATGGGATGCACTTGGCCTACTTGCTTATTGTTCATTGTCTCCCTGACCAGACGTCACGTCCGGAACGCAGAAACCCAATTTTGTTTTCTGCTGGGATAGCACCTGGGATAGGACCTGGTGGGCAAGCAACCTGATGTTGCCTTTTTTTTTTTTTTAATCAACTTTCATGCCTTGAGCTGGAAAAAGAATCCTTTGCTGGTCTGAATGCTACCTGAAGCATTCTCTGCTGGTTCTGGAAGGCCTTTCCTATGGCGCCAGGGCTAAGGTAGCCTGGCCAGCTGGGCTCTGAGTGCCAACGCCCCCCTCTCCCCTTGCAGGGGTCACGGGCGTGCTGTGACCTGTGTGTGTGTGCACCCTGGGTGCGTGTGGAGCACACTGGTGGCCTGGTGGCTGCTGGGTGAAGCGCTTGTCTGCCCTTCTAGGGTCCCTGTGGCATCCCAGGGTGAAAGTATGTCTGACACAGGCCTTGGATGTGCGGCTGGTAGCCTCCTCCCTCCCCTCCTGGCCCACCCGCCTCAGCCCTCCATCTGGCTGCCCCGAAGTCACCAGGCCAGTGTGGATGGAGACGGGCCTGAGTGGCCAAGGGATGCTGGGGACCCTGGAGGCGGCCCCTCCAGTCAGCGGTCTGAACTAGCTGCCCAGTACCCGGCCCTGGCTCCGAGCTGAGGCCCCAGCCCTGTGCGCCCCTCTCTACCTCCCCTGCCTTCCTGCTTTGTCTCTCTGCTGCTCCCCTAGCTTTCTCTCTTCCGTTTTGCTCTTCTCTCTCCCCAGTTCCTTGCTTCCTTCCAGTCTGTGTCTGCCTCCCCTTTCTCTGTGCCCCCCTTCCCGAGTCTCTATCTTCCTGCCCCCCCTCCCCGCACCTCTGCAGGCCCCTCCCTCGGCCTCTCTCTCCCTTTCTTTCCTTCTTTCTGGCTTTCTTCCGGGTCTGTCTGTCTGTCCCTGGGCTGTGCCTGCCCTCGCTGCCTCCTTCCCTCCCCGCCGGCCTGTCCCCGTCTCTTCCTCGCCCGGCCTCGTCTGTCTCTCCCCCTGCTTTCCGGGAAGGCAGCCGTGATTTACGAGCTGCGGACAGGGCCAGCTGCGGGTGCGGGAGGCCTTGATTACAGTTTCCCCGAGGAAGCGGCCGGCTAGGGGATGGCAGGGCGACAGCGTTTACGCAGAGCAGCCCGGGCTCGGAGCACGGCTGTCAGCCCTAGACGGATGGAGTGCCGGAGAAGGCCCATTACTTCATTCACACCTCTTCGGGCAAACAATAAAACACTTACACACGGCCTTGACTCCGGAGGGCCTCCCCCCCAGAACATTCCCAGCCTGGCCCAGGGTTTGGGCCTTTCTGATGGGAAGGAAGATGATGGGGGCGGGGGGGGGAAGGGGGAGTCCCCGGGGAGGCCCCCCAGGCCCAAGCCCCAGACCTGGCTCCCAGCCCAGGGCTTTGGCACTGTCCCAAACCAGCCACTTCTCTCTGGGCCTCAGTCTCCTCATCTGTGAAGTGGGGTATAATGCTCGCGCAGGATAGGTGAGGTGAAAACATGTATAAACTGTAGCGTGCCACACAAAGTCAGTGATCTTCTGTTCTCGGCACCCTGGACAGAAGGGGGAAAGTGCCCACGATTCTAAACCGGGCCCTGCCAGAGAAGGTATCCAAGCAACGCCTGAGACGTAATTCAAGACTGACATTGGACTGGCAGAAAGCCATAAGGTTGGCAGAGTCACCGCCTTGCTGCCTGTTCCCTAGGGAAGCCCTCCATGCGGGCACCTAATTTGGAGTCTCCATTCACACGGAAGTAAAGTGGCGACCCGCAGCTCCCCCACTCTGCCCCACTCGAGGGGAAGGTGCATTTCCCCCCAGGACTTCCGGCACCGCTCAGGATGTGGAGAAAGGGCTCGAGACTGAGGTGGGCGGTCACTGAGTCCGCGTTTCTAGAAAGGAGGCTGGAGCGGACAGATCAGTTACAGCTCGCTGGCTGCAAGCCGGGCGTGTGAGCGTCCGCGTCTGGGGCCCGGGGCTGGCGTCACCACTCTCCTCAGCTGCGTGACTTTGGGCAAGTGGCTCGACCTCTCCAGGCCTCAGTTTCCTCATCCATTCACTGGGGAGGGTGACAAGGAGTAGTCCCTGGGACAGCCGTGGGGATGAATGAGAAGATGCACAGAAAGGGCCTAGAGAAGCTGCCGGTGCACACAGTAGGACACACCGTCCATCCACGAGCCTCTGCCAGCCTGCGTGTCCTGCCCCTCCCTGCTCCTCAGCCCCCACTGTCTGTCTCTGGTGTCAATTTAACACGTGTCCTCATATAAGGTGAGGATTGTTCATGGGTGTATGTATACATTCGCCAATTCCCCTCACGCCTTAGAGCCTCGATTTCCCCATCTCCAAAATGGGATCACAGCTCCAGTGAATGCAAAGGGTGACTGCAGAGATTCAAGCAGGTGACGTAGCAGCGCGGCCCTGAGTCCGGGGGACGTCTGTTGCGCTGTGTGCCAGACGGTGTCCTAGACCCCGGGGACATGAGGACGAGCCCGACGAAGTGTTCTCCGGGACCTTACACTCTGGTTGGGGGGCAGGGAGGGCGTTTACGGCCAGGGTGGTCGGGAAAGGGCCCTCTGCTTGGCCGCTTCGCTTTTCTTGCCTAAATCACGAAGGCCCCACCGCCCTGAGGGTGTTCCCTGCACGGTCAGCCCGCCAGGCCTGTGATGGGCCGCGAGCCCGCCTGGTACTCCTGTCCCGGGGTCCTCTGTCTCACGTGCCCGTGCGTCCCAACTGGGCCTCCAGGCAGAGAGGCTGCAGCAAAAGCAGTCTCCTCTCAGGGCTTCTGGACACCTGTCTCCTCCCTCCCCAGGTGTCTGGCCAGGCCTCCGGGAGCCCCGTGCTCCTGCCCCAGCCCCACCCACCAGAGGTGGGTCAGCTGGAACCCCTGACCCACTGTGGCCACTGGGGGGAGGCCCCTGGAGAGAACACCCCCATCACCCCCACCCCCCACTCTGGCCGCTTCCACCAGGGTCACAGGGCAGAGTTCGCACAGAGGGCCCGCAGATAGAATTGCCTTGGGCCTAAGAGCAGCGGGTGGCATGGCCTGTGGCCATGCTGAGGCCTCCGGGCACACAGGTGACTGAGTGTGGACACGGGGTCCAGCGAGCCCCAGAGCCGAGGACCCCAGCCGCCGGGCAGCTGACCAACGACGCACCCCCTATCCCAGGGGGCCTCCCTGCAGTCCCGAGGGTGAATTTCCCCAAACATGATCCCCATCCTCAGGGGTCCCCCGACTGAATGGAGCCCACTGAGGCCCTCCAACTCTAGGAATTAAGTCACAGAAGCCACAGTTTTCTGGACACGGAGGCAGTTTCCTGAATCCCTCCTTGAACAGAGGGATTAAGGACCATGAGCTGGAGGTTGCTGAACAGAGGTGGAAAGGGGAAACTACTTCCTTCCCTTGGGCTCCATCAGAAGAGGCTTCCTAGAGAAGGAGATGTTTTTAGGGTAATGAAAGATGGTTGTGCTAAGCAACATTCCCTGAGAGTGTACTATGGGCACCGTGCGGAGTCTCATGCACGGCTTCTCATCTACCCCACAGGGCAAGTCCCGGAGACACGTCTTTCCAGGCTCTCTGACTGTAGAGGACGAGGGACACTGGAATTCACAGTGAATGAGGGTCAGACCCAGGCTTGTCACCACGGGCGAGTCCCAAGCCTTGGCAGCTGCATGGGAGATGAGCACGTGAGACCCCCGAGGACACCCAAGCTGGATGGGACCCTCCTTGCTCACATCACCAATGGGAAAATAGCAGGATTGGGGTTCCCCCACTCCTACCTCCCCTCTATCCCTCAGAAGCTCTGGGGGGCAGTCTGGACCCTGAAAACTCACAGATGTGAGGGGGAGGGAGCCTGCTGGCCTGAACCAGCCCTTTCTGAGCACCTGCTGTGTTCTGAGCCTTCTCCATACCTGACCTCCTGTGATCATCACCCCCACAAAGACACCATCAACCCACCACCAACATCCATAGTTGTCAAATAATGGATCTTTATCCAACGTCCACTACGCATTCAGAATTACACTAAACATGGAGACCGGGGTGGTTGAGTGGGGCGAGAACCAATGGGGAGGGGGTTACAAGGCACGGTCCCCATTTTCAAGAGGCCCGTGATCCTTGGGCAGAGGCTGCCTGTGCTCAGAAAGTGACACCAGAAAGTGGATTCTGTTTAGTGTTTTAGAAGCATTATCTGCAAATGCTATAGGAGACTGCAAGGGATAAGGGTCCAGGGACCAGGGGGCTCCTGGAAGTGGGGGGAGCTGGAGAAAGGCCTTAGGCAAGCTTCTGGTCTTTTCCCACAAGCAGACATCCTGACATCACCCATGGGGCCCTTGTGGGCCTGGAAGGCTTTCTCCTTGGTCTCCCGGAAAACGCCCGCCTCTCCTCCACGACTGTCAGAGGTGGGCCCCTTCCCCTGGCTTTCCCCGTCCTGCCGCACTTCCTCTGGCAGAACGAGGGGCTCCCCATCCCAGGTGTGAGGACTACAGCTTAGATGAGCCCCCTCACCTCACCCATCGGTCAGGAATGAGATGGCCTCTCTCTCTCAGGCCCGACACACAGTAGGACTGCCCCAACTACCATTGCTGTTGATGTTGTCAGCAGGCACTAGGTCAATATTCTAAGTGGAATGTGCCGGATAGGTGAGAACAGCAGGGAACACGCCCCCACCCCGGGGGAGGACAGGGCCAGGGGCAGCCAGCCCAGGGAGGCAGACCCGCAGCCTGGAGTGGTGTGAAGAAGGTCTGAAGCCTGATGGGGGAGGCGAGGGGGAGGTGGAAGGAGGGAGGCTGTGTGATCCTTCACCCAGATGGATGGTTCCAGCACCAGCCCAGACAGGTAAACAGTGGGGCTGGGGCCAGACACCCCACCCCCAACGGCTCTATATTGGTGACAACTCCTGTCAGGGCTTGATGAGAGGCTGCTGGCTGCTTCTGCCCCCTTGGCCCTGCTAGGGGATGGACGTTTTTCCTGAAGTTGGGGGGCCAGGATCTACTTTCATGACCCAGATGCACAAGAAAGCACAGGGAGAGAGAGAAGAGGGGCCTGTCCTTTCTCTCCACCTCCATGGAAATTCAGAACAACGTTGGTCCTGCCAGATCCTCTGTGTTGGTCAAGGCCCTCTCCTCCAGAAAGCCCTCCCTGACCTGTCTTCTTTATCTCCCCTTAGAGTCACACCCACTCCCACAGGAATTGATCCCCCCGTTGAAGGCCCTAGCTTCCACTGTCTGTCCCATTCCCTTGACATTTGCACTAGCGTTTGTACAAATGAAGCCCAGCTCGGCACTCACTGGCTGCGTGACCAGGCCTGCCCTAAACTGTGGTCACTTCATCTACTTGATGGGCATATAAACTAGAGATCCTGTAAGGCAGATTTTGATCCTGGATCCTCCACGTCCTGGCTTTGAACCTCAGTTTCTCCATCTGGAAAATGGGGACAGCTACAATGCTCATCTCCCAGTGTTTGCATGAGCACAAAGTGAGGCACTTGTGCAAAGGGCCTGGCCCAATACAGAGACGGTAGCATTTAACAGTGATCTCTTTGTGGACAGGTAAGCACAGGGGCTCACAGAGGCAGCCCCCCACTTGGAAACTGAGCAGGGGTTCCCATCTCTCTGGGGCAGGGTAATGGGTCTGGGAGGGAGGGGGCGCTGGGTTCGGGCACATTCCCCCCGGAGTCCTGTTGGCCCAGTGATCTGTTCGCTCACACCCCACCCATAACCCTCCTCAGTGTATCCCGTTTTATTTGCTCCATTTTATTCTTTGTGTATCGATGATTGTTTAGCGAATTAGTCTGAAGACACTCTGGCTGGATTTGGGGGAAATTAAAAACTTCCCCTTAACTGTGCCACGTTTGGTGGGGGCGGGTGTCCTTTTTAAAATGTATTTACAGGGCGCCTGAGTGGCTCAGTGGGTTAAAGCCTCTGCCTTCGGCTCAGGTCACGATCTCAGGGTCCTGGGATCCAGCCCCGCATCAGGCTCTCTGCTCAGCAGGGAGCCTGCTTTCCCCTCTCTCTCTGCCTGCCTTTCTGCCTACTTGTGATCTCTCTCTGTCAAATAAATAAATAAAAATATTTTTTTAAAAAATAAATAAAATGTATTTACAAGTCTTTGGAATGCCCCAAGAGCTCTAGTTTTTAAAGCTTAAGATCTAGTCATCACAATGTAACTGTAGTTCATTACATTTCAATTGCACCTTATGTGAGATATGCTCTTAGTCAGTTTGGGTCCAAAGCGGGAGCCGCTGTAAGAGAGGAGGGGTTCAAGCCTTTCGGGCATCTGCACAGAGGACGGAGGCTGACCCCCACCCTCAGAGCCTGGTCTGGGGGTCCTGCGGCATCCCTACAGGGAGCTATCAGGACACCCCTGAGGAGAATCGAGACGGGGGCCAAAGGGACGTTCACTGCAGTCTCGCAGGTGCTCCCTCATGCCTGTGGGGGAGGCAAGGTAGTGTTGGGGGTGAAAACTAGCCACCCAAGTCACCTTGCTGGTGCAGAGGGCTGAACCCTAACAGCCCACAAGCTCTACCCTTCCTTCTCACCCCTCCATCCCCCTGCCCGCCCATTAGACCCACTCTCCACCCACCTTTCCATCACTAACCTGCCCAGCCCTAATCACCCAGCCATCCGTTAACCCCTCCATCTCTCTCTGGTTCCATCTATCCAACCACCCACCCGTCCATCGATCCAGCGGATAAATTTTTAAAAAGAAAAAGAAAGAAATACCAGCAAGATCCCTGGGGTAAGAAAGAGCAGGGAATCCAAGGATATGAAGGTGGTGAATGATAAAGAGAAGAGCGTGAGGAGCTGGGCAGCGCCAGGTCCCTCCAGGCCACTGTCAGGAGTGAATCTGGGGGCTGAGGCCGAGACAGTGGTGAGGTGGAGGGGACGAGGCAGGTAGAGGCCAGCAGGGGCCGCAGACCCTAGAGCCCCTCCGTCCAGCCCTCGTGCTGTCACCACCAGTGACCAGCAACCGTGGCAGAGGAAGGTGCTGGCGCTGGAAGAAGGAAATTGGATTTGGAAGCAGCAGACCTGTGCTCGCTTCGGCAGCACATATACTAAAATTGGAAGCAGCAGACCTGGGTCTGGGGTGGGCTCTACTTCTCATCATTTGTGTGGGCCTCAGTTTCCTCACTGGCAAATGGATACAATCTTTCTACCTCCTGGATTTCAGGAGGAGCACGCGACAGTTGAGAAGCACACGGCGCATAGGTGAGGTTCCCGGAAGTTGAAGAAATCTGGGGGTGGGGGGTGGGGGGCCCGGAGTGTCCACAGCTGCCCGATGGGCACTGCAGCGGGGGGTGGGCTTGAGCCCAGGCTCCTGGGCTGCCTGAGGGCTCCGGCTACAGGGTCAGATGCCTCTGAAGCAAGAAGTGACAAAGATTATGTTGAGAAGGTACATACTCAACCCTGCTTGCCCAGTGGGTTGGATCAGGAATGTCAGAGCAGGACATTTAAAAAAGGCATTTCCACATGGCCGTCTGTCCCAGCAGGTGGGAGACACCCCCTGCACCCCTCTTCACTCATGTGACCGTAGAGGGGCAGGGGGTCCCCAAGGAAGAGCGCGAGCTGTGGATCGGAGGCAGCTGCCTGCGGTCCTGCGACCTTGACCAGGCCGGTGACCTCGTGGCAAACCCAGGATCGCTAGGTGGTGGAGAAGAAAAGAGAAAATGCCCCCTTCTCTCTCCCTCTCTCCTTGCTTTGTTCCAGAAAAGTATTTAAGGCTGATGTAAAGGACCTGGCACACAGTGACTCCTCATTCATCCAAAACCATTCCCCGGGGCCGCCCCTCGGTGGCCACCTTGCCCCCCGCCCCCCGGCAGGGCCAGAGACCCCAGCCCTCCTGTGCCGTGGGACCCGAGGGGAAGGCAGGGGGCGGCTGGGCTCTGGCAGCTGCCCCCGGGCTGAGGTCTCAGAGATACGAGCCCGGCCGTGAAGCTTGCGCTGGTCTACGGAGCATCCCGGAATCCGGATGACGGTTTCTTTCCATGCGCTCATTCATCGCCCAGACTTCTGCTGAGCATAGCTTCTGGCTTCCCTGAGTGTTGGGGAGAGGGGAGGGGGCCCGGCGGGGGGGGGCCCGGCTGGGGGCCTTCAGGCCTCCCACTGGCCGGGACACATGGTTTACCGAGCCCTGGGCTGGGCAGCGAGCAGTAGGGTGGAGGTGGGAGGTGCTGTCCCGGACGGACAGATAGACAGACCAACTGAGCTGAGACGGCCTCCAAGCTTAGTCACTGTTTCAACTTTTCACATTTGAACCCAAGACAGCAGATGTCAAACTCAGGCCCTTGCCCTGACTCCCACACCCACCCTCCCTTCTCTGGGGCCCCTCTTCCTCCTCCTGCCCACCCCCCACCCCGGCCTGGAGTTTATGGATGGCTCCAGCCTCCCCTGACACTATGGGACCCGCACTTCCTGTGTTTATCTTGGAGAGCAACGGGCTCTCTCCTCTCACCGCACACAGGTTACAGGGCGTGTGCACACGGGCACACTGCGTTCGTGTGTTTGTGCACATGGCTCGAGGGGGTTGGTGTACTGGCGAGTGGGGGAGGGGGCAGGGAGCCCGGCTGTCCTTCCGGGGCTTGCGAGTCCCGTGTGCAGGTGTGCAGGTGTGTGCGGGCTAGTGCATCTGTCTCTGAGCTTCTGAGTGTGTGTGTGCGTGTGTGTGTGCACGCGCGCACATCAGGAGAAGGGCAGCGCCCAGGAACGGAGCGCTTCCGGGGGTCCCCCCACGCACCAGCTCTTTCTGGCCTCACCACATCCCATAGCCTCCCATCTTGATGGGACAGGGGGCTCAGCAAGGTGACGCGGCCAGAGCAAAGCCAGAGAGCAGCGGAGTGGGTGGAGGGGACTCCGGGACCCAAGACATTCCCTTTATTTTTCTTTCCTTAATAGCTGTGGGGGGTTTTCCCTCAATTAGGAACATAAAAAGTGTAATGAAAAAAATAATAAAATGATCCATAATTTCACCAGAGAGAACCATCATTAATATTCTTATGTACATCCTCCTGGACTTTCTTTACACACACACACACACACACACACACACACACACACACACAGCCTTCTTAAGTAAAAAATAAAATTCTATTATGCAGGCTGCTTCTTTCCCTCCCTTCTTCCTTCCTTTCTACATTCTTTACTTTTCATTATAGAAAAATTCAACATACACAGAAGACGAGAGGACATTGTAAAGAACACCAGCCCAGGGACACCTGGGTGGCTCAGTTGGTTAAGTGTCTGCCTTCGGCTCAGGTCACGATCCCAGGGTCCTGGGATCGAGTCCTGCATCAGGCTCCTTGTTCAGCAGGGAACTGCTTCTCCTTCTGCCTGTCTCTCCCCCTGCTTGTGCTCTCTCTCTGACAAATAAACAAAATCTTAAAAAAAAAAAAAACAAAAGAAAGGACAGAAGGAAGAAAGAAAGAGAGAGGAAGGAAGGAAGGAAGGAAGGAAGGAAGGCAGGCAGGCAGGCAAGGCCACAGGCACCGGCCACAGGCACCAGACACAGGCTCAGGCTAGAAGTCCCTGTCCTTGCCCCTGATTCCTTTCTCAGGCTGCCTCCCTCCGAGAACTATCCAGACCAAAGG
>CM053606.1:13529576-13541333 GCA_028646535.1 Procyon lotor | reverse complement strand
CCTGTCCTTGCCCCTGATTCCTTTCTCAGGCTGCCTCCCTCCGAGAACTATCCAGACCAAAGGGGCACAAGGGTGTGGGAGATGCTGCTCATAGGGCCAAGCTTTGGTTCCCCGGGCACAGCTACCAGCGTCCCTCCCACCACTGTCCTCCGGCCTGCAGCACAGGAAGGGTCCAATTCCCACCCCTTGGCAAAACCGGAGGCCCCCGCAGGAGGGGTCAGAAGGGTGTCAGCGGGGTGGGACCTGTGCAGAGAAAGCCTGGATCTCCCCTATGTCCCCGGGTAGTGTCCCTGGCCCCACAGCCAGCTCCGGTTTCCCTTCCTTCTGGATCCCCTGTCTTCCTGCTCCAGAGGGAAATCTGCTCAGGAGTAAACAATGCCGTCACCCCCTCCAAAAGCGTCATCCCAGCCTGATGACCAGGTTGATTTCCTGCACTGCCGTCCTTGCCCAGAAAGCACCCGAGGGGCCCGAAGGCGAGCAAGGTGTGTGTACACAGCAGATTGTGTTGGGGGCTGTAGCCAAGGCACATAAATCTTGCTCAGCCTCTGTCTTCCCATCTGTGAAATGGGGATACTACTCACACCTCCCTCTCTGGGTGGCTGTGAGGCTTAAATAGGGTCATAGCGTGACAAGGACTCAGTATTATTCACTATGATCCAGGGAGCTGACGCCTGACCCTGCAACAGTGAGTTGGTGGCAGAATTGCCCCCCTTGACCAAGAGGAATGAGAAGGAGCACATGCTCAGGGAGCTTACGGATAAATTGTTAAAACACAGGATGCTAAATTGCATCTAAGCCAGTAGGAAAATGAGTGCTGAACTGGGAAACAGATGGGGTTACTAGCTAGAGGCCTCCCAGGGGGTTACCTTTAATCAGAGTCTTGAAAAATGAGAGGTCTTGTGAAAGTTGGGGACAAGAGTGCTCCAGACAGAAGGCGTGGCATATGCAAAGGCCCTGAGGTGGGGGATGACCTTGCTGAGTTTAAGAACAGAGAGGCAGCCCAAGTGGCTAGAGCAGGGGAGTGAGCTGAGAGTGGCCAGACCGCACTGGAGGGGTAGCTGCTGGGGGAGTCATTCATCTTCATCCTGACTTAGGCTCACCCAAGTTCTGTTTCCTGGCATGGGAATCCATTTGCCCCTGGACAGGGCTCGGGTCTCCATTCCTTTTTGCCTCCCTCAATACCTTATGCGAGGCTTAGCCCCCAGGATCCCTCGAAGCCCCAGAGCCCTGGGTGGGAAGGCGCCTTTTCCAGGCCTCTCCATACTTTGTAGCCCTGACTTGGCCTTGACCAGAGTGTACAGTGGGCCCAGGGCCAGACCGGGGCTGTGGGAGGCCGGTTTTCCTCCCGCTTTCATCTGTGGGCAAGATCTCTTTCATCGTATCTGTTGTTTTTAGACTGTGTGCTGGACTGTGGACAGTGAACGAAAGTTCAGGAACGCACCCCTATAAATCTGCACAGAATAAAGGAACGGTCCAAGCGTCGGGGTGTCCGATCCCCCGTGGGCCTTCCCTCCCCCATGTCCCACTGAGGACTCCTTGGGGCCCAGTGTCAGGGGACAAGCTGGGAAAACCGAGGAGCCTGGGCGGGTCGCAGACAGAGTGGAGAACTGGATGGTGTCAAACTAGGCACGAGGGGAGCAGGGATGGGCTTGTCATCACGCCGCACATCAGGCCAGAGCCGGACCAGAACTGAGGGCTTCCAACTTGGTTCTGTGGAGGGCCAGAGCCTCCGCCAGCTGTCGGGCTCTGCAAGGAAGATGAGCAATTGCTGTGGAAACACCAGGGTGTGGGCTGGCACACCAGGCCAGGGTCGGGAACGCGGACCAGCTAGGTGACCTTAGGCAAGTCAGTACCTCCTTGGGCAAGTCCGTACCCCCGAGCCACTGTGTTTCCCTTTGTGAAATGTTGGAAGGCTCTGAAATCAGGACACCGTATATGCCGAGGAATTCTGGATGTGAGCGGCAATCTGCTACATCTGTTCAAGCCTCTTCATCTTTGCCTTATAATGATTTGCTATGTTTTAACCAGCCAGCTCTAGGCTCCACCCTTGCAGGAACATTCTCTTCTTGCCCAGCCTGGGTTAAAGGTGGGGGGTGGGAATCAGACTAACTCACATGAAATATTCAGCAGACAGCTCAGTGTCAATCCAGCATGTGGAATCAGCTTGCATGCCTCCACTGACAGGCAGCTCACCACTGAGTGCGGCTGCTGTGTTCCACGGTGGAACAGCTCTGAGCAGGTAGAAAGTGCCTCTTATGTGGAGTTGACGTCAGGTCCCCATGCCGATGCCCTGCACCTGGACAATCGCAGTTACTTACCCGTTTCATGGGGATCCTTCCAGAATCCCATGGTCCTGAATAGGCTTCCCTACCAGGTACAAGAGACCAGGCTGACTCTGGTTGGTGGGGCTTTTCTCTTCTCTTTTCTGAGTTTTCTGCAATGAGTACATGCTGCTTTTTCTATTTCTAAAATTCCTTTGAAATGATATTATTTGTGACCACCCAAGAATACAGAATATAAGAAGAGGAAATGCAACTCTCTCCATGCTTCCCCCTCTAAACCCCACTGTTACTCCGGGCCTAGAAAACATCGTTCCCAACTTCTTGATATCTTGGGTTATGTGTACATAGAAACACGGAATGGCCTAGAGAACACGGAGAAGACTGCACAGTGTGGGATTTGACCTTGCTTGCACCCTGCATGTGAATCCTCTCTCTTGACCTCAGTTTGCTCATCTGTAAAATGGGACAACTACGGTGCCTGCTGGGCAGGATCATCAGGAGGGCCGCGGGGGAGGGTGGGTTAATGCACACAACACGCTTAGACCAGGGCTGAGCACCTGTGAGCCATCAAAGGCGTTTTGTTTTTTACATTAAAAACAAATGGGATCATATATATCTTTCTTTCTGAGTGTTTCATCCGGGACAGCTCTCCTGGTGGGTGCAGGGAGATCTATCTCATCTTGTTCACGGCTGCAGACTGCCATACTGTGGGACTGCACCTGTCATTTATCCACTTTCAAGACCGGGAAAAGTCACTTTTAGAGAAAAGCCCCAGGAGGAGGTCCTGAGGCAGACTGTGGCCGCTGTTGGTATCATTTTTTTCCAAGAAAACCCTTTGATTCTCTCCTTGGTGGCCCCTGGTGGCCGTGAGCAAGCCAGGCTAGCTCTGGAGAGCAGCAACCAGGTTCTAACCGAGAAGGCAGCTGGGCACACACAAAATTTGGCCCTTGTGGTGGCAGTGGTTGGAGAGGCGGGTACAGAGGGGTCGTGACCCAACAGTGCTGTGGTGTGCCTAGGGCCCTGCAGAGAGGGGGCATCCTGTGGGCAGGGCTGGTCAGGGAAGGCTTCCTGGAGGAGGCAGGATCTGTGTGGGATCCTGAGGGGTAATAGGGAGTTGGACAGGTGGAGAATGGGTTGAGGGGGGTGTCCTCCTGGCAGACACGAGCCAGGGAGGAATATAGGATGTCTAGAACTAAAGGTCCTCACAAGGGAAGAGGAAAGACCTCAAACACCAGGCCGCACATGCGCCTGCCCTACCAGCATCGAGGAGCCACCGAAGGTTCTAGAGAAGGGGAGTCTCCACTCTGTGTGACCCGGAGAAAAGCTCTAAGCTTCTCTCGTCTTCAGCTGTCTGGGGGCTCGGAAAAGGGACTTGGAGGACACGTGGGGGGCTACTCAGGAGCGGGAATTTGGGATCGGACCGCTTCCTCTAATCAAGGGGACCCAGAAGAAGGGGGGCAATCCCAGAGGTCCGTCCCTGCCTTCAGATCCCTGCTTCACAGAATTCAAACAGTTTCCTTTCCTTTTAACCTGCCGGCTTTGCAGGGAAATCTGATTTTGCAAACATGTTTTCTTAGCCGAGGGGAAAGGAGCACTATGCAAACAATGAAGATGGGCCCAGTGATAAGGGCCTCCCGGCTGTTCTGCCGATTGGGCGGAATGGGGAAAGAGGGACTGCGGCAGGGGTGGGCCCGGCTCCACTGGCTGCCTAGGTGCGGGGGAGACACGGGGCCTCGGACCGTCCAGCTGGGGCCTGGGGCGTGATCTCACCACAGATGGGGACCCAGAGGCCCAGGGAGGGAAGAGCCTTGCCCCGGGGCACTGAGGCTGGGGGCCTTTGGCGGGAGGCCTGGGCAGACTCCCTTCTGTCTGCGGCTCGCTGTGCTGGACGTAGCCTGGCAGGTCGGGGCGCTGGCGGGTCCTTTCCAGGTTGGGCTGCATGGGGAGTGAGGGACCGGGTACTCGGGGTCCAGGAACAGGGGAATGAGGGCAATGGGGCCAAGGTGGTTCAGTCCCAGCACTGGTTTTGACCTTCATGGAGGAAAAAATGGGGACGGAAGCTGCCCAAGCCATTGTTGTGGAGACTGTGAAAGACCCGGGGCTCAGGTATGGCCTGTAGGGCCCAGGTGCCCACCTTGCCGTGAGCCCCACGGCCGCTGTGGCACCTAGAAGCTCGAGGTGAGCAGCGAGGGGGAGGGTGAACACACCGAGAGGCTTCTCTGCGGGATCACCTAGGACATGACGGAGGCAGTAATAAGGCGCCTTAATAAGATGTTAAGTATATGAGCAGGGGCTCCCGGGTGGGCTCAGACAGTCACGTGTCTGACTCTGGGTCACGATCAGGTCATGATCTCAGAGTTGTGAGTTCAGGCCCCACGTTGGGCTCCATGCTGGGCATAGAACTTTCTTAAAAAAAAAAAAAGGACTATGAGCAGACCTGTCCCCCCAGGCACGAAGGGCAGGGTGCCTCCTTGGGAGCTGCTGGAAGTAGGGAGCCCTCTGGCTGGGGGCGGGGACAGGATTCTGGGGGGCGAGGAGCTGTAAGAACCTGCCTTATCTGGGCATTCCTGTCGGAGTGACCTCCTGGGGACCTGCAGGCCGGTGAGGCCTGGGGACAGTCGGGGGTTCCCGTGAGGGGTCTCCACCCCTCACAGCCCTCAGTTCTGGATGAACAAACCTGCTTTGCGTCTTGGGGTGCCTGGCACTGGGCCAGGAGCTTGACGGCTTGGTAGGGCTGGTAGCTGCTCCACCTTGCAGATAAGGCTAACCTGAACCTCCCAGCTGCCCCGACGTGCCCTCAGGAGGGATGTCCCCTCCCCCTCCACAGCTTGTGCTTCTTCGAGAAGCTGTTCACAGGACAGAACTGCTGCTGCTGCTGCGGGGGACGGAAGGTGGGGGACATTGCTGGGCTGTCGGCACTCGAGGAGGGCCCCACGGCTTCAGCAGAGGGCCAGGAAAGAGTACTGAGCTCCCCGGAGGCCCCCCATCAGCACCTCCTAGATCCCCTTTGGGAACCAGGGGTATGGATGCTTTCCCACATCGTTGCATCTTCCTGGGGCCACTGCACTGGGCACCGACGCCCTGCAGGAGGCGCACCCGTGTCCCTTCCATTGGCATTGTTTACAGTAGGATGCCAAGGTCAGCTCAGCCAACGTCTCACACACCAGACCATCAAAGACGCACGTCTTCGCCTGACTTAACCTTGAACAACGCCAGTCAAAAGGCCAGAGGGTCTCAAAGCCCCCACCTTCCTTTTCCTGGTCATCACCCTTTCCTGAAGCCAATCTCCCTTGTAAAATCTCTGAGCCTCAGTTTTCCCACCTGTGAAATGGGGTCACAGAAACAACACCTCCTGGGCCCATCATCTGTCTCCAGTGACTAATGCGGGCCCTGAGCAAACCTAAAAACCAAGGTTCACCTGCTTCCTGCCCTATAGGTGGCCAGGCTACCCTGTCAGCCTCCGATCCAAGCCAGGGCCGGCAGCCGCACCTCCCCCACCCCGGGAGGCCCTGCAGGGTCCGGACCCAGGGGCCTCCACTTCCCAGCTGACTTCCCAGTGATCTTAGACCGGCTCCCTGTGCCTCGTAGGGCCTCTGTGTGCCCCTGTCTAGAATGGGGACAAGAGCGGCCCCTCTCTCATGGAGTTGTTCTGAGGATTACCTGAAACTTGGCCCCAGGACCTAGCACTGTGTTGATGCTCCATAAACATCAGACACGAGAGCCGCGGAGAAGCACTGAGAACACAGGGAAGGGAAGGTGTTCAGCCCCCGGGGAGGCCGCATCCATCTCACTTTATTAGGATCATAAGTGCTTTTAACAAGGCAAACAGCAGACAGCAGGCAGCCCGCCAGCGCGCGCCGAGAACCGGAGTCCCGTCCCCCGAGCCCCTGACATCAAAAACAACAATAGAAAAGGCCGAACATCAAAGAATGAACAGCAAGTCCAAACATTTCACTGTGCTCTTATCTTAATTAAAGCAAGTCATATGCGGGGGTTTTGGATGATACAAGTTGAAAAGCTAGGTTCTGGTTTTATTAGTTTTGCCGACACCCACAGAGAAGTTTGTGACTTGCCCAAGACCTTGGGGAGACCCGACTCGGGGCCCAGGCCCAGGCCCGGGCTTCAGATGCCGGAGCCAGGGCCCCTTCCATAACCCCTGCCTTCCCAGCCCTGCCTGAGCAAGTGGGGTCCGAGGCTGGAGTGTTGGAGGGAGGCACTAAGTTCATCGGTCTGTCCATACACTTAACGCTATTTACTGAAGCCCCTGCAACCTCCAGGCGCTGTCCTAGGCTCTGGGGATACAGCAAGGAACAAGACACTTAGGGAGGGGGGGAAGGAAAGCAGATGCTGAGAAATAAGGACATAAATATTACGGTAAATGCTACCCCCTGTGCTCCTTCTCTTTGAATCTGAGCTCTGGGACCACCGGGTCCTGGATCGAGAAAATGCCACAGAAGAGCTGCTAGAACACATTGCAGGCCCAAACCAGCTTCCCGCCCCTCGGACACTCACTTTGGGACCCAGCCCCCACAGTCTGAGGAAGCCCAAGCTGGCCCCGAGGAGAGATCCACATGGGGAGAGACCCGCTACCGGTCAGGGGACTTGCTCCCTCCCGGACGGGGACCCCCAGCTCCGATCAACCAGCCCCAGCTGCCGGACCCTGCCCACTCTGCAAACTCGTGGGCAAAACAAAGGATCCTTGCGTTTGAAGTCCGCAAATCCCAGGGCAGTTTGTTACGCAATCATCCACAGCTAAGACATCACATTTCAGCTTCATGGGGTCAGGTTAGTCCAGTGAGGACCCCCATTTCCTAGCTGAAGAAACCGAGGCTCGGAAAGGTAAAATGACTTGCGGAGGGTCGCACAGGTGATGCAAGGCCGCAGTCAAAGACTTCAAATCATCTCAGTGGCAGGGTGCCCAGTGGCATTCCCATGGACGTCTTCCCCACTCGAAAGCAGCAAGCTCCAAAAGTGGATTTTCAGCCTTGTGGAAAGGCGGCTGAGGGGGTCATTTTTGAGCGAGGGGCGTTCCAGTATTCTTAGAGGTACATGTACTACCTAGACAGGTGTCTGCTGTTTGTTATGTCCAAGGAAGAGTCCAAACGGTCCTTTCTGAGGAGAGCAGGCTCTGTTTGCCCTTCTGCTAAAGGGAAATGGCAAAACTGCCCTCTGCCACCCAAGCTGCACCTGGAGATGAGTTTACTGGTTAGCATCCCCTGTCTTCCCCAGGGCTCCTTGTCTGATGCTAACATTCCATTTGGAAAGAAGTGAATAATAGCCAAGACTCCCACATTGAGAATTGTAGTGCAAGGAAACCTATAGGAGGCAGGCATCGAGGGAACAAAACCCACCCCCGAAAGGTTTGTAAGTAATGCCTCCCCTGAAATATGTTGCTTCTGAGCCTGGAAGGGGCCTGGAAAGCTCCAGGCTGGGAGGCAGGAGCTCTGGGTCCTGGTGATCTGCTGTGTGACCTTGGGCAAGAAACTGTCCCTCTCTGGAACCTGTGGGGACATCGAGAGGCTGGGCCAGATGATCTGGAAGATCCTGATGGTGTCCAACAGGCAGGGACGACCAAGCCTCCCCCCTCCCACCCCCCATCTCTAGGAGCTCACAGAATTTAGCAAGTCCCTCGGGCTGTTTCTGGAAGCGATGATGTAGGTGAGCTCCACTGGCGAATTCTCCTCCTCCCCCTTCAACTCCTCCATTGTCATGGGCATTATTTATTTGGCTTTCAGACGGGCCACCCAGAGCTCTTTATAAAGATAAAAATATCATAACTCAAAGCTTCCAATCCCATCTGCAGGATGGAGGGCTGCACACAATGGGTCTGCCCCTCCTAGCTCTGACCCTCTGAGGGTCCTGCAAAATGCGGGGGTGCACTTGAAATGTCGAACGGCAGGTAAGCACACGGATGCTGGCGTTTCTGTGCCAGGCACGGTGCGCAGCACCTTGCAGACATCAGCTTGTTCGCTCTGCTCAATAACCCCACAATGGGGTCGACCATCACTATTGCTTGTCCACAGAGGAAGAAACGGAGGCCCGCAGAGGGGAAGTAAGCGTCCAGGATCGCAGGGCTGGCAATGGGCATTCAGACTCGGGCAGTCTGCCTCTTCATTCTCGATTCTGAATAATCAGGCTGTTTTGCTCCCCGGCAACAAAGTCCTATTACTGCGACTCTGGCCATCACTACCCTTTACTGAACGCCTGTGGCTAGGCATGGGGCCAGGGCTTTATCTTTCTGGTTCTTAAAAAAAAAAAAAAAAAAGAATCCACGCTGCGGAACAAATCAACCCAAAACTTGGTGGCTTAAAGCAATGACAGGTATTTGTTTTTCTCACGAATCTACAGTTTGGGCAGTTCTCAGTGGGGACAGCGCATTTCCGCTTCTGCCGGGATGACTCCAGCACCTGCGGCAGGAGCAGCTGAGGGGCTGGCCTGGCATTGCCTCTCTGTCTTCGCGGGGACTCGGGACCCTTTCCACAGGATCTCTCCAACCAGGCGTCCTCAGGGCCGTCAGCGTTCTTACTGGATGGCCGGGGGCTCCCCGAGGCCGGAGCGGAGTCGCACGGCTCCTCTGACCTGGCCTGCCACACGGTGCTAGGTACTGATGAGCATGAGGACCAGTTCTGATTGGAGGGGAGGGGAATTGAAGCCCCAGATCTCGATGGCAGGGGTGCCCGAGGATTTGTGGCCATCGTTCACCCCCATGTTTATGCCCTCGTTTAGGCATAACGAAAAGATTTGTTTATGCGCGCACGGTTCTGCACCTCCTCCTGGCGCACACGGCTGCAGTCCCCCTCTCTCTGCGGAGAGAGCAGTGAACGGGGATGGTGTGATACCCACTTTGCAGATGGGACTGCGGAGACTTAAAAAGGTTTCAGGGCCAATGAAAGGGCCCAGCACTTTCCCTGGGACTCTCGTTGATTCTTGACAACAAGTCTGAGGTGGGTGCTCTGATTGCCAGCCTTGACGTGGGGAGCAAGCTTCCGATCCTGGTCCACGGGATGCCAGCTAGGTAGCTGCCCAGCACCCCACGCTGCCCCATCTCGGGGCGCTCTGACGGATGCTTGGACCCCGGGGCGCCCCTTGGGAAGGGCCAGCTGGTGCTGCTAAGAAGCCAGCCCTGATGAGCACATGAGGGAGGGAAGGGCGGGAGCCCAGAGAATGGCCCAGACTGAACCGATCACCACGGCAACCGCTGGGGCTGTCTGGAGCCAGCAGCCTGCCAGGCCTTGGCCCCACAAAGCCCAGGAGAGACGCAGAGGGGGCGGGCCCGGCAGGGCATAAATCAGGGAGTTCTATGCCCCTGACTCCGGGCAGACGATTTATGGGGCTGCTCAGAGCCCACTGGATGCGCCAGGGAGAGAGGAGGGGATCTCCTCGTTCCCACCATCCGGGGGGCCTCCCGCTTGGTGTGGGTTGGGCAGGAAGAGGCGCCTGAGCCTGGGGGCCCCTCCAGGCCACCCTCAGTGCTGCCGGAGGCCCCTGCCCCCACCGGCTGTGCCCCGACCCCTTTGTGCCACCGCACCAGCACGTTGCCCCCAGGCTGACAGCAAACAATTTAAGAAGCAAGTCTTATCCTTAACTGCTTGAGATGCATGCTGGTCTTTTCTATCCTATTTCTTTTATAAAATACCGATCACGACCCACTAAATTAATGTCATGACTCAGAATAGTTTGTGACCTGCCATAAGATAAACACTGAGCCAAAGGAAACCAGAGAGGAAACTGAGGCTCACTTGGCCCTCCCTCCCCTCCTACATGGCTGGAACAGAATTTCCATTCATCATCTCTTTCATCCTCCCCGCCAGTACCAGGGTCTGCCTCCAAAGCCTAAGGCTGTTCCGCTACCCAGCCAACCATTATGGCATCCGAGACAGAACCATCTTCCTTGGGAGGTGATGAGCTGCCCATCTCTGGAGTCATCCAAGCAGATGTTGAACAACTCTGCTGCGGTGCTTTAGCAGATCCCGGAGTCCATCCGACCTGATGTCTCTGAGCTCATAGAGGATGGGAAGCAGGCAGATACGGACCATGTGCCCACACCGAGCTGTGGGACATAAAGTCAGCCAGGGTTGGCTGGGGCGGGCTCAGAGCTTCCTGCTGGCTCAGACAGGGAAGCAAGGATGTCATCGGGAAGGCGAGTGGGGCTGGTGGGAGCCTGGTGGAGGCAGGGGAGGCAGCTGAGCTTAGAGCTCTTCCTCTCCCGGCATCTTTGCTTTCACCTGCCGGGACTTGAAGGTGCTCACGTGGCCCCTGGTTGGGCTCCTCCTTCTCCAACAAGCCCCACCAGCAGCCCTGTCAGCCTACCATCTGCTCCTAGAAAGGTCTGCTCCTCTCTGCTGCCCTCTCAGCCCTTTGCCTCCAGAAGGAGGTCCCTCTTCCCAGACCCTGCTGAGATGCTAGGGACGGCCGTGGATAGTTTCAGCTCCAGACTTGGGTGGACTTGCTCCCCGCCCCCATTCCGCCCCTCACTGGTGCATGACCTTGAGCAAAACGTTTCCTCTCCCAAGCCTGGTTCTTCTGTCACTGAAATGGGCAATAATTTCTACCTTAGGATTGTTGATAAGGGAAGATGTCCACAGTACATTAAGGTAATAAGGCAGATACGTTCTCGTGTTCGTTAAAAGTGAAAACCAAGAACTATTTATGTGTTTGCTATTCATGGAAAAGCTTGGAAGGGAACAGGATGTAGAAGCGGTATGGGAAGGGGGAGGGGTGGGGGCTTTTTTTGATTTCATACTCTGTACACTTCTAAATTATATGGAAAATTTTAAATCAATAATCATGCATTAATTTTATAACCAAAAAATGGAAACTTAAAAAATGTGCTGCCCCCCCAACCCCGAACATTTGCCGACCATCATCTGGCCTCCAGGAGGAAGGAATGTGACATTCCAGGCAGAGGGGTGTGAATAGGAGGGATCCCCCTCTCTCGGCCTGGGAAAAGGCCACCTTTGAACTTCACACCAACTCCAGGAGGTAGCGCGTCGTTACTGGCATTTTACAGAAGACAGGGAGGTTCAGAGCTGAAGGCCTTGTCCAAGGTCCCCGGGCTGGTAAGGGGCTCCTGTACCTGTTGGAATGGGAGTGGATTACCACTCTGGTGACCAGAGGGCAGAACCAGGAACCAAGATGTGAAATGGGGGAAGTGAGGTCTGGACATTGCCAGCCTCTGCTGCTCCAGGCCTGAGCTGAGTCCTTTTGATCACGGATGGAATCTTCACAGCTGTCTCCATCTCCTCAGGGCATCCACACTGGCTGTGCCTTCTGCCTGGAATGCTGTTCCATCAGATGGCTGAATTTTGGATTTTCTCAACATTCAGGTCTCCTGAGAGAGGCCCACTCTCACCATCCAGGCTCACCTAGGGCCACACCAGTGACCCACACAGACCCTGGCCAACCACCCCTCACCATGTGCCCCCTTTCCCACTCTCTGGGGTACAATGCCACCTCTGGCTTTGCTAGGTTATCA
>CM053606.1:13508280-13529076 GCA_028646535.1 Procyon lotor | reverse complement strand
GTCTTTCAGATTTTTGCCATCCTAATTTGTGTGTAGTAGTATCTCACTGTATTTTAATTTGCATTTTCCTAATAATCGATAATATTGAGCATCTTTTCACATGCTTATTGACCATCTTATATCTTATATCTTCTTTGGTGAAGTGAATGTTCAAATATTTTGCCCATTGAAAAAACTGGGTTTTGCATTTTCTTATTCACGATTTTGAAAGTTTTTAAAATATATCCTGGATATAAGACCTTTGCCATATAAATGATTTGAAAAATCTCCTCCCAGTCTTTGGCTTGTCTTTTCATTCTCATAACTATGTTTTTTGCATAGTAGACCTTTTAAAAAATATCTTTAATAAAGAACAATTTGTCCACTTTTCCCCTTATAGATCGTGCTTTTGGTAGCTCATCTAAGAAATATTTGCCTAACCCTAGGTCACAAAGATTTTCCCCTATATTTTCTAGGAATTTTGTAACTTTAGATTTTACATTTAGATTTATGATCATTTTTGGGTTACTTTCTGTATGATATGAGGTATAGATGAAAGTCCCATGTTTTTGTTCATTTTTCCTTCTTCCTTCCTTCCTCTTTTTATTTTTTTTTTTGCACGTTGATATTCAACTGTTTTAATATGGTTTGATTTAAAAAAAAGACTGCTTTCTCCACTCAGTTGCCTCTGCACCTTTGTCAAAAATCAGTTGTCCTTGTATATGTGCATCCATTTCTGGATTTCCTTTTCTATTCTGTGTATCCATTTGTCTATCACTATGCCAAAACCATTTGGTGCTGCCCACGGTAACTTTATAGTAAGTCTTGAGATCAGGTAATGCAAGTCCTCTTACTTTGTCCTTTTTCCAAGTTGCTTTGACTGCTCTAGGTCCTTTGCATTCCCCTGTGACTGTTGGAATTCATCTTGTCGATTTTTGCACAAAAGCCTGCTAAGATTTTGATGGGAAATGCATTGACTCTGTAAATCAATGTGGGAAGAATTGATATCTTCATAATATTAAACCTTCTAGTCTGTGAGCATAGATAAATATGCTGTCTCTCCATTTTTAAAAAATATTTTATTTGTTTGACACAGAAAGAGAGAGCAAGAGGACATAAGCAGGGGGAGCAGCAGAGGGAGAGGGAAAAGCAAGCTCCCCGCTGAGCCAGGAACCAGATGCGGGGCTCGATCCCAGAACCTTGGGATCACAACTTGAGCCGAAGGCAGACACTCAACTAACTGAGCCACCCAGGCGCCTCAGCTCTCTCATCATTTACTTAGGTTTCCTTTGATTCTCTCAGCAATGCTTGGTAGTTTTCAACATACATTTTTGCACACCATTTTTCAGTATTTTAAATTTTTTGACACTAGTGGAAGTGGTGTATTGTAACCTCAATGTCTGATTATTCGTTGCTAATAGAAAGAGATATAATTAATTAACATTGATCTTGTACCCTGCAGTCTTTCTAAACTTAATAATCAATTTCAGTGTGCATTAGATTTTCTAAATACAGTAACAGGTTATCAGCAACACTTTTATTTCTTCCATTCCAATCCACATGTCTTTTATTTCTTTATCTTCCCTTACTGCACTGGCTAGACCTCTCAATACAGTGTTGAACGGAAGTGGTAAGAGCAGACATCCTTGTCTTTGCCTGATCTTAGAGAGAAAGCAATCTATCTTTCACCAGTGAGTACACTGTTAGCTGTAATTTTGTTTTGTTTTGTTTTGTTTTGTTTTGGTAAGTGTCCTGGATCAAGTTGAGGAAGTTCCCTTCTACTCCTAATTTGTGGAGAGTTTTTGTAAGAAATGGGTGTTGAATATTGTCAAATGCTCCCATAGAGTTCTTTTTTTGTTTGTGAATATGGTGAGTTACATTGATTAATTGTCATGTGGTAAACCAACTTTGTATTCCTGGGATAAACCCCGCTTAATTATGCTATGTTTATACATTGCTGGCTCAAATTTGAAAAAATTTTGTTAAGAGTTTTTGCATCTTTGTTCATGAAGGATATTTGTTGTGGTTTTCTTTTTTCTTTTTATAATGTCATTTTCTGGTTTTAGTAGAAGGGTAATGCTAGCCTCATAGTGTGAGTAAAGGAGTATTCTCTCCTGTTATAATTTGCTAGAAGAGTTTGTGTACAATTGATAATATTCTTCCTTAAATTTTTGGTAGAATTCACTAGTGAAGCCTAAAGTTTTCTTCGTGGGAAGGTTTCTAACTATGCTTCAATTTCTTTATTACTTTCTTCTTCTTTTTTTAAGTGGGCTCTCCAGTGCAGGACTTCAACTCACAACCCTGAGATCAAGACCTGAGCTGAGATCAAGAGTTGAATTCTTAACCTACTGAGCCACCCGGGCACCACTCAATTTCCTTAATACACATAGGGCTACATCTATTTTTCTTTGAGCAACCTTTGGTAGATTGTGTCTTTTGAGTAATTTGTCCATTTCATCAGAGTCATTAAGTTTATTGGCACAAAGTTATTAATAATATTCTCTTATGATTCTTTAAATAGCTGTAGAATTTGTAGGGATGTTATCTCTCTCGTTCTTGATACTTGTCATAGGTGACTTCTCTCTTTTCTGACCACTACAACCAGAAGTTTATCAATTGTATTGGTTATCTCAATAACCAGCTTTCGGTTTTATTAATGTTTCTCTTGTTTTTCCGTTTTCTATTTCATTTTATCTCCTCTCTTATTTTCATCATTTCCTTTTTTCTGCTTACTTTGTTTTGATTTGATTTTCTTTTTCTAGCTGAGGTCACAGATTTCAGATCTTTTTCCTTTTCTAATACAGATATTTAGTGCTACTGGTTCCCACCTAAGTGCTACTCTGGTGGCATCCCACAGATTTTGATATGTCGTGTTTTCATTTTCATTCAGTTAAAAATATTTTATCATTTCCCTTTTAATTTCTTCTTTGGCCTTTGGGTTAGTTGGAAGTGTGTTATTTAGTGTCCAAATATGGAAGAGATTTCCCAGAGATCTTTTTCTTACTGATTTCTATTTAATTCTCTTGTGATCAGCAATCATA
Organism: Procyon lotor; assembly: GCA_028646535.1. Classification (NCBI taxonomy): domain Eukaryota; kingdom Metazoa; phylum Chordata; class Mammalia; order Carnivora; family Procyonidae; genus Procyon; species Procyon lotor. The sequence continues at coordinate 13,526,056 of CM053606.1, read as the reverse complement.
CTTTGTGTGACTTAAATTCTCTTAACTTTATCAAGACTTGTTTTTTAGTCCAGAATATATTCTATCTTCTAACCATTCCACGTGCACTTGAAAGCAAAATGTGTGTTCTGCTGTTTGCGGTGCCAAGTTCTATCAATGTCAATTAAATCAAGTTGGCTGGGGTGCTTGCGTGGCTCAGTCGTTAACCATCTGCCTTTGGCTCAGGTCATGATCCTGGGGTCCTGAGATCGAGCCCTGCATTGGGCTCTTTGCTTGGTGGGAAGCCTGCTTTTCCCTCTCCCACTCTCCCTGCTTGTGTTCCCTCTTTTTCTGTGTCTCTCTGACAAATAAATAAATCAAAATCTTTTTTAAAAAAATCAAGTAGCCTGATACTGTTCAAATCTTCTATATCCTTACTGATTTTCTATCCACTTGTTCCATCAATTATCAAAAGAAGAGTATTGAAATCTGATTGTATTTGTGAATTACTGTAATTCTATCAGTTTTTGCTTCTTGTATTTTGAACCTCTTTTATTAGGTGCATAAACATTTAGGGCTGTTATGTTCACCTGATGAATTGATTTCTTTACAATCATGAAATTATTATCCCTGGTCAAATTCTTTGCTTTCAAACCTACTTTATCTTATATTTATACAGCCATTTCAGCTTTCTTTTGATTAATGTTACATGGTTTATCTTTTCCTATAATTTTACTTTGGAACTACTGGTGTCTTTGTATTTAAAGTAGGTTTCCAGGCAGCTTAAAGTTGGGTCTTGCTTTTTTTGTCAATCTAAAAACTCTATCTTTTGGTTGAGGTAGTCAGATCATTTATACTTACTAGGATTATTGATATAGTAGATTTAAATCTAACCTATTTCTACTTATTTTCCAGTTGTCTCATCTGTTCTTTATTCTTTTTCTTCTTTATCTCTGCCTTCTTCTAGATTAATTGATTTCATTTTACCTTCTTTGTGTACTTATTAGCTGTAAGCAGTTTGTAGTTTTTATGGTTGCTTTAGGGTTGACGGCATACATGTTTGCTTTATCAGTCTTTTTTTTTTTTTTAAGATTTTATTTATTTATTTATTTGACAGAGAGAGAGAGAGAGATCACAAGTAGGCAGAGAGGCAGGCAGAGAGAGAGGGGGAAGCAGGCTCCCCGCCGAGCAGAGAGCCTGATGCGGGGCTCAATCCCAGGACCCTGAGATCATGACCTGAGCCGAAGGCAGAGGCTTAATCCACTGAGCCACCCAGGTGCCCCTTGACTTATCAGTCTATTCTCAAACAATATTATATCAATTAATGAAGATTATAAGAACCCTAAAGTAATACACTTCCATTTCTCTTATCTCAGTGTTGTGCAATTGTTTCATACATTTAATTTCTGGAAATTCATTACTTTGTTATTGCTTTGCTTAGTCAGTTACCTTTTTTAAAGATTTAGCTGATAAGAAAAGGATCTCACATTTTTGGTCTTCATAGTTATCATTTCTAGTGCTCTTCATTGCTTTGTGTAAATCCATATTCCATATGGTATCATTTTTCTTCTGCCTAAAAGAACTTTTCTTTTTTAAAGATTTTATTTTTAAGTAATCTCTATACCCAACTTGGGGCTCAAACTCACAATGCCAAAATGAAGAATTGCATGCTCCTCTCACTGAGCCAGCCAGGAACCCCTTAAAAGATCTTTTAAAAATACTTCTTATTGTGTGGGTCTGCTGGTAATGAATTATTTTCTTTTATGTATTTTTTAAAAGGGTTTATTTCACCTCCATTTTTGAAATATTTTTTCTTGTACAAAATTCTAGATAGATAGTTTGGGGGTTTTTTGTTTGTTTTTATTTTTGTTTTCCTTTAGTACTTTCAAGATAATGTTCCACTGACTTTTCACTTGCATTGTCTCCAACAAGAAATCTGCTGTCACCTTTATCTTTGTTCCTTTGTATGTTGTATGTCTTTTCGTTTGTTTTTTTTCAATTTTAAGATTTTTCAGGGTGCCTGGGTGGCTCAGTCATTAAGCGTCTGCCTTCAGCTCGGGTCATGATCCCAGAGTCCTGAGATCGAGCCCCGCATTGAGAGGGGCTTGGCAGGAAGCCTGCTTCTCCCGCTACCATTCCCTCTGCTTGTGTTCCCTCTCTTGTTTCGTTTCTCTCTGTCAAATAAATAAAATCTTTAAAAAAAAAAAAAAAAACTTTAAGATTTTTCTCTTGGCCATTGGTTTTGAGTGATTTAATTATGATATGACTTGTTGTGGTTTTCCTCATGTTTCTTGTGCTTGGCTTGAATTGAGATTCAAGAATTGAGATTCTTGGCTCCATTTGGAAAAATGTCAGTCATTACATTTCTTTGTAATATTTTTTTTCTTTCCCTAATGCCTTATTTCTCTTCTCCTTTGGAGAATCCATTTATGTATACATTAGGCTGCTTGAGGTTGTCCTGAAGATCACTGATGCTCTCTTCAATGTCGTTTTTGTGTTTTATTTGTTCTTATTTTATTTTAAATAATTTTTTTTTTAAGATTTTATTTATTTGACAGCGAGAAACACAGCGAGAGAGGGAACACAAGCAGAGGGAATGGTAGCGGGAGAAGCAGGCTTCCTGCCGAGCAAGGAGCCCGATGCGGGGCTCGATCCCAGGACCCTGGGATCATGACCTGAGCCGAAGGCAGCCGCTTAACGACTGAGCCACCCAGGCGCCCCTATTTTAAATAATTTTTATTGATATTGTCTTCAAGTTCCCTTCAAGTTCTTTTCTTCAGCAATATCTAGTCTGTTATTAATATATATTTTTTATCCGGGTGCCTCTTTATTTATTTATTTTTAAATGTTAGTTTTAGGGGGCTCCTGGGTGGCTCAGTGATTAAAGCCTCTGCCTTCAGCTCAGGTCATGAGCTCAGGGTCCTGAGATCAAGCCCCGCATCAGGCTCTCTGCTCAGTGGAGAGCCTGCATCCCCCTCTCTCTCTGCCTACTTGTGATCTCTCTCTGTCAAATAAATAAATAAAATCTTAAAAAATATATTAAGTGTTATTTTTACAAAAATAATCTCTATGCTCATTTGGGGCTCCAACTCACAACCTCAATATCAAGAGTCACATGTCATGTGCTCTATAGACTGAGCCAGCCAGGCATCCCAATTTTTTTTCAAGTACTGAATATTTATGTTTGTTTTTTTTTTTTTAAGATTTTATTTATTTATTTGTCAGAGAGAGAGAGAGAAAGGACAAGCAGGCAGAGTGGCAGGCAGAGGTAGAGGGAGAAGCAGGCTCCCCGCCAAGCAAGGAGCCTAATGTGGGACTCATTCCCAGGACCCTGGGATCATGACAAGAGCCAAAGGCAGACGCTTAACCAAATGAGCCACCCAGGCATCCCCACTTTTATGTTTCTATAAATAATCCTTCATGTTTGTTCCGGGGCACTATTAAATTATTCGGCTACAGTTTGATCTTTTCAAGTTTCTTTGGAGATTTGTTAGAAGGGACCAGTATTCAGTGTAGGGATAATTATTCCCACTACAAAGGAAAGACCCTCCCTGAGTACTCTGCCCAATGTCCTATAAGTTATTAGGTTTCTCAGTCTGGCAGGTAGGAATAGGCATTGTTTCAGACTCTATGTGAGTTCCCAGGACTGTTTTCTCCAATGCTTTTAGGTGGGTCTTCCTTAGTCTTGGATAATTTTCTCACACGTATATGATCAGAAGACGTAGGATATCTTCAAAAGCCCTGAAATTATACACAGAAAGACCCTTGCATATACACTTGCCATCCAGGGCTTCCATCTCATTTTCCATGGTTGTTCCATACTCCAAAAATCGCAGCAACAAAGGCCAAGAGACAACTTTCTAACCAAAACTGATTCCGAGTTTTAAAAGCAAATCCAATGGCAACAAGGAGAATTGGGACCATCCTAGAACAGTCAGGTCTTGTCCTTAGTCATTCACCTCACTCTTCTAGTTCTCTAGTGTTCTCTAGCATTCTAGTTCCCTAGTGTTTTCTAGTTATCAAACTTAACAGAAAATCATTTAAGATGAGGACCCATGTACTATAACAAAGATTCAATTCTCGTCCACCAGAAACAGAGTATGAATCTCCCCCCCCCCCGAGATGTCAGGAGAGAAGAAATTTGTCAGTTTGCCTCATCATCAACACCCCACGCAGAGATTCTTTTTTTAAAACTATACCTTGTACCCCAAACAAAATCACATCACCTTTTTTCTTCATTTTTCCAATTTTATACTCTTTTTTTTTAGATTTGTTTTATTTATGTATTTGACAGAAAGAGACAGTGAGAGAGGGAACACAAGTGGGGGGAGTGGGAGAGGGAGAAGCAGGCTTTCCGCTGAGCAGGGAGCCTGACATGGGGCTCCATCCCAGGACCCTGGGATCGTGACCTGAGCTGAAGGCAGATGCCCAAGGACTGAGCCACCCAGACACCTCTCAATTTTATACTTTTAATGTACCGTTGGTATTGACAGCATTTGGTTCTATTTCACATTCTGACATATATAGTGCTTTAATGCATGGCCATATTAAATTGTACTAATTTTAATCAGGTTTTCAAAGGGCCCACTGCCCAAAAAGTTAGTTAGAGTAACCATCAAAGGAAAGGATTTTTAACATTTGAAGCTTCCCACCTCTCCCTTCACTCTGTCCTTATCTCTTTCGTGCCCTACTCTCTTTCTTATTTCCTACTTCCTGTGATTTGCTCCCTGCCTCTCTCACCACCACTTCAGGGACAAGGCAGAGAGACACGGGTTCGAATCCAGACTCCACACCTTCTTGGCAGGTGGCCTTGGTTAAGGGGATTTCTTAACCTCTTGGAACCCCAGTTCCTTCACACATGAAAGGAAGGACAATGCTCTTTACCTGAGAGAGTGGCCATGGGGATTGAAGGCGGTAATACACATGCAACATCTGACACATAGTTTGTGTTCAGTAACAGAAGACATTATTTTTTTTTATTTGATAGAATTTATTGAGTGTCTCTTCTGTGCTAGGCCCTGTGCTAGGTGCTGGAGCATGGAGTTTGATGGGAGATAGGTGAATGAAAAATTGGATTGAAGCTTAGTAAGAGATATTATAGGAATAAAGTTATCAAAGGACAGGGCTGCCCCCATGCTGGTGAGCTCCCCGTCACTAGGGAGGTATGAACAGAGAAACTGAGTCCTGTTTTGTTGAGATGAGCGCATAGGTACAGTTTTGCTACCTGATGTTTGGGGATGAGGGTTGGGCGGGAATGGCACCTCTGAACTTCAGACAGAGCTGACTCTGCTCCCAGCTTGGGAGTGGAAGGTGGTAGGTACATGTGACTAATCTTAACCAACATCATGTCTTAAGATCTGTGGGACTTGAAGATGAGAGTCTGGACCTGTTGGCACCATCTTGTTTCCTTATAATGCTGAGAATGAGGCCATTCTGGAGAGAGCAGACCCCAGGGCTGTTAAGAGACCAGGCCTTGATGACATGGTTGGAACTGCTGGGTCCAGCCATACCTGAAGCCAAACTCTCCTTGGACTTTGAAGTGAACTGAGGCATAAAATCCCCCTTTATTTTTCATCTAGATCAGCTTGGGTACTTTTTCTATTCTTTGAGGCCACAAGAGTCCTATAACTGACATGACAAAGATGCTGAGATGTTCAGTAAGTGTTTGGAGGGGAGGGAGGAAAAAAGAGGAGCAAGATGACCTTTAAGAGCCCTTCCGGCCACAGAGGCTCTGACTTGGGTATTGAAGGAGCTGAATTGGTGGTTGTTTGAGGGACAGAAGACCAGAGCAGGCAATGCAGTGCTCCAGCATCCCTCTGACTCCAGTTTCCATCCCAGCGGCGCTTCCTGGTCCATTTCAATGCACCCTTGTGTGTGAGTGCCTATAGGAGGGTTCAAAATAGCCTGAAATATAAACACACCGGAAACCCACTCCTCCTCCTCTCTCTGTTTTTCCTCACTCCCAGGGGCAGCGGTGTGGGGCAGTAGAACCTCTATTTGGAGGATTTAGAAAGCATTTCAAATGAGGTCTCTCTCTTTCTGGGTTTGGCAATCCACCCCCTGCCTGGGGGACATTTTCCCCTGAGTGCCAGACCCAGGTGTGCAGGCAGGAAAGGGGCCTGCAGGGGAGTAGGGGCCAACGAGGAAAGGACCAAGTCCCTGTCACCTTCCTGCTTACAGAGCAGACCCCTTTGTCATGCAATTCAATGCACCAACAATTTATTAAGCAAAGCTCTGTGAGCTACCCAGGGTGGACAAGAATGGAATAGAAAATGCTTTCATCCAAGGTTCAGGAGATGTGCGAGCTTGCCACGTAACCAGGGTGGTTTGTTTCCCAAAATGGCTCCCAGCATGCCTCTTGGGATTCATACCCGTGTGTGGTCCCCTCCCCTGAATCCACGCTGACTCTGTGACTTGCTTTTGGCCAACAGAATGCCGCACAAGGGATGCTGTGTGATTTCTGAGAGTAGGTCAGAAGAAGCCCACAGCTTTCACTTGAATCTGAACACCTGCTCTGGGGATGCTCCCTCATGGATCGCAGCTGCCGTGCTGTGAGGAGTGCAAGCCACAGGGAGAGGTCCCAGATAGTGTTACAGGGTGAGCTGGGCCCCCCATGACCACCTGAGCTCCGACACTGAAGTCCTAACAGGACCTCAGAATTTCCTTATTTGGAAGTAGGGTAATTGCAGATGTCACGGGTTAAGATGGGGTCCTCCTGAAGGAGGGTGGACCCAAATCCAATATGATGGGTATCCTTGTAAAAGGGGGGAATTTGGACACAAAAACACGGCCACAGGAGGAACACCATACAAAGACAAAGACAGAGGTCGGGGTGATGCTTCCACAAGCCAAGGAATACCAGAGATGGCCAGCAAACCACCAGAAGCTAGGAGAGAGGGTAGAGCCGATTCTCTTCCATAGCCCTCAGAAGGAATTGACCATGCAGGCACCTTGACCTTGGCTGTAGCCTCAAGAACAGTGAGACAACACAGACCTATTGTTGAAGCCTCCCATGTGTGGTTCTTTGCTATGACAGCCCCAGGACACTGACACAGACTCTTTAACAACCTCAAAAGATAGGGACCAATGGAGGTTAGGGGGCCTCCCAGGGCCACACAGCAGAGTCAGCTCGTCTACCCTGTCGCCACAGGTGCACTTGGCTTTCTTACTCACACCTTCTTCCTCTTGATGAGACTACAAGCATCTCAGGGCAGCCTAACCCTAACCCTAACCTACGTCTGGCTTCTCGATGTGTCTCACTCAGAAGTCAGCACAAGGCCTTGCACATAGTAGGCGCTCATTTGTGGAACTGAGTGGGGTTTTCCCTTTTGTCCTTGCCACCCTGGCTTCCTGAGTGTGCCCTGTTTCTGCAGGAACTCACTGCCAATGAGCTGGTCATGAGTGGGCCACTGAGTCCTTGCAAGGCATTTTGTTGGTGTTGGGTAATAAACTGGCATCTCCCTCCATTCCAGGAAAGAAGTTTAGGCACCGGGGAAAAACTATTTGAGGATGACACTAATGCCCAATTGGTCTTCTTTGCTAACGTGGGGACCCTTGCCTCGCTCAGGAAAAAAGCAGACTTAACGATGCCAAAGTCATCATTCTACAAGCAGTAAGGGCCAAGCACAGCGATAGGGGCCTCTGTGCTCTCATGCAAGACTGGGTTGTATAGGGATGAAAAACCAGTGCGTCCTAATTGTAGTGCGGGATCCCGGATTGGATCCTTAAACAGTAAAAGGGCATTAGTGGAAAAACTGGTGAAACCCGCACAGTCCAGAGTAGTTAATATGAATGAGAAATGTACCGTGATGATGTAAGTTGTTAACATTAGAGCAAAGGGAGGTGAAAGGTGAACAAGGACTCGGTACTATCTTTACAACTTTTCTATAAAACTTTTCTATAAATCTTTTCTTTAAATTTTATTAAGCAAGAAATCAGCTCTTGCCATCACAAGGTGTGTTTCTCCTTAGAGAGGTCAAAAGGAGTTGACCGGATCCCTTGCTGAGGAGGAGGTCACACCGCAGTCCAAGTGGTCTCGCCCTCCCATTCTCACGTGACCAGGGCTCCTGCCCCCACACCCAGGGCCCCATCAACAGTTGCCGACCCCCCGGGACAGCAAAGCTCGCAGTACAAAGGGAAGCACTGGGTGCTGGGACACTATCGTGCACGAGAGGGCGGAGCCTAGTGGAGGGGCACTGGGAGCAGGCGGTGGGGGAGGACTAAGTAGGTTTGGAGAAGTGGAGGGAGCTGCGGAGATGCAAGAGTGTCCCTATGAAGCCCTCCCCGCCCCCCAAAGGCCTGACCTACCTGGCCTTACCCCCTTCCCCACGTCTGGTGCTGAGAAGCCCGGGTCTCTGTTTCTGTACCCCTTGAGCATAACCACAATTCAGGAAAACTGCTGCTTAAATATCCTGCTGAACTCAAGGGAGATCTGATTTGGGGACATGGGTGTGTTTTACTCTGAATAGCAGGTGCCAAGAGAGGGCCACAGAAGCCCCTTCTGCCCCGTTCCTGACCTTCATTCCTGGCCCACCCCCCAGGATGCGAGGTGGCAGTGTCCACTTATTAAGGGCCTTGCTTCCATGATCCCTGGCAATCAGGGTGCCGGCCACGCTGCTGTAACAGAGACCCTGAAACAGGTCTCTCTCACGTCCAAGAGTAGACACAAGGCCCTCCGTGGGGGGTGGGGGTCGGGGCCGTGGCCCAGGTCCCCCCCGTTGTCTGGGCTCCTAGATGCTTCCCGTCTTTCCTCTCTGCAATTTTCTGAGAAGTCACCCTCATGGACGCAGTGGAAGCCACCTCACCAGAGTCGGGGTCCCACGCCAGCCTGCAGGAAGTGGAAAGAGTGTGGAAGGCAGTCTCACCCACGCCTCATCCAGATGTGGCCCAGAGGTCGCATGCCTCCCTCCCACTCACATTCCGCTGGCCTCCTCTTGCTGCCAAGCAGGCGGGGGAAGTGTAGTCCCTACATGTGTGTGTGCTCGGCCGAAGGGGGGGCAATGAGAGTGACGAGGGACGGCTAGTGGTCCCCAGCATGGACGGTATCATCGGGCTCATGCCCCAGAAGAAGAGAAGGACTCACCGAGGGGGCGTGGCTTGCTCAAGCCAAGGTCACGCTGCGAGGAAGCAGCAGAGCCACAGGAACACAAACCTGCCCTGGTAGATGCAACCATCTACGTGGAATTCTGAGCCCCCATCCAAGCGGGGAGCAGGGGGCTTCCCGAGGGTCAGCCTGCCCGGGGCTGCAGACTCACCTCCATCCCTCAGCCCTGATCAGGCCCGTGGCTGAACTCTCTGGACCTCAGCTTTGCCATCTGTGTGAGGGGGTATTGTTGTTGTCCATGGTGAGGTGAGGTGTGGTGAGGACCAGATGAACTGTCATTGCCAGTAAAGCCGCCCGGGGCATCCTCCTGCTGCCCAACTGCTGGTTTAAAGAATTTCTAACTCAGGGGCACCTGGCGGCTCCGTCAGTTAAGCTGCTGCCTTCGGCTCAGGTCGTGATCCCAAGGTCCCAGGATCAAATCGCGCATCGGGCTCCCTGCTCAGCTGGGAGTCTGCTTCCCCCTCTCCTGCCTCTCCTCCTGTTCATGTTCTCTCTCTTTCTCTCTCTCTCTCTCAAATAAATAAATATAATCTTAAGGGGAAAAAAAGGTGTGGGGTAGGGCGGGGGCAGGGCTCATGGGAAGGATTCCCGGGGGAAGGATCCGTGCCCCAGCTCGTGCAGTTGTTGGCAGGATTCAGTTCCTTCCAGGCTCTCTTATTGGTGTTAAGACCACCCTGAGCCTCTTGCCACATAGGCCCCTCCGTGGCCAGCTTACACCGTGGCAGCTCGCTTTACCCAAACCCAGCGAAAAGGAAGTAATGAGCTTATGCAACGTAATCGTGGATGTGAAACCCCATCCCCTTGGCTGGACTCTGTTGGTTAGAAGCAAGTCACACTCGAGGGGAGGAGATTACACAGACGTGACGGCAGGAGGCAAGGGTCACCAGCAGCCATCAGAGCATCTTGCCACCCGGAACTGTTTCATCAAGGTCACGGCGATCGGTGAATGAACCACCGTGAGAGGAAGCTGAAGTAATGTTGAGATGTCCAGAGACCCGGAGAATAACTTACTGAGCGTTTACTATGCACCAGGTACCGTCCTGCGTGCTCTATAAATACTCTCCCATTTGGCCTTTATCCTGGCCCGTGGAGAAAGGGGTGCTATTTAGAGATCAGAGACCTAAGTGATCTGCCCAGGTCGCACAGCACAGCAGTGGCCGAGCTGGGATTCCAGCGCAGGCCGCCCCACATCAAAGTCTTGGCTCTAAACCCCGGGGCGCCTTGTCCGTGTCGGCCAGTTGAAGAAAGATTGGAATCAATGATTGCTGAATCGGGACATTTCTCTAAAAATAAAATAAAGGTCAGTCCCGGTCACACGAGGAGAAGATGAAAGAACCGAGTGTGTTTGACGAGAGAAGAACAGGAGAAAGAGGTCACGGTCGATGACTTCAGATCTCAGAGGGCTTGTCTCCGGGAGGAAGGACACTTTCTCCGGGTGGCTCCAAGGTACACGTGGGCGAAGGGCAAACTCCGGAGAGGGGAGGGGGCCACGCTGGACCCTCGCCGCGAGCCCGGTCTTCTGTGGAAGGAACGACTCACGAGCTTGTCTTTGCAGCTGAGCAAATATTTCTGCTTCCCCTTTGCAGGCTGGAGTCAGCCTCTTCCCCGGCTAGCGCTGCAGGCTTTCAGAGCGGTGGCCTTGAGCTGTGGGGTAGAGGTCAGCTCGGCTACCCTCACCAGATGGGACCAGACTAAAGACTGCCAGGCCCAGGGCAGAGGGTGCCACTGACGCCCCGTCTCCCTCTTCTGGGCCTCATCACCTGGACGGCTGCCGTCCGCCCAGGATCTCCCCTCCTGCCCATCCTCCATGCGGCAGCTGAGTTGTCTTTCTAGGGCTTAAAGCCAACCAGCTCGCCTCTCCGCTCAAACCATTCTGTGGCATTGGGCTCTCTGATCAGTGGGGAGCCTGTTTCCCCCTCTGCCTGCCTCTCTGCCTACTTGTGATCTCTCTCGCTGTCAAATAAATAAATAAAAATCTTTTTAAAAAAATTATTCAAATGCCACCTCCTCCAAGAAGCCTTCCCTGATCCCTTCAGATGGAGTTACTTCCCCTCCTCGGTGCTTCACTGAACCCAGGCCTGCTGGCAACTGCCATTTACTGATTGCATCTCATGCGTGAGCTCGCTAAGTCCCCTACTATAACAGCTTTTTCGCATCCCCATTTTCCAGACAAAGAAACAGGCATGGAGAGGTTAAGTACTTTATTCTAGGACACACGACCAGTAAGTGGCAAAGCCAGGATAAGAAAGATCTCTCTCTGACTCCATAATTAGTGCTCTTTGTTATTCACTCGTATATGTGTTTAAACAAAGCAATTCCTGCAAATGGTAACAAACATAGTCACAAAGAGTAAAGAAGGAAAAGAAATGGTCTCTAGCCCTCTCCCCATCCCAGCTACAACCCGGTGAGTAAAGCAGGCAGTAAGGGTAGCTAACGCTTCCTGAAGACTCCCCAGGGGCTAATGCGTCTCAACATTTGCCAATATACATCCCTTCGATCCTCAGAGAAATTCCATGAAGTATTATCATTCCCACTTTGCAAATGGGACAACTGAGGCACGGAGCGAGTAAATGCCTTATTTAAGGACAGCGCACAAGAGGAGGAGAGAGAACTCAAACCCCAGCAGTGTCATTCCAAAGCCCATGCTTCCTAAATGTCACACACATAAAGCCAGTCCTGTTAAAATCCTCAGGGTAGGAGGGAAGGGAGGGGAGACTTGCACGCAACTGTCCCCTGAACCGTGCCCAAATCCCACCAACCCTTGAGGTCCTCGGCAGAACTCTACGGCTCTAAGGGACATTGTGGAAAACTGTAGTTATCAGGCAGTTTTGTGGCATCTGAAAGGCCTGGTGACACACTGTTCTCAGATGAATCCTGTGACCTGACTGGTCTTACCCAAGGCAGTCTTAGGGTCCCCAAGGTTCAGGCGTCATGAAAACTATGGGTACCAGGAAGCAGGGTGATGCCAGGGGAAGGGTCGGGCTTGGGAGCTGTGAAAGCAATCCCACCGCTGCCCAGAGCCAGCTGGGCTCTGGCTACTTAGCTCTGGCTAAAGGAATCCAGAGGTTGGACTCTGGCAGCCGCCCAGCAAAGGTCCGTTACTGCTATATAATGACGTTCAGAGAGACCATCACACTGACACGGACCACTGGTCATGGACTGTAAAGGGACCCCGAGACTGTGCAAGGCACCTCTTGGGCACTCAGGCATTTGCTTACTGAATCTTCCTCACGACCTTATAGCTATCACCCCATTCTACAGATGAGGCAACTGAGGCTCAAAGTGACAAAGTGACGCGGCTAAGGTCCCACAGCCAGGGGCGGGTGGTAACAAGACCTCGGACTGATGGGCTCCAGAGGCTATATTTCTAACCACGATGAGGTATTCTCTTTGCCGCCGTGCAACCTCCACAAGTGATTCGGGCTCTACAGCCCTCAGTTTCCACGTCTGTAAAAGGTGGAGAGGCCCTGCCTTCACGGGCAGGTTGTAAAGCATCGCAGAGCCTGGCCCACTGTAAGCTGACGGCTAAGGGGGCTGAGCTGAGTCGCTGCCCCCCTGCCCGTCATCAGCCTCCCAACATAAACCCCCATCACTTCACAGGCACTTGTGCCTTCGCAGCCAGCTCCTGGGACTTTTTGCTCCGATATATGGGCTCACTCCTGGGCCTCAGTTTCCTCATCTGTCAAAGGAAGAGGCTGCAGAGGCCATCTCCAAGGGCACAGACGTGTTGACATCCAATTTTTAGCAGTAAAACACCCATGCTTACCTCCAGAAGGCATTCCACGCAGGCTATACACGGTGTCCTAAGAACTGGCCAAATGAGCGCTATAAATTTCCCGTCCTCCGAGGACCACTCTCCTTCCACACCCTCCTTCTCGAAGGCTCACACATTCTCTGCTTTCAGAGAGATGTTTTTCAAGCATCCCGTGTGGGGACCCAGGCGACAGCAGCGTGCAGAAGCCCAACCCCAGCGGTAATCCCCAGCGGAAAGCAAGCGGGAAGAAACGTGCTGGATAAAGGCACCAAGGAGAAGGCCTCATGCCTGATTTTCCAGCATGGAGTGGAGGCCAAGCACAGGGCTTTGGGGGAGTCCAGCAGGTCCTCTGAGAGGGACTCACAGGGACTATTAATAGCCCAGGAGCCTCACCGGAACCCGGCAGGCCGGGACAGGCCCCAGCAGTGATCTTGCTTGTTTGTGACACAAACACAGACTGAGTTGTCAACGTCCCTCACTTAGCCTCAGACTAAACACCATCTATCCTGGGAACTGAATTGGTGTCCAAGGCCCAACTGTGTGAAGTAAGACGAGCCCTGGATTTGGGGTAGAAGACAGAAAGGTGGGATTCGGCCGGACACTGAATAGGGCTGCTGTGTACAGTTGTTAAGCTTGTGCACTGAGTAAGGGCGGCTGGGGGGATGAGAGGAATCTATCAAGCACTCTGCTTACCAAGCCACGCTCACCCAGAGGGGCACAGTTTTCTAGTACACACAAAGGTACTCCAGGGGCTAACAGAGGTCCTGACCCTGAACCTGCATTTCTGCCTCGGTAATGACCCACCCATTTTCTCCTACAGGGATATGGGGAGGATGTAGTCATACAACCTGTATGAACACACCTAATGATTATTTGTAGTGAATTATTATTGTTTATTTATACAAAGTCTTGTTCCACAAAGGTTTGAAGGCAGATTATGAAATCACATGTAGTTAAATAGAACATATGGATACGTACAATTTTATATACCCAATGAATGAGGAAAGGCAGATATGAGGCACACACACCACTACTTCCCTTCCCATTCCTGTGGCAGACATCACTAATCAATGCAATCCATGGTGCACATCATCCACGTTCCGAAAGTCAAGGTCCACCTTGGTACAGAGGTGAAAAAATGGGCACAGAGTTGTATCTTACCCGCTACACAGTAGGTACTCAATAAATGATAGTTAGTAAAACTTGGAGCCAGTGGAAAGAGGCAGGAGAAGTAAGCGGGATGTGTCTGTTGTAGCCCTGAGCTTCGTGGTGGGCAAAGCAAAGAACTAAACATTCAGGCATGCACAGCGATGTGCACACGCACACACACGCGCGCACACACACACACACACAAGTTTCCATTACTACCAAACTAAACCAGTTTCTCAGACTTATACAAATTGCCCATATTGAGTTCTGAGTGACTTTTTCCCATGATTCAGACACCACCCCCGGCGGCAGCCTAGAATAAGCACACGGGCTGGGTTCAGTGGGTGACTCCACGTAGAGCGAGCCAGGTGCATAAAATCCAAGCAGAGAGCAAGGAAAGCCCGTGTAAGCCCCGTCCCCATCCATCCCCAGCTCATGGGAAGGTGGCTGGGGTACCAGGAGCCAAACCTCCTACTCACTTTCTGGGATCAGGAAGTAGAGCTTCAAGTGCCCTTGAGTCCTTCTTTAGATGAAGAAGCCAAGAATCTGAGGAGCAGGGAGGAGGCCCGGGGCCCCACCTCCGAGCCCAGGAGCATTTCTGCTCCCCCCACAGCCCCCCAGTGGGTGCCAAGCACCCAAGGGTGCTTCCTGGTTCAGCTTGACCCATGAGCAGTCTGGATGGTCCGCTGCAAGTCCATGGCCTGGCCCCCCAAGGAACGCCCCCTGGGAACTGCGCATCGGAGGGTAAGGCTTTGGGCTGCACTACCCCCAAGAAAGCCCTTTGCTGATGCAAACACTCGTGGGAACAAGGATCCAGAGGGCGGTCCTAGGGCTTGGACGGAGTGTTGGGAACATTTAAGCAGACCTTCAACGACAGGCTCCTCCTGCCCCGTGGCTTGTTGGGACAGAGAAAACACGAGCTCTGGGGTCTGGCACACCTCCGGTCATACGCCCACCCTGCTGACAGCTAGCTGCGTCTTTGGGAAAGTCACGGAGCCTCCTCTGAGCCACCCTTTGTCCATCTATAAAGTCAGCTTAGTAACTGAACCCCTCGCAGGGTCATGGCGAGGGCTGAGTGAGATGAAGTGCTTCACAAAGTTAGTGGTTTATTATTCACACTGTCATTACCAAAGCTAACTGACTCGTGGGTGGCTGGGCAGAGTACCGGCCGGGATGCGACAGCTCTGAGTTTGAATCCTGACTCTGATGCTACTGGCCAGGGAACGTTCTGAGCCTCAGTTTCCCCATGCACTAATGGGAGGTGGGACTATTCCAAAGGCCAGCAGCCTGCAAGAATGCACTTCCAGTTGGGCCCCCAGAAGCCGGAAGCCCAGGGGAGCCCGTACCTTGTGTGGAGGGAGGCAGGCCCCGAGAGGGTTCACCAGCAGCTCCACCTCCCGGGCCTGGGCCCGGGGAATGTGTAGGAGGGAGGTCCGGGGAGGGGGCCCCGGAGCTGAGAGGAGCAGCCCTGGCAGGCGGGCCGCAGCGGTGACCCAGGAGGGAGGGAGAGCATTACTCCGAGCTCATCACTCAGCAAGCTGTCTCCCCTCCAGCCCCGGAACCCCGGCGGCCTGTCCTCCCCACTTCCTGCGTGCTGGGTCAATATTGTGATTTCCACCGTGCCGCCCGCCTGGGACGGCCTGGCCCTGCACGCCGCCCAGGGTCACGGGGCTGGGGGGAGACAGGGGTATGGAGAGGTCACTCGCTGCCCGGAAGATGACTCAGGTCCTGACGGCTGCAGGCGGTGTGGCCGAGAGCCAGGAGCCCCCACGCAGCCTTACCTCCACCATCCTTTCCCGGTCCACGAAGACAGGGGCTGCCTGCCACAGGGGTGGGAGGCCCAGAAACCCCACCATGTCAGAACTGGAACAGCACCTTCTCGAGGCCGACGGGCTCCTCCCATGTAAAGGGACCCAACCAAGGTCTAGAAAGGAACAGGGCTTGTCCCAGGTCACATGATGAGGGCGCCGCTAAAATGAGACCTGAGTCCCATCTCCTGGCATCAGATCCAGACCAAGTCCCCTCTCCTCCCTTCCCTTCCCACGTTGGTCTACTCACTGTCCTTTCTGGTCGTGTTCATGACTTGCTTCCTCCCACACCTCTGCAGGAGCAAGGCGGAGAGCGAGGCCAACTGGCCAAGGAACGTCTCTCTGAGCTTCTCCAGGGGCAAGCGGCCATCAAGAGGACACTGTTTGGGACACACAGACTGGTAGTTATGGAGACAGTGGCTAGATGGACCAGCTCTGAGCACAGAGGACCTGTGGTTTCATTCCCACCTTGTGAGCTCATCACGCCAAGACTCCATGAGGACTGCACCTCCTCCCGGAGCCCTCACTGTCCTCCAGAACAATCCCACTGCTCCCCTGTCCTGCTCCCTCCCACCCCTACATCGGCCACCCCAAGTAGAATAGGAATTCCTGGAGGAAGGGGCCACAGCCATCTCACCTCCAAAGCCCGTGGCCCTGCCTACGACTGAGGCCATCCCCAGAGCTCAGCGGATAGCAGCCAAATGAGGGAAGGGACAGCTGAATGAAGGGGTTCATGTCCTGTCTCCCCCCATCACACGATGTCCACGGGGCAGACACTCCACTCCTCCCAGGAACACCTCTCTGGAAACCTCTTATTCTTTTCCCCCTGGCTCCCTCCTCCTCTTCGCTTAGTTATCCACTCAGCTGTCACTTCTTCCTGGAAGCCCTCCCTGACTGCCATGCCAAGACCACACTAGCTGGCCCTGCTCTGAGTACCTTATACCCCTCCTATTAATGCTCTTATCCCAGGGAAAGGTAGTGGCTTCTTTAATGAACTTCCTCTCTGGGCTAAACTAAGACTTGAGTCCCCATCTGTGAGTGTGACAAGAGGCACTTGTCTCGTTGTGTCTCTCTAGCTCAGGGCCTGGTGCATGATGAATGGATGGATTCCTCCCAGAATCTGGCCCACACCGGGAGTTCAGTCAACGCTGTCAGTCGGCGATGCTGGTGATGGTGGTGTGGCAGGGGTGGGCGTCCGCTGTGCTCTTCTGTCCGGCAGCCCCCATATCCCATCCTTTGTCCCATATCAGCCGCCCTGTCTCCTTCGGGAAATGCCGCTCCTTCTCAGCGGGACTCCACCCATCACTAAGCCTCAACACCCTCCCCACAGGACCCTGACTTGGGCAATGATCGTACCCCATTTCCCTGCTCCAACAGTGGGCACAGCCACAGGACCCCAAGGAGGGACTGACGTGGATCCCAAGAGAAGGCAAACCTCTTGTTTTGGACAGAGTTTGCCAAGCTAGGCTACTTCTGGCCAAGCTCCTTGGCCCCTAGAGGGAGAGGAGACCAACGTCAAAGGGAGGCAGAAGGGAGTGATGGACAGAGAATCCCGAGGCCTAGTTCTAGCTGCCCCGCCCCCTCTCCCATGGCCAGGCCTCTTCCCCGACCCTCAAGTTCCCTCTTTGCCTAGAGCTACGTGATGATGCAATCTTCTCCAACTTGCAGTTGGGAAGAACTTGGAATACCATAAAACCAAGGAGAAGACAGCGAGAGGAACAGGGGGAGTCCAAGTGGAGACACACGTACTGAGCAGTGCTTGGCCAACAGACTCAGGGGATGAAAGAGTCTCGTGCTAAGGGCACACCAGGGGCCCTGCAGCCCACCGTGGGTGGCCGGAGGGCGAAGGTTTTGCAGGGGAGGGATGGGCTAGGGTGGTAATTCACTGCAAATGAGAGAAAACCAGCTCAGACTAGCTTATGAATGGGAAGGGGGATTCATCAGCCCTTATGACTCAAATGTCCTTGGGTCTCGAGCTGCAGACGTGGCTGGATCCAGGTACTT
>CM053606.1:13495786-13507780 GCA_028646535.1 Procyon lotor | reverse complement strand
CCCCCCACCCCTTCTCCCTAGAAGCTGACCTTTGTCCCAGGGAAACTGGATTGGAATGAACACCCAGGACCCTGCTGATGGGAGAGCAGGGAAATGACAGTAGGGGACACTAGCCAGCCTTCACCCCCCAGGCAGAGCTTCAACTCCTTCTGTAGCTTCCTGTAGCTTCCTGGGTGGTAGTGGCCTGATCCGTGCACAGAACACAGCGTGGAGCCGGCTTCGATGCCAACTTGACCTTGTCTGTGTGGCCTTGGGAGACTCTCTGAACCTCTCTGAGCCTCAGAGTCCTCACTGATAATTAGAGAGGAGCCAGGCGTATAGGAAACACTGCTCTCCTAAACCCTGCCCAGAGGAAGACAATGAACCATTCAAAAGGGCTCTGCCCACATCTCAGGGGTGATCGGAACCGACATGACAGGGACCTTGCCTCGCCTAGGTTTGGTACCTGCACCATCTCACTCGGGGCCCGCGGCCACCCTGCAAGGGAAGGACTGTTATGCTTTTTACTTTGCAGATGAGATGGTACCACTCAGAGTGGTTGACGTTGACCTTGGTTGTCCGAGGTCACACCAAGATGCAAAACCAGGTCTGTCCGACACGAACAGCCACGTGCCCTCAATTGACCTCCAGGATTGTTCCTGCAGCTCATCCCTGCCTGTCTTCACCTTACTCTTCATGACCCCCCCCCCCCCAGGCATGGTGTGTGCCTAGGGCCCCACTGCTTGAGTCCTCTGGCCCCATCAGGGTGTGTGCACGCGTGGACACACCCGAGCAAATGCACCGTGTGGTTCCTACGTAAGCGTGGTTCCAGATGCTCTCCAAACACTGATGGCTCTGACATTGGTCTCTCCAGCTCCGGGTGTGGGCTATCAAATTCCCTGAGGTCTAGTAATTACGTCGAACTCAGCATCTCTGAAATGGGGCTTCCCTTACCCCCCCCACCAAGGCACCATCACTATTGTCACACATCAGCCTCCTCACTGGTCTCCCCGCCTCCCTTTAGTCCTGAGTGATCCTCCTTCAAGTCCTGCCACGACTTCCCTGTTACTCAGAGCAAAAGCCAAAGCTCCCCACACACAATCCCGTGGTCCCATGACTTTGTTGACTCCTCTCCTCCCATTCACTCCACTCCAGCCATACGGACTTCTCTGCTGTCCCTGGAACACCCTAAGCACATTCCGACCTCAGGGCCTTTGCACCTGCTACACCTTTGCCTGGGACATCCTTCCTCCAGATGGCCACGGGTCTCCCTGCCTCTCACCTGTCAGGTCTCTTGTCCCTCAAATGTCCTACCAGTGAGGCCCTCGTGCCCAGCCACTTAAAGTAACCCTCCCAGCCCCGTGGTCCCTCTCCCTTCACCCTGTTTAACTCTTTCCCTGGCACTTGTCACCACCTGGCATGTTACTAATTTGCATATTTGTTTAATGCTTATCTCATCCCAGGAGGGCATGTGCTCCTGTGAGGTCAGGAATCTGTGTTGGCTCATCTAGTCATGCTCGGAGCCTAGAACAGGGCCTGGCCCACAGAAGACCCTCAGTAAATATCTTCACAGGCAGGAAGGAAGGGAGGAAGAGGGAGGGAGAGAAGAAGAGAGGAAGGAGAGGAGAGGAGAGAAGAGGAGAGGAGAGGAGAGGAGAAGAAAAGTAGCAGAGTGGAGGCTGAGGAAGGTTGGATGGGGAGAGAAAGGGAAAAGGGGAGGGAAGGGACATGCATAGGAACAGACATGAGAGAGAGACACAGCTGTGGTCAAGCATTCAGAGATGGACGGGTCAGACCCCCCTACACACGCACACACACGCACACCCAAATATACATATACATGCCTACCCACCCTTACACACATGCATACCCACACACAACCCCTCGGCAGCACTCTGCTCTGGCCCCGCACCCCTCCACCCCCTCTGCCCCACCCCTGCCCTACGCCCCTTCCCAGGCAGGGAGAGATGCTTCCCCGGGTGACCTCCCTGAGCGGGGCATGAAACCACCGGCTCTTTTTCAAAGTCTCCCTTGTAATCTGCTCCTGGATCAGGGCTCCCGGGGGCAACGGGCCCTGTCCCAAGGGCAGGACCCCTCACCTTCGCCCAGGAAGTCCCACCGAGTCAGTCCCTCCCCCCACAGTCCCCACTCAGCTGTGACTCCTTCCCCTTCCCCTGACCAGTATAACCTGCTCAGCTGAATTCTTGCTGGGCATTTTCAAACAATTCCAATTATTTGGGGGGAGGAGTGAGACTGTGACTCCCAGGAGGGGCTTGCTGGGAGGGGAGGGAGAAGAGGGGTCCCCCTTCAAGACGGGACAGCCTCTATGTTGCTGGTTCGGCAGCCGAGAGCCCCAGCCCTGCCCCCCACCCCCAGAGCCTCAGTTTTTTGAAAACACCAGATTCAAACCTCCAGGGCTTCTAGCCGGCAGAGCCTCCTGCCTCGCATGTCCTCCCCTCACTTCCCTGACTAGCGAACTCCTCCACATCTTTCAAGGCCTCAGTCAGGTGTCTGACCCCCTCTGCCCGTCCTCATCTCTCTGTTGTCCTTGCCTATTTAGGCGTCCGCCTCTCCCGCTGGAGGAGGGTGGGGGTCTTTGAGGGCAGAGAGCGCAATGACGTATCCAGCCCCGCTGCAGATCCCAGCACGGGCCTGGCTCAGAGCACCGGCCCCCGGACATTTGCTCTCAGAGTCGGGGAAAGGGATGGGGAGGGCAGGCAGAGGTCTGGACCCATTGCCAGAGTCCTAGGTCACTCACTGCTTTGCTTGTGATCTCGGGCAAGTCGCCCACCCTCTCTGGTCTGCCATCCCTATGAGCCCGGGCTCCCCGAGGCTGGTGAAGGGCTGAGAGGTGACCCTGACCCCAAAGGGAGAGGGCGGCGCCTCGAGGGATCTGTCCCGGCCAGGCCAGGTGCAAGCCAGGTGCTGCCCCCGGGGTTGAGGGAGTGGCCAGACAGAAGCAGAAGGGAGAGAGAGCAAGACAGCTGGGGCTCCCTGCTCACTGCATCCCCCCCAGCTGTCAGCACTGTGGCTGCGGGCGCCCGTCCCTGAGACCACGGTCGCTCTTTTGGGGACTGCCACCGTCTCGCCCATCACTGTGCCCGCACCGCCAGCGCCACCACGGGCACCCACATGGCCCTGTCTGCACACACACGGGCTTCTGTCCTCCGGAGCAGAACGGCACCCTGCTCCTCTCGGGCCCCCTATAGCTCAGCGGAGATCCCGGCACATTCTGGAAACTCCGAGCGCATTATAGGTGCAGGGGAGCACCTCGTAGTTCGGCCCCACGCCCTTGAGCTGACATTACCAGTAGAGAAAGCTGGAAGAGCGCAGGGCCACCAACTGAACGATTTCTGTCCGTGCACACATTTCTGTGCGTGTTCTGTGGGAGCTGGGCTCAACCTCCAGCCTGAATTCCCAGGGATCACAGAGCATGTCCCAGAGCCTGAGTCACAAGGAGAACTCAGAGCGTAAGCACCCCCCCCCCCAGCCTCGGTTTCCCTGCTGGTATAACAGGGACCATGTTCCTGCCTCTCAAGGCTGTTTGAAAAACGAAGGGCATGACAGCAGAGAAGGCAGCCAGCCCAGGGCCTGGCACCTGACAGGGGACACCCCTCGATCCTGCCAGCCCGATACCCAGGACTGCATGGCTGAGGGCAGTACGGGTGTCAGTGTTCTCTAGGGTTAGGGTGCAGGAGGGGGGTGGTGATTATAGCTTAAACTGCATGACTCTTGTCCCAGACACCATCCCTAGGTTATTTCATTGGCCCCTCACACCAGCTCTATGATGAGAAGCCTACATCCCCATTTTACAGATAAGGAAATGGGGACTCGCTCAAAGCCACCCAGCCAAGAGCAAAGACCCCGAGGCCATTGGCTCCCATGGCCTACTCAGCAGGGAAGAGGCCTCGAGGGACGCCATGAAGCCCCTCAGCTCCAGGTCAGACCTGGTGCCTGGACCCAACGCCACCACCCTGCTGGGCAGCAGGGGACCAGAGCCTGGAAAGATCCAGCGTGGAAGCTGCCTGGGAAAGAGGTCTGCACAGCTGCTTAGACTGGGGGAGCCCGGGCGGCGCGGGCAAGTTCTTCTCACCCACAGTTCTCAGTCAGGATTTGGGCGACTGTGTGGGTTGGGGGTTGTCCCTGCTGTGCCCCCACCCCCACGCTCAGGGAGACAGGAAGACAGAGATGCCAAGCCAGACCCCACCTCCTGGACCACTTCCTCGAGAAGATTAAAGAGCCTGGGTCTCCCCCATGCCTGCCTATCCCTCCACCAGGGCAGGAGCCGCTTCCTGTTTGCCGGGATGGGCGCCTGTTGCTATGGGGATGGCAGGGGGTGCCCCCTCCAGGTGGCTGATACCAGGCCCGGCCCCTCCCCGGGCCTGCCCTATCACGGCCGCCGCAGCCTCTGCAGCAGCTGGGCTGGCAGGACCATCTGGTCTCCGATCAAAGGGGCCGCAGGCGGGCACTGCCCTGGGGCCTGGGCAAGGCACCCCTTATCTCTCCCAGGCCCGGGGAACTTTCCAGACTGAGGACAGCAGGAGCCCAGCGGGGCAGGAGGGGCAGGTCAGAGCGCCTAGGAAAGACACTCCCTGGGAGCGGTGGGAGGGACTTGAAACTTGCTGAGAATGAGGCCTGAGACTGGAGACAGGACAGGTCGGTGGCTGGTCCCTGTGGGGCTCTATGCCCACTCGTTCCTCATCCCGCCGGAGCCCCAGCCAGCTGTGGGACTCAGGGAGCAACACTCCACTTCCCCGAGCCCTGGTCTCCTCCGCTGCCAAGTGGGAAGCAAAGAAATAGTTGTGAGGATCCCCATGTGTGAGGCCTGTAGGACACCGGTAGGTACTCAGTCGTAACGATAAAGATATTAGTTATCATTTATTAAGGATAAGCCATTAAAGTGCATTAATCTCATTTAATTCACATGGATTGTGGCCACCTGAGATGTGGTCCCTACTATTATCCACATCGTACAGAAGAAAATCCTGAAGGTCAAAGAGGTCAGGAAGTTGCTCCAAATAGCACAGATCCTAAGTGGCTGGTAAATGTTAGCCACTAACACTGCTTTTTTTCCCCTCCTATTACATTCCAGCTGAGCTCACAGCCGCCCTGACCGGTCCCTGACTCTCCTCTCCTCTCAGACCCTCCTACTAGGTCACCCACACAATCCTCATCCACTGGTTCATTTTTTAAATCCATCTAATAATAATTATTACTAATGAACAACAATCATTAAAGACTGATATTTACTGGTCCTCGATAATAGCCAGAAAGTGCTGAGCCCAAGGCTCTGAAACCTTTGTGACAGCCCTAGGGGGTCAGAACCATAACAAGGTATGAGGGAATGGAGGACCAGCCAAGGGTGTGCGTGCGTGCACGCGCACACACACACACACCCCGCTCCAAACGGGCTGAACTTCCATTTCTGGAACATACTTCACTCTGCCTCACCTCTTGGTCTTTGCCATGCCGTGGTCCCCACTGGGAACAGCCCACCCACTGGCAGTCGGTGGCCAGGCCAGAAGCGAGGCTCCCGGAGGACGAGGACAATGTGTCTGCTGTGCGCAGTGACCAGCCCGGGGACCCCGGGCCGGAGCTCAGGCGGATGCGGTTTTGAGTACGGAGACCACGCAGGACTGATTAATAAGGGAATAAGGGCTCAGGATCTTATTCTTCTAAACCTGGCGGAACCTAAAAGACCATAATCAAACCCCTGGGTCTTCCGGGTTCTCTCCAGATAAAACAATCCCAGCTCCTTGTGCATTTCCATGTGATAACATTTAAATGTTCCCTTATATTCTTTTTTTTTTTTAAGATTTTATTTATTTGACAGAGAGAAACACAGCGAGAGAGGGAACACAAGCAGAGGGAATGGCAGCGGGAGAAGCAGGCTTCCCGCCGAGCAGGGAGCCCGATGCGGGGCTCGATCCCAGGACCCTGGGATCATGACCTGAGCCGAAGGCAGACGCTTAACGACTGAGCCACCCAGCTTCCAGGAGGGGAACAAATGAATGAGAGAGGGAGAAACTCGATGAATTCTTAGGTCAGTGATTTAGGGGGCAAATAAGTCCGTGAGCTAGAGCTAGAGGATGAATTAGAAGCTTGTGGAAACAGCAAAGTAAATGAACGAACAGGAGGAGGAGCGAGTGAATGGATGGGGTAGAAAGAAGAGGAAATGAAAGAAACCCCAGCAGGGTCAAGTGCATGAGGACAGGTCAGTGGGCTTCCCAGAGGGACAACCCGAGTCTCCACCCGGGGACCCCAGAACCACAGGCTCTACAAGGTTGGCAAACTACAGCTCACCAGCCAAATCGGACCCACTTGTAAATAAAGTTTTATTGGAATGCATTTTTTAATCTCATTCTTTTTGATGTCTTGCGTCTGGTTACTTTCATTCCACAAAAGCAGAACATGACGGTATGACCTGCAGAGCCTAAAATATTTCCCACCTGGCCCTTTACAGGCCAACTTGGCCCATCTCTTTAGTAAAGCCTCTTGCTGGAGGGACCTGAACGGGCCTCCTGCCTGGGATCCTCCCAGTGCTGCCCGGAATCCCTCCTGCCTTCAGAGGGTCCTCGGGACCCGACCGGCATGGCTCTGGACCTGGGCCCTCTCTGCCCCTCTAGGCAGCCCTTCTTGCTCTAGGCCAGCTCCGGCCGTCAAGAGCTCTTCCGCTGAGTGGAAATGTTCTGTCCTCTTTCTTGTCCCCACCCTCAACCCGACCTCCCGCCTTGACCGTGGGTGTTTACCCTGACCTCTGCCCCGTGTCTCGTTCCCCACCAGCCAGGACGGCTCGGGCCCGGCTGGATCCATTTCTCAACCAGGGAGGCAAGTGAGTCACCGAGTCCAGAGAGGGGACATCTGCTGGGCTCCGGCCTTCAGCTAATCTCACTAATTCTGCAAAAGGGGCCCAAAGCCACCCCTGCTGCTTCGTGTATGCACTTGGATATGCACTTGGACATGGCGTGGAAGCCAGCCAGCGTGAGAGGATATTCATTCGCCAAGAACTGTGGGGTGCTTGGGCCCCAAGTGTTTATTTCAAGTTGGGTTTTGTCTTCAGTTCCTGGGATCATTTCCCAAAAGAGCTGAGGACATCTGGCCTCGACCGAGCACGTGCTCTGGGAGGCAGAGGGGTCCTCGTTGGACTTGCACACAGATTTCTGGGGCCCACTCTACAGAAGAACACACCCAAGTCCTCCAGGTACCAGTCCAGCGTGACTGTTTTCCTGTTGCCGCTCTCATTCTGGAATCTTCTAGAATCATTCGAGAACCATACAAGTCTCGATGCGTGGCTTTGCCCCCATGTCCACTGTGCTCCACTGACACTTTAGCCCCATGCCCGAGGTCGAAAGACTGACACATGTGGTATGCTTGGACTCAGGACTCAGACTTGAGTAAGCATGTCACAGATCAGTGGGGACCGTGGGGAGGGGCAGGCTGGGGGGCTACAGAGCACAAGGCCTGAGTTCCTGAACCCAGTGGGAAGAAGGAAAGGCATGCGGGGGGTGGGGGTGGGGGGGTAGCGTGGGCAAGGGTGTGGGGTCCAAGGGGCTTCCTTCCCCACAGATTCTAAGTGGGTTTTTTACTCTCTTCAATGCGCACATTGCCTCTGTAGCTATGACTGCATGGAAAGAGACCAGAGACTTGGGGAGAAGCAGGAGGAGAGAGAAATAAAGAGGAGGGAGAGCCTAGTAGTTACGAACACGGGCCCTGGAATCAGACGGACTGGGCGCAGGCCCGGCACTGCCGCTTTTAGGCGAGCCTCACTGGCCTCGTCTGTCCAATGGGGCTCGTGAGGCTGAGCTCACAGCTTTTTTAGGGCAAAATGAGGTAATGTGTGTCAAACACCGGGGCCCCGGGTCTGGCATAGGCCAGGCGCTTGGCCCGCGGACACCCTTTCCTTCCCCCACGGGCACGGCATGGATATCACTTGCAATTTGAAGGGAGAGCTTCTCACCGAGCCCCCGAGCGGGGCGATGTCCAATCACCGTGGTGTGAACCTTCCACCCTCCCCAGGCTTACCCAGCGAGCTCCGGGAAGGGGGCTGCGCCACCGCGAGAGCCTACCTGGCCTGCCTCTGCCCCCGTGGCGTCACCTGCGCACATTAATGAAAAATTCACGGCGCGGAGCAGAGCCAGGCCAGACCAGGAAATTGCAAAGTCGCGGGCGCCTTACCTCAGCCCCGCTGCACACGCTCTGCTTTTATAGCTCCACGTGTAATAACATAAAAGCATAATTTATTAAAGTATCACTTTAAGTGGGGATGGCAGGAGGGGGTCCGTGCCCAGGGGGAGATGCCAAGGGAGGGGCGGGCCGTCTCCGTGCTCGCCCGCCGCCTGCCCATCACGGCTCCCCGGGCGGTGGCTGGAGGGCCAGGGAAGCGTCAGGAGCTGTGGGCAACAGAGGGGGTGTGGCCTGGACACGTGAGCCAGGCTGTGCGGGGCTGAATTCTGTCTGTGTGACCAGGGATGGATCAGTTGTCCCCTCGAAGCTACAGTTTCCTCATCTGGAAGTGGAAGGCTTGCGGCGAGGTCCCAGGTCCCTCACCAGCAGCTGTCCCACTAGGCCTGCCGCTCCCAGAGTGAAAGAGGCTTCCAGGCGCTGAGCCGTGCCAGGAAATGACCCTGGGATTGCCTCATTAAACACGGAGGGGTATTTACACTGGGAGAAACAAATATTTATCTCTGGACCGAGTAGGAGGAAGGTCTTTGGAACCCCAGACTTGTAGCTGGCTCAGCCCTGCTTGGGAGGAAGGGACCAGGTGGGGAGGGGGAGGAGGAAGGGGGTGGGAAGGGGGCTGCACGGACGGAGGCAGGGCTGGGAGTCACGCAAGCCTGGGTTCAGATCCTAACTCTGCTGCCACCCAGTGTCGTGACCCCGAGCACGGGTCCTCGTGCCGCTGTGCCTGAGTCCTCCCCGGAAACACGGCTAATGAGAGCCTGAAACGGGGTAGGTGTTCAGTTATTGCTGACTCCGTGCCAGGCACTGTCCAGGCTCTCAAGGTCCTACAGGAAGGCATGCAAACAGCGGGTATTTTTGTTAGGAAAATGAGGGGGGGAGAAGGGTCTCATCGAGGGACCCACAACACTCTAAGCTGGAAGCAGCAGGGGGTGGTGGCCATTTGGCACACGGACCACACAGAGTTTTTAAAAAGCAACAAATAATACACCAAATGGCTGGATGCACAATAGCCCCCCTTCTGACTTTCATCCGTCCGCCTTCCCAAAGGGCATAGGGGATGGGCTGCCTCACAGGGACAGGATACAAATTCTCAGAACCAAATTCATGAGCCTTGGTTGGCCCAAAGAAGTATATGCTGTTTCCTGCATGGGGTCTGATTGGGAAAATGGGAGAATTCCTCGAATCCAGCTGGTTCTCTCCCACCTGCCTGGCTACCCCCTGATCTAGGCCAACATCCTCACCTGCCTGGCATCCTGGCTGGGCCCCCTGCCTCTGCCCTTGCCCCCCGCGCCCACACTCTGTTCCCAGCTGCAGTGTGTTCTCGTACCTTGGAATGGGTTGAGGGGGGCTGGGGTTGGCTCCCAAGATGTCCGTGAAAGGACTGAATTAGGAGATAAGGACACAGAGCTGGAGATGAAGTGGTTGGATGTGGGAAGAACTTGACTTCAGGAAAGAAGCATCTTTAATGTACCCTCGGGAGAAGCCGTGGAGGGTTGAGCCCCCCCAGTCCTGCATGAGGGGGTTCGGTCACTTCTCGGTGGAGCCCAGACACAGGCTGAGCCCAGAGGACCTCAGAGAGAGCTGTGGACCCCAGGACAGTGCCAGACTGGTCAGATGGGAGCAAAACTCTTCCCCAAAGCTTCCGGGGCGCAGCGGCCCCCCCACCTACCAGACCTTATTTATTTAAAACTGTGGTTGTTGAGTTTGGTGTCTGGGGCGCTCCTCCCACAAGATCCGGGCCCCACTGAGAACTTGACAGTGACATTCCTCGGGCCAGATAAGAGGAGGGCAGGAGCCCAAGCCAGAGGAGAGAGTGAGGAAAGGGCTGGGGACAGGGTTGGGGGAGACACATCAGGGTCTGAGCAGAAAACAGATTCATGGAAAAAGGATAACAGAAAAGGGGTTTCAGGGGAGTGGGTGAAGGTCAGGGAAACCAACAAGGGACGGTGTGGTGCCCAGGGACTGGCCGCAGCGGAGCATGATTAGCACCCCTCTGCCCAGGCAGCATCCCGTGTCGAGAGCTGTGGAGGAATAGGGCAGCCCGTGGAGACTCAGCAGAGAGGGAGCAGGCCCCCCCTTTCTGCCCCTACTCTCCCGCTGGCTGGACCCAGCCGAAGGCCAGAGAGCAAGGAGCCAGGTGACACAGAGTGGAGCCGCCAGAGCCCAGAGCAGGCCCAGGAGGGGGCGGACTGAGTCTGGGGGCGGGGGGCCACCCCCACAGGCCCTAGGGCTTCTCCTGTAGAATAGAACTTGAACAAGACCTAGCATGAGTTTGAAATTCCTACTCCACCTTGACCCCCAGGTCTAGGTCTTCCCCAAAGACCCCTGGCTGCAGGTAGCTCTGTTCCCTGGGGCAATCAGTAAAAGCCCACCTCCCTGCTTTTGCTCAACCTGAGTCCTCCACCGGGGTCCCCTCTGCCCGTGGAAAAGCTGCTCCTCTTGTCCATACCACTCCGACACCGCTCACTAGTCACTGCTACTCACAGCTACTTACCCACCATAAATACGTGCCAGGAGC
Organism: Procyon lotor; assembly: GCA_028646535.1. NCBI lineage: Eukaryota > Metazoa > Chordata > Mammalia > Carnivora > Procyonidae > Procyon > Procyon lotor. Next base: position 13,497,102 of record CM053606.1, on the reverse strand, counting down.
CAATTAACGGCTAAGATCTCCCAAAGTCAGTCCCGAATCTGCCCTTCCGAACTGTGTGAGGTCAGGCAAGCGATCTCACCTCCTGTGCCTCCCTGGCTTTCTCTGAAATAGTCCCACTTCCCTAAGGGGTGGACAGGAGGAGTGAATAAGGCCCCGAGCACTGGCCTCGTGTCTGAAGTGTAGGAGGAGCTCGGGACTGGGCCACTGTTGTCTCTGTACTCACCTCCCTCACAGGGAAGAAACCGAGGCGCACAGAGGCCCGTGACTCACCCAGGGCACCCAGGCCAAGGAACAAAGCTGCGGGCCCGATCCTGGTCTCAGCCTGAGCCAGGTTCCTCATTGTACCAGGCTGCTGCCTTCTGCAGGAAGCCCTCCTAGGTTGCTCAGGGAGAAGAAATCTCTCCATTTGGATGTGATTCCTACAATGAGCATCACAGCTATCACATGCACAGTCTTACCATGCTAGGCACTGACGCTTGAATTCACTTAGTCTTCATGACAGCTCTCCATGGTTGTCCCTGCTGTCATCCCATTGATGAGGCTCGGAGAGATGAAGGAACATAGTCACTTGGGTCAGCATTTGAACCCAGGCAGCCTAGCTCCCAAGAGTCTGTTTTTGACCTCAGCCCAGTCCTGCCCCTTGCCAGCTTTGCTCTGACGGGCCCATCTCCCCACTACGGGGAGGAAGTCACCCGAGGGGGAGCAGCTCACGTGCAGGGCCTCTCCTGGGTGTGTTTGGGTTAAGACCCATTTGTTAGGGGAAAGCTGACAAGGAGGGGGTGAGTAGTGAGAAAGGCCAAAGCTGGGGTTGCCTCCACTTGGCAAGCCCGTCTCCCCATCCCATCAAACCCACAACTCTCGCTTAGATGGGGTTCTGGCCTCCTGGGTGCCCAACCCCTCCCTCGCCCCACAGAAGCCAGGCTCTCTTTCTGAAACGGGAAACTGCAGCTGCCCTGTCCCACGGGCCCAGCCTTCCATGCCCTCCTGGTGCCCCTCCCGAGCAAGCCAAGCTCCTGGGCCGGCAGTGTGGAGCCCCGCGATGCAGCCCTATCTGCTTGTCACTGCTGCCCGCTACCCACAACCACCACCCTCTCCCAGTGACACGCTCGCATACTCCCTCACTGCTCTAGAAGCACCTCTGGGTCAGGGATGGTTCCTTCCAGCCAACCACCTGCACCCCTTCAACTGACCCTAGGCCTGGCCCCTGGCAAGTGCGCAGCATTAGTCAAACTGGAACCACTGCCCCAGGAGATCTGAATTCTGGTCCCAACCCGGTCCCACTAATTTGTTCAGAGGCATCCCTTCCCTACCCCCGA
>CM053606.1:13478871-13495686 GCA_028646535.1 Procyon lotor | reverse complement strand
ATACTCTCTCACACACTCATATTCTCATACACTCTCTCACACACATTCTCACATACACTGTCACACACTCACACTCTTACACATTCTCACACACACACACTCATTCTCTCACATAGTCCCTCACATACACTCTCACTCTCTCACATACTCATACTCTCTCATACACTCACACTCTCGCACACATTCTCACATACAGTGTCACACATTTTCACATACACTCTCATACACACATATTCTTACTCACACACTCACACACTGTCACACACACTCACACTCACACACTCATTCTCTCATACTTTCACACACTCATACTGTCTCATACATTCACACTCACATTCTCACATACACTATCACACTCACACACATTCGTACACACTCTCACATTCTCATATACATTCTCACACATTCTCACATACACACCCACACTCTATCACATATACACACACATAGACACAGTCTCTTACACACTCTCAGACACACTCATATACTCTCACACTCTCTCATGCACACACACACTCACGTACTCTCTCACGCTCTCTCTCATACACATACACTCACATTCTCACTCTCATACATATACACAATCTCTCTCACACACACACACACACGCACACACACCCCATGCCAACCTCTCCCTAGGACACTGAGTATCTCCGTGGATTGAATTACCAACATTTCATCAGTGGGAGGAAGAGAGGCAGGGCAGGGGAAGGAACTGTGAATTCCGCACACCAAGCCTGTCCCCGAAAGGCCTGGACCAAATGCCACGGCGTGTCTGTGCCCATCTGCCCATGGGCTGGGGAAGAGGGTGGAGAGAGAGTACAGACAGGGAGAGGTGCCCCAAAACTGGAATACCAAAGAAAAGACACCCAAGGAGTCTCACACAGATACACACACTTTCCTCACAGACAATACCACATACCCCTGCATTCACACATGTGCACACACATGCTTAAAAACACATGTATGTATCCCACACACACATTTATCCACATACACTGGCCTTTTACTCAGTCAAGAGATACTCGTTGATCCATTCTGCCATGAAAACTTTGCTCTCCATTTCTCTCTCTTTTGTGAAACACAGCCTCACACTCGGTCGCACCCTTACACACACATGTGCACATTGCCCACACAGACTCACGCACCCCAAGGCTCACGCTGTGGGCTCTTTCCAAGACCCTGCGAGGGCCTAGCAATGTGTTCACATGATGGCGAAGGCCAAAAAGACGTAGAGAGAGCCAGGAAGTTAATTAATAAAAATATTATTATATTTTCCGGATTTGGTAATGTTTGTCGTATCTGTCAGCTTTCAGAACTATTGTAATTTGTTGTGGTTTCTTTTCTCATTTCACAGTCTTCAGTATTTGTAATTTTATATTATTTTTCACAAAGGAAGTCCCCAAAATTGAATACATTTTTGGCCACACCGGGCCCGATCCTGCCCCTGTGAGCCCCCAGGTGTTCAAACAATCCCGCTCACCCTTTCTCACGTCCACAGTGTCCCACACATATTCACATCCCCACATACACTTCTGAGTCAAAGCCAGTGTCACACACACCCCGGACACACTCAGTCTCTCACACCTGCCATCTCCTTCTCACTCAGACAGGTGGATGACCCAGGGCACCCGCACCCCTCGGCCTCACGGCAGATGCAATCGCTCCATCCCTCCCAGGCTCCTGTCCTGATTTATGAACACTCAGCGGTCCCCAGGCCACACCCAGCACTCACTCAAGCACATGACGGGTCCTCAAGATGCCGACCACCCACACACCCTGACTCTGCCCCACACTGCTATGTGCCCACTGCCACCTCAGCAGGAAACTGCCCAAACCCACAGAACATTCTGGAATTCTCTTGGAGACCTCCTCTTTGCCCAAAGGCAGCTGGTATGGACAACAGGACATGAGAATTGAAATTATGCAGTCTTTCCTGGGTTCAAATACTGACTCTACCACCTACTCTATGCCCACAGGTAAGTGAGTAAAACTTTCAGAGCCTCAGTTTCCCCATCTGTAAAATGGAAGTAATAATCATACCTCATAGGCATGTTGTGAGGATTAACTAAGCAAACACAAGCAAAGCACAGAGCAAGAACCCAGTGCGTGGCAGCGGTCACTGTATTCTCTCACAAGTGCAGGAAGGCGGGATGGGAGCCCTATTTCCTCTGGACGGGCCCCTCCTCCATCAGCCGGCCAGTCCACACCACCCCCCAGCCTGCTGCCTCAGCCACATCACCCTCTCGGCCACCCGAGTGTTGGGATCACCAGCGCACCTGCTTCCAGGGGTTCTAATTTCCTGTAAGTGTAAGAATGCAGGTCAGACACAGCCCGCAGCCTGGGGCCCCCCTCCCGGCGGAAACCCATAAATAGCCCTGCTCAGGCTGCCGGCCCGGGCACGAGACTTTCTCTCCTCACTCACCAGCACGCCGGGCCTCAGCACAGCCTTGCGAGGCCTGTACACAGATTGCCACTTGCACGTGGGGAAACAGGCCACGGGGAGGTATCTGAGTTTGATCCTGACCTGTCCTACACTTGAAGCGACTGCCTTTAGGACAGACCCTTCCCACGGCCGCCTTCAGGCTAAATGCCCTTTGGCCCCCTCCCCAGCGCTCTCAGCCTTTATTGGGTCCTTAACGGGCTTTTAGAGACTAAATGCCAGTCCCCCCTGGCCACTGACTTATGCCTGAAATCCATCTATCAGCGCATCTTTCCTGTCAGGGGCCAGAGAGAAAATATCTCTAGGGCTTGAGGGCCAGAGAGTGTGGCCTTGACGAAACCGTCAAGGGAGCCGCGGACGACACCTAAACACATGGGTGATGCCAGTGACGTGTTCTTAGAAGACCGGGCGGCCGGCCAGAGCAGCCTGGCTTGCCCACGCTCGCGATGGTGTACCAGACCCCCCACCACACTGTACAGAAGTCCAGTCTCGAAGCCCAGCTCGTGGGAGCCCAAAGGGCCCCAAGAGTCAGAGGTTTCAGTTCCGCCCAGGCCGGAGGATGGAATCTAGGCCCCTTCCTCAAGCAAAAGTCCCCGGCTAGCTCCTCTCGGGTCCCTTGCTCTTGGGGTCGGGGCGGAGCTGGGCCCTTGTCGGTCTCTCACATCGGACCGGAGTGGGGGAAGTGGGCCGGAGCCCCAGGATCTGACAGGGGGCCGTCTCAGGGTCTCCAGGGCCCAGTCCGGGGTTTAAGGAGGACAGGCAAATGAGGAAACCAAACCCCTGCTCTAGTCCTAGGCCCAGGTTTTTCAGCTTTGGGGTTCCTGACATTTGGGGCCAGATAATTCTCTTGGGCAGGGGGTATCCTGTTCATTGTAGGAAGTTTAGCAACTGGCTTTTACCCTCTAGGTGCCCACACACCTAGGATAGCACGCACACACACACCCACACACACACACCGTCGTAACCATCTGAAACGTCTCCAGACATGGCCCCCACCACACGCCCGGTTGAGAATCACTGCCCAAAGCCAAGGTGAGGGCAAAAGCAGACCCTAGGGAGAAGGGCTCTCCTCTCCCCGACTCTGCCCTGCACAGCTGGGAAAGCTGCAGCCACCCCTCGGGGCCTCAGTCTCCACAGCCCGGGATGGGCCCGTGCCATCAGCAGCAGCTCCGGCTAGAGGGGGGAGAAGGGTGGGGAGGAATGTGGCCACAGCTGCAGGGTCCAAAAGTGCCGAGGAGACGCAAAGACATTTCTCTGTGAGTCAGGAGCCAGGAATGTGTCGCCCAGGGTGGCCACGAGCCAGAGCCCCCCACATGCCACCCCGTCCACCCCCCGGAGCATCCGCCTTTAATTAGAACAGAAAAGACGGCAGGTGCCCAGTCTCCAAAAGCCCGTTAAGGACCCAATAAAGGCCGAGAGCGCTGGGGAGGGGGCGCCGGGCGGGCAGCGCCCCAAGGAGGAGAAGGATGGTGGGTGCGGAGATGGAAACTGCCGGGTTCCGACCCCAGATCCGTCCTGCTCCAGTCCTGGCCGTGCCACCCCGGGCTCGTCAGTGTGGCCCTCTGAACTGCATGGCCTTCTTTCTAAAATTATTATTTTTTATCTTTAATTGGTTGGAGAATTTTTTTCTTTCAATTTTGTTATCACGAGGGCCAACACACCACAAGCTAAAAACTGTGAGGCCGAGACTCCGCCCTCCCCTTCTCTGTGAGGCAGCAGGGTGACCGGCTGCACCAGAGCCCGCTGTGGGCCACAGTTTTCATAGCCGTGATGGTGGGGGTCACGCACATGTCACCCCTCCACACTGCTCCCTGGTTTTGGACAGACCTGGCTCCCCATCAGCCCCCCAGGGCCGGGCCAGCAGCTCCTCAGCTTCCCCACCCAGGAGCCCAAGCCCAGCTCCTCCTCCCGGGCTTGTTTCCACAGGCTCCCACTTGGAGCTTCGAAGGAGACACCTCCTTGGGGAAGCCTACCTGGATGGCTCACCTCCCACACGAGTTGAGTAGGAACTGCAGAGAGTGTCTCCAAGGACCCGTGCCCTCAGCTGGGACATCGTCCCCATGCCCAGGGCCAAACCAGGCCCTTCGAAGACACGACCACCTATAATCCCCAATTACGAGGCAGGAAGGGCTCCTCCCCACTTCCAGACGTGGACGCTGGGGGCTTAAAAAGGTGGAGTGACTTACTCACGATGCCAGGAGGCCCGATACAGAGGTTTCAAAAGTTCACGCGGGCTCTAGAAATTTCTGATTGTCTTGTATCATTCACCTTATAAATATTTCCCGCAGCTGCATCAAACCCTTTGTGAAGCTCAATAGATGACATTTAAAGAAATGATAGGAGATAGGTTAAGAGCAATAGGCCATCAGGGACGCCTGGGAGGCTCAGCAGGTCAGGCATCCAACCTCTGGATTCGGCTCAGGGCCTGATCTCAGGGTCGTGAGATCAAGCCCCACATCGGGCTCCGTGCTATGCGTGGAGCTTGCTTAAGATTCTGTGTCTCCCTCTCCCTCTGCCCCTACCACACCCCTCCCCCCTCAAAAAAAAAAGATACACAGTGAGTTAAAATAGCATTCCTATGGACACGCACACACATGCACACCTGAAATAATGTGACCCAGGACACGCTGGGGCCCAGCAGCGCCCCCCGGGTCACCTCCCACCTTTCAGGGTCTCAGTACCACCGGAAGAAGAAATACGGGGGTTTCTCCTGGTGGGTCTCCCCACACCTCAGGACCAAGAATCGTATCTTTAGTCAGTTTCCCGCACCCAGCCGCACAGTCAGCTTCTCGGGGACGGGTAAGTGGAGATTTTTCATTTTTAAAAACTCTGGAACAAAGGGAAAGGCCACTGTGGGGTCCCCGAACCGAGTCCCAGGCCGCAAGGTAGGAGGGTTGAGGCCTGGCCCTGCCGCCGCCGTGGAAGGCCCTGGGGGTCTCGGTTCTGAGGCCCCTCAGCCGGCGAGTCCCTCCTCCCCTCCCTGCTGGCTGTCCCCCTCTGTAGCCCGCACACTCCCAGGAACATCGGGTCTGTGAGCCACTGTATGCTGCTCATTCAATGCGGGAGTGCTGCCCCCCTCCTACAGATGAAGACGCAGGGGTTCCAGAAGGCTTGTGGAGGTCATGTGCGGGGGGCGCGGGACACGGGTCAGGTGGGCAAGCTTGGAGCTTCTCCCACATGCCACCACCCCAGACCTCACCCGGGCCAGACCCACCCTCTCCTTCCTCCCCGAAGCCCTGGCTCCACAACGTTCAGGGAGATCGTGGGCCCGAGGAAGTTTTCCCTAGGGTCCGGGCCACCCCGGGAAGGCAGCCAGCACGAGGGTGGCAGGCCCCAGCCTGCGCGAGGCCACAGGAGGGGCAGGGGCCCAGCCACTCTCAGGGGCTGCCATGTACACATTTACCCTCTCATTCCGCGCCTCTGGCAGACACGACCCCAAAACAGCAGCCCAGCGGCCACAGGGCGGGTCCTGGTGGGAAAGCCCGAGCAGGAAGGGGAGGCAGCTGCTCTCCTGGCCGCGGCTCAGCGCTGCCGGGACGGGCCAGCCCTTAGGGCCCACCTGTGCCCGTTGTGACTTCCAGAAACAAACTGGCCTCTGCTGACCTATCCCCCCCCCCTCCCCTGGGCTCTCCACTCCCACGGGCTGTGCTCTGGAGGCAAACATGCCTTCTGGACCATGTGGTGACCGTAACAACCCCAAGGCCACTACTGCCAGGGACCCAAGAGCTCCCTTTCCTGAATCTCCGCTACCTAATCATCCCTCCCTAAAACCCAGAATGTTTGAATCTTGCTTGTTATTCTTAGTCTCAGAAAGTTAGAATTCCTCCTTTAACCTTAAAATATTTGAACCTTCCCCCTTTGTCCCTAGAACCTTAGAGCTTTCCTTCTTTGTTGCCGAGACCACGGAAGCCCAGAGCTAGATAGGACCCGAGATCTCCAAATAATACGAGGCCCAGAGAGAGAGCGCGCGCGACTTGCCCAAGGTCACACAGCGTGATGGGGACAGGGCTGGGACGAGGACCAAGGCATGTGGTTTCTCTGGCCACGCGTATGGCCCCGGAGCCTCCAGCCCCTGGAGCAAGGACAACTTCCTCTTGGGACCCTGCCTGCCTGCCAAAGCTTCCCAGCTTGCTCCGGGAGGAGGTCCCCACTCCCTGCCCTTGTCCCCAACCCTCGGGAATGGCCCAGGGCCTAAATCCTCAGCCTGCAGCAGGGGCAGGCGACACCCCTTCCCCCAGTCCCCATGCCTGGGCCTCCGGTGCCACCCCCAAAATAGCCCAGCTCTCTGGCCCACAGATCAGGTTGCAGCCTCCTTGTCCAGATGGGGCGCCCGGCAGGGTGGGAAGTGCTCCCCCTCGCTCTGCCTCCACCTGCTCCCCTCTCACACGTGTCAGCGCTTGGGCCCAGCCTTAGATCACGGTCCCGGAGGCTCTGGGCACCTGAGTGATGGGAACATTGTCTCGAGCTAGGGGAAGGGGGTGGAGGGGCAGTTTGACTCCTGGGAACAGGAGAAATGGAGGCGGGGCTGCTCCCGAGAGAACTGTGACTTAAAAGTTCTTTCGCTACACCATGGATCTCTCCAGAGAGTCAGTTGTCCTCTCTGAGCCTCGGTTTCCCCGTCTGTAACACGGGGGAAGTGCTTGGGGCTGTGCTCAAGCAGCGAACAGACCCAAGGCCCCGCCTCCAGGAAGTCCGCAGTCCACAACCAGTAAACTCTGGCCCAGGCAGTGAGGTTCCAGAGCCCATGTTTGTGGCCCAGGCAACAACGTGCCAGTGGGAACTGGGAGCCGGGAGGAGAGGGGGGTGAGGGGGGTGGGGGTGTGTGTACTATTTTATTTAGAGTGGTTCAAGAAAGATGTTTTGAGGATCTGAACAGAGATCCCCCGCCCTGGACCAGGGAGGTGGGAATGCTGGGTGGGACCAGTGGAACCTTCCCCTTCCCCCAGACAAGCACTGTAGGCGTGGCCCTTCTTCTACTGCAAGCCTGAGCTGGCTTCCCTTTTCCCTGAGACTCAGCAGTGCCTGGGCCCTACTATTCAGAGAACCCAGCTAGAAGGGGGCTGGAGAGGTCCGGGTCCAAAGGGCCAGAGAGCCCAGGAGTCCCGACTGTCCCTAAGGCCCAGGAAGTAGCTGGAGTCCCAGGTGACTTCTCCAGTCCAGGGGAAGTGAGTGGGGGACACAGTGTGAAGGCCACGAGCCCCAAGGACAGGCATGACAGGGCTGTGACATGGGTCATGGCTGCATGACAGGATATGCATGACATGTCCCCTGCATGACAGGGCTGGGACCCTAGAGCTTGAGGGGTGCAGGTGTCTGTGGTGGGTGCTATGAAGGTCCCGTGGTGAGCTCCTTCCCTCCACCGGCCTCACCTGCACTTTTCCACCGGCGTGACTGTGGTGATAACACCCCCAAACCCTGTGAGATAACAGATTGGGAAATTCAGACTCAGGGAAGCAAAATGACTTGCCCAAGGTCACGCATCTGGGAAACAGTAGAAGTGACTGTCTGAGTCCAAAATTTACGTGCTCTATTTTTTAGGGAGGAAAAAAAGGGCAAATGCAATTTTTAAAAAATCTCATACTGGGGGGTTTTGTTGTTGTTGTTAACGTATTGGCTTATTTAATCTCTTTTTTCTTTGAAGATTTTCCTTTTTTTTTTTAAGATTTTATTTATTTATTTGAGAGAGAGAGAGCAAGAGTGGAGAGGAAGGACAGAGGGAGAAGGAGAAGCAGGCTCCCCGCTGAGCAGGGAGCCCAACACGGGGCTCGATCTCAGGACCCTGGGATCCTGACCTGAGCCCAAGGCAGACACTTCACCAACTGAGCCACCCAGGTACCCTATTTGAAGATTTTCTTACCTGCCTTTTCGAAACATGAAATAACAGACACATCTGGGGACAAGTGACCCAGCATCATACCAGACGCGTGAGGGCAAGTTGGCCATCTCCTCCCCACCCCTGGTGTTAGCAGCCCGGGAGGCTCCTTCCACCTTTCTCTAGCCCCAAGCACCCTCAGCTCCACCTGCCTTCCTAATGGGTCTCTTCCTCCTAAGTAATGAAACATTTCCTAAGAGCCTTCTGTGTGCCCAGCTTTGTCATGAGTACCATGAGTACCGGGCAGGCTCACAGCAAAACCCCGCCTTCCTAGAGGCTTCGGGGACAAGTGCACCAGACGATCAACAGGAAAGCGCCAGCGGGTCAGCTCCACACGACGGGACATCTGCGTCTGTTCACTGATACGCCCCAAGCCCCTTGAGTGGGATCTGGCACACAGTAGGAGGTCAATAAATACTTGTTGAATGAATGAGTTCGCTGAGATGGAGAACCCAGAATATGAGTCGGTTTCGGGGCGTGGATATTGAACTTGAGATTCCCAAGGGCCGTCGAAGGGATGGGGTGGTCAGGTATTTGCGACGCCCCGTGTTAGAGTCTGCAGCTTGGCAAAGTAGAACAGGGACAAGGGTCCCGCTCAAACTCAGCTTCTTCGCCCACCAGAGGAGCTGTCCTCTTGCTCACGCCCCGCATCCTCCTTCCCAGGGAACCGAGAGGGGTTCTGAGTGCTGCCCCTCCCCATGGAGCCCCCCGAGCCCCAGACTGGCCAGCCCTGTCTCCCTCCCTCTCCTAAGCTGCCCCAACAAAAGCTGCTCTTGTAGAAGCCAAGACCGTCGTAATTAAAAAGGAAACATAATAAAGCCTCGCTCTGAAGCCAAATCCCCATTCCTAGAGGAGACGCCCGGGCCGGCCCTATACTGCCCATGGAGGACACACGGCTCTTTTGTGAACCCCCGGGTGAGGGCCACTCCTGCCCCGCCCCGCCCAGCCACTACCCTCCCTCCCCTCCCGGATGGGCCCGGCTCCCTGGCTGGGAGGGCCCTGCCTCCTCTTTTCACAGGTAGGGAACTGAGGCCCCAAGAGGCCTCCTGCTCCCTGCACAGTGTCTGCCCAGCGAGTGTCCTCTCTCTTGGACTCCGTGCCCCGGAGCAGGGGACCCGGGTGGATAAAAAGAGCTCAAACCGTGGAGCCCTTCTGACCCAGCCAAGCCCCTGCGGACCTCAGCAGTTGGAGCCACCCACCCCTGGAGGGACGGGATGCTGAGCCCTCCCACACAGGAGGGAGGAGGGACACCTGGGACCAACCCCCTCCCCCCACCAGTGGCTGGCTTCTCAGAAGCAGGGGCGCCAGAATGCAGGCATGGGCATCAGGTCTCTGGGTCAAGAAGGGGGCTAGAAAGGACGGGAGCTCCGGGCCCTCTCGTGTGGCTGGAGTCAGGACTCCCACAGAAGAACACGAGCTGGTCCAGGGGCTTCTAGAGCTGCAGGGCGGGCCTCCCCATATGAGCAGCAGGAGAGGGTGGACCATGAGCTTTCAGTGAAGACAAGCCTGTGTCATCCCTTCTGAACCCCCCGGGGAGCTAAGGAGTCCTTGCACGGCCCAGCTCAGCATCTTCCCCCACATCCGCCCACAGCAGCCACCCTGGCCCTCTGAGGGGCCACAGATACGGAAGTCAGAGCCACCTGCTCCTCTGGCCTCTCATGGGGTCCTCTCCCTTCATCCCTGGGGCCACAGCTGGGAACAGCTTGTGGCAAAACTGTGCTGCTGGCTGAGGCCGACCCCCCCATCCTCCCCCTGACCCCTGTCTGCCCCACGCTCCTGCCACGCCTAACACCCACACTCATGCTCACCCCAGGCTGTCAGGGACCCCGCCCGCAGGGGAACACGGCCAGCAAGGGGACAGCATAGTCTTCAAGTGACCCGGGAATGAGCTCCCTCCCCCACGGTGCGATGTCAGGGGCTCTCTGGGGACTGGCACACCTCCAGTGTGCACGTACAGAGACCCCCGGATAAGCATCTGCTTAAGGTGTGGCCGTCGCTAGGTGCTCAGAGAGGCAGCCTGTGTCCAGCATAATGGTCTGATTAAGAAAATGAAACCACCACTGTTTATTTGCATTTGCTCCAAGAGCTCTAGTTTGCATTTATGTCCCCCTTCCTTTTGGGGAAAACACTCTGCTTATTCCCATTTTATAGAAAAGAAAGCTGCCCAAGGTCACAGACCAGGCAGTGGGGGAGTTTGGCATCAGAGTCAGGCGTGTCCCACCCCGGCCCCCCGCGAGGGTCACACAAATGTTTGAAGCTGGCGTGTCTGAGCCGAGCTGGTGTCATCAATCCGGCCCTTTGTACTGCTGACGCCTTCGGAACGAGGTATGAGCAGAAAGGACAGGGACAGAGATGCTAGTCACCTCCCTGTTCTCTCCACGAACCCCAGAAAGAGTGTGTACCTGTGTGCACTGGGAGGTGTGGGCCAGGCCAGGGACCTCTCCCCGTGGTCCAGTCTCCTTGGCCAGAAGGAGTGAGAAGGGGACACCCATGGGCACCCAGGGCCAGGAGCAGCCGGGGGGTTGGGAGGGGCAGTATGGGCCCCACCCACTCCTGCCCCCACCCCCGGGGGGAGGGGAGCCAGCCAGAGGGGGGAGGGGGGATGTGGGGGGAGGGATTAGACAGATAATGCCTCTTGTCCGAACAAGGGATTGATGCAAAGGGGATGCAAGTGTGGGGGCGGGGGGGGGGACAGTTCAGATTTCTCCTGGGGTGAAAACCGAGCCCCCCAGAGGAGGCGCCCCGCCTGCCAGGCCCTAATCCCTGTCGTTCTCACCAAAACCCCAAAGAAGTGACTGTTCACAGGCAGCAGATTCCTGGGATTCATTAATTCGGGATTTGCAAGAGGGATGGCCTGGGGTTCCTCCTGCAGGCAGCAGCCTAAGCAGGGCAGGTGGGTGCTGCCAGCGGGGGAGGGGGCACCCTGGGAGCCATGGGGAAGGGCACTTCAGGCCTCTCTGGCAGAGCTGGGGCCCCTGGGCTGTGGGGCGAGAGGTGTGCGTCAGGCGCCCCAAGGGCATGGAGCCCACCCTTGCCCGCCCCAGCCTTTTCTCTGTCTCCAGTTCCCAGCCACTGAACTCACTCTCTTGGCTTTACAAGCTGTGATCTCCACCTGGGAACGCACGCAGGTCTTAAATGGACAGTGTGATGAGCTCTCGAGCCAGGTGACCACCACCATGAAGACGTGGAACATTTCCAAGCCCGCAGAAGATTCCCAACATGCCAGGCCTTCAGGGTCCAGCCCCTCGATCCCTAAATATCACCCATGGGCACCTCCCAGGCTGCACCCACAGAACCACTCCGAGAGGCCAAGCCACTCTTCTTTTTTTCCTCTTTCTCTTTTCCATGTCTCCGCCATGCTGTTCCCTCTGCCAGGAACACCTTTCCCAGCAGCTGTCCATTCCCAGCTCAAGTACTGCCGTTCCAGAAAACTTGCCTTACCCCCTCAGCCCAAAGAGTCAGGGTCCCACCAATCCCTGCCCCCGCCACCAGGCCTTCTGCGCCAGCCCCGCCTTGGTCTGCACCCCTTCCCCAACTTGACTTCCAGCTTCCAGGGATGGTGTCTTGCTCAGATCTGGATCTTAGGGCCCAAAGCGGGGTTGGTGCACAATAAATGTCCCTGAGGTCCTGCCACCCCATCTCCCCTTACCCTCCTTAGCGCTGGCTGGCACGTGCCGGGGCACCAAGCAACTAGATTGAATGGAATTGGATTGGACCGAATTGGACTGAATGCAATCATGGCCCTGGGGCAGCACTGAGACCCACGGGGGGAGGAGGGGCAGGAAGGAGGGAATCATGTCCCATTCTCCGAGGACCAGAGAGGTCAGGGTCCGGATTCTGCCCCAGCATTCGCATGATTTCAAGAAGTCACTTCAGCTCCCCGAGCCTCAGCTTCTTCATCTGTAAACTGGGTGTGCATTTAGGACCCACTTCACTGTTTGGTTTGGTTTGTTTGTTTTACGATCCATTGCTAGTCTGTGTATAAAGTTCTTGGCGTAAGGGTGCCTCTGACTGTAACTACCAAGCGGGCGGGAGGAGAGAGGACAGGGGAGGGAGGTCTGGATGCCAGTGGTAACAGGTCAAGAGGCCCCCACCCCTTCAGCCTGCTACCTCTTCCCCCCCAGCCTCCAGAATCGCGCCGACACGCGGAGTCCCCGCTTACCTAACCGCCCTCCAACACCAGCCTTCCCGCCTCCCGACTTGGCTCAGAGGTCAGAGGCAGGATCAAGTCAGGCAGAAGCAAGTGGAAAGTCAGGGCTGAACATTCATCAGTATTCACAACGGCCGAAACGTGGAAACAACCCAGATGTCCATCAGCAGATGTGCGGATAAACAAAACGTGCTACGTTCACAGAGTACCCATAAGAAGCACGGATATGTGCTACAGCGTGGAAGAATCTGGAAAGCGTTACGCTCAGCGCAAGATGCCAGACACGTAAGAGCACATGGTAGATAATCCCACTTACGCAAGCTGTCCAGGACAGGCACACGGGGAGAGAAAGTAAATCAGGAGTTGCGAGGGCCTGGGGCTTAAGGGAGTGGAAGGAGACGGGGTCCTTATAGTGCTGAGAAGGTCCTAATCGTGACCATGGTGATGGTGGCCCTCTCTGAATATAACGAAGGCCATTAAATTGTGCCTTTTAGGGGCGCCTGGGTGCCTCAGTCGGTGAAGCCTCCGACTCTTGGTTTTGGCTCAAGTCATGATCTCAGGGTCGTGGGATCGAGCCCCGTGTCGGGCTCTGTGCTCAGAGCTTGGGATTCTCTCTCCCTCTCCCTCTCCTGTGCGTGCACTCTGCCCCCCCCCCTCAAATAAATAAATCTTTTTTAAAAATCGTGTGCTTTAAATAAGTGAATTGATTGGTATGTGAATTACAGCTCAATAAAGCTGTTTTAAAAGAGCACACGGGAGGGCAGGGGAGGGAGTCAGCCTCCAACCGAGGGAGAAAAGGAACATGATGCAGGCTCAGCCAGAAAGCCAAGCCCTGGATTTCACAGTGTCTTAGTTTATTCTCCCACCGATCATGCAGGGAAGGGTGCCCTCATGCCCATTTTTCAGAGAGGTAAGCTGAGGTTCAGAACACGCCACCCGAGATCACACAGGAAGCTGGGATTTGCAATTAGAGAGCTGGGCCTCCCACCTTGCCCCTCCTCGGGCTTCCCCAGCGCTCCAGGAATGTGAGGCTGCTGTCCCCTGCCGGGCTGGCGGCAGCCCCAGGCAGAGCAGCCCAGGTGTGAGCATCCTGGCTCCGCCCACACAGCGGCTGCCCGGCCGTGCACCCCTGGCCGGAGCCGTGTCCCCCAGCCTGGGCCAAGCCCAAGCAGCTGGAAACACCTGACCTGCCCGATGGGAGCCAGGCTGGTGCCTGAGTTGCCCAGGGCCCTTCCAGTGGCGGCCACCAGGGAGGGGGGTCCTGGGTGTGTGACTCCGGAGGGGACATGGGCCACTCGAGAGTGCGTCTCCGCAGGGTGTGTGTGAACGTGTGGGGGAGGCCGGGCGTGCCATCGTCGAGGGCCGGAGCGGGGCTGGTATGGCAGGGCCTGGAGGAAAGGAGCGGAGGGGTCGGAAGGTGCCCGTCTGGGGGGTGAGGGAGGAGTGCGGGACACCAGGCATGAGAACGTGTGAACGTGTGAAGAACGTGTGAGGCTGAGGTGTGCCTGGGAGACTGTGTACCCGGAGCACCCAGGGACCAGTGAGGTGGAGTGAGCTGCACTCTCAGATGCCTGGGGACCCCTGTGCTCACTAGCGCCCCCTCCTCCTCAAATCGCTGTCACCCTCCAGGGCCTGCCCAGCAGCCTCCGCCCGGTTTGCCTCTCCCTCCTGACGGGCCGCAGGCGATGAGCACTCAGAGGACAGACAGCCCTCCAGGCCCATCGACCACCTCTTACTAACCAGGAGAGCACTTGCGCTTTGGGTCTCAGTTTACACATCTGCACAATGGAGATAAAAGACCTCCTTCCTCAGGAGGGTGCTTGAGACATCGATGAGTAAATAGCAAAATGCAGGTCAAGAATTCAGCAACCAGGGGCGCCTGGGTGGCTCAGTCGTTAAGCGTCTGCCTTCGGCTCAGGTCATGATCCCAGGGTCCTGGGATCGAGCCCCGCATCGGGCTCCCTGCTTGGCAGGGAGCCTGCTTCTCCCACTACCATTCCCTCTGCTTGTGTTCCCTCTCTCGCTGTGTTTCTCTCTGTCAAATAAATAAAATCTTTAAAAAAAAAAAAAAAAAAAGAATTCAGCAACCAAATGAATGAAAAGATGAATGACTGAACAGAGGGGGCCGGTGGGCAGCCGTCTCCTGCCCAGATCTGGCCCCGCCCGCCCACCTGCATCCAAAACACCAGAAAGTTCAAGGCTCCGGTTCCCTCCCTGCCTAGACAGCTCAGGCAGGTAGGAGACACCTGGGCTCAGGACCTACCCTCCTGGGTGGGCAAGAGCAGGTCCCGCAGAGCCAGGGCCCCTGGGGACGCAACGCCCAGGACCCCAGGCTCTCTGCACCCAAGGGGACAGGTGGAGATCAGAGAAGGGCTCTGGGCTCATTACCAACATGTATTTATTCAGCAGACCCCTCTTAGGCACCAACTCTGTGCCGGACACTGGGGATGCCAAAAACAGGGCCCCCAACCCTTCCCTCAGAGGGTCTGGCAAGGGAGGGTACAAGTAAATGGAGGTTTTAACCCAGTAGGGTATGGGATGGACTCACAGAGGCCGAGAGGAGGGCCCAGCCCAGCCTGGCGTGATCTAGGAGGAGACAACATTCTGAGTGCCAGGGAGCCGGGTGTTCGGGTAGAAGGAAGAGCTTGAACAAAGGCCGGGGACCACCTGTGCACGCATCCCGGAGCGAGGCATGACCCAAGACTGGGGAGGGCTTCACGTCAGTGGATGGAGCTCAGGGCTGAGGTTGGGTCCCAGCCATGGGATCAGACACGGTGGGGACTGTGACTCTCACCCCGGCTTAACGGACATCTCATGACCTGCAAAGTGCTTCCATACACAAGCCCGTGCCTGGGTCCCTGTAACAATCCTCCGATGGAAGTGGGGTAAAAAGCCCACTCGTCCCCCTTTTACCTTGGCCATTAGGGAACTCAGAGACGAAACCGAACCCTTGTTTGCAATGCAAGGACATCCTAGAAAGTTCTCCTCTCTATATACCCCCTCTGGTGTCTCCTTTCTCTCTTACTTCATTTCTCTAGAAATCTTTTGGGGAATGAAGAGGTGAAGGAGGGGGCAAATCAACGCTCGCCCGGGGGTGTATGTTGCTGAGGTCAGGGAAGGCTGTGTGCATGCCGAGGTACATGTATGATCGCTCATGGGCATGCGTGTGTGCAGGGGCCCATGTCTATTCACCGGTTGCGCATGTGTATGTGCACGTGTGCACTCAAGCAGTCACGTGACTGTAGGCGTGTGCCCCTGTGTGCAGGAGGGGCCTGCCCAAGGTTACATGAAGCTGAGCGTACAGGTGTGTGACAGGGTCTGCGGGTCAAGGGACACACACCCTGACCCAGCCAGGCCCCCAAATCCCACCATTCCCTCTAGCAGACCCTCTTTTTAATCTTTGCTTGGCACACAGTGAGCTCCAAGGGAAACTGAGGCCCAGAGAAGAGAGGCCACCTGCCCCAAATCCCTCAGGGAAGCCAAAATCTGGGTCTGTCGAGCCCTGGTTTGGGGCTGTACTGCCCTTTATCCATGGGACTAGCCCTTTCCCGCTGTGTAACCAGGGGCACAGCCCCTAACCTCTCTGAGTCCCTACTGCGCACTGGCTTCAACAGGGACCGGAAGCCATTTAAAGAGCTTGGAGAAGGGGCTTGTTAAATGCTCATTGATTATAAAGAATGAAGATCTCCTCTGTTTCTCCTCCAAAACACTTCTCAGCCCCACAGCTGTAAAGAGGGTGTCTGAAATCTTGCATAGAAAAGCCCTGGTCAAGGGGCCACAAGACCTCGGACTGTGGCCTCCCCCACTCTGTGCCTGTTTCCCCATCTGCAAAATGGGAAGGAGAGTTGCTCTCTAGGTGCATGCTTGCTCCTTCCCGAACTTTGCACAGCTGGCCCTCATTCCATCCTCCCTGAAACTACAGAAAGAGCTGCTACTGTGCCCCGATGAGGAATGTGAGGCTCAGAGAGGGAAAGCCACCCGCCCAGGCCACACAGCTGAGTGAACTCCCAGCCCACTACCCTATACCACCTCTCCGAGTAGAGTCTCTCCTGTACACAGTAGGGGCTCCCTAAGGGTCAGAGACCCCTGGGTCTCCCCCCACAGAACCTCAGGAAGGGAGCCACTGGCCGGCCTCACTGGGGGAGCTCCTGGGTTGGGCACCGCATCGCTTGAGCCCCTTTCGGGACCCTTGAGCCTTGAATGGTGCAGAGCAGTGACACTGTCTCATGGGGAGAAGGTGCCAAAAACACATGTATTTACAAACCCGCCAAGCTGCAGCCGGGCACGGTTGTGAAATGCCGCCTGGCAGGCGCTCCTGAGAGGTGGCAGCTCCTCCCCCCCCCCCCCCCC
>CM053606.1:13442012-13478371 GCA_028646535.1 Procyon lotor | reverse complement strand
GCTGCCCAGCTGAGACCCAGTGGGTGTCCCCAGCCCGAACCAGGCCCATGTCCCCAGCAGCTGGCCTAGAGGGAGAGCTAGCCACAGAGCCCCCAACTAGTACTGGATCGGGAGGCAAGGGGCTCCAGGGTTACCAGCAGCCAATCTGTGAGCGGGCCTGCCTTTTCTCCGAAGGGCTTCTGGGAACGACAGAGGCTCGGGCTATCTCTGAGCTGGAGGGTCCCAAGCCTAGCGTGGGAAGGGAGACTGCTGACCACCACAGGAGCCAGCTGTCCTGCTTGTCCCATGAGAGCCGGTCAGGTCAGAGCAACCATCAGAAATGCAGCCGCTTTGGAGAGAGGGAGTGATCTGGGGAGGCAACCGTCTGGACCCTCAGGGCCTAGGACTGTGCATAGCACCCAAGAGGGCCCAGGAGATGTTGCCTGAATGGTGGATGGATGGACGGTAAATGGCTAGAGATGTACAGATGTAGTGACGCGTGCACAGACAGGTGATCCAATAGATTTTTATTCTGAAAGCCAGGTCATGAACATTTTCGCAGCAGAGGCTGCCGCTGCCCCGCTGTACCCCTTGAGACCCCACCACGCCGTGAGTTTCTCAACACCTATGACATGGCCTCCCCAGCCACAGGAACTTGCTGGGCCAGAAGGGGCTGGAACAGCCTTTGGCCAGACCGATGGGAGAAGGGGACAAACAGGCCGGCGCTTCACCCCCTCGCTCCTCGGAGGGACAACTGAGGCCTGCTCGCCACTCTCCCAGCAGTCCCCAATGAGACTGAACCCCAACTGCCCATGGCGCCCACCTGCTTTTCGACATGCCCTCTGTTGGCTTCTCTCTCTTCCCCTCTAACTTCTTGATTTGTCTCCCTATACTTCTGGAAGTCACCTCCCAGGTAAACTGTTTTCACTCAAATCCCTGGCTCGGGGTCTACTTTTGGGAGACCCAACGAAACAACCATTTCTGCCACTTGCCTGTTCTAGGACTTTGGATGAGTCATTTGATTTTCTGTGCCTCAGTTTCCTCATCTGTAAATGGGGACGATCTGTCACATTCGCAGCGGACCCATGTGGTTGGCACTGGGCAGGGTCTACCAAGTGACCCACGTGCTGGGCGCTGAGGGCCCACAGGGAAGAGCAGCCATAATCCCTCCCTGGAAGGACTCAATGAAGACCGTGGAGATGGTGGGTCCGAGTCCAGGCCATGGGGTTGGAAGATCTGGAATCGAACCCCAATGCCACATAGCCTCACTGCCATTCTGTGCCTCGGTTTACCATTCTATCAGGTGGCAAAAACAGCACCCATATCACAGGGCTCCTGTGGAAAGAAAGTGAGATCATGCAAGAGAAGCGGCCAGCATAGGGCCTGACACGCAGCACTCAACCACAGGAAGGCAGGCCAATGTCCTTTACGCAATGCATAAAGCACACAAAATGTGTCATTAAGAGAGAGGGAGAGAGTTGGTGCCCTAGAGAGGAAAGGAATCAGGTGGCCCAAGAGTGAGGGTGAGATGGAGAAAGCCCCTCAGGCCTCGAGCTGGACCCCCAAGAGGGTGTCGTGAGCCCTGAGGAAGACAGGGTAAGGCCCTCCACCATTTGCCCACGTGTAGCTCCCTGCCCTCCTTCCACCAGCCCACCCCAGCACCTTGCTCCCACAGCCTTCCCAGAGGGCTGCTGGGTTCCCCGGCCTTGCTCAGGATGTTCTGTTGCACACGTGCCCTCCCTCCCACCTAGAGCTGAAAGAAGCCCCTGAGTACCACCCTCAGTGAGCCCAGAATAGGCCGCGGGCGCTGGGCCAGCGGCATCGTGCTCCCCATGAGGCTTGCTTAAAACGCATCATCCTGGGCCTTGCCCCCTCCAGTTCTGCTTCAGTAGGTTAGAGACGGGGCCCAGAAAGACTGGGGGAGGACTTCTTGTGTCCCTGGTACACGCTCTATTATACATGGGAAAACTGAGACTCGGAGAGCGGACACAATGTTTAATTCCCAGTCCTGGCTCACCAAGCTTCCCCTCCCCGGTGGGGTGTCAGCACAGTCCCCTGGGGTCCTGCTGCAGGAGGGGGCCCATCTGGCAGCCCCCCACCCTTGTCTGGGGGCGAGGGTGAGAGCTCTGTGAGAGGCCGCCAGGTGTGTAGCCCCAAGACGCCTCCCAGAGGCTCTGCCAGCATCTGGCAGGTGGCAAGGCCAGGGTGCGGGGGCGGAGAGGGCCTGCCTTGAGTATTTCAATATTTGCTTTCTTACAGAATGGCATTCTTTGGAATATTAGCCAATTTGTATAGAATTAGTCAGTGCCTGCCCCCCACTCCCCGCCACGGGAAGATTCCAGGGAGGAGGAGTGTGTACCTGCACACGGATACCTTGGCAAGCCCCAGCGCACGGTCCCTGCCTGCCTGGGACAGGGAGAGGAGGCGGGCAGCAGCCAGGCAGGTGGGGACCCAGAGGCACGCGGGCAACCCGTGCCCTACGCAAACCAGGAGCTGCAGCCACCAGAAACCTTCTCCGGAGCAGCAGGGCGAGGCCACGGGTGCCCTGGCTGAACTCGCTCAGGGCCAGCCCTGGGACCCAGGTCCCCGTGGACCAGCCCAGGGGCCACAGGAGAGCGACATAGGAAAAGCCGAATTCTCTGCCTGATTACCAGAAAAAGCCCCAGAGGTTATACTAGGGCTCAATTCAAATCCCAGTGCTGCCACTTTTTAACTCGCTGTGTGACCTTGGATGAGACACCTCTCTGGACCTCACTTTCCCTCCTTTAAAACGGAAAGAATATAAGCGTCTGCCTGGCCGTGCAGGGGGCGTGCTTTGGACACCACGACGCGGCACGCACCTGCCAGCCGCCAAGGCCGTATGACCGGGGGCCTCGGCAGACAAGCCTTGTTCCCTCGGCCTAGAGTGATCCGCTTGTGTCGCCTCATCGACAAGCACTCGGTGAGCCCCGACTGGGTGAATAACTTGACAAAGTTATTCCTGCTTTCGGGGACCTGGTTTCTCCACTTAAACAATGGGCAGGTTAGAGGCTCTGACGGCCCTTCTCTGTGGAGAAAACACCATGCTGTGCCTCTAGGACCATCGTTCATGCAAAATTCTCTTACTCCAAAGAGAAAAGGTGAAGAGCAAGGAATTCTTGAGAGGACAATCTTAAGCAAAAGGAACGCACGTCTAAGAGCAAAATTAGGCACAAAGAATTTCAGTGTAGTGTACGACTAACGGTGAAATCCAAGGCCAGCGAGGATTCTTATCCCGCAAGCCAGCATCGCCGGCCGGGGTAGACTACCGCCTAAAAGCTGTAGGGCCTCGGCCAGATGATCAAACCTCTACACCCTTGGTCTCCTCACCTAGAAAAAGGGGGGTAATACTTTTGATTTCATGGGGGAGATTTTAGCGTTAAGAGAGATGACCTGATACTCAAACTGAGCAAGGTCACCACCCCCCAGGTTTTCTCCTTCATTCTTCCTTAATTAATGACCCGTTCCATGCCCACTCACTCACTGGGCATACAGGCACTGAGAGCCCACAGTGCACGGGCACTATCCCGGAAGTAGGAATTACCGAGGGCTGCAGCTGACAATTGGGATCTCAGGGCTCTCACACCCTGGTGGGAGGGCACAGACCAAGGAAAGGCCACAAATGAGACCAAGATGCAGGGTGACAGGACAGTATGACTGCGGGACCCCTGGGAAGGTCTCTCGGGGGAGGTGACATATGAGCTGAGGCCAGGGAACAAGCAAGCACAGCCATATGGGGATCAGGGCAGAAGGAGTCCAAGCAGAGGGAAAGCCTGTGCAAAGGGCCTAAGGCAGGGATCTACTCGGTGAGTTTCAGGAACAGAAAGGCCCAGGTGGTTGGAGCTTATCAACGGGTGATGAGGTTAAAGCAGAAAGGGCCTTGGAGGCCATGGCGCCCAGGTCTCCATTCTCTCCAGCAACCCTTCACCCAGTTCTCTGATGGCACAACAAAGCCCAGGACCCAGTAGGCGGAGACCACATTCCTTCGAGGAAGCAGGCCAATCTGTTTGGATTCTCTCACGGCCGTTTTAATTTTTCCTGAACCTGTGAAAGCCCTCAAGTCTTTTTTTCTCCAAGGGTGAAGAGCACCCTCTGGGGAGGGGTGAGGTCCTGATGAGTTCCCTCCTAGGAGCAGGGAGGCTGCGGGCAGGAATGTGGGCCCCTCCGGGAGCCTTTCAGGCCAAAGTCAGAGCTTGAAAAGGTTCAGCCCCACGGGTGGGGATTAGACAGGCTGCAGGGAAGGCCTGGGATTATGGCAAATCCCTCAGGCACAAAGCCAAGCAGGGCTCCCCCTGCCCTCGCTGGTGCCCTGGGAAGCCCCCTCAACTGACCCCAACGCCGGCTGGGGGCTGAGTCTTTGTCCCTTCCTGTCCATCAGCACAGGGGACCGTGGAGGTAAGACCCTAGGCCAGAGCCCTGGGGAGTGGGAGGTCCCAACACAGCCACCCCACTCCTTCTACCCACCCCCCCAACCCTGCATCCCGAATGCTGGCCCTCTCTGCTCTGGCTGCTGGGAGGTGGCCAGCCTGCAGCCCCTCCCCCACCAATACACCATGAACAGCCAGATATGACCCCTGATGGGACTGGCCGATCCACCCTGTGCCCTACACACGTCCCATTCCAAACTGGTGGGGCGTTTTTGGTTTTGTTTTGTTTTTTTACTTTTGACTGTGGTCTAATATACAAAAACTTGGATAAGCCATAAAAGTACAGCTCGGTCAGATTTCAAAAACTGAATACCTCCATGTAAGCAGCCCCCAGATGGAGAAATCTAAGCAACCCCCAAGAAACCCAATCTTCAAGCCCCCTTCAGGTCCCTGCCCCACCCCTGCCCAACAGTAACCATTATCTTGACTTCTTTCACTGTAGATTAGTTTAGTCTGCTATTGTACTTTGTCTGAATGGGGTCCCACAGAGCGCGTTCTCTTTGGCCCAGCTTCTTTCACTCATCATGTCTATGAAAGTCACCCACATTGCTGCCCACGGTGATGTTTCACCCCTTCGCATTACTGTGTCATAATCTATCGTTCAAATACACCACCGTCTGCTACTCCACCTGCGCTAAAGCAGCTACCGCCAAAATAAGTGTATTAGTTACTGGTTGCCGCATAACAAGTTACCCCCCAACGGAGCAGCTAGAAGGAACAGTAAACATCCATTATCTCGCAGTTTCTATGGGTCGCAAATTCAAAAGCAGTTTAGCTGAGGGATTCTGGCTGAGCATCTCTTACTAGGTAGCCGTCTAGATGGATGTCAGGGAGGGATGCACTCACCTGAAGGCTTGACTGGCGCCAAGAGATCCGCTTCCAAAATGGCGCACTCATGTGGCCATTGACAGGAGGCCTCAATCCCCATAGGACACCATGAGTCTCCTCACGACATGGCAGCTGACTTCCTCCAGAGCGAGCGCTGTGGAAGAGGGCAAAGAGGTCACTGCGATGCCCACACTTAAGGAGAGCAGAACTAGACATCTCTCGAAGGGAAGAATACCAAAGAACTTACGAGCATATCTTAAAAACTACCGTAACAGGCAATAATAACTCCTTTTGCACCAAGTTCAGTGTCCCCATTCCTGGGGAAGGAAGCCAACATTTCCCCTCCCTATTCCCTGCCCACCTCCCCCTGCTTAGTCAGCACCCAAGAGACATAGAGCCAGCTTCTGGTGTCAGCTTGGTCAAGAGCCTCTCTGAGCCCCGAGTTCCTTCTCTAAGAAACAGAGATAACAGTAGTGCCCACTTTGAGGCCATTCGGAGGACTGAATTCCATCCGGAGAAGTCCCCTCCCTGAATTCCATTCCCTCATGGCACTTGTTTTATTAATTCTTGGTGTGAAATCGAGCCAAAAGCTTTAAGAAGGTTCCAAATAAGTCAGGCAAATCTTACGGAAACCTCATCATCTCCCCCTCCTTCCCCAAGGGCAGAGGTGCAGACTGACATGTTCAGGGATCCCGCCCATTATCATGCTTCTGGTCAACTCACCTGCTGCGGGGCTGAGATCCCAGGTACGTGGGACCCGTGCTCCCCTTGGGACTCTGCCCGCACCCAGGTCCCAGCCTGGCCATCCCCCGCTCAGTTCCTCCCCTCAACGCCACGCCCAGCACCACACAGATGTTGCCGATGGCTGCAAAAGCATCCTCACGGGGCTGACCTACAGACAGAGAAGACAAACCCAAACAACTCAGTCATCAGTTCAGGTTGTGAGAGTCCCTTCAATGACCGTGACAGCTTAACCCCCCGCCATCAGGCCCCTGGTACTGCCAAGGAGGGGAGGGCATCTGATGCCAGGCTCTGGGGGGTGAAGCCCAGGGAGGCAAGGCTGGCATCGAGAAGAGCCCTCGTGGCTGGAATTCAGAGTCATCGATCATAGTGCCACCTGGGGCTAGAGGGGTGGCAGGGCCCAGAACCCCACGCTGTCGGCTCAGGGCTCTGGGCTCTATCCCGAGAGTGGTGGCGGCAGCGGCTGAGTTTCAGGCCAAGAAATAACATGATCCATTTTGTGTTTTTCAAAGTGAGGAACACAGTCTTCAGTGTGTTCCTGGTTGCACTCTGATTCCTGGTCGTCCCTGCTCAGCCGAGGAGATGGGCACTGCAAAAGAAGCTGTTTCTTGACCATTTCCTGGCTGTGTGACCTAAGGCAGGTTGCTTCCCTGCTCTGTGCCTTGGTTTCCCCGGCAGGTAAGATCCACCCTCCAGGGTTTCAGGTGACAGATGACGGAAGGACACCGAGCACCTGCCTTGGTGCCTGGCAAAATGGATGATGTCTTGGCAGCACCCCACCCCACTTGTCCCCTCTAGCCCATCCCCAGAGGTTCCCAGGCATCCTAATGCATTACTCTTCCAAGGCACTGGCAAGGTGGCTCCCGTGCCCTTCCTGCACCCCTTACCCTCTTGGCCTTCCTGGGTCACCCACCCTCTTCACCCAACTCTACGAGACTGACAGTGAAGGCACAATGTGAATTTCAACCAGCTGCCTCCAAGCACATCCGCCAAGAGGTGGAGGGAGGTCGTTACTGTAAATAACTGTGGCCAATTACTATTGCTATCGTGCTTTAGCAATATCGTGCTGGGATTGGTACTGGGCACTGTGCAAGCACTTTGTGTGTGTGTGTATGCACACACACACACACACACGCGCACCTCTATCCTCAAAATAATCTGGAGACTGGAGCATTATTTAAATCCCTTTCAGGTGAAGAAACCAAGTCTCTGGGAGACACATCATTTGCTCAAGTTCACATAATGAGACTCAAGCCCAGACTCAAGCTCACATACACATGCTCACACACACGCTTTCCTTCCCGTGGCCACGTAGTTGCTGCGACCAACACTTCTGTAGGCCGCTATTCTACTAAACGCTTACTATGTCCCTGATTTCATTTAAGCCCCACCACAGCCCTGTTAGAAAGACCCTGCATCACTGCCATTTTGCAGATGGAGAAAGTAAGTCCCTGAGGGTTGGAGTCACACGTCCAAGGTCACTCCGCAGATCCAGTGTTTGCATAGGGTCCTTCCGATTATGCTGGAGACTGCTTATGGAGATCGGTTCCTTCGGCCCAGGCCACACCACTGGGAGTCTTCGCACACCTCCACAGCTACGTCACGTGGAGCTCAGAGTCCACGAGTGGGGTCCATTAGCACTTCCCCTCCATGTCTTGTGGTGACTTGGCTGGAACCCCCAAAGGCCCTGGACTTGATTGACACAGCCTTATCTTACCTGGCCTCTGGGGCTCTCGCTGCCCACGAGGCCCCCACCCTCAGGTTCCCGGGCCCCAGGCTCTTCTTTTCTTCTTTCACTCTGAGCCAAGCAGGTTAAAAACACGCCAAAAATGAGCCCCCTCTCGCTTTAGTGCACTCACATAATGTGTGGCAAAGAAGGCTGCATTAATCGTTCAGGACCCACATTTTTCAGTGACATTAATCTCTAGCCGGAAAAGCCTCTCTGGACGGTTCTTTTCAGTCTGAAGGCACTTAACGTTGGCCAGGGGAGCATAAGGGGCCCGCCTGGAATTCCTCTCTAACTCCCAAACACCACACCCACCAACCCAGCCTGGCCAGCTTCCCTGGTTATGGTAGGGTGGGTGAGATGCCTGCAGGGGATGCGGGGGGACAGAGGGAGGGCCGGGTGGCGAGTGAGCCGTGGGTGTGCCGCGGTGTGTATGCACGAAGGTAAGAAAGGCTGAGTTGTAGCCATGCTTGTTCTGTGAGCAGGGCATGTGCCTTCACACCCCCACATCTGCCCATTCAGAGGAACGATCAGTGTATGTGTGCGCTGGGACATGCACACACCAGTGACCAAGACACCTGGGTGTAAACGTGTGTGTGTGTGATTGAAAGTGTGTGCATGAGCTCCAGTCAAGGGCAAGCGCCGGTGTGTACAGAGCCATTAAAAAATATCTGCAAGAAAAATGCAGCTATGCACATGAGTCGAGCTGTGTGGGACACTCCTCAGGTGCATGTGTGATTTCTGGGTGCACATGTAGTCGTGAGCAGGATGTGTGCAAGCGTGTGTTTGTGAAGCATGCCAGATGTGAGCTGGCGAGGGCACATGGGACTCTGAGGGTGCGCCAGTGTCGGGGAGGTGGTGGCCAGGTCTGCGGTGGGTCGGGGGACTTGGTGCCCCTCATGGAGGCACACAGTGCATGCTGACAGACACTGCCTGAGCTCTCACCCCGGTCTGGTCATCATGTCTGGCGGGGGTCAGGGGGACAATGCTGAATACGGGGGTGGTGTCTTGGAGCCCAGGGGGACTCTTTCCCAGAGCTCATTGTCTCTCCCCAACTCCACATTCAGCAACTTCCTGCTGGTAGCTTGAAATTGACAATGGAGGAGAATTTACACCGTGGAAATTGACACAACACCAAAGCAGGCCTTTCTTGACCCTGAAAGTCTGTCGTGAAACATCTGTAGCACACCGCTGGATAAGACGACACCGTGCCTCCCCAGTCCAACAGCATCCGTGTGTGCCGATGTTCTTGTACATGATGAGCGTGTCCCTCAGTAACTCCAAAAGTGACCCCAAAGTAACTCCAAAGCTGTGCGCGACCAGCACACAAAATGAGCAAATATTCAGAGAAGAGGGAGCAAGAGGAGGATCCAGGAAGCTTGAAGGACACCAGTTTGCCACGCTCCCGTGGGTGGGTCTCTTTCTATCGTAGGGGCTATTTGTGAAATTCTCCAAAAATAAAAACAACCACCAAGGAAAAAACTTTAGTTCGTAAACATGAAAACTGCCACGATCCTCTCTCAACACTGAACACTGTCACACCAAACTGACAGGGTCACTGGGCTGTAAAGGATGACGCTGGGTTCTGAGTCCCTCTGGTCCGGCTCCAGAGCCCTCACTCATTGCCATACTGGCGACAAGTGAGTAAGGAAGACAGAAGGCCTTACCAGAGAGGTAGGAGGGAAACAGGAGCATGCTGGGCCACCCAAGCCAAGACGAGAAGGAGTTTTAAGAAGCAAATGACCTGCCAGGGAAGTCCTTTTCTCCCCTTTACACAGGAGGACCCAGAGACTCTGGGAAGTCACTGTCATACAGCTAGTCCGGGCTCAAACCCAAGAAGGCCTCAGGCCAGAACACCCAGGAGAGGGTTGGGGCAAGAAAGAGGACTCCAGACTCTTCTTCTTAGCTTCCCAAAGCCCCAACCCACAGGCCCAAGTTCTCTGGTCTCCTCTGACCTTGGTCACCAGTCCAGCTGCCCAGTCACACTGACCATGACCCATAACCAGGCGGGACTCAAGCTCAGGAGGCCTCTTTGGGAACATCAGCCCCCGCCAGCTCCCAGGGAGCTAAGCACCCAGGGAGCCAGGTGGCCCTGGGGAGAGGCCACTGAAACCCCCATTCCCTGGCAGCCCCACTCCCCTCGGCCGCCATTGATCTCCCTAGCGGGATGACATCAAGGGATGTTTTTAATAAGAGGGCAGGAGGCCTTGGGAGCTGGCCGAGCTGAGGCAGTGCCGGGCAATTAATCACCCGGTTGAGAAGCCACAGCCATGGGTAACTGGATCCCTAGAGAGCTGTCAGGCACACCCTGCCTTTCATCTCTGCCCATGGCCACTCTGCGTGGGCTCTCCGTGCATCCTCATTAACTCTGGGCCCCAGGGAACCAGGCAGGCGTGGGGGGGGGGGTGTCTGTGTGTGTGTGTGTGTGGACCCTTCTCAGTGTGCATGAATGTACTGATGAACACATGTGCACGTGCACAGGTGTGGGTCACTGCATGTGTGGGCCTGGTTCCCTGCCCATGCGTGTGAGACACACCAGCGCACTGGCTTTGACTCAAACAGATCTGGCTTCAGGTTTATGGCCCACCTCTCTCTAGCTGGGTCACCCTGAGCAAGTTACTTCACCTTTGTGAGCCTCCATTTTTTCATCTGTAAACTGAGGATCGTAATAGTGACAGTAACTACCACACGTGCTTGTGGGGATCAAGCAATACTATTCATATAGAAGCATCTGGAACTTAGTACATGTTTACTAACCACTCGTTCTTATCCCTATTACACACGGAAGGGTGTACACATCTGAGTGGCAGGCAGAATTCTAAGAATGATTCCCAATAACCTTAGCACAATCCACCAACCTTTGAGTGGGGGTAGAGCCTGGGTATGGGGGGAAATATCGTGCCCCTGGTTATGTTCCATCCTATAGCACAAGGGAGATGATCCAAGTAGCCCAATCTAATCAGATGAACCCTTTAAAAGTTGAGTTTGGAGGCACCTGGGTGGCTCAGTGGGTTAAAGCCTCTGCCTTCGGCTCAGGTCATGATCTCAGGGTCCTGGGATCGAGCCCTACATCGGGCTCTCTGCTCAGCGGGGAGCCTGCTTCCCCCTCTCTCTCTGCCTGCCTCTCTGCCTACTTGTGATCTCCCTCTGTCAAATAAATGAAATCTTTTAAAAAATAAATAAATAAAAGCTGGGTTTGCTCCAGCTGCTAGGCAGAAGTCAGAGCAATTTGAGTCATAAGAAGGACTGACCCAGGGAGCAAACTTCTCTGGTGCTGAGTTGGAGGGGGCCGCCCAAGAGTGACCCCTGGGAGCTAAGAGTGACCCCTGTCCATAGCCAGCAAGAAGATGGGGGTCTCAGTCCTACAGCTACAAGAATTCTCAAAAACTGAATTCAGCCAAAACCCTGAATGAGCACGAAGATCAGTTTTCTGAAGAACCTCTAGACAGAAGCCCAGCCCAGCTGACACCTTGATTTCAGGCTTAGGAGTCCAGAGGAAAGAAGCCAGCCAAGTCCATGCCGACCTCTGACCTCTCAGGTCAAGGTGCCACTAGTAGGAATTTGTTCGCTCTGGGAGCATCCAAGGAGATTCCCTGGGGGCCCCGGTAACTCGCAGTGACACATACATGTCTGCGTTGGGCTCTGGCCGACACCTGGTCTAGGGCGAAAAGTGAGGTATAGAGCAGGCGGAGAGGCCTCAGTTTGCTCACCTGAACAATGGGACACCACCCCCAGCGCCACCCTCATCACAAGGACAGCCTGACTGAACCCACGGACAGCGTGGAAAAGCACGTTGGAGGGTCGGAAGAGCTGCCCGGCAGCCGGGGAGGTGGTGGCCCACCCCGAGTCAGCCGCCAGGCTCAGGCCGGCTGGTCAGCCTCGACCCACACCAGGGCCCCTTGCTCTGGGCAGCACCCGCTCTGCCCCCGCCCCTCTCAGCCACCCAAATCTTTTCAGTCACCTCCTCCCCCCCGCCCCTGCCTGTGGTCCAGTTCCTGAGTCTCCCGGGGAGGTCGGCATGGCCTCCGCCCAGCATCCCTGCCTCCGGCCCCTCGAACTCAGCCGCCGCGCCCCAGCTCCCAGCCCGTGCAGCACTCCCAGTGTTCTTGAGGCAAAGCCTAAACTCCCCTCTGAAGATGGAGAATCATTCTCATTTTGCCAAAACAAGAAAAGAATAATGCTTTAATTTGTAGTTCCCTGATTCTAGTAAGTTCAAGCAGCTTGGCATGCATTTATGCTCCTATTCCCCTCTTAGCCAGCTAAGTCCTACTGGGTTTTAAATTTCTTAAGTATTCCAGTTTTAATTTTTTAAAGATCTCATTCATTACCTGAGGAAGAGAAAGGGCGAGAGAGAGAACAAGCAGGGCGAATGGCAGAGAGAAGAAGCAGGCTCCCTGCTGAGCCAGGAGCTCGATGCGGGGCTCGATCCCGGGCTCGATCCCAGGACCCTGGGATCGTGACCTGAGCCAAAGGCAGATGCTTAACCAACTGAGCCACCCAGGAACCCAGTATTCCAGTTTTTAAAAAGTACCACTTGCACATGGGTCCAAATTCAAAAGGGGTAACAAGGCAAACACTAGAGAGGGTCGGTTTCCCTCCAGCCGCTGTCCCCGCCGTCCAGCTCATCTCTCCACGGGAGCTGCTCTTACTGGCCTTTGGTGTGTCCACTCGGATTTATTCTAGACATACACCAGCAAATACATACACACGTTCTTTTTTATACAGCTAATCGCATATCATACCTAATTGATCTCAGCTACCGATACACGCCGACTGTGGTCCCCCTCTTGGAACATGAAGAACTGCCTCCTTTCTTGTCAATGGGGGCATAAGGTTCCAATGGAGCAGGTGACATAACCCCTCTCCTCCTGGTAGGCTTGTAGGCTGCTTCTGATAGCTTACATCCCTGAAATGTCACTCACACACAAGCGTTGAGTTTATTTCTGAGAAACGCTCCTAGCAGACTGCTGGGTCAGAAGCAAAGACATCGCCAAGTTGTCTTCCAAGTTGTTGTGAAATAATCTGCATTTCCACCAGCATTTTAGGAGCACTCTGGTTTCTCTGTACACTGGCTAAGCCAGTGATTTATCCAATTTCATAACCTTCATCTGATAAGTGAAAAATGACATCACACTATGGTTTTATTACACAATTTTCTCATTTTGAGTAAGGTTGACCATCTTTTCAGTCTTTCCTGAGACCACTGTTTTCCTTCTCTGTGAATGGTCTATTCATATACCTCACCCGTTTTTTACTGAGTTGTCAGCCCTTCATTATTGATTTACAAGAGCTCTTCATATAGGAAGGAAATCAGCCCCAGAGAAATTCAAACGATGACTTAAATTACTTAAATAGTTCCTTAAATGTTGGCCCTTGTGAAAGCATCTAGGCCTAGGGACTTTG
This sequence comes from Procyon lotor, assembly GCA_028646535.1. Taxonomy (NCBI): domain Eukaryota; kingdom Metazoa; phylum Chordata; class Mammalia; order Carnivora; family Procyonidae; genus Procyon; species Procyon lotor. Next base: position 13,465,249 of record CM053606.1, on the reverse strand, counting down.
GGGGGAGTAAGTATCCCTTTTTCTTCTATGATTATTGGTCTGTTTATATTTTTGTACCTAAATGTACTTCTAGGTATATTTTTATAGCTTATATTTTCTTTAATTGTCCATTTCAGGGGTGCCTGGGTGTCTCAGTCAGTGAGCATCCAACTCTTGGTTTCTTTCAGCTTTGGTCATGATCTCAGGGTTGTAAGATCGAGCCCCATGTCAGGCTCCATGCTTGGCATGGTCTACCTGAGATCTTTTCCCTCTCCTTCTGCCTCTTCCCCTGCTCTCTCTCTCTCTCTGTGTGTGTCAAATAAAAAATAAACAAATAAATAAGTAAAAAGAATTACCCATTTCATCGAAGTTCTTAAGTATATTTCCATATTCTGTTGATTTCCTCTGAAATTGGGGTTATTCACCTGTAACCATTTATTTTATGAATTTATGCTTTTTCCATTTTTTTCTGGATTAGATTACCTAACATCTATTTTACTTGGCTCTTGAAAAAGTAATCTTTATTAGTTCTAGCGTTTTCCTGACTTCTACTTCATTTACATCCACTTTTATCTTCGTAAATTTTTCCCTGTGATTTCTTTAGGTTTATTTAGTGTCATGCCCCAAACTTCTTAGGTTGGGTACTTAATTTATAGAACTTTCAATCTTTATTATTTATTAATAAAAGTATTTAGAACTAAGAACTTTTCTCTTATTATAATTATCTCAGTTTTCTAGGCTTCTGTAATCTGTTCTGATTTCCTTTTTGATGTGAGAGATGTTTAAGAGAGAGTAGGAGAAACTTACCTCTTGTCAATTTCTTGTGTTAAATTGTGAACAGTGACCGTTATTAGGAGTAACGAAAGAATTAGTTTACTTTTATTCCTTTCTCTTCCCCTCCCTGACCCAAATTAGTTGTTTTACATTTCTTACCGTTTACCTTCATATCTGTGGTATAATTATGTCTATTATCTTATTTTTCATATTTAAATTATGTCTTTTTCCCTCCGGCTACAAAAGATGAGGAAATCTGAATATTACTGTTACTTTGCACCTTCTCTCCCCCTTTCCCTCCAGTATCTGTCTGTTATGTAACTTCTACACAATCTCGTTCAATTCTCCCTGTTTCAATCTGTTCCATAATCATAACCCTCACCTTGGTTTTAGTCTTAGACTTGGAAACAGATGAATTCCATTCCCCATCAGTCTGCAGTCCTTTTCCCATCGTGTTTCCTTGCCAAGTTCATCTTTAAGAAGGGCATCATGGACGTTTATTCCTGGAGTTCTCATATATTAAAAAACCAAGACTGATTTCCGGAGAGCTCAGCTTGGGAAGGGCTGGTGGAGTCCGACTGCCTGATCATACAGATGGGGAAGCTGAGACCAGCAATCCCAGCAATGGCCCGAGTCACCAGGCCAGTGCCAGGGACCGAGACGGGATAAGAGCCCGCACAGCCTGCTGCCCTGAAGGGGCCTTCCCCTCCAGCCTGCTCTCACCCTCTGTCCTCCTGATTTCTAGGGGATGGAATAGGGGATGGAAAGGTAGGTAGGGCCCCCTGACTTGCGGCAGAGACCCTTTTCCGCTAGTCCCCTGGAATCTCACCTGGGACTCGTGGGAAGTAACTGGCAGGAGCATTCTTACCCACACCAACCCCCCCCCAAAAGGATTAGCGGCCATGGCTGGGCCCCTGGTGGCACAACCTCCCAGGAGAGGGGGAAAGTGTGAGCTCATCCCTGCCGCCACCGCCGCCAGGCAGAACGGGTGGGGTGAGGGGCTCCACCTGTTCCCGATAATCTCTCTAATCCAGCCCATAATTATTCTTTATTAACGGAGGCCGCTGCCTTCGTTACGCGCTGAAAGGAGGGCGTCAGGAGTGAAGACACAAGGATCAAAAGCTGGTCACATTTTCCGAAGGGGTTTATTTGCCATGACCAAAATAACCTCACTAGGGGATGGCCGAGTTCCTGTCTCGACCCATCCTGGTGCCCAGCGTGGGAGCTCCAGGCCCCCACACCTCCCTGGCGGGCCCAGAAGTCCCTGCCTGACTGCACGGCCCACCAGTCTTCCTTCATTCACGCACCCACTGGGAGCGCAGTTAACACAGGCCTCATACTGGGCTTTGCAGATACACAGTAAATAACCTATGGTCCTGGCCTCCACGGACTCCGCGGCCACCAGGGAAGGGGGCGAGTACCACTGTGATGACCATGCAGGCTGCTCAGTGCCACACGGGGGAGGACAGGCAGCTGTGGGGGCTGGGCCAGTCCTAGGCCAGCCTCGGGAATGGGGTGGGAGAAGCCTTCCTGGAGAGAGAGACATTGGAACCCCGTTTTAAAGTAAGCTAGAAGTTCCCCAGTGCACACGGTAAGCAAAGGCCATCCCATGGAAGGAAGAATAAGCTACGACAAAGCTGAACTGCAATTCGGTGTGGCCAGAGCAAAGGTTGAAGAGGGAGAAGAGTCTGGTTGGGGCTGGAGGGGGGCAGGGCCGGACCACAAAGGAACTGGGGTCCTAGGGAGCACTGAAGGTTTTAGGTGGGAAGGTGATATGGTCAGATCGTCTTTAGGAAGATCCTTTTGGCTGCAGACTAGAGACTAGAGCGGGGGATGCTTCAGGCTGCAAGGTGTCCGTGGGGACACTTGCCAAGGGCCCAGGCGAGATCCAAACATGGAGTTTGGAACCTGAGAAGTAACAACAGGGGTAGAGAAAGGAGGCAGAATGGGGGCATCAGGCAATGGGGACGTGACCCCTCCGACCCTAGTGGCCGTGATATCCGTGGGCCTGTGGTCCCAAGGGACAAGAATGGTTCCTAGGCCCTTTGTGTCCTCAACCTTGTCACCACCACTCTACATTCAGCCTGGCACTCCATTTATGGGAAACCAGAGGCCTGGGGACACCCCCCCCACCCAGAGGCCCCCCACAGCCTGGGGAGATGAGGCGTAGGGACCAGAGACCGTGAAGCCCAAACTGCCGGCTCTCTGGCCTGCCCAGCCCCCCCCCCCCTCGCCCCCCGCCCTCTCCTACAGACAAACCTCGTCGTTCACTGCCTGCTCATGTTCTTCCCAACCTGCCCATCCTGACCCATGTCCTGCCCACGGTCCCGTCCAGGTCCCACTGGTAGGCTGGCGTGCAGACCCGTGCCCAGAAGCCCTGTCCCCCAGCCCGTCTCCCTGCCTCCCCGCCTCCTTCACCTTTCCTGCTTCCATCACCAGTGGCTTCATTCTGCATCCCCCCCATCCCAGTGGGAGTCGCAGCTGCAGCTTGGGGCCTTCTCTCTCTGGTCCTCTCTGCCGCTTTCTCTGTCCCCCTGCATTCCCCCTTTCTCACTCCGCACCTAGCCCCCTCCCAGGACTCACACGACTCATGACCCCGTCATTCGAACCGACACTGGGCACCGAGTATGAGCCGGGCCCCGGGCTCGACGCCGGGGATTGCAGAGATGGACACGAGACTGCAGCTCTGGCCCTCGCCGTCCTCTGCCACTCCCGCTCCCGCAGACAAGAGGGGGCAGTGCGGTGCTAGAAGCGGTGCTAGAAGGGAGACCAGAGGGGTCAGATCGGGCTCTGGCTCGGGCCGGGCTCTGTGCGGCGGCCGTCCCATCCGAGCCCCCCAACACTTCATTCCAGCAGCCAGCAGAGGGTTTGGAGCTGGGGACCAGGGTCAGAGATGAGGGCAACCCGCTCTCCGCCCTCAGGAGTTCCCGGCCTGGTTGGCACGTGGAAACTGCGTGGCCATGCGCACACAGAGCCAGGGGCTCTGCAGTGCCAGCTCGTGCGGGGACTGCAGGAGCCTGGGAGGGCACAAGAGGGGATCTGAAGTCAGGGAGGCTGGGCTCCATCCACACGGCTGGCCTTGGCGGGCCACCCACCTCTCCCACCCTCTGCTGCAGCATCCGTGCAATGGGGGTAGCCTCCATCCCCGAGGTTAATACATGTGAGATAAACAACATACGGGTCAAAGTACCCAAACGTGGTTTAGCAAAGAACCAGGTGTGAGTGCACACTCAATAAAGCACACTCATTATAGCTCTCATCGCTATTATTCCCTCTGGGCTTCGCAACAGTAGGAAGAGCCGTTTCTGGTCCCAGTCGGGCCACCCTCTGGCCGTGTACCCCCGAGTCCCTCCCTTGCCCTGCCACTGTTTTTGCTGCGAGGGGGTTCAGACGAAGCTTCCCGCCCGCCCTGAGCCCTGAGATCTGAAGGGAAGGCCTCCTCCTCCTGACCGCCTCTCTCCTGTCGCTGCGTTCCCTTTACTCCAGCCACTCCGGCCTCCTTGCTCTTCCTCAAACTCCCCAGCCAGGCTCCGGCCTTGAAGCTTTTCCAGCTGCCGCCTGTGCCCAGAACCACCTCCTGCCCGCCTGCCCTGCCTGCGTGGCTCGCCGGCTCCCCAAATGCCACCTCCTCAGAGTGGCCTTCCCTGACTGCTATCGTTCCTCGCTCCATCTTCCTCAGCGCACTTATCCAAACCTGATGTGTATGATCTGTGGACGCCCCCTCTCACTAGAATGCCAGCTCTCCGAGACGGGACAGTGTCTTTCTGGTCCACAGCGGGACCCCATGTGGGTGACTGGCCACACCTGACATTCAACACACAAATAAGGACTAGGGCGCGCTTGAAGTTCTGGAAAAGCAGTGCACATGGCGGGGGGCGGGTGGTGGTGAGAATTCTCCAGAACACCCTGGATGCCAGCTCCCGGCAGCCCCAACACTCCAGGACTCACCTGCTGAGCCTTCTCACAGCCTGGAAAAGCACAAAGCTCTCTCCATCCCCGCTGGGCACATGCCCCCTGCCCTTGGGGTCATGGACCTGAGACGACCACCCCCGGCCCCAAAACCCTCAGATGTTTCCAGGTCAGGCAGGAGAGGAGGGGGTGGCGGTCTCTGGGCCCCGTCCTTTGTCCTGGGCCCCAGCAGAATTTAATTCCAAGGTTCAAAGCGCCTTTGCCCCTTCCCAGATAAAAGGCCGCTCAGCCGGAGAGAAGAACTAGTTAATAGACGACAGGAGGGGGGCTCTGGACAGGCGGGCCCACCACCGCCCTCTGCCCACACCCTCGGCAGTGAATGCTCTCAGCCCTCTGCCGCCGTTCCGGCCCGCTGCCCCACAAGAAAAGCCCATTAATTTAACACTAATAGGATTTTCAATTTGTCACAATCCTTGGAGATCCTGGGGAGGTGGCAGTGGGGTGGGGGGGATTCATATCAAGTCTGTGTTAAAGAGAATCTTTGTAGGGAGACCGGGCTGGCCCCAAGACAGTTCCCTACCACCCCAGGGCCCTCGGGCCAGCCACAGCCCCTCCTGGCCTCAGTTTCCTCAGTGGAAAGCAAGTTAATAAGACCTACTTCGCAAGGAAGCTGCAAGGATTAAGTGAGATTAGGAAGGAATAACATCCATCAAAGGCTGCCTGGCCGGTAGTAGGCGCTCTGTAGATGTGGCCCTCTCCCAGATCTGCCCCCCAGCCCCCACCCCCACTTCCCGGGCTGCCCAGGGCTGGAGATGTGCCCCCCACCGCCCGCCCCACCCAGGTCGGGTGATGGTTTCAGCCAAACACCCCTGGGGGTGGGGGGAGGTGTCTGGGAGCCCGTGGCCTTTTCATCCTCAGTGGGATCAGTGTCCTGAATTCCTCCTTGTTCGAGGAGAGCCGAGGATTTGGAGCTTCCAAACACAGCAGCCCAATCGGGAGGCCCCAGCCCGTGCCAACCAGCTGCGTCTCTGCTACAGCTAAGAACACAGCGCACCAGCTGCCCGAGCCCTGCTCTCGGGGCGAATTCCTCCTGGATCAGGAGATGCCAGACAGCGGGGACTGCGTCTGTGTCGCCCCTGGCCGTGGGCTCAGCTCGGCACTTCCCCCAGTCTGAAAGTGAGGGGCACCCCGGCACAGGGACGGGGAAGGGGCTGGGGGGCGGGGGACATGTCTGTCGCTGCAGCTGATGAGAGACTGAGGTGGCCATGGGGAAATTGCTGCCCTCCTTCCGGGGCGCCCAAAGCCAGCGGACAAGCACACCTGGCTGGGCCCCACGCCTGGCTCAGAGCCATGCACCCCGGGTTTGCTGCGGCCGCCGCCACCAAGAGAGAGGTGGGGAAGGAGGACGCAGGAGCTTAGCCCCCTCCCAAGCCTGGCTCTGGGCAGCTGCTCCCTCAGCAAAGCCCTCAAGACGGGACGGGACAGCCCTGGGGCTGGGGCGCTGCGGCCGGCGCCACCTGTGGTCCCCATTTGCTTTTGCCTCCATCCAGGCCCCGACCATAATCTACAGCGTCCCGAGTCCCCCGCAGCACGTGGTCCCAAGCCAGACGGAGATGGAAAGACATCACTGAGACAAAACTAAGAGTCGTGTCAATTACTCTATATTTCAGTCGCCACAGGCCTACTCAGGTGCAGAGAGACCATGTGTCTTGTGAATAAAAGAAACAGAAGTGGCAAACCGGTGTTTTTCATTTTAATGGTCGTGGGAGAAAGCCTGACGGGGACCCCCCATATGGGAACGGCCGGGAGCCTTCCCCAAGCCAGCATGAACGAACGTAGGTTCTCAGACCCAGAACGAAACGCTGGGTGGATGCCAGGGAAAGGGTTCTAGAAGGGAACGTGGTCCAAGTGCCACGGTGGGAAGACTGTGGGGGGTCACCGTGGGCTCCAGGCAGGGTTGTGGGAGGGCCGAGGAAGAGGGGAAGCCTACCAGTTACAGGGGGGATGAAATGCTGCCCGTGCCGCAGATGAACAAGGCAGGGGAAGGACCCCTCACCCCGGGGCCCAGGTGGCCCCACAAACTTTCCAGAACATCTTTGCATAGGCCTGGGTCCCATCCCGGGCTTGAGCTGCGAGCGTCTGGCTCCGTTCACAAATGGGAAGTGGAGCCCCAGGGAGTCAGCGGCAGCACATGCCCGGCAACAGAGGACGGTGTCACCATAGGCCAGAGTCCCCAGAGTACCCCCCACCCCAGCCACCAAGCAGGATTCAGAGTGTCCACCCACCACACCTGACTCCTCTGCAGGGGCTCCCCGAACTGCCAGCTGTCACACCAAGAATGACTCCCAGGGACCCAGCCAGCTTCCAACTACCCTCCTGTTTGGCTGTGTGAGCCTAGGGGAGTTGCTCACTCTCTCTGTGCTCTTTGTTCTCTGGGTGAAAAATGTGAAAGAGGAGGAGGATTAAGAAAAGTTTGCCTGTAGCGGTGATTGTCCTTTAGAAAAAAGCTTGGTGAGCCACATTCAGGACGATGAGAGCAGTCTATCCCTATAATGAAGAAATGGTGGTATTTATTTCATCAGGAAGGATTCTAAGGAGGGATGAAAGAGCGTGTGAGATCTGTCTCTCCTCTAATATCACAGCTACTTATTGAGCTTTTGCCCTAAGTCAGACCCCACTCCGGGGACACAGTGGAGAATCAGAGACACCCTCCCTCAAGGATCCAGACAAGTGAACAGGAACCTACGAGGGTGACAGAGGCTCTGCCCGGGGCCACCCGGGGGGTCAGGAGGCACAGAGAAGGGGGCTGGTCCGGGCAGTCAAGGAGTCTTTTAATAGGCGTGACCTCTATGCTACAGCTTGAACGATGAGCAAGAGACAGCCAAGCAAAGGGAGGGCGGTCAGAAGGATTAAGGTCTGGGCCTGACATGAGCAAGGACACGGGGCATCTTCCTCCATGACTCCCTCGCTTCTTAAATACCATGCAATACCTCTGCAGAAACGAGTGAAGGAAAAAGTACATGAACAAAAAGCGGAGGGGTTATAGATACATATTACATATTACAGAAAAAGCATTCAAATACCCAAAGAAAACAAAATAAAAAAAACTCCATGTGGACAGTGAGCACTTTCCATAAAGGGGAGCCCACCCTCTGGTTATCTCAGCCCCAAATGGAATGGCCCCAGACTTCGACTTCCGATTTCTTACACAATCCCTGGGAAGGAGACAATAGTCCCGTCTCCTCAGTCACCCAAGTGACCTCTGCTCCCACATCCAGGTCCCTTCCCGTCAAAAGCTGAGCACGTTCCCGTTTGTTGGTTCATTCAATAACATCTCTTGATTGTCAACCACGCGCCGGCCACATGGCATGGTCACTGGCTCAGACTTGGTGCTGCCCCTTGGGATGTCCTCCCACCTGGGCTGGTCCCCAGGATCACAGCAGGGACCTGGCAGCACCCGGGCGGGTGGCGGGCCACCGGGGTCTTCCCAGTAAGTCACCAGTCACGGGCAGGATCAGGCCTGCGAAGGAACATTCCTCCTCGGCTCTCCCGCCCAAACTCGTGGCCAAAGGCAAGGCACACGCATGGCTGAAATCCCATCAATGGCACCCAGCCAACTGGCTGCCACTTGCGTATTTGGCTTGGAACAGGAAATACATTTTTCTCCTATTTATACTGCTGACCTCAGGAATAAACTAATTACTGCTGCAAAGCTGCATTCCCACACTGGCCGGCTCACATCTATAACCCCTGCTGCAGACCACAGCAGAGGAGAGGCCAGGGAGCCTGTAGCTCTGGGGTCTTGGGCCCATCAGCCACACCTGCCCTGTTTCCTCTGTCTGTGGGGGAAGAGGAATTCAGCCCACAAGTCGCCGTTGCTTCTTCCCTTTGCCTGGAGCTGCTCCTGTCTCCAAGTCTCGGGGTCTTGCTCCGCACAATGGAGGTGTGGTAATGCTGAACTCCAGGGACTATCATTTGGAGTGAATGACACCCTGTCTGAGCAAAGCTTTGTGTAAACGGGATTACCCCAGAAGACCCACCGGCCTGCACGGCCGAGTCCCAGAGGGCAGCTCGGCTCAGGCAGGCCCCACACCTGGGCCAGCGGCGGGGACGGCACCCACATGTGCTGTGGACTCCACCACCGGCCTCACGGTGCTCACACTGCGGCCCAAGGCGAACAGATCAGCTTCACAAACCGCTATTTGGACACAGGCACGCAGGACACCATGCAAGAGGAGCCGGGAAATAGAAGCCGAATGAATGAGTGAAAAATGAATACAAAGATGGCTTAAGTCATGATACTATTTTAACGGACTATTTTTTTTAATGTACTGCTGTGTTGAGCAACTATTTGGCTCAGGAATTGGCAAACTTAACCATAAAGCGCTAGATAATAAATATTTTAGGCTTTGGGGGTCATTCGGTCTCTGTCCCAACTACTTAACTGCCATCGTAGTGTAGAACCGGCCACAGACAGTACATAAATCAATGGACAGAACTGTATTCCGATAAAACTTTTCATTTACGAAACAGATCACAAACCAGGTCTGGCTAAACCCTCTGGATGAACTAGCCGTGTAACGTGGATAATCACCGTGTAACCTCAGCACTGTCCTCGATCCTCCCACATGGCCTCTTCATCTGACAGGTCAGCAGGTGCTTCCAGTTCTTGCTGCTAACGACTCAGCATCCCCTCCTTCCCACAGCACGGCCGTTGCCCTGGTCCAGCCCCTTCCGCACCACCCAGACCCTCCTACAGCTGTCCACCTTCAGCCTCTTGTCCCTCCAGGGCAGCTTCTGCTCAGAAGCAGGAGAGATCTATCTAAGTTGGCCATTCTCACTCCTCCCTCCTAGCCCCCGCTGTTCCAACCCCATAGTCATCCATACTTTGGGTCTCACTGTCCAGCCCCATCCTTCACTGCCCCCCTCAACTCCCATTCTCAGCTCTAGCCAGGCTGGCTATCTTTCTGTTCCCCAAACACACCGTGCTCAATATTTCCCTGTACCAGGAAAATGGTTCTCCCTCCTCTTCCCCTGGCCAACTCCTATTTATCCTCCAGAACCCAGGTCAGATGTCACCTACCTTGAGAAGCCTTCCTGAGGTGCTCCAGCTTATCCCTAACATAAAAGTGATCACACTTATAGCACAAACTGCCACATGTTCAACAAATCACATTTCCCTTTCTTCCTGGGTACACAGCTAGACTACATTTCCCAGCCTTCTTTGGAGTCAGTCAGGACCATGTGACTGAGTTTTGGCCAATGAGAAGAGGGCAGAAGGCCTGGCCTTGACCTCCCACATGATCCTGCATGCTGGCTCCATTTCTCCATCTTCCAGATGAATGGAAAGGACGCTGAGGAGCTGCAGGAGGACACAGCCACAAGGTGGAAGGAGCCTGGGTCCCTGAATCCCTGCTGGAATGAGAGCACTCTCTCACTTGAATGAGAGAGTCACCTGGCTGGGAACCCCATGTTGTATTAAGCCGCCAACATTTTATGGTTGCTTGTTCCAACAGTCAGCCAACCCTGACTGAACCAATATTCAAAGGGAATTAACCGTTAGTCATCTGCCCTCCCTAGTAGACTGTAGGGATACATGAGGGCAGGGACTTCTCTATTTTACACAACACCATACTCCCAGAACTTAGCACTATGCCCTGCATATAGTAGGAACTCAGCAACTATCTGTCGGTTGGGTGAATAACTAAACAGATACAACCTCAGCGGATGGAGTAGCCTCCTGTCATCACCATGGGGACAGTGCAGCAGGCCTGGCAAGCCAGGTCCAGGGCGGAAGGCTTAGTTTAAAGCCTTGGCCTAAAGCTTTGGAGAGCAGCCTGTGCTGATTCCACTCCAGGGAGCTGAACTCAAGCAAAGCCAGGGCCAATGTCCTCAATCAACATGAGACTTGAGGGCAGAGCCCCCATCAGAGGCTGACAGTGGCGGTACCAAGAAGAGTCAGGAGGTTGGGATAAAGTGAGCCCTGACTAGGAATCAGGAATCCCAGATGCCGGGGCCAGTTATTGCCCCTGACTCACTGCATGACCTTGGTAAACAACTTCTTCTCTTGGAGCCTCAGTCAACAGGTTGACTATAAGACTTTCAGATGGTTCCAAGTGGCAGAAATTCCATTTCAGCCCCCTAAAAATGTCACTGGAGTCTTAAAATATGAAACAGATATAAATGGAATGGTTCTAATGAAAGCCGGGGAAAGGTATCAGAGCGGACCCCAACCAATATTCTGAGGCACATTCTCAGAACCTTGAGCTACCCTCTCTCAGCCAGACTGACTTACCAGATTCTCAGCCTAGACAGAAACTTCCAGATAATCTGACAAAACTCCTAGTCCCTGCTTGAACACCTCTGGTGATGGAGCGCTCACTACCTCCTGGGCAGAGCCTAAGGCCACCCTAACAGTTAGATTATCCATCAGCGGCAGTCTGTATCCCTAGGCCATGCATCCTGGGTCAAGGTGCCTCATCCCCCAGTCTCTGAGCAACCAAGCTAGAGACTGGGCCTTGAAAAACTGACCTCAGAAACAATAGGAATAGCTAACAGGTGTGGACCAGGCATTTTTCTAAGCACTTACATATATAATACATTTAATTCCATCCAGTGGTTCCATGAAGTAAGCACTATCACTATTTTACAAATGAAAAACAATGAGGCACAGAGTTTGTCACTTATCCAATGTCATAGATCTAGTAAATGACAAAGCTGGGACTCAGATCCAAGCCATCTGACCATCTGTTCTCAACTGCTTCTCTGATGTGTAGAGATCTGGGTCCAATACAAAGGAGAGGACATACTTGTACAGTACTTACTGTGTGCCAGGTGCCTTTATAACAAGCATTTTACAATCCTCACTGATTTAATCCTCAAGCACTTCTATGAAGGAGACACTCTTATCACCCCCCTGTTACAGATGAAGCAACTGAGGCACAGAGAGATTAAGTAACTTATTTGAGGTCATACAGTTGATGAGTGGTGGAGTCAGGATTTGAACCCAGGCAATTTGGGCCTGGAGTCTGTCTGTTTCATGTGCCAAGAAACCCTGCAATTCCAATGTATACTGAGCACCTCCCACATGCCAGCCCCTATGTTGGGTGCTCCAGATGCATTAGCTCACTTAACCTTCTCAAAACCCTACGTGGGCAGAAAAAGCATTTGGCAAAATCCAACATCCATTCATGATTTAAAAACAAACAAACACTCTCAGCAAACTAGGAATTGAAGGAAACTGCCTCAACTTGATGAAGATCTACCATGTATCTACAGCTAACACCACGCTTAATGGGAAACTAGATGTTTTCCCCCTAAGATGGGGAACATGGATGTTCCCTCTCACAACTCCTTTTCAACATCACACTGGAAGCTCTAACTAATGCAATAAGAAAAGGAAATAAAAGGTATACAGATTGGGAAATAAGAAAGAAAACTATCTTTGTTTGCAAATGACATGATTGTCTACGTTGAAAGTCTCAAAGAATCAACAACAAAACTCCTGGAACTCTTATGTCAACAGGTTATAGCAAGGTTTTTGGACTCAAGGTCAAAGGTCAGTTGCTCTCCTATACACTGACAATAAACAATTGGTATTTCAAATTAGAAATAAAATACCATTAGCACCAAAAAATGTAATACTTGGATATAAATCTAACAAAAGATATACAAGATCTGTATGAGGAAAAGTCTGATGAAAGAAGTGAAAGGAGATCTAAATAAACTCTTAGAGCGACAGTCCGTGTTCATGAATAAGAATGTTCACTATTGTTAAGATGTCAGTTTTTTCCAAGATCATCTATTGATTCAATGCAATTCCAACTAAAATTCAAGAAAGTTACATGTGGATCTCAACAAACTCATTCTAAAATTTATATAGAAAGGAAAAAGATCCAGAATAGCCAACACAATACTGAATAAGAAAAACAAAGAAGCCTGACACTACCTGACTTGAAGACTTACTATAAAGGCACAATTTTCAAAACAGTGATATTGGCAAAACAATAAGCAAATAGATCACTGGAACAGAATAGAGAGCCAAAAACTCGGACCCACACAAATATAATTAACTGATCTTCAACAAAGTAGCAATGCCAATTAAAGGCAGAGAAAACACAGTGTTTTCAACAAATGGTGCTAGAGCATCTGAATGTCCACATGCAAAATAAATAAATAGAAATAATCTGGACATAGATCTGACACTTTTCAAGAAAATTAACTTAACTTAGAACGAACCACAGACCTATAGTGCAAAACTAAATGCAAAATGCAAAACTAATATATTTCTGGAAGACAACATAGGAGAAAATCTGGGTGACCTTGAGTTCGGCCATGAGTTCTTAGATACAACACCAAGAGTGTGATCCCTGAATGAAAAACTTGATAAGCTGGACTTTATTAAGATTAAAAACTTCTGCTCTGTGAAAGACACTATCAAGAGAATAAAAAAACAAGCTACGGGTCAGGAGAAAATATTTGTAAATATCTGATAAGGGACTTGTACGCAAAACACACAAAGAACTCCTAAGTCTCAGTAATAAGAAAACAAAAAAATCCAATTTAAAAGATGAGCAAAAGATCTGAACAGATACTTCACCAAGAAGAAGATATCCAGATGGCAAACATACATATGAAGAGATTCTCAATCCCGTAAGTGATTAAAGAATTGCCAAGTAAAACAATGACAAGCCACCACACACCTATTAAAATGGCTAAGACTCAAAATACTGCCAACATCAAAGTCTGGTGAGGGTGTGGAGCAGCATTCATTGCTGGTGGCAATATAAAATTGTACAGCTACTTTGAAAGACATTCTAGCAATTTCTAATAAGGCTAAATAGAGTTCATCATACAATCCAGCCATTGGGCTCCTAGGTATTTTTATCCAAATGAGCTGAAAACTTTTGTCAACACAAAAACCTGCACACGGATGTTTATAGAGCAGCTTTACTCATCATTGCAAAAACTGGAAGCAACCAAGAAGTCCCTCCAAAGGTGAAGGGATGAACAAACTGTGCTACGTCCATTTAATGGAGTGTTCAATAAACAGAAATGAGCACTGGGGCGCCTGGGTGGCTCCGTCAGTGAAGCGTCTGCCTTTGGCTCGGGTCACAGTCTCCAGGTCCTGGGATCAAGCTCTGCACTGGCCTCCTTGCTCAGCAGGGAGTCTGCTTCTCCCTCTCCCTCCGCCTCTCCCCGATGCTTGTGCTCTCTCTCATTCACTCTCTCAAATAAATAAATAAAATCTTTAAATAAAAAAAAATGAGCATTAAGCCACAGGGAGACACGGAGGATACAAATGCCCATGGCTAAGGAAAAGCCTGAGAAAGCTGTATACTCGTGGTTGCAATTCTATGACACTCTGGAAGAAGGCAGTTCTGGAGACAGTGAAAAGATCTGTGGTTGCCAGGTGTTCTTGTGCTGGGGGAGGCAGAGAATGGGATAAGTTGGGGAAGCCCGGGATTTTTAGGACAGTGAAACTCTTCTGTGTGACGTTACAATGGTCGATACATGACATTATGCATTTATCAAAACCCACAGAACTGTCAACACAAAGAGTGAGCCCTTATGCAAACTATACACGTTAGTTAAAAATAATATATCAGTTATAACAGGTGTAGCTCACTAAAGCAAATGTTAATAAAACGGGAACTCGTGGTGGGTGGGGAATGGGGGGACTCTCTGGGCTACTGTCCAGTTTCTCTGTGAATTGAAAACTCTCTTGAGAAATAGTCTATTAACTTAAAAGAAAAGCCCTATATGGAGAGATTATTATTACTCCTATTTTACAGAGATTATCATCATCCTCATTTTAAGGAGAATTATTTTATTTACTCTTTTTTTTTTCTACAGAAGAGGACATTATAGCTTAAGGAAGTTGCATGCATCATTTAAGTTCACACAGATGGCAAGGGGCAAGGTCAAGCTCTGATTCGTGGACAGGTGGCCAGAAACCCCTCAGGGTGTGGTACCCAGAACTTACCAGTACTTGGGACAGACACACAGACAAAGGTCTGAGGCCCTGTTCAGCTACCTCTCACCCACGTCCCTGCACCACAGCTCTCCTGGTGGACCAGAGAGGGGACCTGACGGCCACATGCTGAGCCTGCTGTGTGTGTGGCCATCACTGGGCTCTTCCTGCTCACTTTCACCTTTGATGTGCAGGAAGCCCAGCAGGTGTTTGAGGAAGTCTATACCCATCAGGTTAGTTCAGTACAAACAGGGGAGGTGATATGCAGAACACAATGACAGCTTAGGGTCGAGGTCCATACCTGCCGAGGTATGAGCTTTGCCTCAGTTGCCATGGTACCCAAGAGACCAGAAAGACAGGGTATGGGTGTAAGTTTGGATTGCCACCCCCCACCCCTCCTTCCAGCATGAGAAGCCCATCATGGAAGAGGGCCTCTAATGGTATCAGGCCCAACCATCACATCCCACTGTGACCAGGACCGAAGGAGCCCCAGGTCAGGGAGAGGTGACAACTGCCATGGGAACGACCAAGACCACTCCTGGATGGGAATTAGGAGTGGAGCAGAGGGCCGCCTTCCTGAGCGCTCACTGTGAAGCTAATCTCAGACAAGTGGGAAATGTCTAGAACAACTGGCAAACCCCATCAAGCCCGTGACCTTGGGCCCTGCTAGGGACTGAGTGTGTCCCCCCAGAATATACATGCTGAAGCCTTAACCCCAGTGTGAAGGTATTTGGGAGATGGGGCCCTTGGGAGATCATTAGGTCATGAGGGTGAAACCCTCACGAATGGGATTATTGTTCTTACAAGAAGAGATACAAAGACATGATCTCTCCTCCAAGCAAGGACACAGCAAGAAGATGGCAGTTGGCAAATCAGGAGGTGGGTCCTCATCAGAACCCGACCCTACCGGTGCCCTGAGCTCGGACTGCCCAGCCCCCAGAACCTTGAGGAAAACCCTTCTGTTGTTTAAGGCCCCCCGGGCTGTGGTATTTTTATTATAGCAGCCTGAACTAAGACAGGCCTTAAGATTTGGGGAAGAAATCCGGATTGGAAAAGAAATAGGAAACAATCTGAGGAGGTGATGAAAGACTCCTTTGGCTCTAAGAGTGTCTCACCCTGGAAAGGAGGCCATGTGTCCCCCACCGCCTGGAGGCCCGAGGACTGGGCCTCTGAAGGAGAGGACTGGTCAGGGTCAGGGTCAGGGCCGTGGTGGACAGTCCCAGCTCTGCCGCCAGCCGGCTCCAGAGTAAGGATCAAGAGCCTTAAATTGTTCAGGGCTTTAACCCAATAATTCCATTTCTCGGTTATGGATTTGATAGGTTACAGAACATCGACTCATAATTGACTAAATAGTAATTAAAATTTATGTCTATCAGGATTTTGAAGTAACACGAAAACTTAGTATTGTAATGTTAAGTATAAAGTGGGATAAAAAATGTCTACTAAGAATAACCCCCACTATGTTAAATAAAATGTGTAGAAAAGAAGACCAGAAAGAGACACACTATAATGTTAGCACTGATAGGTACAGGCAGTACATAAATTTAAAAGAAAGTGGCTTCTGCTACATGTCTGTATTTACAACTTTTCTGCCTTATCACTTCTATGAAGGAAAATATTAAATTAACTTGATTTTTAAAGCAAAATATGATGCATCAGAAGATCAATATCATAAAGATGTCAATTCTCCTCAAAATGACATGGAAATTCAATGAAATCACAATAAAAATCCCAGCAGGTTACTTTTTTGTATATATTCATACATTCATACACACACACACACACACACACACACACACACACACACACACAAAGATGTGAAAGGTGACAAACTGATTCTAAAATTTGTTTGGAAACGCCAAGAACCAAGAATTACCAAGTCAAATGTGATGAAGACCAAACTAGAGGACTTACACTACTTTCTGTAGCCTGAATGACTGTGTCCCCCAAAAATTCATGTTGAAATCTTAATCCGTGTGTGATGGAGGTATTAGGAGGGGGGGCCTTTGGGAGGTACTTAGATGATGAGCATGGAGCCCTCACGATTGGGGTTAGTACCCTTATAAAATAGACCCCAGAGAGCTCCCTCATCCCTTTTTGTAGGTGAGGACACAGTGAGAACATGGCTGTCTGTGACCCAGGAAGCACCTTGACCTTGGATTCCAGCCCCCAGAACAATGAGAAATAACTATCTGATGTTGATAAGCCACTCCGTCTATGGGATTTGGACCAAGACACAGCTACTATCAAGACTGTTGTGGGGGCGCCCAGTGGCTCATTCAGGTAAGCAGCTGCTTTCGGCTCAGGTCATGATCCCAGGATCCTAGGATCGAGTCCCGCATCAGGCTCCTTGCTCAGCGGGGAGCCTATTTCTCCTTGTCCTTCTGCCTGCCTCTCCCCCTGCTCATGTTCTCTGTCTCTCAAATAAATAAGTAAAATCTTAAAAAAAAAAAAAAGACCATTGTAAAGCTTTAGGAACTAAGATAGGGCGTTACTGGTGCCAGAGCTGGCAGACCAATAGAAGAGTCCAGAAACAGACCGCACATGAGGCACTTGATGTACAACAGAGATGAAGTGCAGTGCAGTGAGGGAAGGAAAGTCTTTTCAATAAATGGATCAAGTGAGTATCCACATGAGGGAAAAACCTTGACCTTCCCCCACTGACTCAAAGTGCAAAAAATGACCGCAATTCAACTCTAGATCTAAACACAGAAGATAAAACAATGCTTCTAAACATAATGGATTATCTTCATGACTTTCAGGCGGGCAAAAATTTCTTAAACAGGACCCAGAAAACACTAACCATAATGGACAAAGCTGGGCACTATTAAGATTAAGAAAGAACTTCTGTTCATCGGAAGCTACCACTTAGAGAGCGGCAAGACAAGCCAGAGAGTAGGGGGAATACGGAACACGCAGAGCAGACGAGGACCTTGTATTCAGAGTATATATAAAGAATTCTGCAAATGAGTAAGAGAAGGACCACAGCCCAATATAAACACGGGCAGGAGAGATGGACAAATCCTCTACCACAGAGGCTACCCACGGCCACGTTAAAAGCACAGTGGGATATTGTTTCCAGCCCATAAGAATAGCTAGAATGAAAAAACTAACAATAAAGTGTGAGCAAAGAAGTGGAGCAACTGGCACCGGCCCTCACTGTGGGTGGAGTGTTTACCGACTCTTTTAAGCTGTCTGGCCAAGTCTACTCAAGTCTACGACGTACCACCTGCATGACACGCTAATCCCATCTGTAGGTATAAACCCAACAGAAATGAGTGGCCATGGGTCCCAAAGGGCATATACAAGAAAGTTCTCAGCAGCATTAACAACCTCAAACTAGAAAGAACCCCCACGCCCATAAACAGTAGGATAGATCAGTAATATAGGGCATACCACCCGGCTGGGGCTGTGAACAATCTACAAAGCAGGTAACACAGACGACTCTCATGTACATGAGGTTGAGAGAAAGAAGCCAGACGCAAGAATGCGTGCCTTGTGATGCATTTACATAAAGTACAAAAACAGGCAAAATTAATCTATGGTGATGGGAAGTCGGGATGGAGATTCCCTTGGAGGGATGGCTAGAGAAAGGAATGGGGTACAGGGGACTCCTGAGGTTGTGGAGGTGTCCTTGACCTGGGTGCTGGGTGTTCAAGAGAGAATGCTCACTCTCATTTGGTCTTCCTCCCCAGGTGCCTCCCCACTTCGGAGCCAGAGCCCTCTCTCCAGACAGCCTCCCTTTCTAGAACATTCCAACCTCAGGCTGCAGACTCCATATCAAGGTTCTTGGACAACTTTCTTCAGCTGAAGGCCATTCCTTCAGGTATGGCCTCATACCGTACAAGTTACTCCTGTAACCTTCAGGTATGCCCTCACCCTGTCCCCCTTCCTGGTCCCTCTGCTCCTCTCTCTCTTCCCCCTCCCAGTTTTCTGAAACTTCCAGCTCTGCAGGGCCCTACTGCTCCCCACTCTGCCTGCCTCCCGCCTGCCCACTCTCCCCACAGCAGATGGGGAGAGTTATTTCCTTTGTTCCAGTTCTCCCAACACTTTGGCCCATCTGCTTGGCATGCCCTCTTCCCCCTGCACCCCCCAGACAACTCTCCCCCTCCTTCGGACTCAGCTTAAATATGATCTTATCAGAAAAGCCTTTCTCAACCCCCACTATACCCCCCACAGAGCTACCCGACCTCCTCCCCCACGTCACCAGGTTCGTGCATCTTTCCACTAAGCCCCATGAACATAGGGACTGGGTCTCGCCCACTGGTTGGCACATAGTAGGTGCTCAGTAAGGACTTTAGAATGGCTGCATGAATGAACAAATGAATTATGTGGCTATGGCCACAGCTATGACCATCTCCTCTACCGTATGACCCTCGTGAAGTCTCCTGCTGTACCAAACTGCATTTAAGGAAGCATGTACTTTGGCTTACTTCCTGACTGTGTCTCATCTAGTCCCCCAAAACCAGGCCTTTCAGAACAGAATCTACCAGGCTTGTGATGGCCATTACTCAGAAGCATTCTGATTACAAGTGACAGAAATGGACATTAATAAGCCAAGATGATTGACTTGCACACAGGCTTTTTGGCTTCAGGCAAGGCTGGCTGGGCAACATCAAGCCATTCCATTAGCTTCAGTGTGCCCTCCTCCCTCTGGACAGCCTACTCCTTAGGTGGGCAGTCTCTCTCTTTGTTGAAATAGGACAGCCACCAGCAGCTCCAAGCCGGCTGCCTCTCCTGTCCTTGAGCCCAGCAGAAAGAGGGCCTCTCTCCCCCAGTGCATCAGAGAAAAGCCCCAGAACTTGGTTTCATTGGCCAAGCTTGAGTCACGTGTCTATCCCTGAACCAATCTCTGTGGGCCAAGGGAGGGGATGCTCTGATTGGCTACTTCTTGGAAATACAGACCCAGCATGCTGACCTCACTGGTGAGAGCCCCCAAAGTGAATTATAAAAACACCAGCCACCATTTATTCCAGGCTTTGTATGGTCCAGACCTCTTGCTCAATCCTACATCTGTGTTCCTGTTTCATCTTTACCTGCATCCAGCCAGGACAGAATTGTGATCTTGGTCTTAGAGACAAAGAAATGGAGCTTTGGGCAGGGAAGGGACTTTCCCAAGGTCAGTGGCGGGAGCAGGGTAGGAACCTGACCCCCAGAGGCACCTGGGCGGCTCAGTCGTTAAGCATCTTCCTTCAGCTCAGATCATGATCCCAGGGTCCTGGGATCGATCCCCTCATCGGGCTCCCTGCTCAGTGGGAAGCCTGCTTCTCCCTCTCCCACTTTCCCTGCTTATATTCCTTCTCTCACTCTCTCGCTCTCTCTCTGTGTCAAATAAATAAATAAAATCTTAAAAGAAATAAAATAAAATAACCTGACTCCCAAGTCCGCAGCTTTGGCCAGGCCAGGCTCTTCCTGTCTCCCTGATCCAGCTCCCAACTGAGCCCACTTGCCCCTGCTGTCCATGACTCAGCACCTCCCAGACAGCAGCAGAGCCCTACAGTAAACTCTGCAGATGAGAAGGGCACACCCTCCCTCTGCCCAATGCCCAGTGTGTCTCCTGCTCAAACAAGCAGGTGGAGACCGACAGGACCAGACTCACCGTGGTTCAGCCTTGACCGTACCCACTGCAGTGCCACTACCCCCCCACCTGTCCCAGGGCCAGCGGCCAAGGCTGGGGAAGTGGTGCAATGAGCCCCGTGTGGGCAGCGGAGGGGCTTCCAGGGTCCGATCCACTCTGAGCAGGGGCCAGACCCTGGGGAGGGCAGGTCCCAGCCTGCCCAGCCATCTGGCCTGGCTCCTGCTCAGAAGAGTAGAGAAGAGTAGTGAGCCCGATGCCCATCAAAGGACAAGACAGAAATCAATACCACATTTGGGTTCAATTCACGTCTTGAACGTATTTGCCCTTTCAAATCCTCCATCAAGGTAAGTTAGTCCCCAGCCCCCCTTTTGACATTCTTCCTTGAATTAAGTCCCAGAAATGAAGTTCCAGCTCCAACCGCACACATGGGTTTGCCTCTTAGCAATAACAACTAACAGCAGCGGCTGCTTTCTCTCATACGGATCAGGTCCATGCCAAGCACTGTTCAAGCCCTTATCATAGCTGGCTAGCCCCCTTGACGGTTCTATAAAGTTCCCCATCATTGCATCCCCATTTTACAGATGAGGAAGCTGAGACCCAAGTAAAAGCTGTACGGTCCCTCTGACTTCGCCGTCAGAGTCCCCCGTAGGTCCACTTCTGACGGCCGAGACTCCCGTGAGGAAGAGTCTTAACACACACCAGCCTCTGCCGACCTCAGTGCGTTCTGGTGCATTCCTTTGTCTACTTGCATCACGTTCTGTTTCGCCACCAACCCCCAAAACTCAGGAGTAGGCATGGTATAAATCCTAAGTGATCCTTGGAACCAATTTCTTCAATTATCTCCACCCTTAATTAATCCATCCAACAAATGATATCTGACAGTGAGGTTTCTAGGGATGGTGCAAGGGGCAGACTGGAGGCCCAGGACAGACGGAGGCCCCGATCACACGGCGCCCCGGGGGTCCCAGCAAGGAAGCTGGATTTTCTCTCGCGGTGATGCGGAGCTAATCACAAAGGCTAACCCCGAAGCTAAGGGCCTGGGCTCCGGAGCCAGATGGTCTGGGTCTGAATCCTGACCGTATCACACACCAAATGCAGGAGCCAGGGTGAGCTACTCTCTGGGCCTCAATGTCCTCATCTTTAAAATGGTACTGACCTCAAAGGGGACTGTAAGGACACTGAGCTTGCACAGGTGAAGTGTCAGAGCAGGGCCTGGCACACAGTAAGAGCTCGGTAAGTGCTTGCCCTTAAGGTCTTTAAGCCGAGTCCACTGGAAAGAGCAAGGACCCCCATTTTGCCACTAGAAAACAGGCCCAGGTGACGGTGGCCATCTCTGAGGTCACATGGCTGAGGTGCCACACACCTGATCCCCCACAACCCTCCTGGCTCCTCCATCAAGACAACGGAAGCCAGATACCGTGTGTGAAAGCACTAGTCAGGCGCCTGGCACACAGTAGGCACTTCATGAACACTCGCCTAGTTGCCATGAAAAATACCTCACTGGACGGGTACGAAGAACCGACTGCACCCATCCAGAGGGGAAAAGCCTGGAATCTGATGGAGTCGCAAGCTAAGTCAGCATGCCCAAGCCCTGTCCCATCAGGGCCCACTTCCCATCCTGGTCTTGGGCTCTGATGTGACAGACTCTAAAATGGGATCCACGCACTTGGAGCTGAGTCCTGGCTCTGCTCCTAATTTCATTTGAGACTCTGGGCCTCTGAATCCCCACTGGCAATACTGGTGATTCGGAACAGGTGTTTGTGAGCTCACGTTTACTGGTGCCCTACTCTGTGCCCGGCCCTGGGCTCAAGGATCCTGCCATGCTGAAGGGGAGCCTCTGTGCTAGGGGCACACAGAACACTTGCTCCATCCTGGAGGACTTCCTGGGGGAGGTGATCCTGGGCTGGCTCTCACAGGATGAGTAGGAGTTGGGCAGGTGAAAGAATGAGGGTTCCACGTGTGGCACAGAGCAGTCACAGTCAGACTAATGTGACTTAGTAAAGGAACTCTGGGGGGACAGGAGAGGACAGGAGAAGTCCAGATCTGGAGTCCAGAGAACAATTAGGGGTAGGTATGGGATCCAGGTGATCCATGCACATTCCAGCTGGAGCTCACTGTACAATGTTCTGGCTTAAGGGCTGAGGACTCCTCAGGCCACAGTTGGAGGCAAGGCCATGGGAGCAGACAGGACTGTCAAGAGAGGCTGCAGAGAGGAGCCGTCAGCAGGAGCAAGGTGGGAGAATGCCAGCACCCACCAGCTGAGAGCAGGAAGAGAGGTGCAGGGCTGTGCTCCCCACTGTGCTCCCTGCCCAGGAGGACAAGGTCCTCGAGGCTCTGTTCCCCAGTATTTCCCACTCATGGCAGGTGCTCAACAAATGTTTGGGTTCTTAAAAATCCTTTCAACTGGATCAAGGAAACCAGGAGGGGTGGGGGAAAGTGTAGCCTAGGAGGGCGGAGCTGCCAGGAGGAGGGAGCACCCTCCGGCCTCAGTACTGCTGGAAGGTCAAGACCATCGGTTTGGGCTGCAGGCAGGTAAAGAGGGGCTGGCAGACGGTAAGTATGGGAACTCTCTAGACCTTCTGATGGCAAGTAGCCCAGGCAGAGGGAAAAGGAGGGAGGGAAAGGGTGGCTGGAGGAGGCAGTGGGGAGCAGAAGGGGGAACAGCAGCTGGGGGGCAGCATGGAGACAAGGGAGGCTTTAGACACCAAACCAGTTGCTTGCTGAGTGACCTCAGGAGGCAAGTCAACTCTCTGAGCCTCAGTTTCCCCAACTATAAAATGGAAGGAAGCAGCCCCATCTGGAAGTTACGGGCCACACGGAATGAGTGAACCACATGAAGCTCCTTGCACGGTGTCTGGCGCGCTACAGGTCCCCAGAGAAGGTACCACTGGCCTCCTCTCACGTCAGCCCCACTCCCGTTCCCCCCGTTTGCACATGAAGAAACTGAGTCGCAGACAGACGAGCAGCTGGCCAGCACCCACGCTCTCGGTCCCACCCCAAACATACAGCAGTGCCTGTCCCTCG
>CM053606.1:13419752-13441512 GCA_028646535.1 Procyon lotor | reverse complement strand
TTTTTTTTTTTTAAGATTTTTTTTTTAATTTACTTGACAGAGAGAGATCACAAGTAGACAGAGAGGCAAGCAGAGAGAGAGGGGAAAGCAGGCTCCCTGCTGAGCAGAGAGCCCGATGCGGGGCTCAATCCCAGGACCCTGAGATCATGACCTGAGCCGAAGGCAGAGGCTTTAACCCACTGAGCCACCCAGGCGCGCCCCCCTTCTGGGTATTTCTGACCCCCAGGAGGCTACAGCTCCCACCTCCTAGTTCTGCTCTTGCCTGGAAGCAAGTCCCCACCGCATGCTGCTGTCTGCCAGCCCTCCTCTGCGCCTGCGTGCAGCCTCTGCCCGGACTGCCTGAGCCCCCACAGACTTGAGGCCACGTGCGCCGGAGACCTCACCGAAGGTTCAGGGGAAAGGAGAGGGTCCAGAACCTAACCAGCAGCACCATCAAAGTGAATGTTTCGCTCACTGTCCAGAACTTTCCAGGGCCCTCCCTGCCAGCCTGCTCCCTGGCTCTGGCTGCCCACACGCTCCCAGCCCCTCTCTACTGAGGAGCCCCCCATTCCATGTCCACTGTGTTCCCAGTCCAGGGCCTCCCAAAGTGTCCCTGCAGCAGGACCCTTTTGTAACCAAAAGGACCTCTCACAGGGTCTCGCACAGCCAAAGTGGAGGCTCCGACAGTGACAGCCCCATCCCAAGCAAGGAGCGGCCAGCTGCCTTCAGCTCCTTACTTAAGTAGCAATGTTTTTGTTTTCACAGAATGCAATTTTAGAGGCAGAAGCAGGACCATCAAGTCCAAGGTCATTTAACAGGTAAGAGGTAGACTGAGACCCAGAGGTCAGGATCCCACACAAAGCAAGCCCAGCAACTGAGTGCCACGCCTGGGCCAGAACCTAGTTCTCTGACTCGGGCTCTGGCGCTTCTCTACTCCCCACACCACCTGCTCTTCCATGTCCAGGACAAAGAGGGGACGTGGTAAGGAGGCAGTTGGTGTCTCCTCGGCATCCACCACATGCCAGACCTGCTGCCAAGCACTTTCTGAGAATGATGCCACTTAAACCTCAGGTTTACTCGGTTATCCCCATTTTACAGATGAGCAAACTGACACCCAAGGACGAAGCCCACAGCGAGCGGCCCAAGGGCTATCGGCTCAGCACTGCAATTATAAGCAAGCCCAGCCCTTTAAAGAGTGTCCCCAGCTTGGTCTGGAGTGGGGTTCCTCTTCTTCACAACAATAAAAGCAAATGATGGTGGGGTCCTTGCTTGTACCTGGCACCGTATGAAGGTTCACGTGATCCACCCCCATCCCAGGGAGCTGCGGGATTATTCCCATCTCACAGACAAGCAAGCCGAGGCTCAGAGAGGTGAGGTGTCTCTCACCGTGGATCAGTGCTGGAGGGAAACTCACACCTAGACCCACCTGGCTCCAAGCCAAAATGCTTTCCGCTCCCCCTCCCCCTGCCTGCCTGGGAAGGGCAGGGCTGGGCACCTCTTCTCTATCCTACCAGCTCCCGGGCCTCATTTTGCCCCACTCATGGATTCACTTTTGGGCACCTGGAATGTGGTTCTGGACATCACGTCAGCCTAGAAGGGGCAGCCCCTTCCACCTCATACCTCGCCTTCCACCCCCCAACCAAGCTCTGGACAGAGGATTCTGTCTGTGGCTAGGAGAGACCCCTCTTTGCAAAGCCCATGCTGCCTGGCTTAGCCCAGCCCCACAGGACCAAACGTACAAGCAGAGGGAGCCAGGCAAAGACAGACCCAGATGCCAAGGGGCGCTCTTAGCAGAGATGAAAAGACAACAATGTTGATTTGCAAACTCCTTTTACAAAGCTAAAAATAACCTGGAAAACAAAATAAGTCACTGCTTTTCAGCTAGTTAACAGCATATAAATTTGTTCTTATTTGTAACTCAACTAAAGTGATTCTTAGCATAGTGGCCATGTCCACTGTGTTCCCAGTCCAGGGCCTCCCAAAGTGTCCCTGCACTTTGCTTATATTGCTTACAGGATTTGATGGGTGTGTCAACAAGGGCCAGTCCTGAATCTCTCTGCAACTGATCTGTAGAAACACACACACGTCTCTATAGAATTGTCATCTCTCAGACGGGTCTGTCCAAGCTGCCTGTGACACGTAAGTGTGCTACGGAGGCACACACAGGTCTGGCCCGCTGGGGAAGTGAGGGGCAGTAAGACCTCAGGGTCCTGAGGGAGTGTGATCCTGGCAGGTCTGGGTGAGGGGCCTCGGGACATCCCTGCAGAGGGTAAACAGCCAGGGACCAACCTCGACTCCAGTCCCAGCTCCATGACAAGCCACGAAACCCTGGTCAAATCACTTTACCTCCCTGAGCCTCCACTCCCTCGCCTGTAAAATGGAGATAACCCTGACCCCTGGGAATTGTGAAAAATGAAGAAACCGGATGCAGAGACACACACACACCACAGTGCAGCCCACGGAGCAGGCCCAGAGAAAAAGGCCACTTCTGCCTCTTACTCAACCCACTGGCTGACTGAGTCTTTTCTCTTCCCTGACCGCCCACTGGCCCCATCCTCAAAGCCTGCAGGAAGGTGACGGCACCTTATCAGGTGACAACAAGAGCCAGGCTCGCTAGATGGGTCCTACCAGGCCCAAACAGAGATAGCTCCGGGGCCTCGCCCGGAGCCCCTGAAATGTGTCTACCTGCCCTGCGTCACCGCGACAAACAAAGCCAGCAGCTTCCCCGGCAACGCCGCCCCCCCCCAACCACATGAGCCCATTTATCGGCAGCATCTGGGCCCAGCCAGCGCCTCCGGGGCCGGCAAGGCCCTTGATGAAGACCCAAGCCTGGACCTGCCGGACTGCATCGGAAGCAGAGCTGCCGGACTCCCCTCCCGGGGCCGGGCCACGCGGGGCTTCAGAGATGCCGGCGGCCCTTATAGGTGGCAAAGGGCTCCGCGCTTCATGCACCCGGCCAGTGTCTCCCCAACCCCTGCCCGCTCCTGCCGCCTTTCTCACAGCGGCCAAGACTCTGCCCCGGGCTCCTCTCCTCTTACTCACCCACCGGAGGCCGCAAATGGCTGGGCCCCGGGCCGACCCGGGCTGCAGACAGGTTCTGCGGATCAAAGCATGGCCTCTGGAGCCAGACTGGCACTTCGGAGCTCTGTGTCCTTGGGTGAGTTTCACGGCCGCTCCGTGCCCGTTTCCTCACCTGCGGAGTGGAGACCAACGTCTCTCAGAGTTGGTGTGCAGATAAGGAGCGTGGAATAGTCCATAGGAAATACGCCCCAATTTTGCCTTCTAGTCAAGTTGAGCCAACATTTTAAAAATAAGGAGATTTCACCGAAAACTCCAGATTTCTGGCTCTTTCCTAAAAAACCAAAAGCTTTGGGAAGATCCATTCCCGCAGAGCACCAGCTGGCACCCCTCTGGAGCCAGGGGTTCTTGGCCTGGCTGGACCTCAGGGTTGAATCAGGTTCAATTTAGTAGCTGCACCTGGGCAGCCGCTAAACTCTTTCCCTGCCTGGTCCCCACCCTCGACCAATTAAGTCAACTTCCCCAGGGAGGAGGTCCAGGCACTCTATGTCATTAGGGTACCCCTGCTGATTCTCGGGGCGTCCAGGGCCTCTGCTTTAGGCAGGGTATGAACTTCCCATCGGCCATGGTGACATTTGCTCTTTATCATCTCGTAGTGGTTTATTTTAATTTGGGAACCATTATTGGATCCCGCTCCTTTAAAACTGGGAAATAGGAGGAGACCCAGAAGGCCACTGGATCTCTCTCACACCTCACCTGGCTCCTCAAAGCAGCAGCCTGTGACCTCTGTCTCTGCC
The DNA here is from genome assembly GCA_028646535.1 of Procyon lotor. NCBI lineage: Eukaryota > Metazoa > Chordata > Mammalia > Carnivora > Procyonidae > Procyon > Procyon lotor. The sequence continues at coordinate 13,437,718 of CM053606.1, read as the reverse complement.
CTCTCCCTGGCCAGCCTTATCCACATGTCCTCTCGAAGACCAGTAACTTCCAAGTCCTCACCTTTAACCCAACCTCCTCTCTCGCTAGTGCGGTAAGACCTCTTGCTTCTCAGTGCCTTCATCTCAATGCCTTTCCTGCCTCCTTCCCTTTCCCCTCCTTCCCTCTACTCATCCTTCACGGCCCTGCTCAAGGGTCACCTCCTCCAGGAGGCCCTCCTCAACTTGAGAGGAGAAGCTGAAATCCTCCTCCTTGAAGTCTCTCACTAAGCTGGGAGCTTGTCAAGAGGGAGGTCATACCTGGAGCCCAGAGACCTAGTTTGGGGCTTAGCTTCCGGATCTCAATGCCTCTGCATTCACACAGCTTCCCTCCCTTGCCCCTCCCCTTCATGCAGACCTCTCCTCTCTTGGCCTCTTTCCATAGCTCCTTGGAGCGTCAGTTCCTACTACTGACTGCCCCCATCCCTCCTCATTTCTAAGCTCAGGACGGCATCGGCTCCGGCCACTTCAGCTTCTCACTGAGCCACAGTCGGGCCCTGGATTGGCTGCCCTTGGGTCAAGGGCCTGCACTTGTCCAACTGGGGCTGGGGGGGGTGGTCATGATGTGCAAACAGATTCCTTGAGCAGAGCCTCCTCTTCAAGGAGGTCGTGGCCACCGCAGGCTCACTGCCTGCCGTTAGGTGTCCATGCACTTCCGTGCTGGGTCTTCCCTCTACTCATCCTTCACGGCCCTGCTCAAGGGTCACCTCCTCCAGAAGGCCCTTGAGTCCCCCCTGCTGACGCCCTCAATGACCCCACTCCTCTCTGTCGGCTTCCCTTGCTGAGCCCCTCCCCTGTCCCCTCTCACATCTCCAGGCTTCCCTTCCATCCAGAGACAGCGCGGGGCCTGCCTCCTCCTCCCCTTCCTCTTGCAAACAGACCCGTCCTTGGCGACTTCACAGGATGCCTGGGGAGGTCTGCCAGGATAGCTACAGAATGCGCGGTTAAGTTTCAAAATTCGAAATTCAATGAAAAATTGTGTAGTATAAGTATGTCCCACATATTGCATGAGACATACTTACACTAAATAAAAGGATTTGTTGTTTACCTGAACTTTATATTTAAGGGGCTGTCCTGTATTTTTCTTTGCTAAATCCGGCAACTCCAGAGAGTCCCCTCCGTCGTGAGGCGGGTGCCAGGGGAACTCACACCCCACAGCAGCATCTTGGTTGAGTTAGACTGAATGTGCCTTTTCCAAGAAGCCAGTCGATCCGGGGTGATGACAACTGGATGCTTTCCTAAATGAGTCTCGGAATTCCAGCACCACTCCACCCACGTGTCCCTTAGGGCCCCGGAGCGCCTTAAGAGAAAGGGATTCTTTGGCTCCTACAACTCAGGAGCCCAATCCGTGTTACCAGGGCCCGGCGCCTCTCTCTCCCTCCCACTCACGCCCTCTCATCTGCGTCGGCTCCATGGACTCGCAAGCCCACCTTCACTTGCGCCACTGCAGACGCTCGACCCCTACAGGTTAACTCCTCCAAGCCATGGTGGGCAGCTCCTTCCCTTCCCAGCAGCCCCCGCAAAACTCCCTGCTTCCCATTGGCTCTGACTGGGTCATTTCTCCATCTCTGAACCAATCACTGTGGCCAGGAGAATCCAGTGCTCTGATTGGCCAGATCTGAATCACATGCCACCTCTGGAGCCAGTGGGAGGAGCCAGGCCCCCAGAGAGCTATCAGGGTGCTGTGCCAGAGGGAGGGAAGATGGATCCTGCGGAGGCGAGGAGGCCGGATGGCTGCTGAGATCCTGCAGGATACACCCTCTGCTCATCACATCCCCGCAGCCGTGATTCTGACTTTGTCGAGAGGAGCACCCCTTTTCCATGTACATTTTCCCAGATTTTGCATTTAGTATTGGTTAGATGATAAACTACCTAATAATTTTTTGAAGTATGAATTCAAGAATTCCTTGAAACCGGGGCGCCTGGGTGGCTCAGTCGTTAAGCGTCTGCCTTCAGCTCAGGTCATGATCCCAGGGTCCTGGGATCGAGCCCCGCATCGGGCTCTCTGCGCAGCAGGGAGCCTGCTTCTCCCAGCTACCCTCTGCTCGTGTTCCCTCTCTCGCTGTGTTCTCTCTGTAAAATAAATAAAATCTTAAAAAAAAAAGAATTCCTTGAAACCGATCTGTGTTTCATTCATCACTTCAGCATCAACATCTACGTATGGATCCAGTCTGCAGACAATGCCTGGTGCCTGATAATGACTGTGATCTTGAAGACCTTCACTATTTGGCCAGTCGGCCTTCCCAAGAATGCACGCATGGCGGGATAGCCAGAACCCAGTGCAAAATCACCCAGCCTTTGTTTGACAAGGCTTCTCAGTGAGTCACGGACCCCTCTGCCACCTCCTTCATCGCAGCCCCTTCGGCAGGTGTATCACTGAGGACTCTGGTTGCAAGCAAGAGAAATACACCTTGTTAGCTTCAGCAAAAGGAAATATATTGGAAGGCCACAGAGAACTCACAGAATCTGTAGGAGGCTGGAGCCCCAGGCTTGGGGACTGAGGATGTTGCTGAGGTTAAATAGCAAAAGGTACAACGTTGGGTTCATGACCAGAATAATATGGTAATGATCCTGACTCAGGGATGGATGGATCAGGCTCTTCAGTTCAAGATTCCATTCTGGTAAAGGAACTTCTGTTTAGTCTACCTTTAGCTGGGGAAGGTGAGACTCCTACATTCCAGGAAAGGAACCCAGAGTGCTGGTCTGTAGGGGAGCCGATGGGGACAGCCAGGAGCAACGAACATTCCCTGCAAAGATGACACACCCTTCAGGTGGCTTAGATGGGGATACGCCCTCCTCAATCAAGAGCGTAGTGGTCAATTATTTTGCTATTAGAGTTGCCACCACTTTTTTTTCTTTTAACTTTTTTGGTTATTCTGGAAGCATTCACTTGGATTTTTCCCTGCTCTGGTTTTCTTTATGTTTCCATAATCTTTCGGCTCCTGGGTGGTCTGGTTTCCGACAGGCAGCAGCGTCAGCTGGTTCTCACAGAGTCCATGTGCTCATGGAGGAAATGTGGCCTGAGCCGATGTCACCCCACCCACAGAAAGGAAGTGACAGCTACACGAGGTGGAGAAATGTATGGGTTGTATCCGTAAGGATGATTTTGGTTACTAGGAACAGAAAACCCAATTCAAATAGCCATAAATAATAAAGGCAAATTATTGGCTCACTTTTTTTTGAAAAGTCCTTCAGGAAAAGTTTGATCCAGCAGTTTAACAGTGCCAGCAAGGACCCAGTTTCTCTAACTCAACTTCTTTTTCAAGACTGGCTTCCCTGTAGTCTCAAGACTCATGCCCTCAGTTCCTAAGACCAAGATCTCCTCATTCGTGCTGAGTAGGGTATCAAAGAAGCATCTTTGTCCCAGAGCCCTCACAAAAATCCTGAAGTTCACTCTGACGTGGCAGGTATGGGTCACATACCTGTAAACCAATCACTGAGTCAGGAGGTGGAAACGCACGTACTGATTTAGCCCCAGTTCTACCTGGTTCCAGAAGCAGAGTCAGTCCCTGGAGCTGCTTGGCTCCCCAAACCAAAACCACGGCTCTCCAGGAGGGCAGGGGGCAGGGAGGAGAAAGACACTGGGAAAGCCACCCACACCGGCCCACTGCATTGGGCAGCCACATACATGGGAGTTAATGACTGATTGTCATAATTACAGCTCCCATCATGAACCACATGAAGCATTTCACATGCATGAGTTCTGTGACTTAATGAATCATCACAGAACCCTGGGAGGTGGACTTTTAATCCAATTTGGCAGAGAAGAAAGCAGGTTAAGTGAAGTAACTTGAAGTATCATGGCCATGATGAGTCAGAGGCAGGATATGAACCTAAAATCTGTCTGGTCCCCAAATCCATCTTCCTAACCTTCGCCCCATGCTGAATCTCATTCATGTGCAAGGCATTGCTAGGGAAACCAAGAAGGGAAGCACATTTGTTCAACAGGCCTTAGCTGAGCACCTACCGTGTGTCAGACATTCTTGTAGACTCTGAGTACTCAACCCAATGGGAAACTCTGTTTATGGCGATTGTTGGGCATTTGACCTGCATCACTCTGTTGAATCCTTAAACACACAGTGGGGAAGACAGTCTTATCTCCTCTGGGTCCCCGAGTACAGAGGGACAATAACATCAAGTTACTCCAAGTCACCCACCTGGCTGGACAACTACTTGGTCTCACTTTCTGGGGGCTAAGTGGGCATTCGAGAAGGTTGGATCAACAAGTAGACAGCCACATCCGCCTAAATCCGCTGGGAAATCCAGCCTGGAGGAGCGCAGGCCCACGTGGATCAGGGTGTGCTGAGAAGGAATCCTGGAGAAGAACAAGTTTCCTGGGGCGTGAAGAACAAGGGTACAAGTTCAAGGTGCCCAGGCTGGCACTGGTGACCACCCCTTCCTCCACGTGCTCTGGGCATTTGTCGGCAGTATCCCCACCTCTGGGAATTCCCATTCCAGAATCTCAAACAGGGAAACCTGCTTGGCTCCCTCAGTAGTATTCAAACCCCAGGGTTAGCGTAAGAGAAATTTAACAACTACAATTTACAGGCCCCTTCTCAGTGCCAAGGCTCCATCGCAGCCTTGCAGTCACCCTGCAAGGCAGGAACTGTAGACATCATTTTACAAGCAAGGAAACGGAGCGTTGGAGACAGAGCTCAGAAGTCACGGGGCCAAGATTGAACCTCCAGGCCTGACAATCTCCTTGCTTGTCGTGAGACATTGACATTCCCCAGGCTACACACACGCCTACACCTTTACACATAGAAGAGGCCAGTGTCCTTGGGGCTCCCTGGGGCTATCAGCACCCAATCCCCTTCCCCTAGGCTGCTCTCTGACAGGCCATTGTGGACGTTCTAAAACCCTCAGGCGACTCATTGTGGGCGCTCCCTCGGCAGGAAGCTGGGTTTCCCTGAGCATCTCTAAATCTGCCACTCGTTTCTTAATAGAGGAGATAAGAGCAGAGGGAAACCCACTGAGAAGAACTTGGGGGGTTTTCAATGATTTTCTTGTAGATTCCACTATAGTTAACACAGTTGTACCAGTTTCAGGTGTATCATATAGTGATTAAGTGCTTACATATACTACTTGGTGCTCATCATGACAAGTGTCCTCCGCATCGCCTTCCCCTGTCTCCCCCATCCCCCCCACGCCCCTCCCCTCTGGCAACCCCAGTCTGTTCTCCAGAGTTAAGAGTCTGTTTTTTGGTTTGTCTCTTTTTCTTTCCTTTGTTCCTTTGTTTTATTTCTTAAATTCCACATACAGCCGAGATCGTGTGATATTTGTCTTTCTCCGACTGACTTATTTCGCTTAGCACTGCACTTTCTAGCTCCACTCTCATCTTTGCAAATGGCAAGATCTCATCCTTTTTATGGCTGAATAATATCCCATTGTGTATATACACCACATCTTCTTTATCCATTCATCGGTCAATGGACTCGGGCTGCTTCCATCCTTCAGCTATTGTAAATAATGCTGCCGCGAACATAGGGGTATGTGTATCCCTTGCAATTAGTGTTTTTATATTCTTTGGGTAAACATCCGATAGCGTGATTCCTGGATTATAGGTCTATTTTAATTCGTTAAGAAAACTCCAGCTACACTGTTTTCCACAGCGGCCGCACCGGTTTGCATTCCCACCAACAGTGCACAAAGGTTCGTTTTTCCCCAGGTCCTTGCCAACACTTGTTGTTTCTTGAGTTTTTGATCTTAGCCGTTCTGCCAGGTGTGAGGTGATAGCTCATTGTGGTTTTGATTTGCATTTCCCTGCTGATGAGTGATGGTGAGCATCTTTTCATGTATCTGTGGGCCATCTGTAGATCTCCTCTGGAGAAATGTCTGTTCATGTCTTCTGCAAGAACTTTTGAAGACAGACCGACCTGAGTTTGAATCTAGGCTCAGCCACCCACAGGCTGATCCCGGGGCAAGTCATCTCCTATCTCTGGGCCTCAGTTTCCTGAGTTGTTAAATGAGAGCCAGTAATCCCCTCTCCACGGGTTGCTGTGTAAGCCAGAAACCTAGAAATTGTCCTTCAAGTGTTTCTCCCCCACCCCACCATCCGCCATCCATTCAGGTACCGAGTTTATTCATCTTACCTTCGAAATCTATTTCACATTCACGCACCTCTCTCGGTCTCCTATGTCACCTTTCTCGTTCAAGCCGCCATGATGTCCTGCCTGGACAACTGGTGAAACTAGAGAGATCATTACAGAATCACGCCTTCAGTGATGCCAGCCCCAGCTCCAACTCTCCAATGGTTTCCTGTTGCTCGCAAGAAAACTCCAAGATCCCAACGGTCACCTGCACGGAGAGACCCCCCGTGGGCAGACCCCCCCCCCAGACCCATCACTCACCCTCTCCCTGGGGCTATCAGCACCCAAGCTTACAGCTACATCACTCCCTCTGTCTGGAACATTCTTCCCCATTCGAAGCCAGTTAAGTCCTGCTTATACATCAAATCCCAAGTCAAAGATCACTGCCTCAGGGAAGCCTTCCTTGATTTCTCAGACCAGATCAGACTCCCCCATTTATCCATCGCACCCTGTACTTCTCCTTTGTAGCCCCAATCACAATCACAATTATGTAAGTATTGGCTGAACTAGTCCTTGAATGTCTGTCTCCTTCGTCATGGGCACATTGTTTTTGTCTCTTCCTCAGGAGAACATCCCTCCCTCCCGGACCTAATGATCCCAGAGGTGGGTCCAGATGCAGACTGAATAGACGGGTGTTGATAGAAGAGGGGGAGTATGGGGACCTGGGTTGGGGCAGGCATCTTCAGTATCCCACGGAGGATGCCCAGACGAGAATGAAGCCCCAAACAAAGAAAGCGGAACCAGGAGACAGAAAGCAAGCCACTGGTCCTGAGAATGGTCTTTTGCCCTGGGGCCAGCAGCATCTGAAAGTCCTCCCTATTACGGGATGCCCCCCACCCGATCCCTGCGCTCTGGTGTGTTTGGCTTGAGCTGGTTTCATGGCACTGACAATGGAGGAGAGCAGGCTGGTACGACTTTTCTAAACTGAGGTCCAACTGAGCAGCCCAGGAGCTGCTCTTCCTCCATGCCTGGCTCAGAGCCTGCTCGCTTACTGTTTGTTACTCAGAGAATGAAGGGGCAAGTGGACAGCCACAGCACAGGATCGGAAGTGAGTCGTGGTTCTTGAGACACGTGACACATCACACATGAGACTTGCCATTGCACAGACACCGCCCTCGAGCCTCCCTAATGTCCTGACTCCAGGATCCCCCTGCCCCGGAGGGGATACCGTCCCGGCCGCCCGGCTCCGGCCCCGCCGCTATGACTACAGGCTCCTCGTGGGTCCTCTAGCTCTCGCCTTCCCGCTCACTCTCGGAACCTGAGGTCTCTGGTTTCCCTCCTTCACTTCCCGGAATATTCCAGGGCTGACCCATCACCCCAGGTGCACGCCCCAGTAGCCAAGGTGACTGTTTACCCTCTGCCCTTAGAAGCCATCTCCAGCTTGTGGCAGCGGGCGCCCCACACAGCTGCCCTCCGCCCACAGCCCTGCCAGACCAGCAAAGATGCTTCCTGCAAAGGGCTGGCATTGCCAGGCTGAGGCCCCACCCTTCCACATGCACCCCCTTGCTCCCTGCCCAGCCTGGCTCCCCACAGCCCCGGTCTGGCTGGGAGCCAAGGGGAGTGGGAGTCAGGACTCACCTCTTCCCGTTCCTCCCGCCACGCTGCCCACGGCTTCGGCCAACACCGGGTAGACGGTAGCCGGTGAGTCGGAGAGATGGGGCTCCAACACCCCCCACCTCTTCTTGCAGCTCTGGGACCTCAAGCAAAGCCCTTCATCCCTCTGAGCCTCTGTTTCTCCATATGAAGCACAAAGATAGTAACTGTCACCACCCCTGTGGGCGCTAGTGACCATGACGTTAACAGGGTGCTTGGCATGGGATTAAACACTGACTGACTCGAGGGGCTTAGGCCGGGGACTCAGCCCTTTTCCAAGGGGACATTGGCTAGAGGAGCCCTGCCTCACCTAGCGGGGAGCCCTGCCTTTAGGGGTCACCTGCCTTCAGTCACCTGGGTGGGAGGGAGCCTGGGGCGTTGAGCTGCCTCGTGCAGTTAATTTGGTGTTTATTTGGGGAGGCTCTGGGAGGTCTGACGGTAGCCTTGGGGTCCGAAGGGCTCCCAGGGTCCTTGGACACTGTCGCATCCTCCTGTGTGACTGGGTCTGTCCTTGACCTCTGCAGGGCACTTTGGAGCTATGCCCCTCCCCCCTCACCGCGTCACTACCCTAGAAACGGCCCGCGTCAGCATGGGCACCCACGCAACTCCCCAGAGTTTTGCTGTTTCCTGAAACAGGTTCCCCCAACCTATGAGCACTGGCTTTGGAGTCACTGATGGAGGGCGTTCTACCAGCTGTGTGGCCTCGGAGGAGTCGCCTCACCTCTCTGAGCAGGAGAGGGAAAATATTACCTAACCACCTGGACACCTTGAAGATTAAACACGGAAACCGAAGGCGGCGCTGGACACGGCAGCAGGCACTAATAAATGATGAGCAGACATGGGAAGGAAATGACACATTTGCATCCTCCACCCCCAGCTCCCTACTTGCTTTCAAAGGAGGGTGCAGCCTGGAAGCTGAGAGAGGCCGGGGGAGAGGGAAGGGGAGGCCCAGCCAGGTGCCAGGCCCCGCTTGGGCCCTGGCAGGAGGAGTGGGAACAAGACTGAGCGCTGCAGCCCCAAGGCCTGTCCCCGTCTCTCCCCACTCTGAGTTTCACCTGTGGATCCCCCAGCCCACGCGTCCACACTCCATGCTGCGTGGCCGCTCAGCCCCGCGGTGCTCATACCTGTGGTGCCGTCCACTTTAGGAGCATCGGCCCAGGGAAAGGGCCCCACACGGACCTGGGAGTAGGCTCAGGCCTCTGGGGCAGGTTGTTCCAGCGTCTGGAGGGGGCGCTGTGAGGGGGTGCCGCCCTCAGCCTGGTGGGGGGAGGGTGGAGTGTGGGCCGGAGACGACCAGAGCAGGGTCCAGGGTCAAGGTCAGGGCCTCACTGGCGTCAGTCTCAGGGCAGGTAAGAACTGAGTGGATCCCTGCCCTCCAGGACCCTTATAGTCTAGCAGAAAGAAGAGATGATAAATAAAGAATTAAAAGTGGGATCCATGATACAAAATGCCTGTAGGGACAGAGCCTGGCTTCCTCTGGGGGTTCACCTGCTGATACCCCCACCTGAGGCCCCTATGGCCCTTCCTGCTGCCCAGCCCCCTCCCATGAGCCCAGGGCAGGTGTTCAGGGAGCTAAACCCACAGCTCAGCCCCAGTGCTGCCTTGCTCTGGACCCGACCGAGGCGCAGGGTCCCTGAGCTCACATCTCCTGAGGGGAGCCCCCAGATCAGCTGCTGACCCCAGACCCAATGAATCACATTCTCCACGGCAGGCCCCCAAGTCAGCAGAGTCAGCAAGCATCTGGGGGCTCTGATGCTCCTTGAAGTTCGAGAACACCATTGGAAGGAACACACTTCACTCCATCTTAAGTCCCTGCTGTGTACCTAGTGCTGCTTTAGGTCTTTAGGGTCCTTCTGGGAATAGACACAGCCGCTGACCTCAAAGCTGACATCTTTCTGGGAGAGATAGTGAGACAAATACATATACGATGAGATCATCCAGATAGTGGTAAACACTGTGAGGGGCAGAGTGGTCAGGGAAGGCCTCTTGGAGGAGGCGACATTTGAGCTGAGACCTAGAGGATTCAAAGCCAGGTGTGTCTGCCTCCACCCCCTACCCACGGTGCCACTACCTCCCCTGGTCCTGTCGGCCTCCATGCTCCAAAGGGCCAGGAAAAGCAAGGGTGATGGTGAAAAGAAGGCCATGCTTCCTCCCCCTGGAGAAAAACCTTCACAAACTAAGTGCTGGGGGAAGTGGTGATATGATGCCCACCACATATAAACAGGCCCGTCCACCCCAGAGTTGCCCTGGAAACCTGCGGTCAGTTTGGACTTTGCTTAAGGCCGAGCTCCCTGCCACCAGGAGCCCAAAACGGCTGAACAAACTTCAAACTTCACATGGGGCTGGCCCTCGGTGAGTTCAAGGCCGGAGCATTTCTCCAAAGTCAAAACCGCAACAGGAAGGCACAAAAACGGTCTTCTGAGGAGGCTCTGGTCAGCTTCCCAAAGGCCATGATGGATCAGGAAAGAGGGAAGCCGGCATTGCCCCCTCGCTCCAAGGTCTCTACCCTGCCCTGGGACCACTGTGCCCAATACGAGAACTGGGGATTTGGGTGCAGCATTGTTCTGAGTCCCTACTCCCTGGAGAAGCAAAGCATTTAGTCCCCGACGCAGAGAACGAAGGAAGAAAGTGCATGGTTGCACTGTGCTCTGTGTCCGGAATTGGTCTTGACGGTTCTCGATTTCCGGTCATTTGCTCCCGTTTCCCACGGAAACCGACTAGCTGGGAAATGGGACCATTCTGTTGGTTCTGCAGATGGCGGGGCCCCGGGGAAGGGAGTCCGGAGCCCACACTCTCGGTTCTGGCTCTGCCACTTGGTGGGTCTCCCCCTTCCTATGCCTGGGGACGGTGGCCTAAATCAAGTACAGGGGTCCTCGGACTGACTCTGTGCCCTGACAAGAGGGAGGGATGTGGGCTCCAGAATGAAGGCAGGGGTGACCTTGGGGAGGGGCTGAGAAGGGGAAAGGGGCCCTGCGGGGACAGATGGGGTGTTGGAAATAGCCTGCCAGCTCCCCAGTGCCACCACCACTGCTATCACCAGCCCACTTCCCACCTCTTTCCTTTGGACCCCAGGCTGGAATCTTCACTCCATCTTTTATTGGCGGTATGACCCTGACAAGTCCCTTGGCCTTTCTGAGCCTCAGCTACGCCATCAGTAGAATGAAGCTGATGATCCCTCTTAGAGCCCGGGCAAGGCTCCCAAGAAATCGCACGCTTGCTCTGCCCACCTCAGCACCTGGCGCATAGGAGGAGTATTAGAAAAGAATCATCCTCTTTCCCTGATAGACTTGAACTGTGCCCTTGATCCTGGTCTCAGCGTTTAACTCGGGGGCTAAGCCTCCTCCACAAGAGGGACTGGACGTACTCAGTTCAATAGTATAATCATCACCCTCACCCCCACTCCTGACATCAAACCCTGTACATCCTCATTCATCCCGGAGTGAGGTCCTGTCCCAAGCACGGCATGCCACCATTTGTGCTAACTACAATTCACTGCACACCTACCATGTGCCAGGCCCTGCACACTTGTTCACTACCCCATCATTCACATACCCCAACAACCCTTCCAGCTGAGGAGAACCCCAATTTACAGATGGGAAAACTGAGGCTCAGAGATGGGACCTCACAGCTCAGGGACCGCATGGAGGCCCACTGTCTGCCCACAAAGGCCAGGCATTAGCCAGCAGGACACCCTGAGGCTGAGGGGAGCCTCAGCTCTCTCACTACCTCAGCATGGGCTGCTGGGGAGAGGCCCAGGGGCTCCCCTAGCCAGCCAGCTCTCGACAATTTCACTAAAATCCAGTTTCACTTACCTTAAGGACTCCTCCTCCTTTTTTGCAAAATAAGGGTTTCAAGGTAGATTCCAAGGCTGCTCCGAATTCTGGAGGAGCCCAGAGTAGGCCTGTGACTCTGGGAGCACCTTTGCCAAGCTCAAATGGGCACTACCCATTTGGCCTACCAAGGATGAGGGTCCCTGGATATGTGAACGTGGGGCCATTTTGGGCACTCAAAGTCCCAAGACCACTATTGGCAAATCCCATGATGCCTCAGTTCTCTCTGGGAAAGGGCAGTTGTGTCTCCAGACCATGACTCAGTCCATACATCTGTAGGCCAGCCCTGTGATCAGGGCTCTGTAGGCCTGTGTAGGCCCCTGGACACCCTGACTGGGGCTGGTAGCAGGTCAGGGAAGGCTTCTTGGAGGAGGGAGAGTTGAGCAGACCCCACGAACAGAGACAATTCGGGCAGGCAGAGAGAAAGATGTGTCTTTTCCAAAGAAGCATCTTGGCACAACAGAGAAGGTTGGTCTTCATGGTCAAATAGAACTAGGTTTGAATCCTTAGGTGGACAGATGGATGGACAGACAGATGGATGAATAGATGAATGCATGGACAGCTGGACATATGAGTGGATGGATGGATGGATGGATGGATGGATGGATGGATGGATGGATGGATGTTTGGATGTGTGTGTGGATGGATGCATGGATGGTTGGATGTGTGGATGGATGGATGGATGGATGGATGGATGGATGGATGGATGGATGGTTGGATGGTTGAATGTGTGGATAGGTGGATGGATGGAGGGATGGATGGATGGTTGGATGGATGGATGGTTGGATATGTAGATGGATGGATGGATGGTTGGATGTGTGGATGGATGGATGGATGGATGGTTGGATGATTGGATGGATGGTTGAATGTGTGAATGGGTGGATGGATGGATGGATGGATGGATGGATGGATGGATGGATGATTGGATGGATGGATGGATGGATGGATGGATGGATGGATGGATGGATGGTTGGTTGGATGTGTGGACGGGTAGATGGACAGACAGAAGGATGGTAGATGGATGGACAGAATTATATGTGGATGGATGGATGCATAAATGTACAAAAAAATAAAAGGAAGAAGGAGAGCCCAATCAGTTCATCCCAAGGCTGCTGTCCCTCCTGCTGTCTCATCTGCCCGCCCTACTCTAGTCAGGACATACAGAGTGATGGCGTGGTAACAAGCAACTCAAAAACCTCAGTGGCACCAAACAGCAAAGGTTTCATTCTTGCTCACATCACACGCTTGTGGGCTGGCAGGGACCATTCTTCACATTGTCCTCACTCAGGACCCAAGTCAACACCACCCGGCCAGTTGCTGGTGGCTTTCACATTTCATTGGCCAAAGCCAGTCATGTGGCCACCACTAGCTTCAAGGGAGTGGGCAGTGCATTCCCACCACGGATCCCGCAAGAGGAGAACCTGGATGTTTGTGAGCAGCCTCCGTGCTGCCCACAGACCCTGCTTCCCTCCCAGGGAGCACCATCCCAGAGCCAGTGTGATGGGGACTGAGTACGGGAGGGAAACCAAGGAAAGGCTCTGGCCCATCTCCTCAATCTGGGGACGCCGGAGGCCTGAGGGGACATGTTCACTACTTAGCTCCCTGGCCCTGCGCACACTTCAGGTTCACCATGAGGAGCGTGGGCGCCCTGGGCGGTGCCCTGGGCGGCTGGAGCATAAATCTTGCCTAGTTCTGCCTCAGACACACCCTTGCTCCCAATTGTGCCCTCCTGGGCCTAAAGACAGGCCACAAGGCACCCTGGAGGAGAAGTATTGGGTGTCCAAGCTGAAATGTTCTCTGGAGATCAAGTCCAACTCTTGCATTCATAGAGAGAAACTGAGGCTCAGAGAGAGAGAGTGGATTCCCGGGGCCCAGCTTGTAAAGGGCAGAGCTGGGTCTCCAGAAACTCTGTTCAGCGTCTGTCCCTTCTACCCTCAAGCTACAGGCAGGCGTCTTCGGTGTGGGCCAGGAGAGGCCGGAGTAAAATGCTTGCCTTTCTCTGGGCCAAACCACCCCTGCCGAGCTTGCCATGCTAATATGGGCCCCCCGGGCAGCTTGGAGCCCTCGGGGGCTCTCCCACACCCCCCAGGCCCCTCCCCATCTGCAGGGGAAACCCTGGATTTGAAGGTAGGCAGTCCTGTGTTCCAGGCCCTGCCCCACCACATCCCAGGGGAGTGCCCTTGGGCAAGTCACTGAACCTCCCTGAACTTCAGTTTCCTAATCTGTGAAATGGGGATGACAGTTGTGCTGCCTCGTTCACTGGGGAACGAGGGATGGGACTATCTGTTCCGCTGTGACTTGTCATACAGACGTGCACAAGTGGAGGCTCCCGGCGCCTTCTCCCCACGCAGCCCCCTCAGCCCCAGGCCCGCCCGAGGCTCGCACAAACCTTGCACGGAGTCGTGTTCAGGCACTATTTTGATGAACTGAACTGATGTGTTCTCGATTCATTTCAGCAGGCCCCTGCCGACTCCCGGGCCGGCGCTGCGGGTGGGGGGGTGGAGGGTGGGTGACAGGATGACAAAAACCCCTCAGTCCTAGGAGGAGCCCCAACATGGCCACACAGATGCAGGAGACCAGGAGGTCCCAGGCCATGGGTGACACTAGATGCCTGTCTGTGTGTTCCTCCTTCTCTGATGGTCAGCCCATTCTCCCCACCGGGCTTCGAGCTCTATGGACACAGAGACCCACCAAATCCCCAGTGGCTGGCCTAGGCCCCGGCTCATGGCCGATTGGCACTGGATACTTATTGACCAGATGAAGGATCTTGCGGGCAGTCCCTTCTCTCTGAGCCTCGGCTTCTTTACGTGTAGGATGGCGTGGCTGGCAAAATAACCCGAGATCACCAAAGAGCTTAGATAACCTAGTTTGCCAAGTCCCTGGATCATCACAGGCCTGCAGTGAGCGTGGCTGGAACCACCGCCGGCATCGGTATTAGGAAGAGCACAATATCGCAGAGATGACAGAGGTCCCCCAGGAGCCCGACCCACACTCAGCTCCGAGGTACCAGCCCCACTGCTGTCCACTGCCACGCCGGTGCCTCCATCCCTGCCTCCCGGACGCACCCCCTGCCCGTCCCCATATACTCGATGAAGAGATGGAGACTTCAGGGAGACGAGAGAACTCACCCAGGTCGCCCAGAACCCAAGAGGCTTGACCACGGACAGAGCATTGCCTGCATGTCCCGAGCTTTCCCACCTGGGCGCCAGGAGTGACACTTCCCCTGCCTTCTGTTGTCATAAGAGGGAATGGGGCTTGCCCGAGCTCCCCGGCCAGTGGGCTGTGAAGCAGCACCTCCCACCCCCACCTCAGGCCTCAGCCTCCGCCCGCGGCGCCCACACCGCGCCCCCGGGGGGCACTGGGATCTGAGCAGCGCCCCGGCCGCCCTCTGCTGCTCCCGGAAGTGCCCTGCATCTGCACCTTGATCTCCACGCCCACGATGCCAGGAAACCCCAGCAGGGGCGGCCAAACTGTGGGATATTTATAGCGGGCGTGCAGAAAAACTGCCGCCCCCATCTGTTTGCCCAACAGTGCTCTCCTAGCTGGGCGCTTCCAGCCCCGCCAGCCACAGACAGACCCTCACCGCCGCCTCGTCTATTTTTTCCTCCCCACTTAATTTTGCATCATCCCAGTTTCCAAAATAAACTTCCCCAAACCAGCCAGGCTCGCTCTGGCCCAGAATCCCTAATGGAGAGCCCCTCTCGGCCCCAGCCCCCATCAGTCCATAGGGCAAAGCCACCAAACCCAACCCGGCCTCTCGGCTGCCCTTGGCCTTGATTTAGAAGCAGCTGCTCCGGCCCTGGCGGGTTTCTGACACTCCAGGGCTGGGGTGTCTGCATCTGTGGGGATGCCGGCTGGGCATCTGTGTTCGTGGTTCCTGGCCGGAGGCCGAGGGTGCTGTCCCCCACAACAGGCACATACATACATACACACAAGCACACACACATGCAATACATACACTCATGCACACACATACACAAATATATATACATACACGTACACGTGTACGCACGCACGTACATACACACATGCACACCTATACACATGTACAAATACATGCACACATGTGCATGTGCACATGTACACGCACCATGTGTGTGCACTGCACGTATGCATGCATGCACACGTGTGCACATGTGTGTGTACATGCACGCACATGTACACAGTGTGCGTGTGTGCACTAACACATGCGTGCATGCACTTGTGTGCACAGGTATACACACGTGGGCACGTGTGCATGCATGTGTATGCATGTGCACATGTGTACACACATGCATGCGCATGCGTGCAGTGTCCCATGAGGTGCCCTGGCCCCTGCTGTCCTCTCCCAGCTCCGTCGTGGGACACACCCCCTCCTCTGTCTTGGCCTGCCCTTCCTCTGAACCTTCATTCTCCCACACGCCGTGCTGTCTCGCCTCCAGGCCCACGCGCATGCTATTCCCTTGGTCTGGACTACTCCTCTTGCATTTGCTGGGCTAACCTCACTAACCCCAAGGGCCTGCACACAGTCTCACCTTCCCCAGGAAGGCTCCCCTGAGCAGTGCAGGGGGCAGGGACTCTGGGCCTGCCCTTCATCTCCACCTCAGAGGCCAAGGGAAGCTTAGGAGCCACTCCCAGGGTGGAATGGAGCCCCCCAACCCTCCATGGACTCCTCGGCCCACTCTGTGCCCCCCCACATGGGCAAACCAGCTGTTCATCCCCACGAAAGGTCTCTTCCGCCCCAGGACCTAAGGGAGTCATTTAGTGTGTCCTCCTGCAGCAGAAACCAGGGACTTCCCCACCACTCCACAATTACAATTCCAGCTTTGTGTGTGCTCTCTTAGGTTACGGGCTTTTCAGGCTAACGATTCAAAAGACCATTTAGTTCTTCTGAATTTTTTTTTTTCTTTTTCAAGGAGTAAGGATAGGAAAGAAATCAATGTTTGTCAGGTTATCTACTCCCATTTATTTATTTATTTGTTTATTTTAAGATTTCACCCATTTATTTGACACAGAGAGAGAGAGATCACAGGTAGGCAGAGAGGCAGGCAGAGAGAGAGGGGGAAGCAGGCTCCCCACCGAGCAGAGAGCCCGATGTGGGGCTTGATCCCAGGACCCTGAGATGATGACCTGAGCCAAAGGCAAAGGCTTTAACCCACTGAGCCACCCAGGTGCCCCTATCCACTCCCATTTAAAAGAAAGACAGCCATAGGCCCATTCTTTGGATAAAGAAACTGAGGCTTAAAGAATTACACCTCATTTCTTTATCCAACACTCTGTGCCAGACACACAGCAGCACCAGGAACACAGCAGTGAAAACAAGCATGATCGCTACCTTCTTGAAGATCAAAAACCACTGGAAGAGACACACCACATAGATAATTTTACAAATAACTATTTAATAATCATTTTGATTAGGTGGATAGTGCTCCGAAGGAAAAGTCCAGAGAGCTGACAGAGACTATGTAACCAGGAGCCCAAGGAAGTCTTCTTGGACATGACGTGGAAGCTAAGACCAGTCAGGCAAGGACTGGTCGAGGGTCATTTCCAGCAGGGGAAACAGGGAAACAGCACGTGCAAAGCCCAGAGGGGAGGCGTAGGGGAGAGGGAGGGACAGAAGAGATGATCTGCCAAAAGCCACGTAGCCAGGGAGGGACAGGCCTGGGTCAGAACTCAAGGCCAGCTGACCCCAGGACCTTTGCTTGTGCCTCTCCAACATGAGGGCAGGTTGTTGTTGACAGAAACTAGCACTGGGAGCTGCCCGCCCATATTTTTGGCTCCTCATCCTCCTTGGATTTCAGCTATAAGTATGACAAACGAATTAACATCCCTAGTTCTAACTCGGAATGTTTAAGAAAACTAAGTCCTCTATTAAAACAGCTTAACAGGGGCGCCTGGGTGGCTCAGTCGTCAAGTGTCTGCCTTCGGCCCAGGTCATGATCCCAGGGTCCTGGGATCCAGCCCCGCATTGGGCTCTCTGCTCGGCAGGGAGCCTGCTTCTCCCGCTCCCATTCCCTCTGTTTGTGTTCCCTCTCTCGCTGTGTTTCTCTCTGTCAAATAAATAAAATCTTTAAAAAAAACAAAAAAACAAAAAACAGCTTAACAATCCATTTTTTTTAAAGGTTCTACACAAGTCAAGAAGCTAAACATTCACGAGCAATCTGGTGCCATATGCAGTAATCCTTAGCTGTCGATCACGTTCCTTGTTTCCTTGAACTTAACAGCATGCCTCTTCTAAGTTCCCTCGACTATTTTCTTACAAGTCAGGCTTTTTCTCTGAGCCTGCAGGAGTACAGGTGTCTGAGGCCTTGTAGGTAACGCGAATTACCTGGGAGGAAAAGTCAAGTTCATGCCGCCCAGCCCCCCTACAGGTGCATGGACGGTCTGGCGGGGCCTTCCCACCGTGAAGAGCTCATTTCCTAGGTTGAGTCCTGGCGGC
>CM053606.1:13366393-13419252 GCA_028646535.1 Procyon lotor | reverse complement strand
AGCATCGTGAAATGAACTCCCGAAGGCTGTTCTTCACCCCGGAGACCGGAATGTAGAAAGACCTGCGCAGGCTGGTGAGGCCCAATCAGAGAGGCCAGCTTTCCTGACTCTCACGGCCCTTCCTTCTAGCAAAAGATTCCACCGAGGCTGTACTTGCAGTGTATGCGGATGGCAAAGTAACAGAAGGCCATCATAAATTCAAAATGCTTTCCAATGGCTTTGCGTTTCACTGGTCACAAATCATCTACAAGCACTGGAAAGGCAAACGTTTAACCCAGGGCCATCGATGAAGCCTTCTGGACCCCCTCCAAAAAAACCCAACCAACCAACCAAGTTGAGCTGAATCGATTCAGACTTTAAAGACAGGAGATAAGGGGAAAGAGGAGCACAGCAGCCAACAGGAAGAGCTCGGCTCACCTGATGTCCGCAACCATCAAGAGCATACAAAAGCCACAGGTAGGGGATAGAGGGGCATGCTCTCGATCTGAACAAATTAAGAGACACAAACACCCAAACATCAAGGGTGGATCTTGTCTAAGTCCTGATCAGACAAACCATCCAGAAACAGACATCTTTGAAACAGTCGTGGACATCTGATTAGAATGTAAACGGTAATTTCACTAACGACACCGTCACACGCACGGTGGTTATATAAGACAATGTCCATGAGTTTCGGGCAGTGGCGTACTAACGAATGTTTAACCCCCGGTCCCGGGGTGGAGAGTCACAGAGGAGCCCTGTTCTGTAGTGTTGGCTGATTTCCGTGGTGTGAATATTCCCAAGTGGCAGATTTCCAGCTACAGACAGATGCCACATCCATGAACGCAGAGTTGAGAAGAGGTGCTCAGCATCAGCTCTGAGTGGCCAGAGCTCCACCTCTCCCCACCCGGGTTTTAGAGACCGACTCTGACGTCTTCAGAAGACACGACAGGATAGCTGGAATGCGTTCTGAAATAATTCAGTGAAGAAAAAGAGAAACAGGGGCGCCTGGGCGGCTCAGCCCGTTAAGCGTCTGCCTTTGGCTCAGGTCATGATCTCCAGGTGGTGGGATGGAGCCCCCTGTCAGGCTCCCTGATCAGGAGGGGGTCTGCTTCTCCCTCTTCCTCCACCCCTCCCCGCCACTCACACTCATGTGCTCCCTCTCAAATAAATTAATTAGTTAGTTAGTTTTACCTTCAAAAAAAAAAAAAGTAAAGAAAAGAAAAAGAGAAACAAAAGACAAGTAGATGAAGCTAATGAGACCAAATTTTGGTCATTGCTCAATCTGGGTGATTTAGCATGGAGTTTTACTGTACTGTTACTGTCTTCCATTGTATGTATTTGAACATTGTCTTCTCTTTTTCTAAGTATATTTATTTATTTGAGAGAGAGAGAGAGAGAGAGCAGGGGAGGGGCAGAGAGAAGGAGAAAGAGAAGCCCAAACAGACTCCCCACTGAGCAGAGGCTGATGTGGGGCTCGATCCCACAACCCTGAGATCATGACCTGAGCTGAAACCAGGAATCAGATCCTTAACCAAATGAGCCACCCAGGCACCTCTAAACATTTTCATAATGTTCATTTCAAAATGTTAAGCTACAGTCACCTTATAGGTAAGCAGGAAAATTTTATTTCAAGAATTCTAGGCCTGGGACGCCTGCGTGGTTCAGTGGGTTAAAGCCTCTGCCTTCGGCTCAGGTCATGATCTCAGGGTCCTGGGATCCGGCCCCACGTCGGGCTCTCTGCTCAGCAGGGAGCCTGCTTCCCCCTCTGTCTCTGCCTCCCTCTCTGCCTACTTGTGATCTCTTTCTCTGTCAAATAAATAAATAAAATCTTAAAAAAAATTCTAGGCATGCACACTGATTCTGCGAACCCTACCCTAACTCCACAGCCCTGGGGGTCTGAAGATAAAGGATGGGAACCATAGGCATTGGCATCCTATGCCTAAATCCTTCCATCAGTCCATCAACATGTCATAACTAGGGTTTCTCCAGGGACTCACAGCTAGGCTGAGGTAGGAAGAGAGCCCAAATAGAGGAAATTGACAGAGGTCCTATCTGGGAGTCCCGACTGTACCATCTGCTAACTCTTGGACCTTGGCACCTGATCCCCACTCTCTGGGCCTCTACATCATCATTGGTCAAATAAGGGTGTAAATAACATATGGTGAGGATTCAATGCACTGAGCAGGCACAGCTCCCGACCCACGGTAGGGTGCTCAGAAACCACCAGCTCTGTGTTAGGGGATTGTAGGGACACGAGTGACCCATTCAAGGTGCTCAGAGGTCACCACCCTTCTTCCCCAGCAAATGTGGGTATCCTGTTGCCAGATCTCCCTGTTTTTTAAAGAAAAACTGGGGATCCCAATCTGTGAACTTTCCCAATCTTGAAATGTTGTTAACAAATTATAAATATTTTAAAAATACCAGGTGGACCAAGCAAACCAGTGCAGACCACTAGAGTGTGACTTCTGGCTTAAACCATAGAGCAAGATGAAGAGCCTTACTCAACATTCAGTGATGCTGAGCCCCGTGCTTGGAAGTCATTACACAGATCATCCTGTTGAGTCCTCACAGTATCTCTTATGTGGCCCACTGCACAGATGAAGCAACTGAGGCTCAGCTTGAGGAAAAGATCTGGAAGGGCTGGAAACAAAGACAGGCTTCCCAGGGACCTGACGTTCCCCTTTACCCCCTCTCTAAATTCCCAGGAAGGAATTCAGGAGCAAACGACAGGCCCAGAGAAGGGCTGGGAGCTGCCCATGGCCACACAAATGTGCGTGACTGGCTGAGACCAATCGGGTTTCCTGCCCCTTCTTAGTCATCCAGCCAAGCCAGAGACGGGGCAGGCCACGGAGACAGGAGAGGAACACACTGCTTTTCGTCTCCCTGAACAATGCATGGATAAGCTTAGGAAGGTTCTAGATCCCAAGCCTAGGTCCTCAGTTTCTCCACTTAAAAATCTGGGAAGTTGGACTGGAAATCCCAGACCCCCATTGGCCAGACACTCCGTGCCTGGGTTCTCCTAAGATTGGGCTGGAGAGCAGCCAGTCACGTTGTTTTGGACCCATTCACCGAGAACTGGCGATAATTTAGACATGCTGTATGTGATTCTTTCTGATTAAAAACTTGGCCAGGTTTCCCTCCTTTGGTGAACTTTCCAGTAAGGAAGGATAACTCACTCCAAAAAATGGGACACTTGGAGAATTAAAGACTTGTTTTCTTCAAGCAAAGAAAACAACTAGGAGGTATTCAGACTCCAATTTGTGTGTGGCGCTCAATGCACTGGGCACAGAGAGGAGACGCAGAGCAGGGGCCCCTTCTCAGCCCTTGAGAACTGATAGCAACTTCCAGGAGGAACATAGAGGAACTCTATGGCCTCCTTCTGGACCCAGACATCAGTCCTTACCTGTGGAAGAACAGGGTAGCGGGTAATTCAGCACCCAGACCACCTGTGTCCACATCCTGGCTGTGCCACTTCCTACCTGTATGGCTGGAGGCAACCCATTGGATCCCTCTGTGCCTCAGTTTCTCCATATGTGATATGAAAGTGCCTGTGTCCTAGGATTGTTGGTACATCTTAATGCACCTTAGGGCAGTCCCCGCCCCCTGCCCGCCACCCCCACCTCACCACCTATAAATGGGAGTAACGGTTTCTACTTCCAAGGCTGCGGCCAGAATTAAATGAGTTAATACGAGCAAAGCCTCCGGTTCCAAGGCCAGCACATCAGAAGCACTAGATACACGTTCACTCTTCTGTCATGTGGGATTATGTAAGAAAGCTATTGACGAATGAACTTTCTCATTAGTCTGTATGTAAATCTTCGCAATTGCACTGTTCTTGAAAGTTAGAAGAGCATTTCCTCAAAGACACTTTCACATTAAGACTTTCCACTGACTCGGGCCAGGGGACGCCTCCTCTTCCTTATCGCAATCAGGGCGGGCCTTCCTGGCCCCGGGCCTCCGTCCCCTCCCTCTCCGGCTCTGCTCCTTCTAGCTCACAGGACTCTCGCCGCTCCGCGTGTGTCTCCCAGCAGCCCCAGGAGAAGGTGAGTCAGGTAACGTTGTCCCCCCCCCACCCCCGACAGATACAGACACGGGAAGCCCAGCAGCTCCCTCCAAAGTTGGCGGCGGCACGTGCTGTGGGACAGAGGTTCGAGCCCAAACACCTGAGTCCAGGCACACGACACGGCTCTGGAGTCCTGGGCCCACCCTTTTCCTTGGGCAGGCCATTTATTTCTCAAACCTTCACGTCCTCACCTGTAAAATGGGAACATAACAGTACCTACTTCCTGGATTTGCCGAGATGACTGAACAGGTGACACCACATGGGGCGCTCTGAACGACCCCCGGCACGTGAGGACCCAATCTTTCAGCAGAACAAGGCATCCGAGTTCGCTGGGCACCATCCTGCCTTACGCCTGACAACCAGCAAATCTGCTAGATCGAGTCCTGAACGCTCTCAAAATGTCCTGGCTTGGGGGACGCCTGGATGGGGCGGTAGGTTAAGCATCAGACTTTTGGTTTCAGCTCAGGTGCTGATCTTAGGGTCATGAGATCGAGCTCCGTGTGTCTGCTTCTCATTCTCTCTCCCTCCCCCTCTGCCCCTCCTGCCTGTGCCTTCTCCCCCCACCCCTCAAAAATAGATAAATAAATCTCTCCAAAAAAAAAACCAATTCTTCGTTTGGAAGGAACATCTATGGCTACCCTAAAATACTTTGTCTCTTCTTCCTTATATCACAGTAATGATTCCAATTTTTATTTCCCACCATACCACACTGAGACTCCAGGAAGCAAATGCGTGGGCTCAAAATGGTTCAGGAATTCAGTTCTGCCCTTAGGTGAGAGTGATCCCTTCCCTGGGGACGCTGAACTCTGTTCCCCAACCAAGCTCTCATCACAGGGAGACAGACCACGAGGCCAAAAGGATGTGTCCACGTGGAGCCCGTGCCCCGCCCCCTTCTCTAGATCACACTCTGGCGCCCCAGACCTCAGGCATTCCCTGCCCTAAGCCCACATGGATGGGTCTCTTCTGCGGACCCAACCCGCAGGTGTGCCCAGCTCTGGGCCCGAGGGGTGGCCAAGGCGCAGCTCTCCGAGGGGAGAGGCGGTGCGGACCGGCTTGCACGTACTGGCTGAGATGCTCACGTCTGCAGGGCAGGCCAGAGGCAGATGGGAGAGAGGGGGGTCTCCTCTCCCTGCACTGCCAGGCTCCGCGCCGGGTCCATGGAGTCTGAGAATCCTACATTCAAAGCTGGCCTTCCAGGTTGCTGTGAAAGTGTGCTTGTCAAGGTAGGAGAATAGAACATATTTTATTTCACATTTTGTTAGCTTGATTTATAACTTGCAAATATTTAGACATATGGTGCGTGAGCCTCCATCTGTACTCTTGTGCAGCCCTGTATATCCCCACCACCTTCTGCCTGCTCTCAACACCAAATGTTTACTGAGCCCTTCCTCTGTGCTGAGCCCCACACACTCACTCGGCGGAGGGAAGGGCACCACCCCAGCACCCAAAGGCGACCATCCACATGGGAGCAAACCTCATGTTCCTAAATAGGGAAGAGCACAGGGTGAGAGGTGAGGGCGAAGGTCTGGTCTGTCCCCAACCCCTAGGGAGATGGGGGCACCTCCCTGCCCCTCTCTGGGTCTTGGTTTACCCATTTAGACAAGAAGTCCTTCCAGCCCTGAGTAACCGAAGGACACAGAATCAAATCCGGGACCTGGAAGAGACCATGAGCTGGGGATGGGCAAGTAAGTCTTCCCAGGCACCATGGCGGGGAACGGAGCCCTCTGCCCTAGCAAGATACCCTCACACCCCATGCCACTTCCTTCATTCAGCCCACAAACACGGCAGTCACGCCTGCTGCCCCAGGCACTGAGCTCTCCGAATCTGCCAGATCCGGGAGGAGAAACAAAAAAGTGCCCAGAAAACCAAAACGCAAAGCAAGGCTTGGTGAAGGTGCCAAAAGGGCACCTTCCATCCTTGCACTCTCGGGGCTCTTACGTCCATTTCTCCGATGAGAAAACAGAGGCCCAGAGATGTAGGGTTAAGACCCTGCGGCTTAGAGCGCGCCCAGAGCCTGAGGCTAGCCAGGAACGAGGTTTCAGATTCCGGCCGTCTTCGGCCACTGTCCCAAGCTGCCCGAAGCTCGGGAGGCCCCGTCCAGCTCCCGGAAGGCTGGAGGGAGGTGAGCGCCAGGGAAAGGCTGGGCCAGAGGACGAGCCGGCCGGGAGGCAGGGAGGGGCCTGGCGGGGGGCGGCCGGGTGGCTCTGGACTCCCGGGTGCGCCGCCCCGGGCGCCCGGAGCGCCAGCGGCTGGGTGCGCGCGAGTGGCAGCCGCGCTCGGGTCGGTCCGCCTCGGCCGGGCCCGGGTCGGGCTGAGAGGCTCCGGCGGGGGGCGAGGCGGGGCGGCGAGGGCGGTGCTGCAGTGCACGAAGCGGCGGGCTGGGGGAGCTGTGCCCGCCTGTCCCCAAGGCCCGGGCCAGGACCGGGCAGCTGGGTGGCCGCGCCTCCCGCCCGGCCGCGCTAGGCGGCGCGCAGTCAGGCGTGCCTGGAGCGGGCTCCTGCCCCGAGTCGTCCCGGGCGCCCGGCCGGGGAGGCCCCCGGAGAAGCCCAGTCCCGCGGGCCAGGGCGGCCGCTGCAGCCGTCGCTCCGGCCCGCCCCCGGGGGGTGTCCCGGGCCGCTGGGCCCGCCCAGGTAACCCCATCCTCGGCCCGCCCCCGGCCCGCCCCCCCGGCCGCCCGCCCGCCCGCCCGCCTCCGCCGCAGCCGCCGCCGCCGCCGCATCCCGGCTCTGGGGCGGCGCTGACAGTCTGGTCCGCGCCGGGCAGCGGGCGCAGCAGCGGGCAGGGCTGACGGCAGGCACGGAGGCAGAGCCCCGCCGCGCGCGCCCCGGCCCGCGCCCGGCGCCGCGCCCCAACCCGCCCGCGGGGCGCCCACCTGCCGCCCCGACGGGAGGCCCCCCGCGGCCGCAGCCGCTGCCCGGGGCCGGGCGCCCGCGGCGGCACCATGAGTCCCCGCTCGTGCCTGCGTTCGCTGCGCCTCCTGGTCTTCGCTGTCTTCTCGGCCGCCGCGAGCAACTGGCTGTAAGTCGGGCCGGGACCCGGCTGAGCCGGGCGGGGCGGGGCGGGGCAGGCCCCGGGGGCAGCGGGCCGGTGCCAGGCGGCGCGGGGCAGCGGGCGCGGGGGCGCCCGGCAGGTGTCTCGGCCGCGGGACGCGAGGCTCGCTCGCCCTCTCCGCTGCCGCCGCCACGGCCCGGGCCTCCCTCTGGGCACCCCTCCTGTCCGGGTGCGGCTCTCAGCCCAGAGGCGTCAGGGGTGGTGGCGGCGTCCGCACCCAGAGGCGGCCCGGGGCGCCCGAGAGCGCGAGGGGCGCGAGCGCGGGGCGGCGGCCCGGGTGGGGTGCGCGGCTCCGGGCGCAGCCGAGGCTCGGCTGACAGGTCGCCGGGGAAGCCCATTACGGGGAAGGACTCTGGGTCATAATAGCAGGTTTATCCCGGGAAGTCCAGGAGCGAGCTCCCCGCGCCTCGCTGCGCCTCGCTGCGGGCTGGGCTGGAGGCGTGCAGGGACCTGTTTCTGCTTGGGGGGCGGGAGCCAGGGATAGAAGGAAGGAAGGGACCAGGACACCCGGCCTCGGAGAGCCCGTGGGGGGCGCAGGCCGGCCTTGTTCTCCCTGGAGCGGGAAGAAACTCCTTCCAGCCCTTGAAGAGGCCGACAGCCCACCGCCTCGCTGTGTCTCACCTAAGGAGAGAGGGGTGGTGACCACTGGTGACCTGTCTGCCTCTCCTTTTTGGGGCCTGACTCAGGGGACTCCCTGGGAAGGGACAGAAGGTTCGCTGGGTGGGGAGGAGGAGTCTTAGCTGGAGGAAGGGGGATTCTAAAGGGATGAGCTTTGGTGAGTGGATGAACAGGGAAGCAAGAAGGTTCCAAGTCCTTCTTCATCCCCCATCAGTGACGGTTCCCCAGGCCCAGGCTTAACCCTGGCCCCAATCCCTTCTGCCCAGAGCTCTGCCCCCATCCGCTGTGGGCAGCCAGTGGGGAGCCAAGCTCCAATATTGATCTGAAAAGCATGAGGTGGGAAGGGGGATAGCCAACAGTGTAGCTGGGGTTTCCATGGCGACGGCGGGAGAGGAAAAAATTCTCTCTGCATCAAGACTAAAGAACAAATATCTCCCATGAAATTGCCCCGAGTGTCCAATGGCTGTTGCTATGAGCTCATTGCGGCCAGACGGGGCCCTGCAGGCTGGAGGGAGTGTGTCCGTTGGGGTCGGAGCCACCCAGGGCTGGGGGGACCGAGGTGATGTGGAACTCTCCCAGCTGTTGGGAGAGCGAGCGACTCCAAGGCAGCCCAAAGTGGCGGTGGAGCTTGTGTTTTTCTTGGAGATTTAATTTGATTAACACTTCAGGGTCAGTGGCAAAGTGTGCAGAAACCAGGGCACCACCCCTCCCCCCCCCCACGGCCCCCGCAGGCCATCCTCCTGAGCAAGGACGAGGTCACCGAGCTGAGGAGAGGAGCCGATTCGGACTCAGGGGGCTCTGGGGTCCCTGGGGCTGACCCTTGAAAGCAGGAGTTCAGAGCCGGGGTCTCCAAAGTAAGCGTGAGCGTTAGGAAGAACAAGGACGAGGTGCGACCCACCAGCGCTGTGGGCTACGAAAAGGAGAAAGAAGTGGCCGCTCCCGAGTCCGACCCAGGTCTTCAGAGAAGAGAGCAGTATCCACAGTGAAACGTCCTTCAAAGGCGCCTAGAGTTTGAGCTCCTTTTACAGATGAGGAAACTGAGGCCCCAGGAGGGGAGGCTACTGACCCAAACTCAGAGCGGAGACCTGAACCCAGGGGCTGATTCTCAGGCAGTGACGTACCCCGTCCCCTGAAGCCGTCCCCAAGTCGAGCCAGCGTGGCCCAGGTGGTGTCACCACCCATCCTCAGCCACGTCTAAGCCCGAAATCCCAGCTGGGGAGGCAGCCCAGCTTTGGGTCACGCCAACCGTGGGGAATTCCAGCAGCTCAGTTCTCGGGCTTGTGTCGAGGGGGGGCGGGGTGAGGAGGGGCGGCCCGGAGGGAGAAGAGAGGTTGGCAAACCTGTTCTCTGCAGTGGTGATGGAAGCAGGTCTCTGGATGACCCAGCTCGCTCCTGCTCCACCCCAGGCTCCCAGCCAAGGGTCTCTGCACGGCCTGAGACAGGAAGAACGAGGGGCTTCCTGGGACCCCTACCAAACCGGAGAGGCAATGATGGAGAAGCGATCTCTGGGCACATTCCAGGACCGGATCATTTGCCCCGTATTTAGCAACCTCCATCCCTGGGACAGGGACTGAGCCAGCTCAGAGGGACCTAAGCATCACAGCCTAGCCTCCAAGGACCTGGGGGTCAGGAAAGACAGGATGAAAGCAAAACCACGGATAGGTGGGACGGTGTGCATGCTACTGCCATCAGAGGAAGGGTTCAGGGTGAGTGGGAGCAGTCACGGAGGGGACTTGGCCTGAAGGTGGCAGAATCATGACATAATAGTCACCATTATAGTAGCTCCCACTGTACTTTCTAAATAAATCATCTGAATCCCATTCCACAGAAGGGAATATGGGGGATCACAAAGGTCATCGCCCAGAGTCACCTAGCTGGTAAACGGCAGGGGCATCTGACCCAAAAGCTGTCTCTAGAAGGAAAAGCTTTGGGCAGGCAGATGTCCATCCAGGGACAGTGGCTGGCATTATCTTTTCCCGTGTGAGTCACCGCGGCGGTCTGGCCCCGAGAGGACGCAGGGCAGTGTTCTCAGGGGCGCCGGGCCTGGGCGTCCGTTCCCGTGCCAGTACCTGCCGCCAGGCTTCAGTCCAGGGTCGGCCGGCTGGCTGGTTGCAGGAGACGGTGCTGTCTGCTGTCTCAGGGGGGCGGGTGGCCTGGCGGGGAGGCCAGGTGTCCCGCTGCGTGCAGCTGCTGGGCAGGACGGAGCCTGAAGCCGGGAGGGCTCCACAGCCTGAGGCCTGGGCAAGCCCGGAGAAGCTGGAAGCTGTTGATTAGACTGGTGTCTGGCACCCCGGGCGAGCCGGCGGCTTGCGGCAGCTCCCGCCACCGACGGAGGGGTGGATGGATGAGAACAGTCCGTCGGTGGAAAGCCCAGCTCTGCCACAGATGGGCTCAGAAATGGCCCTGAAGGTTCCCTCAGACACAGGTTGTGCTGGGAGCGGAGAGGCTGGGGTTCCAGTCCCCACTCAGCCCCCCGCCCCCAGGCCGGCCTGTTCCGGGTGAGCCTCTCCTGCCCCCTGGGCCCCAGCCTCTGCACATTTCTCTGGACTCTCGGCGGAAGTACCAGGGAGAGTCAGTGAATAGATCAGCCGAGGTTCCACGACGGTGGGTTTCCTGAAGGAAGGCAGCGGTGCGCCGAGAAGATAATCTCCAAGGCAGCCCGCAGTTCCATCCCAGGTCTGCCACTGACTGGCTGGGCGACCACGGACAGGCTCCTTAACCTCTCTGAGCCTCAGGTTCTTCCTCTGTTTAAGTGGCGCCCACCGCTGGGCAGTTGAGAGGCAAGCGTGAGCACACCCGGAGAGCCGCCAAGGGCCCCGTCAGGCGCACCGTGGGAAGTGGCCCCCGCGGCTGCTGCTGGAAGCTGAGGGTCGCCATCCCTGTGGTGGGGAAGCCGCGTTGTTGTTTACAGGGATGACAGAGAACGGGCCTTCAGGCCGCTGCTCCCAAGCCCTGTGTACCCCAAACTGTTCTGTGGGGATCCTGTACTCACACAGGCCACCTCCCTGCTCTTCAGCCGGGGCCCCCACCGGGGCCTCAGAGAGCCAGGGAGGTCCAGCCTGGCAAATCCTGGTGGCCAGAGAGTGTTGTCTGGACGCGCCCTTCAGGGCGGCTGGGGGGGTGCATCTCACCTTCACTGGATCACTCCCTGCGGGTGTGAGTCTCTGGTCCGAGCTCCCGTGTGCCTACGTGCCCAGCGAGGGGGAGTGACCCCCTTGACCATGGGCATAGCAAGGCTTGGCGCTCTGGGCGTAACTCGCTGGGCCAGGGATGGGCCGAGCCAGCCCAGATGGGCAGTGCCGGGCCCCACAGGTAAAAGTGTGGCCCATTTCCCCCAAAAGCATCCCCCAACCGCCGGCTACAAAGGGTCCCTCCCTCTCTTCTAAATAGTAAACCCCACTTCTGAAAGCTCCCCCCCTGGCTCTGGGCATTGGACCAATCACTAATATGGCTGTAACCCTTTACAGTTGACACCAGAATCTCCTAAATCACCCCGTTGATGTTTTGGGCCTTTCCTGTGCATTGCAGGATGTTCCACAGCCCCCTCCGGCCTCTGCACGTCAGATGCCAGGAGCACGCCCAGGTGCTCTAGACGGAGCCAACGTCCCCTGTGGGGAAAGACCACCCCTCGTTGAGAGTCAGTGGTTTACAAAGCACTTCCACACCCCTGACCCTATTAGAACCACATGACCTCTCCCTTCCCACTTTTGGAAGAAGGAGCCTGTATTGTTCACAGCCCCGCTTCAGAGACCCAGAGGTGTGGTGACTCCCCCAAGGACATTATGCGAATCAGAAGCAGAACTTGAACTTGACTTGCTCTCACATGTCCCGAGCTCCTGGTGTTTCTCCCTCACCTAGAGGGACTGTTTCGTGTTATATATAACCACGGCCCCGTAGTATGGCTCGAACTTCCAGGAGGTTATAAACCCCTGAAGGCCAAGGCCGTGGCACAGACGGCTCCCGGAGTCCCAGTGCCCGCTTGGGTCTGACACATCATGGGTGCTCAGTCAGTACCTGACGGAGAAAGGAGGGAAGGGCTGTTCACCCCAGCAGGCTGTAAGCCTTTGCCAAAGGGTGCCCTATCTTCGAGACCTCGGGTAGAAGGGAAGCTCCACACCACCGCCCGCGAGTCTCGGGTGATGCTAAGTGGGTGTCGGGATGTGGGGCCGTCCCCCACAGGGCTGCTGCTCTGGAGACCCTCGGCTGCCCTGCCAGGCACCCCCTCTGGAGCCCGGCTCAGCCCTCTCTCCCCCTCACCCTCCATGGCACGGCCCGGAGCCCGGGCTCTGCCCGAGGGGTTTACTCAAGCGGCGGTAACCACCCAGCTGTCTGCCGCGGCCTGACTTTCTTCCCTCGGCCCTGGATTAGCAATTGAGCAACACGGCAAGCATCTGACAAGACAGTGTTCCCCAAACCTGTTGAAACTCGCCCAACTCGGGCCCTGTGGGTGCGTTTGCAAAGCTGAGCATTTACGCCAAGCCTCCTTTTCTTGTTCCTCCCTCTGGGAAGTTAGGGCTTGGCCTGAGCCAACGGGGCACGGGGCTGACCGGGGAGCCACGGAAGGGGGTGACAGCTGCCCGCCATCGGCCCCTCCGGTCACCCCCGCTGCAGAGGAGCTCGGCAGGGCCGCCGCCCGTTTGTTCAGCAAGCTCAGCTGGAAGGCGAGGCCGGGACCCCACGGTTGCGGTCCAGATGTCCTCACGAGTTGCCAGCTTTTATCTCTGAGTCCCGAACTGCGTCTTCTGTGATTCAGCCAAAGCCAGGAGAAGGCTCGCCCCCTGCCGTGACCCCACCGACTCCCCCTTTCCCCAGCCAAACCCCTCTCCACCTCCCCCACCTCCTGGCAAACTTGAAACCAAACTATGTTCTAAAAGTTCCCCTGACCAAGTCATGACCCCCGCCGCCGTGGAGGGGACCTGGTCCGAGCCGAGAGGGGAGGAAGGTGGGTCGGAGGAGGGAGGGACGTGTTCAGGGCGGGAAGGAGCCTCCCGATAGGAACTCTGGAGAGGCCCCTTAGAAGCAGCGGGAAATTTCCAGTGAAACTCCAGGGGCCTCTTCCTGCGGTGACTCCTGGATGGTCCTTTCGGCCCCTCTTTCTCCCTCCATTCGCACACAGGACCTGTCATGGCGGGGTGGGGTTCCAAGAAGCCTTCCCCTGAGGGCCGGAGACAGCAGGGTACTGCTCTTGTGTCAGGGAGGCCCGGAAGTCCCGGCACCACGGGCACAGAGGACCAAGTCAAGGCCGTCATCGTTCAGAGGGTCCCCGGAGATTATCTGTTCAACCCCTTCCAGAGACATTGAAACTCTAAGCAGGGCCGTGCCCGGTAAGGCCCATTCAATCCTGTCAAAAGCTCACTTGTGGAGACCGACCCCGCCAGGGTCAGCTCCACTGAGGGTCAGCTCCACTGAGCTAGGGACGGGGGGTCACACAGCCCATTCGTGCTAGAGCTGGAACTCCAGCCCAGGTCCTCTGACTGTCCTCCCAGAACTTTCCCTGCAGCCCCGCACCCTCACCAGTTGTCCTCGGTGGGAGGTTATGAGCAATGGACCAAAGTCGTCCTCGCTGCCTCTTTGGGATGGGGTGTGGGTTTGACCACAGGCTCCTCTGGGACGGGGCCTTCAGAAGGGATGCACCAAAGCCAAGGAACCCACTGGAAGCCTGGAGCCACCAGAGCCTGAGCCCCTCTCTAGGAAGCCAGTGCCTGCCCTGGACAGCTCAGCTGGGGTTTCAGCCGCCCCCGGGCTCCCTCAGCCGAGCTAGGGAGGACCGTTCAGGGGTTCGGTGGCTCTGGGTACAAGAGCTGGGTGGGTCTTTCAAGGGAGAGGCTTTCCGTGGCCAAAAGAGGGAGCAAGGCAAGGTCAGGACGTGCCCTAAATTTGACACCCACTCACCCCCACCATCACACCTGCCCCACGGAGAAAAGGAAGAGTCTCACATTCTGGCACAGCTCTGGGGCCGTCCAGGCTCAGGTCTGAGTGGCTACTTCCTGGGCCTGGGTCACCCCCCCCACCCCCAGGACACACACTGTGAGATGGGAGAGGGGCTCCCACACAGGAAGTGGGGGGCATGGAGCCCTCGGGAATGACATGGAGGGAGCTGGGCACCGGGGTACGGGAAGTAATGGAAACTGGAAGCAAAGAGATTTTTAAAATGGGGCTGCTGAGGCTTCTGCGGATGGGGAGCAGAGGAAGCTGGGGAACGCAGGAGACAGGGAGAAGGGGGAAGAGTGCCCTGAGCTGCAGGAGAGGGGGCTTGAGCTCCAGAAAAGGCCGTCATTTCCCTGAACTGAGGAAAGGTCCTCAGGACCTGAGCTGAGCATCGAGGACTCCGGGGTTCTGCCAGGGTTGGGGAGAAGGTGCAGGGGAGGCTGCCCCCACCACCGCACAACCACCGTGTCTCCGAGGCCGGCCCCTCCTCCCCGGCTGCCCCTCCGGGGGTCCCAGACCGGTGGCAGCCACTCCTTCCATGGCCCCGGAAGCTTCTGAGACCAGGGGCCCACGTACCATCGAGGCAGCCCCACAGGCACTGAGACACCTCCCTCCTGAGCACCCCTCGCTCCTGAGAGCAGGACGGACACCTTTGCGGTGGCCCAGGGACGCCCTGGGACTGCAGCGGGACTCAGCAGTGGAAGAATGAAGCCACCTTCCTTAAATCATGGTCATTGCCAAACATCAGGCCCTGGGTACCTGGGGCCACTCTGGAGCCTGACCCACCAGCACGGGCGCAGGAGCCGGAATGACCTGACGGGCTGTGTGGCCTCGAACACGCGCCTCCCGGAACTTCATCCGCGTCACGGAGGGGGTGCCATCCTCCTGGCCAAGCCCACAACTGCAACAAGGGTGTATTCACGCAGGTGACTGCTGTCTGAGGAGCACGGGGGGCCGGGACGTCCGGCCCCTCCCGTCCAGTCAATCTCATCCTGCAAAGGGCTTCCAAGTCCCTTGGGCACACGGAGCCTGTTCTAGTCTTCGCTGTCTCAGACTCTGATCCCCTAACGGCACCCCACTCCCCACCCCACCTCTCGGACTCCTGGTCTCTGGAGGGTCCGGCTGACAGGCCGATCGCTGGCACGCGTCCTCTAGCTCTGCAGGCCCCATCGGGACCTTCCGTCCAAGCTCTGCAGTCAGGGTGGGGGCTGAAGCGACCCACCGTTCCCAGTGGGAGTGTGACCTTCCCTCAGACTGGCAAACCCAGGTCTACAAGAGCTGAGGGAGCCGAGCCAAAGAAGATCAATGAACAGGATGGGTCTGCGGTCCAGCGGGGGGCCCAGTTCAAGGGACTGGGAAGGGGCTTCGAGGCGGTGGTGGGGATGGTGGAGGTAAACACCTCAGTGATGGCCATCATGACCATAGAACAAAATCAGGTTGTCAACGGAGAGCAGTGCCTGCTGAGTGAACGCTTACTCCACTTAAGCCTCCTGGGGCGAGACCTCTTGTTGTCCCCATTCTACAGATGAAGACCCTGAGGCTCAGAGATGCTCACTAACCTGCCTCCGGGCCACAGCCAGGATTCTGACCCAGTCTGCCATCTCTCTTGCACAGTGCACCACCCTGCAGCCCGTGCGGAAGAATAGGTGTCCTGGACAGGGCCACGTCGGGGAGTGGGCAGCCGGATTCGGAGACTGCGGGTGCAGAGGCATCCGAAGGCCCGAGGAGAGTTGAGGGGTGTGGTGACGACCCGGGGAAGCAGGCACTGGCCACCCCCGGGGAGAACATGGTCCCGGGGGTGGTCTATGGCACGCGTGTCTTCGTCCGGCTTGTCTCCCCAGGCGGCTCGCTGTTGGGCAGGCGCTGTGGCTCCTTCCGGCTCCTCCTCCCGCCTGCTTGGCCTCCTTCCCCCGGGTGTCCCAGGCACTGCCACTCCTGAGGAGGCTCTAAATGTGGCCCGGGCAGGCAGGGAGGCCAGAGGGAGGGGGCAGAGAGGCCTGGGCTGGCGTCCCAGCCCCCACCTGGACACCCGCAGGGCCAGGACCCACGACACTGATCTGCTTGGCTTCCCAAACGCCCAGCTATTTCCCGTCCCCTCTCCTCTGGACGCGCAGAGTGAGAGCCAGAGAGGAGTCGGAGAGGTGCAGGTTTTCCTCTAGGAATTTGTATATTTTTTTAAAAAAGCAAGCAAACCTGGAAAAGCTTGGGACAAGCCCAGCTAATTTTAGTTTCTAATGAAAACAGCAGGTGGCCGAGAGGATCTGATCTCCCTGGCAGGGCCCGGGCCCTCCAGCCCTGCAGGCTGCAGCGCGGGCCGGCGGGGAGGGCCTCCTGGGAGGAGCCTGCAGGACCTGCAGCCCCCCAGGCGAGAAGATGGGGGCACGAGCTGGCTGGCAGCGGCAGCCGGGGCGGCCCGGGCTGCTGGGGTAACCTGATCGACGGCAGGGCTGCGGCAAGAGTCCTGGGCGGCTGGGGCAGCAGGTGGCAAATCGCTAAGCCTGGACTCAGCAGCGGCAGGAAGAAGCCCAAATTGGGGCAAGGAGACCAGAACGAGAGAAGAGACAGAGATGGTCGGGGCCTGGCTCTCCGGCTCCCCGGAAATGGCTCATGCGGCCAACACTCGAGCCCAGCCCAGCTCCGGGGCCATCGAGGGGCACACGTGTCTCTGGGGGAAAGGCTGAGCCACCTTAGGGTGCAGGGAGGGGATTCCTGAGGCCCCCAGGACCAGCTCGGCCTGACCGCTCACCATCACCAAGCCCAGCACAGGGTGGTAGGCAAAGGCAGCCCCCAAAGTTTTCCATCATCCCTGCTCTCCCCCACCCTGAGGACTCTGCCAGGAGGCAACAGAGGGGGACAGAGCCCTCCGTCACGCCGTGGGCATGGACTGAACCCCTTCTGTGTACCTCGCCTGTGCCGGACACCAAGGAGGCCACAGGCCGGGCATGACACTGAAGGGAGGGTCAGCCCCCCGCTGTCAGACAGGGCAGGCCCGCAACCGGGGTACAAGGGAGACCCAGCTCCCAGCCACTCACCAGTTGTATGACTTTGGGTGAGACCCTCCACCTCTCTGGGCCTCAGTTCGCTCCTCTGTAAAATGAGGCAGGCACCCGACCCAGATACCCAAAAAGGCCAGCAGCATGGGCGAGGGCCTGGGCTCCCAGCCCTGTCTGCCCCGTTCCGAGCTGCACGTCTGGCCGCAGCAGCTAGCCCTTCCCGGCCGAGACCCTGGGATCTGGGAGGATCGGGTGGGGCGGCCGGTGCCTCCTGTGGCGCGGAAGGGACAGCTGTTGAGCCAGATGAAGGCAGGCCCGGGGGGTGGCTCGGGTGCGGGCCGCGGGGGCAGGCGTGCTCCTCAGCGGGAGAGGGCTCTCGGCTTCTTCCTGGAAGCTATCTGGGTGACTCACGGCCGCAGCGGCCCACAGCTCCCCCCCACAGCCCTGTTACTGTGATCTCAGGCCGCCTCCCCTCACGGAGTGCAAACCTAGGAGAGAGCGGTGGGCAGCTCCTGGGGTCTACGTCATTTCTCACTCAGGGGTAGGGGCTCCGTCTATCAGCCTGGCTGGGGGCCCCCCGAGGCCTTTGAGACTTGGACACCCCCACTCCCGGTCTGTAGAAGGAGGACTGCCCCTCGGACAGTGGGAAAGGCCACACAGACCCGCTGGTTTATCGTCCCCACGAGGAGAACAGGCTTCGCAGAGGCAGGGACTTGCCCAAGGTCACACTGTGGGCTGGTGGCTCCACCAGGCCTCCCCAACCTGCTTGCCCTGCCCTTGAACACCTCCCTTCACCAGGAGCCAGAAGCCCGATTAGGCTGACCTGGCCTCTTGGCAGGACACAGAGGGAACCGGGGCCGAGATGGGTACAGTCCAGCTCTGTGCCCCCACGTCGCTCAGGGAATGGGGGCCCCCACTCTCATCCAAGAGGCCAGGCCTGGGTCTGAGCAGGAAAGGCTCCAACTTGAAGCCCAGCTCCTTGTCTCCTCACTTGTGGCCTCCCAAGTATGGACCTGGCCCCCTGCCAGTCGCTGGGCTCTTGGCGCCCCCTGCAGGCCAAGAGCACCAGGTGGGACTAGCTCCATAGGGGACCCCCCTTTCCTCAGCTGGCCCAGGCAAGGGGAGCACCCAGACTGGGCTGAGGAGCCAAGTCTGCCCCTCTTCCCATCCAGTTGCAGCCTCCCGTGCCCCTCAACCTTCTTCCCACCCTGTCTCCCCTCTGGGAGGCTCAGGCTCCTGCCCCGACCCTACCAGTCTCTGTGCCTCCCCTAGGCAGGACCTGGTAGAGAAGACAGGGAGGTCCCCCAGGAGGCAAAGACTTGGGGAGACCACCCACCTCCTACTCACCTGTGCTGCCAGGGAATCCTCCTGACCAGGATCCTCCTGATCACACCTGCCATGTGCCCGGCTCAGAGCCGGCTGCCCTACGTCGAATCGCCTTATCTCATGGCAGCCCTCTGGGATAGGATCCATGCTCACCACTTCAGGCAAAGAAAGCTAGACTTGGGCTCCATAACCGGGGTGTTGCGGAAGAGGGGCTGATGCCACTGTGAGGAGGAACGGGGGTCCCAGAATCAGATCTCCCTCGGGGGTAGAAGGAGGCGTCATGGGTGATCAGCCAAGAGCTTCCCGTGAAGTGCCATCCGGGACCAGCCCGGCTTCCCAGCTGCTCCTGGGAACGTTCGAAAAGCCCAGGTGCCCACCCAGCCCGGCCTGGAGGGAGGACCGGGCCCCTGCACTTTCAACAAACCCCGTACATGTGTCGATGCCCAGCCAGATCCCAGCACCATTCCTCTGGTCCAGCCCACGTGCCTGACAAGCAGAATCCACCCGCCGCTCACCCACCCCCGCGGGAGGGAAGCCCGGCGACCAGCGGGTAGCCCACCGGCTGCACCTGGACCGGCACCCTGAGGCTGAGCGAACCCGGTTCCCAGCAGCTTCCGCCTGCAGGGGTTGGGTCTAGTCTTCGAGCTGCTTAAAACAACACTGGGTCTAGCACAGGCCTGAAGTCAGGCAAAACCAGGTTCAAGTCCTTGGCTCCGCCCCTTACTAGCTGGATGACCTTGGGCACAAGGCAAGCTACTTAACCCGTCTGTGCCTCAGTTTCCTTCCTATAAAATGCGGGTCCGTTGGCTTGCTGAGGGGACAAATGCAGTAATGTAAGTAAAGTGCTTAGCCTGGTCCTAAGTTCCATCAACTTATGAGCCATGCTTCCGACCATTGTCATTAAAATGTCCCGTATTTTAGGGGGGCTTTCTGTGTACTTCTCTCTTTGTTTTCCATTCATTCACTTCATTCAGCCAACAAATGGCCAGTTCCTGCCCTGCTGCCTCAGACCCCTGGTCAGACCATCCTTCACACACGGGACCCCTCAGTCAGTTCCCCAACTTAGCTAGAACCAGTGGCAACCGCCCCACGTTACAGATGAGAAAACTGAGTCCCGGAGAGTGGTGGCCTTCTCCTCTGATCCCTCTTTGGACAAGAAATTCGTGCCGCTTCCCTTATAGGAGCAAGAGCATCTCTACCCCCCTGCCCAGAAAGCTCCCCCGTCCCAGACCAGGGTCGTTAGCCAAGCTTCTGGAGGGAGTCGGCGGAGGGGTGGAGGGGAGAGGCTGGTTCAGTCTAGACTCAGGGACTTGCTGTCTTGGGCCAAGGCTGCTAGTGGAGACAGGGGACAGGCCGAGGGCCAGTGGTTAGAACACAGTTGTGGGCTTATCAGACTTCGCCTTCAATCTAGGTCTGTCCTCATGAGAGTCAGGGGACCCTGAGCCGGTCCCCTCCGCTATCTGAGACATACCTGACTCTTAGTAGGTGTTCAGCTAATGCATAGCTCTTCCCCTTGAGGGGGACCGCTTCTTCCTGACAGGGCCTTTCCCCAGCTCTGCCCCCATCCTGCTGAGCGTTCTTGCGGCTTGCTTCCGGCTCCCTTGCCTCCTGGCCCGGACCACACAGGGTCTGTCCCTCAACCCACCAGGGAGGACAGGCAGGAGGAAGGCCCACGGGGCTTGAAGGGGTTTGCAGCTCAGCTCTGGCACTTGCTGTTTGTGTCACCTTGGTCCCGTCACCCTCTTAGCCTTCATGTTGGAATCCATAAAATGGGCATAATAATTACCACCTCATAGATTGAGGGCGAGGATGCAGCGGAAACAGTGACTGCCGCTGTGTGCGGCACACAGGGGGTGTTCAGTGAGCAGTCGGGCTCTCTCCTGTCGTCCCGTGACACGGACACGTTAAAGCCCCCTGCTCTGCGTAGGCCTGGTCCCAGAGCCCTCAGACGTGTACTGCCTAGCTTGCGGCCCTCGTCATAACCCTGTGAGGTGCAGCCAGCATTGTTGTCCCGTCTCCAGGCTATAAAAACTCAAGGGGCTGAGGGAAGAGCATGGCACACTGTTTATGAAGTCCTCCTCCCCTGTCACTGTCCCTGTGCTAGTCCCTGGCTGCAGCCCCGATGCTGGCCTCCCTCTGGTACCTGGGGGCGCGGCCAGCCATAGCTTGGGGTAGGCTTAGGTCCCTAGGGTCCTTGCCTGGGGGCGGGGAAAGAGACACCTGGGGAGTGGTCCCAGCATCGCAACCAGAGGGACATGATGGGGTCAGAGCCCAGCGCCGGGGTGGAGGCTCTGTCGGTGTCCCTCTCGATGCCTCGCCTGCTCTGGTGGAAGCAGAGGCTTTCTTTATGCAAGACAGCACCTCCCTCTCTGGTCCCAAGAGCCAGGCGAGGGGGCCTGCCACCAGATCCAGAGAGAAGTCACCGCCGGGACCCATCAGTGGGATGAGGCTGTTCCCGGAGACCTGGGCTGCGCACAGCCCGGTCCCGGCAGTGGAAAGAGGAGGAAGGTCCGCCGCCCGGCATTCCACCCCGCTGCCTTCTCCCCAGGTACCTGGCCAAGCTGTCCTCGGTGGGGAGCATCTCGGAGGAGGAGACGTGCGAGAAGCTCAAGGGCCTGATCCAGAGGCAAGTGCAGATGTGCAAGCGGAACCTGGAGGTGATGGACTCCGTGCGCCGTGGCGCTCAGCTCGCCATCGAGGAGTGCCAGTACCAGTTCCGGAACCGGCGCTGGAACTGCTCCACGCTCGACTCCCTGCCCGTCTTCGGCAAGGTGGTGACGCAAGGTGAGGGAGGGGCTTGCGGGAGGGGCAGGTGGGGGGGCGGGCAGCTCCCTGCAGGGGGTCAGGTGCTCCGGAGCGGCTGTCCTCCAGAAGCTAAACCAGCGTGGGGCTGGAGCCAGGGCATAGGGGGCGGGGGCGCTGGGGTGAGGGGGCCAGCGGGGGGCGGGGGGCGGTGCTGTCCCTTGTGGGTGCAGGACTCGTCCATAGCACTTCGCTCCCCCAGCTGCCGTCTCCGTTCTACCAAGGAATAAACCGAGGCTCAGGCAGGGGGAAGGATGGATTGGCTCAGCGCTCCTCAGAGGGTGAACCTGGGGCTCCAGACCCCCCAGCCCCATGCTGCTTTCACGTTAACCCTTGGCCTCCTGGGTGAGCCCACCTCGTTCGTCTGTACCTCTGACGAACTATGTGGACAGACTCACTGTGCCCCGCCCTGAGACCAAGCACGAGCAGCACCCCACTTCTGTCTTCCTGGGAGCAGTCAAGCCCAGGGCGGCAGGAGTTTCCACACCCATAGCACAGACTAGGGACCGGACCCCGTTTTAAGTAAATGCTAAGTCCTCTGGCTTTGGAGATAGGCTTCCACATTGCAAATGAAGAAACTGAGGCCTGTGGAGGTTCAGTAACTTGCCTGAGGTCACAGAACTAGCAAGTGGCAGAGTCAGGGCTGGAGCCCGTGCAAGCCAGCTCCAGGGTCCTGCTCTCGCCCATAATGAGAAAACGCCGAGATGGGGGGAGTCACGGGAGCCTCGGGAACACAAGGGCAGACTTCTCCCCTGGCCGGGGCTGGGTGCTCAGAGAGAGCTTTCCTGAGAAGTTAGGCCCTCCACTGAAATGAGAAACACGAGAAGGCATTAAGCCAGAGGAAGGTGGGCAGGGCAAAGCGAACGTTCCGTGCAACTGGAAGGCTCCTTGAGAGGTCACTGGGTCAATCTGCTGCCCTCGAGGAAGGGCTGTAAACCAGCTGCCTCTTTTTCTACTTCCTGAGCGTGAAACTGACACTCCGGAGCTACTGACCGTCCAGGGGGCCCTTTGACTCACCAGGCAGCAGGAGGGCATTGCCTGGGCCAACCTTTGTCTTGGCACCTGTGGTCCTGGACAGCCAGGGCTGCTGGGCTCGTGGCAAACCGTTTGGATGTTGTTGGAAACCAACTGTGATCGAAATTTGGAAGCAATTCTCCAGGGAGCTGGCTGAGGCCAAAAAGGCACCATCATGCTTGGCATTACTGAATATTGCTACTCCGGGGAAGCAGCAGAGACCCGGCGAATAGCCTGCTAATGGAGGATCTCCCCAGGACGATGGTGCCACTGCTGGGGCCCAGGGGCCACCGTCTGATGAGGCCCAAATACAAGGTTCAAAACTGCAGACCCTCAGCATGGGAAGGGCCTCGTACGCAATAGGTGTTTGGAGTTTTAGGGGCACTCGTGGTTCCTTGTGCCAGCCTGTCACGGCCCCCGTGCCTTTGCACGTGCTGTTGCCTCCACCCTAAATATTCACCCCTCTTTCTCTGCCAGCTCAGCGCTTCCCTCCCCCAGCATCTCCCTAGCTCCTACAAGCAGGCGATTGCTTTTTCAACATTATGTTCATTTGAAGCATACAGTACATGACTCCACATTGGCATTTTGTATTACAAAACGATCACCGCACATAGTGACACATCTTTGTTCTTGTGATGGGAGTTCTTAAGATCCACTCTCTTAGCAAACTTCGCCTGTGCAACATGGGATTACTGACCATAGTTACCACGCTGTACATTCCGTCCTCATGACCTACTTATCTTGTAACTGGAAGTTTGTACCTTTTGACCCCCTCGGCCATCTCACCCACCTCCTTGCCCCCACCGTTGGCCATCCCCAGACTGTTCTCTATGTATGACATTGGTTTTTCCTGTAATGAACTCTCATAATACTCTTAACCTAGATTCACCAACTGTTTACATTTTAACTCCTCTGTCCTATCAATTTCTCTCCCTCTCCGTTAATACACACACACATACACACACACACACACACACACACACACACACCTAAACCATTTATGTTCATATAACTTTCATTACACCTTCTGTTTTTATTTTTATTTTTTGAGAGAGAGAGAGGGAACAAGAATGCAGGTGCGTGGGGTGGCAGGAAGGGGCAGAAGGAGAGGGAAAGGGAGAGAGAGAATCTCAAGCAGACTCCACACCTAGTGCAGAGCCCGATGTGGGGCTCGATCTCACGACCCTGAAATCATGACCTGAGCTGAAATCTGGAGTCGGATGCTTAACCGACTAAGTCACACAGGCGCCCTTCATTACATCTTTGAGACTAAACTGTAATGCCTGTCCCCTCCCCCCACTCCCCCATCCCTAAACCTTGAACCCTTCCCTGGCAAGGTGTTATCTCATTTACCTCTTTCCCAGCACATGGCAGAGCCTGGCATGAGGGGGACAGTCAGTAGATGTCATCCAGGGGCTGCCAGTCGGGGCAAGGACTCAAAGGGGCAAAAAAAGGGAGGCATGGGGTCAGTGCTGGCCCGAAGCCCGTGGGGAACCCCGTGGAGAAGTGCCTTCCTCGCTGCTGTTTGCAGCAGGAACCAAGGAAGGGCCCACCCTTGGCTCAGCAAGTCTGGGGAAGCACTGAGAATCCTACCAGGCTTGGCTGACACCCCGTCCGCACTAAAGTCTGAGTGGCTTGGTCGAGCATCCAGCCCCCTGGGGGCCGACCCAAGCACCCACTCCCCAGGCCAGCCGCACCACCAGACACCAGGCATGTCTGGAAGTGGGATCTGAGATCTTCGCGCTCGTCCATCTCCTCATTCTTGTATTTCTCCTGTTGTTCCCTAGTGAAAGTCCTCTTAATTTGGAAAAGTCTTAATTTGTCTCCACTGAGCAAGAAGGACTTGGCCATCAGCAGGTGATGCTCTTGGAAGGTCCAGGGGCTGAGGAGGCAACTGCAGGAAGGCACATGGGTGGGGCGACCTTGGGTAAATGGTGTCACCCCAAGCCACGGCGTCTGAGCCGCGGCATCTGAGCAGGTCAAGGAGACGAGCACGTGTCCTTATAGGGCCGGTTGTGAAGGTCCCATGACACTGTGTGGGACAGCACTTAGGGCACGCCCTGACCCGAGAAGAGTCCTTCTCACCAGCTGCTGGTACTGGGGACAGCCACAGTAGCCGCAGCCAGCCTGGGCAGGCCCTTTGCGAGGCCACTCGCTTTTGGGGTGATGGCAAGGGTGAGCTTGGGTTGGTGCCCACATTCATGAGCTGCCTGGCTGGGGTCATGGCCTCAGACATGGAGGAGGCCCAGGAGCCAGGCCATCCTTGGACAAGAAAAGGATCCCCATTCGTTGACGGCCCCCTGTGTGCCGTCTGGCATCAGGTTACCCTCACGACAACTGGACGTATGGTGGTGTCCCCTACTTTACCGCCAAGAAGGGAGGCTCAGCAAGCAGAGGGCGGTGACACATCCACCCAGCTCTGGGACCTGCCAACTCTTGGCTCTGAGATCTCAGAGAAGGTCCATCCCCTCTCCTAGCCTCAGCATCCTCCCTGTAAAGTGGGGACCATCCCAGGACCCACTTCCTGGGATT
This sequence comes from Procyon lotor, assembly GCA_028646535.1. NCBI lineage: Eukaryota > Metazoa > Chordata > Mammalia > Carnivora > Procyonidae > Procyon > Procyon lotor. The sequence continues at coordinate 13,394,943 of CM053606.1, read as the reverse complement.
CCCATCAGGCAGAGATGGTGCCTCCGAAGGGCTAGTTGACTCCCCAGGGCCCCCCAAGGCTGACACTGCCTGAGGCCTCCCAGCCTCCAGCCCTGCACCCCACAACCCCCAGCAGCAGAGGTCACCCTGCTCCTGGCCTACTGAGGGGAGCTGGATATGAGCTAATGGTCACCAATGAGGACAGTGTGTGACCGAGGGCCGAACCGTGTGCTCTCCACTAAAAATCTAGAAATTGGGGGGCAGGCAGTAATGGGGTCAGGTGGCAGTTCTTGGCTGAACAGGGGTTAAGGACCAGATGTGGGATGTCCTCTGTACATTTTAGTAACTGCTTTGTCCCAGAGCCTAGCGCAGCACCTACACATAGTAGGTAACTGATAAATACGTATTAAATGAATAAAAAGGATTTGAGGATGGGAAGGTGAAGCCCTGTAGAGTCTGGCAAAGTTTCAGGGTCGCCATGAGCAGGACATACTGGGCTCCCAGAGCAGGTGGCCTGAGCAGGACAGGGAGAGGTGGGACAGGTGGTACTAACTCCTCTTCTCCTCTTCCCTCCATCTGTGGGCAGTGCCGGGCCTCTGCCTGCCTCTTCACATCCCATTCTGTGACCTTGACCAAGGCCTGTCCTAGAAGAGGGGATTCGATAAGCCCTGAGGCCCTCCAGCCTCTGGCTGCCATGCCTGGGAGGCGAAGGGGTACGCTGGCCAAAGCAATGTGAGGACTCAAACCCGGGCCTGCCTTCCCACCCCTACGTGTCTGACATCATCTAGACGTCATCTAGACACCTGACTGTGACATCAGACTGGATTTAAGACGTGAAGGCTTTTTGGTCCGAGGCTGGGACTTACTAAAACCTCTGCTCTCACCTTGACCCTCAGTACTAGCACCGTGGTGGGCCCCACAAGGGCGGGAACGGGCCTTCCCTCTGCGTGACCTCCAGGCCAGTCTTTTGGGGTCAATCAGGTTAGTCCCAGGTGGGCTGGGGTGGGTTCCCAGAGACATTCTGTCCCTGGGAGTTCCCGGAGGACAGACCCACCTCAGTAGCCCTGGTGTGGAGCATCGGGCCTGACTCCCGGCGGGCGATCAGCAAATGTCTGGCGAGGGAGCAAGCAAGGCGTGTCTCTGCCCTAAGGAAGCTCTCAGCCCAAAGGCAAACACACAGGCAACCACCTGGCCCTCAGAGGGTCAGTGCCCTATGACATCTGTGAGCAAATGAATAAAATGGCATTAATCACGACAATAATCACAAACTAGGTCTCAAGTGCCCATTATGTGCCAGGGACTAGAATAAGCACGTTCTGTACCTCACCTCCTTAGATTCCCATAGCCACCTCCGAGGTCAGTACCCTCGGCCCCTTGTTCTGTGGACAAGGCCTCCCTGGGAGTCCAAGATGGTGGGCAGGAGGGGTGGGAGAAGTGTGGGGCCTGGCCTGCCTGGGCAGCACTCTCTTCCCCTTGTTCATGGGGACGATGAGGCTCAGAGAGGACGGTTACACCACTAGTAAGTCTTAATTGACTCTTTCCCTTGTCCTACACGGTCTCTGAAATCCAAAGCGACTTCCTAGAGCTGGTTTCCAGGCGAGGTGAGCTTTTGTAGCTAAGAAGAACCAAGGAGACCGGGAAGGCAGGCTGGGAGCATGGAAAGGGAGAGGGTGGGGCACGTCTCTCTCAGAGGCCAGTGTCTGTCCTGTCCCATCTGCTAGGACTCATGCTGGGTCTGCTTTGGAAACACGTGAGTTATGTTTGAGTGGCCCTTGCGCCGGGACATCCGTCTGGTGCCCAGGGGATCACTGTGTGCATGGCTTCCTTTCCGGCCCAACTCGGCGTCCGCAACTTCTCCTCCAAACTTCCCGCTCAGTGTTCTTCCTTCCGACATCTGAGAGAGACGTTGCGCGTGGTGTGCTCAGGTTACGGCCTTGAGTCGGACAGGCTTCAGTTCCTGCTCCCACTTGGCTGCTGACCAGCTGAGGGCCCCCGGACGGGCCACGGAGCCTCAGTCTGTCCTCCACAGAGCAGAGCCGGAGAGAGCTGGGTGCTAAGTTGTTGGGAGCCATGGACAGCACCTGGAAAGGCCCCGGCCCTCAGGAGGCCCTCAGAAAGGGTAGCTACTACTGGGTCCCCAGGACAACTCCGAATTTCCAGCCCCAGGCCACCTTTGGGAAAATGGTCCTGAGGTGGGACCCAGAGGGCACACACTGGAGCCAGGGGAGGAGGAAGAAAGGAGCTGACTATCCGATGTGGCAAATGGAAGAGGCAGGCAGTGGCACCTTCAAGAGTTCTGCCCTACCGCCGGCTCTGATGCCCCAGGAGGACCCAGCCAGGTCTGTCTCTCTGCTGCAGCTGAAGAGGCAAACCCCAACCAGGGGGCAGCTCTCTTCGACAACACGCGGGGCCTCCCTCTGCCATGCCTGCAGTCGCGCCGCTGTCCCCTTCTATCTCTGCCAGGTGCCCCCCTAGGGAGTGAGGCTCCAGCCTGGACACCCAGGCAGAGGGGAGGAGCCAGGAGGGGCCCCAGGCTTGGAGTCAAAGGGCAGGGACCCAGAGCCAGCTGGAAAAGGTTGACAGAGCCACGGCCGTGGGCCTTGGGGGCATGGTGGCATGGCCACATTCTCCGGGCCTTCTGGGGCCTCCTGCATCCCCCAGGGAGGAGCCCAAAGAAGGGACCAGACCTGGCCTACAGCACATGAGATTCAGGGTAGACCTAAGAAAGCCCTTCTTGGCTTCACACACAGGCGGTGGGAAGAGATCCCCTACTGGGGGATCTTACTGGCTCGCCCCAGTGTACCACATTGTCATGTGGACAATGTCAAGGGTGAAAGCTGCCTGAGTTAGAATACTGGCCCCATGACTCCCTGGGTGGGTACTGTTGGTCCAGTTGCTTCGCCCCTCGGTTTCTCAGTTTCTTCGCCTATAAAGTGAGGATTAAGTCTCTACTCCCCTGGGTTGGTGTGATCCACAGGGTTGGTGTGAAGAGTATATGAATGACGTGCTCAGGCTGTGCCCAGCACAGAGTGACGCTCTCTAAGCCTTGCTCTTGCTAGTAATATTTTCCTTCCAGAATCTCTTCCTTTAGGCCCACTCCCAAGCAGAGAAAACCGTAGTGTCCTGTTCCTAAGACGAGGGCAAGGGGGACCGGGAGTCCCAGCGGATGGCCATTGGTCTGGGGAATGAGGCAGAGGTCTCCCTGAGCAAACTCACAGGGAGCCTTGCACACCAGGGCTACCAGCGCTCAGGGGAGTGCAGCCCAGCGATCGGGAGGACCAGGGACTGCCTGAAAGCCCAGAGAAACGGAAGTAAGGACCACACCCGGCCGAGAGCTGGGGCCACCCTACCAGTCCCTATCTCCAGCCTGCCCTTCCCCCTTAGTCTCTGGGGCAAAGATATGTGCTGGTTCAGGCCTGGAAATACCAGAAATACCAGAAACTAAAGTCGTCCCTCTTTGGGCGGCCACAGCACAAAACCAACCAACATGATCCTGCTATTAACCTCGATTAACTTGGAGAAGATTCCATCTCAGGCTGTCGAGGCCCCTGTGGCTCCAGCCAAGCCCCCCAATGCTGGCCCCAAAATGGCCAAGCCAGGGCAGAGGGTGGGCAGTGGAGAGTGTGTGTGGGGCCATAGCCCCGGCTCAAGGGCTGACCAGAGAACCATCAGGGCCCAAGCTGCTCCCCACCCCAGGGCTCGGTTTCTGCCGCCTGTCCGCAGACACGGGGACAGAGGAGGTGATTGTTTCCATCTGACCACAGCAACTGCTCCCAGGGACAGCCAAGAGCGCGGGCCTGGGTGTCACAGTGGTGCCAACCATGGGGCCAAACCTGCCCCCTCCACTCCTGCGGACACACACACTCCAGCAAGAGACAGAAGGACAGTCACGGGCACACAGAGGCCCTCACAGGGCCCAGAAGAGGAGCAGGGCCTGTCTGGTCACACACCCAGCCAGCCACTTGCGCATGCACTGCGCGCGCGCGCGCGCACACACACACACACACACCACCCACAGCCCCAGAAAGAGGCTCCACAGCAGCTACACCCCGAGGCACAGTTCCTAGGAGGATAAAAACACCCATTCAGGCAGGGGCGGAGGGCAGGCACCAAAATAGAACCGCTAAGAAGTCATGGCACTTTAGGGGAAGAAGAGGGACAGAGGCGGACAGACCTGTGCTGGGGTCCTGGTGTTACCACTTCCTTGCTAGGTGACTGGGACCAGATCAGCTCCCCTCCCCAAACCTGCACTTCACCATCTGTGAAATGGACACAAATGAGGCTCCCGGCAGCAGAGGACACCCCCTCCTCAGCACTGGTCATGGTGAACAGTGGGGGCCGTTGCTATGACGACGGACCCTCACGAAGGTGTCAGGAAGCAACAGGACCTCAGCAGCAAGGGCTGTGCCAGGGTGAGAGTGCAGGGCCGCCCCACCCCAGAGTGCGGGGGCCCGGCTGGGGGTCAGCAGGAAAGGAGCGGAGGTTTTCCAGGAAGCCAGAGCTGGGCTGGTGGCCGGGCTCCGCTCTCTGGCCTCCGTGAGTCAGTTCACCTCTCCAGTCTCTCTCTCCTGTGCGGGGACGCTGGCCCCACTCACCTCCCGGAGAGCCTGTGTCCCCCGGTAGGTAAGAGCCCTGAAGCTGGACTGCGCTGATGCCTCTGTCCGGGAGAGGGAGATAGTGGGGCGCTGCGGGGCAGAGGCAGCGCCCAGGGCACCTCCAGGGCTCCCAGGTAACACTCCCCTCGACAGAGGGTGCGGGGCGGGACACTGAGACCCAGCCCTGCCCTCCCTCTGCCCCCCACAGGGACTCGGGAGGCGGCCTTCGTGTACGCCATCTCTTCGGCAGGTGTGGCCTTTGCAGTGACGCGGGCGTGCAGCAGTGGGGAGCTGGAGAAGTGTGGCTGTGACCGGACGGTGCACGGGGTCAGCCCGCAGGGTGAGTGTGGGAGGGGGGAAGGGCGTGGGGGTGTGGGGGGGGGCCTGGGCCCTGCCCTCACTCACCGTGGCCACGGTGCCCCTCGACCCCCGCAGGCTTCCAGTGGTCGGGCTGCTCGGACAACATCGCCTATGGCGTGGCCTTCTCCCAGTCCTTCGTGGACGTGCGGGAGAGAAGCAAGGGGGCGTCATCCAGCCGCGCGCTCATGAACCTCCACAACAACGAGGCCGGCAGGAAGGTAGTGCGGCAGGTCCCCTGCCACCATCAGCGCCAAGGCAGGGGCGGGCTCGGCAGGACACCCAGCACACTCTCCACCCACCCCCCCACGCCATGGGGGAACACCTGTTCAGGCTCCCACTGGCACCAGCGCCCCCTGTGGGCCAGCGGGCTATGGGGCGGCAGGTGGGGAAGCGGCCGGGTATGCAGGAGTCACGGAGCAGTGTGTGCCCCCGACATGCCCACCCACAAGTCTGTGTCCACGCACACACCCTTCCTAAGCAGCAGAGCTAGGATGCGAACCTGGTGTTGGCACACAGATCACGTGCCTGCTCCACACCTCCTCTCCAGGGTTCCTGCAGCTTCCGCGCAGCAGGGCTCTCCCCCACCCTGCCATTCGTCACTCACTGTCTCCTGTAACAATGCCCTCTGATGCTTCTCCTCCACCCACGCCAAGTGCCCTGAGGGCAGGGACAGTGTCTTCGCCTGTCCCCAACACAGCTTACTGGCTCGCCCCAGTGTACCGCAGGGGCTAAACACAGACGATGCACGACAGCCAACCTTTCTCCAATTCTGTGCCATCTCCCCGCCCCCGCCGCGGCCCCTCCTCAGCACCCCCACACCGTCTCCTGATGGGCCCTCTCCCCTCCCCGCCCCCTGCAGGCTATCCTGACACACATGAGGGTGGAGTGCAAGTGCCACGGGGTGTCGGGCTCCTGTGAGGTAAAGACGTGCTGGCGAGCCGTGCCGCCCTTCCGCCAGGTGGGCCACGCACTGAAGGAGAAGTTCGACGGCGCCACGGAGGTGGAGCCGCGCCGCGTGGGCTCCTCCAGGGCGCTGGTGCCACGCAACGCACAGTTCAAGCCGCACACGGACGAGGACCTGGTGTATTTAGAGCCCAGCCCAGACTTCTGCGAGCAGGACCTGCGCAGCGGCGTGCTGGGCACGCGGGGCCGCACGTGCAACAAGACGTCCAAGGCCATCGACGGCTGTGAGCTGCTGTGCTGCGGCCGCGGCTTCCACACGGCGCAGGTGGAGCTGGCCGAGCGCTGCAGCTGCAAGTTCCACTGGTGCTGCTTCGTCAAGTGCCGCCAGTGCCAGCGGCTGGTGGAGCTGCACACGTGCCGGTGACCGCGGGGCCCGCGCCCACCTCGGGGCCCAGGGAAGGCCAATAATTTAAACAGTCCCCCGCACCTACCCCAAAAGATACTGGTTGTATTTTTTGTTTTGGTTTGGTTTTTGGGTCCTCAAGTTATTTATTGCTGAAAGCAGGCGGGCGGCCCCGAGGGCACCACCAGGGCCTCTCTGAAGCCTGGGCCTCTGTGGCTGCCACTGACCAAAGGGACCTTGCTCATGCCGCTGGCTGTCCACATGTGGCCACTGCTGACCACTCGGGTGCTCTCCGTATCTGTTTTCCTACTTGCAGACTTCAGGGTAACAAGGAGTGTCTGCCACATGCCTACTGACCCTGCTACCCCAGGAAGGAGGTGGCCCTAAGGCAAGGGGAGACCAGTGCCATCCTGACAGAAGCTGCACCCCTACACACACATACACCCGACTCCTGGCAGCTTCGGCCTGGTAGCCCTGTCACTCGAGTCCCCTGGAAAAGGAAATGGGCAGATGGCAGCTCAAGGGCGAAGGGTTCCCTTCGGCCCTCCACGAGCAGCTGGAGGTTCGCTCTCTGTGGGAACTTCCAGGCAGGAAGAGCAGGTGAGGCAAGGGCCAGAGAAGCCTCCAGTCCCACCCAGCCTCCCCATCAAAGAGGGGAAGCTGCCACTCCCTGGTCCCGCCCAGGCAGGAGCACCAACTGTCATCCTGGATCAGAAGTCCCAGCCGGGCCTCTGCAGGGACACCTCCACGTGTGTCTCCTCACGGTGCCACTCCTCTGTGAGATGAAGAATGGCAATCATACACGCAGGGGAACCTGCCAGTGAAAAAGCCCTTTCCCACCCATGACTTCCCTCAGTGAAGCACACTTCCTGAGCAAACACTATGTTCTAAGCCATCTCATAGGCGATCACCTGTTTGCAGTCCTGGCAGGTGCAAACAGACATGCTTGTACCCACCTCGCAGCAGAGGGGACAACGCTCAGCCGGGTCCCAGAGCGAGCCGGCTGCAGAGGCACAGCCAGAAGAGCCCTGCAGCCAAGGCTCCTCCGGGACCCCTTACCCACAGGCCCAGGAACTGCAGGTCTCCTTGGGCTGGAGCCTTGGGGAGGGGGCACCAGCTGGAGGAAGAGGGGCCAAGAGGCAGCAGGAGCCACACACGACAGGCTGGGCCCAGCGGCCACATGGCTCCAAGCAGCACAAGAGGCTCTGAGGGAAGTGGTGGACAGCTAGAGGGCTGACAGAGTGAGGTGTCAGCCGCTGAGGCGCCCCTCCCCCCGGGCACCCTGGGCACCGAAGAAGAGTCCCCGAGGGAAAGCACCAGCAGCCCGGGACTGGCCCTGGGCCCCAGCCAAACTGGCAGGAGCACCGCCCGGACTCGTGTGAGCAGAACATACACACAGCAAGACTCGGCCTGACCTCATGCCGCTTCTTAGGGGGGCTCCCAATGACCAGAGGAGCTTGCTGGAGGCCCAGTTTCCAAGCTGCCCCCTTAACGGGGCTCCAGGCTCCTGGTTGGAGATCTTGGGCTCTGGGATCCCCCTAGAGATTTCAGAGCCCCAGCTCTTGGCTCCAGGGTTCCATGTCTGAATTCAAAGTCCCAGACTGAGAGTACGAGCTCTGGCCTGTAGAAACTCTCCTCCGGGCCTTGTGGTTTGTGCCTCCTGGTGTTGGCTCCCTCACTGAAAGAGGGTCAACACCCTTGGCCCCCAGCCAAGCTCTCTGCTCAATGTCTATCCAAGAGGAAGGCCAAAACCAAGTGAGATGCTGCAGCCACACTGGAATGAGGGGTAATCTTGGGGCAGGCAGGCTCTGATGTGGATGAAAGCTGAGCCCACTAAGTGTCCCCACAAAGGCCCAGCTGGGCTCACTGCTCCTCAGGCAGACTCTGTTGAGCAGTCTGCTCAGTGCCAGGGAAAATGCTCTCCCTCACTGGCAGAGGCCAGACCCAGACAAAGGAAGCAGGGGAGACCCTCCCGCTCCAGAGTCAGGGCAGAGCCACTCTCCCTCACCCCCGAATCCTGTTGCCAGAACCAGGGGACTGGTAGGTCCAGGCTGGATACTGGTATTGTGGATACTGCCCCAGGAAGAGTGAGAGGGTCTGTATCCATTCACAGGCTTCACCTTTCCACCTGCCTGGGGGCTCTCTCAAAGCTGCCCACCCTGGGGTTCTCAAGGGTATGACCTCAGTAAAGCAGACTAGATTCTAGGGAGCTCTGCCTAGCCCTACTGTCACCACTGCCAGTACCCCAAAGGCTGAAGGGAACCACAGCCACAGGAAAATGGAGCTTCCTTGGACACACCTAGCTCCAAACCATCCCAAATAAAGAGGAGGAACCAGCATGTGCCTGATGTAGCTCACTGGCTCTGGAAGCTGGCCAGAGGATCCAAGTCCCGCCCGAAATCCTCTCCACTAGTCTCCACAAGACAAAGATGATGTCCTCTGAGGCCGAGGGCTGAATAAGCCCCAGCTCTGGATGCTGCTACTCCCTCTGTTGCCCTACCCCATCTTCTGATTTTTATACTAGGCCCCCTTACCATTGTGACATCCCCATGAAATAGTCTGATGCACGATAAAATGATTATTTCTTTATCTTGCAATTGTGAAAGTGCCTTTGTTTGCAGAAAAGGAGGAGAGAGACGGGAAGGACGTAGGAAAAGCAGATAAACAGTTCACAGTCTAGATGTGGGGACCCTCCTGGCCCTCTTTCCTTCTGAGTAACTCGTTTGATGGCCACATGGAAAGAAACCACCTGCGTGCTATCTGAAATCCCCCTGTAACACACGAGGCTCTATCTGCACACACTTCATTCATCAAGCCTTGGCCTGAGCTAAGGCCTCAGAACCCTTCTTGAGCATTGACACAGAGGAGTAAAAGACAATGACAGAGAAGGGTCTGGTGAAGTGCGTGCCAACTGAGAAGGTAGGGAACAAATTGAAAAGAACTTAGTTCCTGCCTAAGGACACAGGAATCCAAGGCCTGTGGCTAGAAGTCCACTCTAGAATTGGAACCTGGTCAGGATAAGTCTGGATGGAAAACACCATGTAATCCAAGTCAGAGCTGATGGGAACACCCAAGGTGGCTTCACGGGAACTTCAGTCTAGTGAAGTCCTCGTCCTAACCAAGGGAGCCATGGCCTGTCCAGCCCAGCCCCCACCCCCCTGCAGCATATTCACACGTCTGGGAGCAGTTAGGCTACTATACGCTTGCTTTCCAAAAGTTCAGTGGCATAGAAAAGGGCTGAAGCAAGTGCTTCCAAGATAGCAGAGGTGCCCATGGATTTGTGAAGAACTGGGGAAGGGGATAATGGAGAGAGGGAAAGGTCTAGGATATGGATAGAGAGAAAAGGAAACCTCATCCCCGAATCAAGGTCAAGTCAGAAAGAAAGGAACGGGAGATATAGGGGGTCCACGATGGCCAAGGGAGGTAAAGGTCTCCATACCCAGCCATTTCCTACAACTGTGAAAAGGGCCGAGGCTTTACAGTCAAACAGCCACGGGCTGGAATCCCAATGCTGTCACTTCTTCACTACATGGAAAATTGAGTAACTCACTGCCCCTCTCTGGGACTCATTTTCTTCATTTGTAATATGGGGCTGCTCCTCCTACCCAACTTAAAGTGAGGCTAAACAATAATAGAATCAGTTTCTTAGGGGTGTTAAATCTGTAAAGCTCAACAAATGGCAGCTACTATTACAAATATTATTATTCCCTTTTCAAGAATTTTTTTTTTTTTTAAGATTTTATTTATTTATTTGACAGACAGAGATCACAAGTAGGCAGAGAGAGAGGGGGAAGCAGGCTCCCCGCTGAGCAGAGAGCCCGATGCGGGGCTCGATCCCAGGACCCTGAGATCACGACCCAAGCCGAAGGCAGAGGCTTTAATCCACTGAGCCACCCAGGCGCCCCCCTTTTCAAGAATGTTGGAGACAGTTAAGGTGGCTCTAAAATTGAGGGGGCCAGAAGAGGGGATGAAACAAGGAGGAAATCAGAGACAGTTGAGGGCTGAAGACAGGTGATCCTACTTTGGCCCCATACCCAAAATCAGAAACTGATGGATGTCTCAGGAAAGAGATCCCCAGCCAGGAGACAAGAGAACCCCGGGGGGCAGAATACCCAGGCAGCAACAAGCAAGGCAACGGCAAGGTAGCCCCAAAGCACCAACAGGAGAGGCCGAACCAGTGTGGCTGAGAAGCAGGGCCAGGACAAGGAACAGGGGCCACGGCGAGGAGGAGAGTGTCAGAGCTGTAGGAAGCGTATGTAGTGGGGCCCAGGGGCTCCGCCTACAAGGACAGAAGGCTATCAGGACTCCCAGGCAAGGTCAGCTCACGGAGAGCCTGTGTCCAGATCCATTCTTGACAGCTGCCCTCGCAACTCCGGCCTAAAGGTCTCTGGGAAAGCTGTGAGGCCATGATAAAGTGGCCCTCCTTCTCAGCCCCTGCTTGACAGCAGTGGCCCAAGAGCTGTCTGGGGAGACCAGGGGCAGGGTGTGAGATGAGTCTTGAGCCAAGGAAGGGCCAGAGAACACAGGAAGACAGAAGGTAGAAGGGAGTGCAGGGTTCTGGGCAACTGAAAGGGGCTAAGAACAACTCAGAAACAGTGAGGGAAAGGCAGCAGGTGGGAGGGCAGACCTAGGGACGGAGAGGGAGACACACAAGGAGAGGACAGCACTGAGGTACCAGAGGGCATCTTGGGCAGAGGAGCCCAGTAGCTTCCTGACAAAAGGAGAAACTGCTGAGCTTCAAAAGCCATCTGACTCCAGGAAGGGGGAGGGGGCGGAGTATGGCCTGGCCTGGCCCAGGCAATGACTTCATAGGCATCTCCCCCCACTCCTTCCTGAGCTGCCAGCTCTGGTGACCCCCTGCCCGCATCTCAAGGGTCTAGGCCAAGCAGGCGCTGACAGGGGAGAGAAGGGGCCCTCCTGGGCCGGGCCCCCAAGCCTGGCATAATGCCTGCTGGGGAGGAGGGGCCTAGAGGCCCAGCCCTTGTCAGCATCCAGGCCGGCACTTCGGAGGCAATTAGCAGCCCAGCTGAGCTAATCCCCCGCCTGGCGAGGCCAACACAAACAGGCCCAGGCCGGGTGCACACTCGCCTCCCTGTTTGCTGAGGGGCCCAGTGGTCCGCCAAGAATAACACCAATAACCCGGGGCCTTCTCTAGGTTAAGAGGAGGACCGGGGCTTGCTGAAGAGCTGACAGTGCCCGACAGAGCATACTCTGGCCAGGCGCCCTGGCTGCCCCAGAAAGGCAGCCACTGTTCCCAAGCCTTGGGCCAGCCGGGAAGAGGAAGCTGGACACAAGGAGCCATATACTCTGATTCAGCACCCACCCCCACCCCCACCCATGCCACCTGTGAGGGAGAAGGGCCAACTCAGGCTTGTGCTGCCTTGGCCAGCCTGGCAACAGAGCATGCTGGACACAGGAGCCCAGAGGCAATTCAGACCTGCACCCTGCCCTCAAGGGGTTCACGGTCTAGTGAGAGACCAGACTGCGTATGACCCTAGAGCAGGGCCAGTCTCTAGTCCCACAAGCAACACCCCCGGACTTATTAAGAAGGCTACAGAAGAAGCCCCACAACTGAGAAGACCAAGGGGGACCCCAAAGAAGATAAAAACTGAGCTCCAGAGACTGATAAATGGGGCACATGGCACCGAGACAGGAGGGATCCAGAACAAACTCTGGCACAGACTGGTCCCAGACCAGGAATCACTAGACATACGTATTAATTCAACCCAGCAACCACTGGGAGAGCCCAGGCCCAAGCCAAGCCCCGACTCCTACTCCCCACTTCCTGATTCCACCTTCATCATCCTTCAGCAGGAGAGCATCACCTTTCGGAGCCAAACCTTCTATTCTCAGTTTGGTTCCTCACCTACCCAGGTACTTCTGGACTTTATAGCAACATTAAGAACTGCAGCCTCCTTGGAGCTTCCACTTGGGAAAAGTGACACAGCCTCCCGGGATGAGCCGGGCCCCTCAGGACGCTGTGCTGACCATCAGCACGCACCAGCAGCACTGCTCACTAAGAACCTGCGGACTCCAGGGTCAGGCCCACGCTCACCATCACCTACCAGCATTATTCCGCAGCACGATCGCAAGTGAGCAATGGAACATACGCAGTTCCTACTGCATAAACCAGCTGAGGGGCAGGTGTGTGATTTAACCCCATTTCACAGATAAGGAGACTGAGGTCCACTGAAAGGAAGAGACTTGCCTGGAAAAGCCAGAGTCCATGCCTTCAGGCTCCCAGTCAGGACGTCACCAGGCCTCTCCTCCAGTCCCACCCACAACCATCTCCATCTTCCCTCACCCTACTGCTGGCCTAGACCGACCTCTGACAGTCCTGAGCCTCAGAGCCTTGAGCCCAGCCCTCCCCACAAAGCAGCATTAGGTCTCTGGCTGAGCTAAGGTCAACTCTATCACTCTGCTGGGGATCTACACTTTAATTGCTCTGTAGACAGCTTTCCCTGGGGCAGAGAGTGAGGAAGGCTGGAATCACACTGCCAAGGCTGACAAAGCCACAGCCGACAACAGCAGCCTTGCCCCCCAGCCCCAGCCCTAGCTGGTGTGGCAGAAGGTAGAGGTCTAGTTCTTCCCAGCCCGCTGGACAGGCTGTTGGGTTCCTGACTGCAGCCAGAAGGGGCTGACGATTCACAGCCTGAACTCTCTGCAGGCTATTCCCACACCTGCCCTAGAACATCTAGCCTGGACCAAGGCACAGAAGATGGCATAGAGGGCTCCTCCCTTTCAGTTCAGACAAAAAGGGAGGCATTTTTCAAAAAGATCTTTTGCTAAGAAACTGCAGAAAAGCAAGGAGATCCTAAGCACACAGAAACAAGCGGATTCCTAGGCAGAACTTAAACAGCCCCTAACCAGATCCCTGTAGATGCTGCCTCTCCCTTCCCGCCTCGTGAGGCCCCTCTCTGACATCAGGACCCCAGGTGTCACTCTAGCTCCACTGCTGACAGCCTGTGGAATGTGAGGCAAGCTAATAACCTCTAAATCTCATTAGTAAGAGAGGTGAAGACAATGGCAGAGCCAGAACTGGACCCAGGGCTAACTGCAAAAAGCCTCTACTCTGCACAGCCCCCATCCCCACCCCGTCATTTTGGCTGTCAGGGAACCAAGTGAAACGCTGAATGGGGAGGTGCTCTGTGGACTGTGAGCAATACCAATGGTTGTCACCAGCCAGCACCTGGCCCTTCCTTGAAGACTGGTGGGAACCGTGTGCTAGGGCGTGGGGATGACACAGTCTCCTGGCCCCATAAGGGTTCAATGACACTCCAATCTGCTGGGTCTCTCTTCTCCTGCGAGTCTTTCCATCCCTTCTCCTCTCTCCTTCCAGCACCTCCTGCAGCCTGGGCCTCCTCCTCACCCCCATCCCGGACAGCGGCTGGAGCCACCTGGGAAGCTTCAGGAATGGCTGATGGTTATCGCGGCTAGGACAGGGCGAGCTGCTGCCCCTCTGATTCATCACAGAGCTGGATAAAATCCAGAGAAGTGACCAAGAGGATGCACGGCTGCTGCTAAAACTTCAGACTGCTTCAGCCTGGAAAGAGGGAGGCTGAGAGAGAAGGTAGCTCAGTCACTCAAATCAGAGCGGGCTTCGGGGAGGGGACTTTAGACTTGTTCCTCATTAGAGCAGGCACAGCGTGGTGTCAGAAGCCTGAGCACCAACGCTGCACTGAGCTGGGAATGAGTCTCTTCAGGCCTCCTGTGAGCTGGGCGACCTCAGATAGGCCAACCCCCATGAGTCTCCACTGCCCCCCCATGCCATTTCAAAGGCTTCCGTGGGAACTGAAGCGTAATACAGCCGGTGTCCAGTAAACCATCGCCTGTCCCATTGCCCGCTTCTGCCCTAGGACATGCACGCTCTCCTTCCCACCTGGCCAAGTAGCACCACCACCATACGTGTGATGAGAGAACCCCCCCACCCCCCCACCCCTCTCTGCTCTCAGGCACCCACCTGCAACCACAGCGAGAGTCAGTGGGACAGGAGGGCCCCAGCGTGGTGAGGAGAGGCGGTTACTCCCCTCCAACTTGCCCTCAAGCGTCAGAATCCCCATCTAGCTTGCCCAGCAGAGTCATCAGTTCATTAGCGAGAAAGGGGCTCTCAACCTTTAACCTACACCCCTTGCCTTTAGAGACAAACCCGTAATTTATTAGCTCCAGCTGACATTTCAAAATAAATCCGGTATCTAAAATAAGCCTTTCAAATTACATATGCTATTTGTCCACCCCAAGGGGGGGGGGGCGTCTAGTTTAAAAGCCCTTGGAGTCAAATAACCCCAACTCTGCCATGTCCCAGCCATGTACCATGGGTAAGTCATTCCACCTGCTTCCTCAGTCAGAAATTGAGCTACTGTGAAGATAAAGCACGAAAAGCACCTAGCGCGCTGCCGCCCCGCTGGTACCAGGCCATTAAGCTAGCGCTACTGCTGTGAACACCACAGAATGCTCCTGTGGCCACTCCCGCGCCCACGATCCCAAGCCTGGCCAAGCCAGATGTTTCAGGGTGGAACCCCTGACTTCCGCTGGGCAGAGGACACACTTTACAGAAAAACAGGCGGGCACCCCGTTTGCAGATCTGCGCTTCCCGGAAGTACATGGCACCCTGGGTCACACGCACTACTGCTTACACTTTCATATCCTCCTTCACAGACAGGGCGCTCCTGCAAGATGGGATCCGGATCCTCCATTCTACACAGGCGGGGCAGGGAGGGGAAGCTGCCGCCAGCAATCACTAAGTAAATTCAAATGAACCAAGGCAAACACTCCAGAAAATAATGCAGGGCAGCCATCTGCTGAGCCCTCGATAGGCTGGGGGCAGACCGCCCGAGGAAGGACCGCGCTGAGTGGGCCCCAAAGCTACCACCACAGCTCTACGGCTGTCATTCCGGACCCCTCCTCCAGAACAGAAGAGTCAGGCAGATAGACGAAACCATCTTCATCTACCACTATGCCTGGACTGCAGGACCCCACTCCCCTTTCAAGGCCCCAGAAAAGAGCCTCAGCTGGGGTCCAGAGTCCCGGTCCCTACGCAAGGCCTCTCCGGAGGGCCAGCCCACAGGGCCTCATTATAAATGGTGCCCTGGACAGCCATCTGACCCACTGTCTCCTGGTCCCCTCATCCCTGCGTTCCTGAAGCCTCAGCCAAAGACAACAGTGTGGACTCATTTCTTTGGGGCCCAGAGCAGAAGGCTCCCCGGCACCTGGGAGCAGCTGGAAGTTGGAACTCAAGGACTCATCGCTGCTGGTCTCCCCATCCCGTGCCAAGTGCATCTGTAAACAAGCCTTCTCAGTCGCTCCCTGCAGCTGTTCCCAAGGGGACAAAAGGGAGAGAAAGCAGCTAGAATCAGGGCAGCCCATGGCTTCCAAGTCAGATCTGAGCCAGGCGGAGACTGGTCTGGAAGACGCTCCCTGGGTACAACCAGGCCTATGCAGCTGGCCCTGTGCCGAGTCTCAGATGGTTCCACCACTGCCCAGCCTTGCTGCCCTGTGCCAGGCCGCTGGGACCCCCGGAGGCATGGGGCCCATGTCACACTGCTGTAGGTCCCACTGTTTTACAAGCTGGCCGAGAGAAAGAGCTTGCTGGGGCGGAGATGCCTGGATGCTAGGCTGTTGTGCGTGATCCTGTTTGCTATAAAACAGCCAGACATTCCTAGGACCTGGAATCGCGCCGAGGCCGTGGAGCTAGCTTTCCCGGCCATATATCTCCAGGCGGGGGACAGGCCTGAGACATCTGAGATAATAAAGACATGATTGTCTCAGCCCTGGGGCTTGTCTCCCCTTTGTCCCAGGGCCCAGCAGCCAACACGAAGTTTAAAGACATCCTCCCCCTTCTCCTGGGAAAGTACAAATGCATCAGATTCTATCGCCCTTGGGGTGAGCTTCCCAAGAGCCAGGCCTGGGATTCCTGCTCTCAGCTTGCCGGAGCAGAAGGCAATCAAGGGTCCGTCCACTGGCAGCACCCAGGAGACTACAAATAACTGGGACGCACGACAGCCACTCGAGGACATGTTTCTCTGTGTCCACATCCCTGACTGCCCCCAGCCCTACAACGTAGCCACTGTGCCACTTTAGGGATGAAGAAACTGAAGCTGAGAGAGGTGCGTGGACTTATCCAAAGTCACAGCTGTTCAATGGCACAGATGGTTTGAAACCCAGATCTGTTCTACTCCAAAGCCTGCAGCTTCCTGAGTAGCTCTAAAATTCCCTGCACATACGCTTTCACATGTTCCTGCTTCCCCAGTGTCCTACTTTTCAACTCCACAGGGGCTGGCTTACTCCAGCATCTGAAGGGAAAACTTCAGATGACTGAAGCAAAATGCAGACTTCTTGATGTGGAAACCAAGCCGCAGCCGCCGCCAGCCTGGTCCCCGGTGAATCCCGCCCACCTCAGGATGACCGAGCAAGAGTCAACAACCTGCCCAAGGGCGCGAAGCTTCGCAGAAGGAAAACGGACAGCAGAGTGCTAAGGATGAACCTTACCCCTTTTGTGAATTTGTGGAATGCCAGTCCTAACCACGGAAGCCACTCGGTAGAAAAGGGGCACCATCCACAAGGAGGTGAGGTGCTCGAGCAGAGAGGAGCACTGGACCCCGAACCACATCAGATGGCTCTGATGCCATCTGTGAAATCCTAAAGAAGCTGAACTCCAGGCCAGTTTTCTCACTTGTAAAACAAACACCTGCTCTACTTGCCTCACAGGCTTTTTGGAAGATGAAACTGAGATGGCATCATGACCCGTGTGTGTTTTTTCCCCTGCTGGATTCTTCGGCGCTCCTGACTCCCCCTCTTCTCCTCGCCTCTCTTCTGTGCAGACATCTGAACTCACTATGAGCGTCACACCATGCTGGGTATAAGGAGAGGCCCATAAACAGGTTAAGGAAAGATGACAGAAACATACGAAGATTTGACGGTGGGAGACGAGAGCCGACTGCCTGCCAGTGAACGGCCGAGGCCGGGCCACGGTCTGTTCAAGCCTCAGCCTAAGTCCTCTGAGCTACGGAGCCTCGGGACCAGAGGCTGAGCCCTCCACAGATTCACACATCCATCTGCCCGCAGGAAAGGATATGGGCCACGTGATCTTTCAAGGCTACCTTCCGGCCCAGGAGCCCATCAATCTCCTCCTCTCTACTTTCTCCATCCTCTACTTAGGAGCCCTTGCAAACTGGGGAGCCTCAATTCTTCTGTCCCTTCTGGATATACAAGTTCCCTCCTTTGGGGCAAAAGGGGGATGGAAGAAACCAGTCAGTGGGAAATCTTTCTGAATGACCCAGGAAAAAGCTGACGATTCCGCTGCTCACCCTTCCTGGCCATCTAGGCTCAGAACTGTGAGAAAATGTGGAGGTCGTCTGGCCTAATGGCCCAGTCCCAACGTACGCCTTCAGGAGGACTTCTCTGCTTGCATACACTCCAACCAACCCAAATCTTCCCCACAGCCCTGAAGTAAACCAATTCCTTCCAACTCCCATCCCACACATGGACATTTCACTCTTCCTTGGCAGCCTAAACTTGATGCTGCTGCTTGAAGGGACAGAATGTGTCTGTCTATAAAAAAAGATATCTTGGTCTACCAGCTCCCCAAACACAGAGTCTACACCAAAGCCTGGCTCATAATCCAATTTTTTTAAATGGGGAGAATAAAGACTGATGCTTGGCTGCAGGTGAACTGAAAGATATTCAATTATTTGAGAAATGGTAAGCAAGATCTCTGGCTCTGGAAGGTAGTAATGGTTCTAAGAATTACAGTACATGGGTATGAGTGACAAGTAACTGTGGGCAGTGGGCTCTTTTCCCAGCAACTTGAAGTCTGTACCCTTTTCCCAGGGGCAATGAGAAAGACAGAAATTCAAGAAATCTTTCTAAATCCCAGGTGCACAACCAACCAGACTTTTCTTGCTATTTTTCTGCCATCTACTGGCTCCTCTGGAGCATTACAAGTCTACCTCTGGCCATTTTCCTCTGCCCCTGCATTATCTTCCTAAATAACAGTACCACTTAGCCAATCAAGCATTATGCAGGGTCCTTCACCTACATTACTGCTACTCTTCATAATACTGCAAGATGGGCATTAATTCCATTTTTCAATTAGGAAATCTAAGGCTCACAGAAGTCAAGTCACCTGTCCAGGGTTGCACTGAAGGTCAGTGGAAAACGTGATACCTCAGTCCATCCCCATGCCCTTGCACTGTTACCACTTGTCCTGGAGGAACGGAAGGCCCCAGATAATATCAGCTTCTTCATAAATCTCTATGTGCTTCAAGCTCCTCAGAGTCAGCTACCAGTAAGCAGATGACACCACAGCCTCCTCCAGCCCCAGGATACCCTGGGCACAGCAGTGAGAACTGGGCAAATCACTCCACTCAATTTCTCCATCTGAATATTGGAAAGCCACACAAAAAACATATACACAACTGTTCACAGGAGCACTATGCATAATAGCCCAAAGGTGGAAACAACTCAATAATCAATCAACTGATAAATGAATTAGACAAAACAACTGCATATCCATACAATGGAACGACAATAACCATAAAAAGGAATGAAGTTCTGATATATGCTAAAATATGGAGAAACCTTAAAACATTATGTTAAATGAAAGAAGCCAATCACAAAAGACCACACATTATGTGATTCCATTTATATGAAATTTTCAAAATAGGCAAATCTACAGCAAGAGAAAGTAGGCTAGTAGTTGCTTAAGGCCTGGGGGCAGGGGAGGAGGGTTTAGGAGGTGACAGCTAAAGGGTATGGGGTGGGTTTCTCTCTGAGGTAAAGAAGGTAAAGATGTTCCAAAATATATCGTGGTCATAGTTGCGCAAGTCAGTGAATATATAAAAAACACTGAATTATTACGCACATTAAATAAGTGAATTGTGTGGTAGGTGGATTATATCTAAATAAAATTGTCACACCCCACACCACCCCAAAACAGTGAGAGAGTTGGGCTAAATAAAGAGCCTCTAAAGGTCCTTCCAGGTTGATTTTTCAATGGATGGAGCCATCTATCACTGTCAGTCCCAGCACTGGTGATTTGGCCTGAACCACCCAAACTCCTGTTAAGACTAATCCCATCAAAGGCCACCTGAGAAACTTTGCTCCACGCCCTCCCCCCAAGCCCCTGAGCAGCCTCTGTCTCCAATAGGTGGCTACTCTGTCTTCCTACCTTAAGGAACCCAAACTGCGGGCATCTACACACCCATTGACTCTAGGAAAGAAAAACAGAGCAGATGGAGCCTGCCTCCAGTTCTGGCCTTTTCTCCTTTTACAGAAGTCTTCCTAAATTTAGCGTGGCTCCAGCCTAAGTTCAACCTTTCTAAGAATCTTCATTCACACTTTGGGGGGAGGGGGAGGTAGCACATAGCAAGTTCCTCTAAGCCTAAATTTCCTGAAAAATGGTTATGAATAAGCTCTCATTACTGTTACGGAAATAGCATGTGTATCATTTGGGGGTAATATTATCACAAGTCAGACCAGTGGCCAACAAGACATCAGGAATATACCCTTGTCCTGTGAGCTCTTGCTCAGTAACTATATACTGAGACAACCTACCAGAAAGCACCCCCTAACTGATTATTCCCCTCACTTAAAAGCCTTCCAAGCACTTGAGAGTGTGATGGCCCTATAACCTGTGGGGGGACATTCCCTCATGTCTGCAGATTTCCCATTGTACTATAACATATTAAATACTAAATGTGGTACTCTTCACTAACAAGAACTGCTCATCCAGTCATTTAAAAGGTGAATATCCTCTCGTGCACCTGGGTGGCTCAGTCGTTTAAGCATTCAACTCTTGATTTCAGCTCAGGTCATGATCTTGGGGTTGTGAGATCAAGCTCTATGACGGGCTCTGAGCTGGGCATGGAGCCTGCTTAAGATTCTCTCTCTTCCTCTTATCCCTACACCACCACTCTCTTTCTCGCTCTCAAAGGGAAAAAAAAAAGTGAGTATCCTCTGTTGTTAAATAGGAACAAAGTCCTACACTGTATATACTGATCTAGGTTGGTTCTGCCACTAAATGTGCTGTATATAACTTTGGAGTAAGCACCCTCTATAACCTTAGATCTCTTCTAATAAAAGATCTGCCCTAAAAACCTGTGATCGCTAATACCAATCTGTTTAACAATCAATCAAACAGGCGCCTGGGTGGCTCGGTCGTTAAGCAGCTGTCTTCGGCTCAGGTCATAATCCTAGGGTCCTGGGATCGAGCCCTGCATCGGGCTCTCTTGCTCAGCAGGAAGCCTGCTTCTCCCTCTCCCCCTTCTTGTGTTCCCTCTCAAGCTGTCTCTCTCTCTCTCTCTCTCTTTCTCTCTGTCAAATCAATAAATAAAAACCTTTAAAAATAAAAAAATTTTTAAAATTAAAAAACAAACAAACAATTCCTCTAAGGTAGAAAAGAGGTCCATAACCAGAAAGATGCTATCAGGGTCAGACTAGCCACTTGCTAAATGTTTAGCCATATACATTGGTACCATACTACCAGACCCAGCTCTCTGACTATGCACTCTAACTTTTCTCTTTCTACAAGACTCAACATGGGCTTATCACCCTACTTTTAAAAAACTCCTGAGGGGCGGCCGGGTGGCTCAGCTGGCTAAGCGTCTGCCTTCGGCTCAGGTCCTGATCCCAGGGTCCTGGGATCAAGTCCCGCTTTAAGCTCTCTCTACTTCCCCCACCCCCACTGCTTGTGATCTCACTCTCTCTCTCTCAAATAAATAAAATCTTTTTAAAAATAATAATAAAAACAAACTCCTGAGGAGCTAAGTATTACTATTATCCCCACAAGAAAAATATCAAAGTTAAATACCTCAGCCAAGATCACACAGCAGGTAAACAGTAGAGCTAAGATTCAAACACAGGCAGTCTGGCTCTAGAGTCCTTGGTTCCTAATTATTCCTCTATTACTGCCTGCTGCAAAATGGACAAGATATAAACAGATGTTCCCTGAAATGAGCAAACACCAACGAGTAAATCACACTCAGTTACTTATCATTTTGAACCCACTAACATAAAAGTGATGCTTTTCTATAAGAATTCCCTAACAGAGCTATCTTTGTCCTTTTGTCTGACTATATGTTCACTGGGGGTTGAAGATGTCATGCCCTAATCCTTGTAACAACTCCACAAAAGGTTAGCAGGTATTATCGGCTCAATTTAAAGATGTGCAAATCAAGACTGAAAAGTTGAAGCAGTTTGTTCAAACACTGCTAGTTAGTGATAGAATCTAATTCAAACTTACAACCCTCTACTCCAAAGTATATACACTTTTCTTACTACTCAATATTCCTAGATACCTTAATATGAAACTGGCACTAGAATGATTCTCAAAAACCCAAACAAGAACAAATGTTCTTCTTTATATAAAAAGTGGAGAATGCCAGGACACTTGTAAGAGAGGTATCTGTAAAAGCATCTAGTTTTGCTACTAAATTATATTAATGCTTGGATTGTACTGGTACTCCCAGAAGGGAGTGATACCTAAGAGAAGGAAATAGGGTGTCTGCCACTCTTAAGGACCTTTATTTATCCTACAAGCACAAACTAAGTCAGTCTTTACTGGACACTGCAATATAGTAAAGCATTATAGACTGAACCAAACTTTAGAATCTCTCAAATATTATCAATGAAAATCTAATTCTTAAAGACTCAGTAGTCTATTTGTATGTTTCACATACAGGTCTTACAGATTTTTTTTTTTTTTAAAGATTTTATTTATTTGACAGAGAGAAACACAGTGAGAGAGGGAACACAAGCAGAGGGGATGGTAGCGGGAGAAGCAGGCTTCCTGCCGAGCAAGGAGCCCGATGTGGGGCTCGATCCCAGGACGCTGGGATCGTGACCTGAGCCGAAGGCAGGCGCTTAACGACTGAGCCACCCAGGCGCCCCGTCTTACAGATTTTTATTAACTACCTGTCAACAACAACAAATTCTTAGAGCTGTAGAGATGATTTTGTACCAGTGATGTTCACATCTCTCGGCAGAGCCCTAGAAGTTGGGGACACAAAGCGTGTGCATCTGCACTGGAGCAAAAGCAGCAGTGGGAGAGCAAGACTGCTTGCCTGGCTTCAACCCCAGCACCTCTGTTCCACAGGACACCTTTTCTATTCCCCTCATGGCGCCCTCTGTAAGATTTTATTGGGAAGAAAAGAGGTTTACTGCTAAAAAGACACAAACCAAAAAGGAACAGAATATCAGTTTTATCTATGCGAGGGGAAACTGAGGCCCAAAGAGGTAGAGCAAGTTGTCCAAGGAAACTGTTGGTCCAACTAGAACCTGGGTCTCCAACTCCCAATCCAGAGAATTATATTAATATCATGGGAGAAACAGAGAGAACATCAAACACCATAACGCAAACTAAATGCAAAAACAGGACTCCATTTAGTCACGCTACATTTACCAGGGGCCAAGATCCCTGCGGGCTAAGGAAAGACCGCATCTAAGACAGGGAAATTTCTGCAAACTCAGCACACCCTGCGGTAAAGTCATTCTCACGTGAGGCAAGTAAAGAATTCACAGTGCCTGCCCACCCTTCATAAGCTGCTAAGGGATGCGAGGAACTCCCTAACACCGGGACAGTTGTGAAGTCCTCAAGTTATGGAGGAAAGGGGGCAGCTCTTCAGGGAGTTAGAGATTCAGAATCAAACCCAAAATCTCTCCCATCAAACCAGTGCAGACCTTCCAAAGCTTTACAAAGGAGGTCCAGGAAGCTGGAAATGAGGCTCCATTGTGGGTCTGGAGCTCCAAAGGGCCAGCCCGATCACAGACTTGGTTCAAGATGAGAGGTAAGGGAGAATAAGATATACTCTCACGCTCCCTGAAAGCCTTTTCCTATTCCTAGCAGAGGGGCTGATGGCCCCTCACTTGTATAGCAGCCTGAGACCCAGAAGCCAGCAGGGTTCTCTGGCCCTAGTTTGGAGAGAGCTAATGAGGATGAGGATGATGGTGGTGATAACACCTTCAATCCATTCCATTCACTGCCTAATACCTCCTACTTGCAAGCACTGTGCTAAGCGCTTTACACAGTGTGTCATGCAACCCTCACAACTCAGAGGTGAAGTTAAGTATAGCTATTTCCATTTCACAGAGGAGAATGCAAGACTCAGAAGGTTTAGGTTACTTGCTTAAGATCAAAGGATCAAGTTAGTGACAGAACCAAAGCTCAAATCCAAAATCAATTATGCATTTTCTAGCACACAATGCCAAGTTATTTAACCTCAGTCTTGCCATCTGACAAATGGTACCATCTGTCCCATCTGCCCTACAGGGTTGTATTAAGGATCAAGTGAAATCACGATACAAACACGATCTGAGGTTCTGAGTCTACCACCTAAACTCCAGGGTGAAGACCCCAGACCTTTGTGGAGGGAAGACGGAGGACCAGAATCCCAATCACCTCACTTTATTTGGGTCAAGCTAATGAGATTTTGTGACCTAATAATGAGATTCCTTTCTCCTACTAATCAGGCCCGTATTAAATATATGGAAAACAATGGTGCTATTCTACAGGCCATCCTGTGAGACAATAATGAGAAAAGGGAAAGGGTGCCAGGTTTCAGAACTGGCACTTGGCCTTGGGTACTAAGGTCCAGCTTTCTCATCAACAAAACTTGCTCTGTGGTGCTATAGCACAGGGTGCTATAATGAAAAAAAAGGGCAGTTGAACGGTTGAACATTTCTCTTTCTGTAAGACTCAACACGATTTGTCATTCTACTTTTAATAAACTCTTGAGGAGTGCCTAGGTGGCTCAGTCGGTTAAGCATCTGCCTTTGGCTCTGGTCATGATCCCGGGGTCCTGGGATCAAGTCCTGCTTTGGGCTTCCCAGTGCAGTGAAAATCTGGTATTTAATATTTTCATAGCACTTTTGCATTTATAAAATATGTTCACCTATATGATCTCATTTAGTCCTCACACTCACCCCTGAGATGTAGATATTACCATTATTCCTCATTTACAGATGAAGCCAGTGGAGCTTAGGGACATTCACTGACTTATCCAAGATCACGTGGCTGGCAAGGCTGGAGTCAAGACTCAGAGCACTTACTTCTCTACAGCAGACACCATCCTGAATTTTAAATTCTGATTGACTATAAAGCCTCAGGCTGACCCTTAAGAGCCGCTCCTAGATAATTCAGTATCCCCCGTCCATCAGTGTACTGACTCAGCCTCTACTCCCTTCTACCTCACCACCTTCTCCCTACTCTTCTGACATCTACAAAAAACCCATAAGGAGTGGTGTCCAGAGAGTAGGTACAGTGTACCCTAGATTCAACTGCCAGTTTTAACTTCTATTCACCACTAGGTGGAGCTAATCTCAACAATCCAAGAAGCTCACAGGTTAGCTCACTGGAAAAGAGCAGAGGAGCAGAGTAAAAAGTAAATAGACAATAAAGAGACGGCATGGTACTGGAACAAGCTTGCCCACCTTGCTGAGTCTATGCTCCAGTAGCCCACAATCAGGAAGTCAGGAAAGAATTGTGCTTACGTGGCTCACACGCATTGACTATCTGCAAAGCCCTCTCCAATTCCTGCCTCTAAGACTGACCATGTTTACAGCTCAACCACAAACTAAGACACAGAAACTAAGACCCGATCCAACCAAATGTTAAGTCATCAATACCAGGCCAGAACACAAAGGGAGCCACTACCTCCTTACTCACTCAGACTTAGATCAATCTACCCAGAACTAAATATTTACTGACAAAAGGGGGAAATAAAGCCAAGTAACACTGGCCCACACCGCGCCAAAAAGGTCTGACAAAAGCATGCACATGCGTGCAGTGGCAGGGGATGACACACGACAAAGGACATCTACATCAGGGGAACAAAAGGACTTTGACCTTGTTTTTAAGTCAGCAAGAGACTTCATCTCCTAGAGGTCTAATTTATTAATCTGTTGGAATAAGTTCAATTTCGTACTCATTTCTATACTCACTTTTCTAGTACTATTTGGAATATGGTTCAGCGCACTCTCTGTAGGTGAACTGGAATATTCATGAGGGTAATGAAAAAGATACCCGTCTCCAGTGAAATGGTACTTGTCTTGAAGTATCAGGGAAATGATAGCTGCCTACATTCTAGCTTTGAGTTAGAAAACCGTAGCTGATCTCTAAACTCAGGTAACTGTTCTCTCTCACACTGCTGTCTAAGAAACTCAATTACTTAGGCATCTGCCCAAACTATTTCAGTTCCAGTTCAGCAATAAATTACATGACAGTGAACTCTCTACACGTTATTTTCTGGTTAAGGAGTCAAGAACTGAATGCTGGTTGGAACCACATGTTTGGAAGATCTTTTTCCTCAGAAAACAGTTAAGCTGAAGACTTCTGACCCAAAATTACTCTAAAATTCACGTCAGATATAAATGAAACCTTAAGAAATCATTTAGTGACATGGTTCTCAAACCTGGAGGAATACTAAAATAATCTGATGAGATTTAAAGAAGTGATGTCTCTCAAAACATAATTAAAAAAAAAAAAACAAAAAACGGGCGCCTGGGTGGCTCAGTC
The DNA here is from genome assembly GCA_028646535.1 of Procyon lotor. NCBI lineage: Eukaryota > Metazoa > Chordata > Mammalia > Carnivora > Procyonidae > Procyon > Procyon lotor. Next base: position 13,369,196 of record CM053606.1, on the reverse strand, counting down.
GTTAAGCATCTGCCTTCGGCTCAGGTCATGATCCCGGGGTCCTGGGATCGAGCCCCGCATTGGGCTCCCTGCTCGGCAGGAAGCCTCCTTCTCCTGCTACCAGTCCCTCTGCTTGTGTCCCCTCTCTTGCTGTGTTTCTGTCAAATAAATAAAATCTTTAAAAAAAAAATAAAAAAACAACAATTTAAGGGATAAACTTAAGTGACCCTATCTCCAGAGATTGCCTAAAATGGCCCCAGGCGTTATTTTACTTTTTTTAAAAATTAGCTCCCTAGGGTTAACATTCACACAACCAGAGTTAAGAACCACTGAGGTGAGGCATCTGTGTGGCTCAGGCGGTTGAGCAAATGACTTTTGACTTCTGTTCAGGTCATGATCTCTGGGTCCTGGGATGGAGCCCGACTTGACGCTCCGCACTCAGCAGGCAATCTGCCTGAGATTCTCCCTCTCCTCCTCCCCCCACAAGGAAGGAAGGAAGGAAGGAAGGAAAGAAGAAAGGAAAGAAGGAAGCCACAGAGGTGTGCACTGGTCTCCAAACATATCTAACCAAGGTTCTACCTGGGAAGCTTTTATTTATTTTTTTTTTAAAGATTTTATTTGACAGAAAGAGATCACAAGTAGGCAGAGAGGCAGGCAGAGAGGAGGAAGCAGGCCTCCTGCTGAGCAGAGAGCCCGATGTGGAGCTCGATCCCAGGACCCTGAGATCATGACCTGAGCTGAAGGCAGAGGCTTTAACCCACTGAGCCACCCAGGCGCCCCTGGGAAGCTTTTAAAAATGAAATTGAGCCCCCGGCCCCACGCCATAACTATACATTCAGAGTCTCAGAAGAATCTTTTAAGTTTCCCATTAATTGCTCATCAACCAGGCAACAAACTTGTATCTAAGGCTCCAATGATGACTAAATTCATAATTATTTTACAGATAAAGAGCGTGGGAGACTGAAAGCTACCTGCCGAAGGGCACGCTGGGTTAGGGATGTCCTGCTCCAGTATCTCTGGTGCCCAATATGGAGCAAGCCTTCTGATGAACGTGCGTCATGGGCAGGCACACACAGCCAAGGCTTTTACTTTCTTGATAGCCATTCCAAGGGCGATGAGACCAAGTGGTTATTCAAAAAAAAGCTATCAAATTGGCAAGGAAAATTCCAAGTAGAAGTCAGGATCCAATGTCTATTTTATTCTCTGCTTTATCTTCAGGGCCTTATTAAGTGCTGTAAAAAGTATTTTTGAATTTACTATAAATGAGCGAGTGAATAACTGGTACAGACTAGGCTTGGCTCTACGGAATCTTCTGCACAACGAAATATGAGAAATTAAATGTGCTTGACCTTACACCCCCTTCGGTTCACCAGGCTCACCATGAAAAGTCCACTCTTAGATGGTACTGCTCTCTGGAGCCAGGCTGCAGCATGAGAAGCTTGGAGCCGACGTGAGCCAAAGCTGAAACCTGGAGGCAAAGCCCAACTGACCCATCAGTGAGAGAAAAATAAGCTTGTGGTAAGCCAGGGGGTTAGGGTGGTTTGTAATGCAGCACTAAGCAAAAGCTAATAAATTGAGGCTTAAGAAAAAGGGAGGGAGGGTACTTGGGAAAAAACTGAAAGTAATATACTATTTATTATATAAATATACTAACTTAAAAAGTATTCAAACAGTCCCAGAAAGAAAGTACTAAGGTAAGGTCTTCTCTTGTTCTATGTTGTTAAAGGATCATGCTCTAAAGTTGGGGGAACTTGGAGTAAGGCCTACATGCAACAAGGAGATCCGAATTAGAAATGTGATTTCAAGCTACTTCCCTCACATGTCATTCAAACTTACCCTAACCAGGAAGAGCTCAGCCAGTCCTCCCAAAAGATAATGAAGTCACCACTTCCCCAAAGGTTATACACGAAATCTCCAACAGCAGGTCAGCTATACCCAGGGGGACTAAGTTCCAATCCTCCACAAGAAGCAGGGTCCTTGTGTACCAGAGTTTCTTAGCACCGAGTACCCAAAAAACTACTAATAATATCAAAATGGGAGGAGAGAAAAAGAAAATAGTCCAAACCTAACAATGAAGAAAAAGATATACCATTATTTTTATCCATTCTACAAAGACAGCAATTATGATACCAGCGGGTTTAATGATAGCTTTTCAAAACAAAAAACCCAAAAAACAAAAACAATACCACTACACTAAATGTACAAATTTTAAGAGGTATTCTCCGTATTCTGACTACAACATGAAGACTGAGGACAAATACACCTTAGAATGAAGAAAATACTGCAACTGGTTCCTTTCACACCACCATTCTCCCTTCCCATTGGACTATGCTCCCCTAGTGGCATAAAATCCAGCTCCAAGAGTACAACTTTAACAAACCACCGAACCTATTTCGAAGACCTTCAGTAAAACATCTGATATTTTAGAAAACCAGCGATGTATTAGTATCAGATTAGCCTAAATGTTGTATATTTTGCCACAAGCTAAGCCTGCTAAGGACTGTTTTAGATAATCCTTTTCAAACTCTAGATCACAATCCTTGAGTAGTATGAGTCACTAAGCCAAGATGATGGACAAGTCTGTTAAATCAAATAGAAAACAGTATTTAAATAGAAAAATAGTATTAACTTCATCCATTTCCCATCCATGTTCTTCTGATACATGGAAGTCAAATTAAAAATAATTAGGGATGCCTGGGCGGTTCAGTTGGTTAAGCATCTGGCTCTTGATTTCAGCTCAGGTCATGATCTCAGGGTCATGAGATTGAGCCCCGTGTCGGGACTCCACACTCAGAAAGACATCCACTTGAGATTCTCTCTCTCT
>CM053606.1:13342814-13365893 GCA_028646535.1 Procyon lotor | reverse complement strand
TGTGTGAGTGCAGAACACTCCACATACTTGACCGCCTTCAGGTCACGGGCCAGCTTTTCAGCAGTCTCTGGAGTGATAGGCTTCTGTTTGTTCTTGGCAAGTTTCTCAATCGTAGAGGGGTCATCTCGGAGATCAATTTGGGTCCCAACAAGCAAGAAAGGAGTCTTTGGACAATGGTGAGTTATCTCGGGCACCCACTAAAGAAAAAGTATTTTAAAAACACACCTGCATTAGTCCACAAGCCTCTAAAGCTTTTTATAACAACTCAACAGAAGTTCCGTAACGACCTTTTTCATGGCAAAAGGAGCAGACCGACTCACCTTTTCCTTCACATTTTCAAATGAGGATGGAGAGACGACTGAAAAACAGACTAGAAATACATCTGTTTGTGGATAACTCAGCGGTCGTAATCTGTCATAATCCTCTTGCCCTGAAGGGAAAAAATTGGAGGAGTCAGCAACTGAATCTTGGTATCCTCATAATATCAAAATCACGAGTCAGTCAACAGATTAAGCGTGCAGCTAACAGCACACTGACCATTACTGAGAAAGCAACTTACTAATCTAATGAGATGTATGGCTTTTGTAATATAATACTTGATGAACATTCTTACTCAGCTAATTCTATTTAATATTTCAATCCCTGAAAACAGCAATGAATCCATTATACATTAGTTTACTTTATTATCAGTTTGTAGTTTTCAATCTTTGTGTACATCAGCAACCCAATGATAATGTAATAAAAACAGTAAGCTGTTGCTACATAAACTGTTAAAATCAATCCTACTCAGATCTGGTTAAGAAATAATCACAGTGAAACCATCTAAAGAAACAAAACTCTCAGTGAAACCCCACTGACACAATATGCCCAAAGCACACTCACAGGCATAGTTACTGTGTGCAGTAATACCAGTATATGAAAATGAGAACATCTAGGAGAAAAAAACTTGGCAAGAATCAATGGATGCCACATCTACGTGAGGATTACCCTAGTGCAAATGAGAATATCTGTATGGTCTTAAGGACTGTGGATAAACTCTCAAGGGGAAGAAGGGAACCATACTGCCAAGAAACGACATCACCTTGACTGAGTCATTAAGATTACCATCATCAGTGAGTGGCAGATGAATATAGTGTGCCCCTAGATTTATATCCTGAGAAAGACATATCCCTAATGTACTACTTCATACATAATCTGAACCTAATGATGAGGAAACACAAACCAAATTCAAAGTGTGGAACACTTTATAAGGGGAGGAAAGGGAAAGAAGATGCTCCTGTATTCTATAAAAATAATGTCATAAGGGTTGCCTGGGTGGCTCCATGGGTTAAAGCCTCTGCCTTCCGCTCAGGTCATGATCTCGGGGTCCTAGGATCGAGCCCCACATCAGGCTCTCTGCTCAGCAGGAGCCTGCTTCCCCCTCTCTCCCTGCCTGCCTCTCTGCCTACTTGTGATCTATCAATAAATAAATAAAATTAAAAAAAAAAAAAAAGAAAGACTAAACAGCAGTGCTGTCAACTTTTAAACAGCTCAGGGAAAAACAATTCATGTGCACATTACATTGAAAGAGAATAATAAAGCAAATAGGGCAAAATGCTAATTGGTAAATCTGGTTAAACGGTGTGTGGAGGCTCCTGGTACAATTTTCCCAACTGTTCTGTAGGCCTGAAAATTATTTCCAGATAAAAAGTTTTTAAAAATATCTATATAGGGGCGCCTGGGTGGCTCAGTCGTTAAGCATCTGCCATCGGCCCAGGTCAGATCCCAGGGGCCTGGGATCAAGCCCAGCATCGGGCTCTCTGCTCTGCAGGAAGCCTGCTTCTCCCGCTACCATTCCCTCTGCTTGTGTTCCCTCTCTCATGTGTTTCTTTCTGTCAAATAAATAAAATCTTTAAAAAAAAAAAAAATCTATATACATTTCCAAAACCATGAGGGAAGGGGGGGAGGTGTCGCCAGGACAAGGTTTAACACCTCAATTTCAATAATGAGCTACAGCAATCCTATGTTTTAAAAGGATAGTTAAGGGGCGCCTGGGTGGCTCAGTGGGTTGAAGCCTCTGCCTTCGGCTGTCATGATCTCGGGGTCCTGGGATCAAGCCCTGCATCGGACTCTCTGCTCAGTGGGGAGCCTGCTTCCCCCTCTCTCTCTGCCTGCCTCTCTGCCTACTTGTGATATCTCTCTCTGTCCAATAAATAAATAAAATCTTTTTTAAAATAAATAGATAGATAGATAGATAGATAGATAGATAGATAGATAGAAAGATAGATAAAAGGATAGTTAAGTACTTAGTGCCCCTGAACTATACACTTAAAAAGTTAAAATGATAAATTCTACATTATATTTTACCAAAATAAAAAACTTTTAAGGGTGGGGGGGAAGAGTGTTAAATATTTTGTATGCCAGTGAAATTTTTTTCTCCAGCACTGAGGGAGAATACAAGAATTCAGAGTAGCTATCAAAACATGATAATTAAAGATATCATTATTACTGCCACTTGAATAAGCAATACATTGGGAGTAGACAATAAAGGCATCTATCTTCAGGACAACACAGATTAAAATACAGATTAAACGAAAAAGGAAAAAGGAAGGAGTTTACAAAAAAAAATAAAATCGTCATCACCATCTCTAGTACTGATTGCATGCTTACTCTAACACTATGCTAGGGTCAGAGTCAAAGGCTTTACTAAAGGTATGCTCTTAGAAGTTGTAACTTTCACTTCTTAAATTATAATGTAGAATGTATAATTACAGACATGGAAGAGATTTAAAAAGAAAAGAATGGGCTTAAAGAAAACAAAATCAGCCAAACTCCTTCATTCTCTCAATCTAAACAGCCTGAGTTCTAACATTGGCTGAAGATTTGACACATTGCCTATGAAAGCTCCAATAAAACAAAACAAAAAAATAAATTTAAAAAATAAGAAGCACGCCTAAGTGGCTCAGTCTGATAAGCAGCTGCCTTCAGCTATGGTCATGATCTCAGGGTCCTGGGATCCGGCCCTGCATTGGGCTCCCTGTTCAGTGGGGAGTCTGCTTCTCCTTTGCCCTTCCCCCTGCTCATGTGCTCTCGCGCACTCTCTCTCTCAAATAAAAATAAAATCTTTAAAAAAAATAAATAAGTAAACAGGGGTGCCTGGGTGGCTCATTGGGTTAAGCGGCTGCCTTTGGCTGAGTTCTTGATCTCAGGGTCCTAGGATCAAGCCCTTCACCAGGCTCCAGAAAGCCTGCTTCTCCCTGTCCCTCTGCCTGCTGCTGTGCCTACTTGCGCATGCGCTATCTAATAAAGAAATAAAATCTTAAAAAAAAAAAATGAAATAAAAAAGAAGATAAAACCAAGCCTTACTTAAAAAAAAAAGTACAGGGGCACCTGGGTGGCTCAGTGGGTTAAAGCCTCTGCCTGGGTGGCTCAGTGGGTTAAAGCCTCTGCCTTCAGCTCAGGTCATGATCCCAGGGTCCTGGGATCGAGCCCCACATCCGGCTCTCTGCTCATCAGGGAGCCTGCTTCCCCCTCTCTCTCTGCCTGCCTCTCTGCCTACCTGTGATCTCTCTCTCTGTCAAATAAATAAATAAAATCTTTTTTAAAATAAATAAAATTTTTTAAAAAGTACATTCACACACCTTTTCTTAGCTTTACTATTCTCTATTCAAATGGAATGAATGTATTTCAAAAACACTAAGCCTGATATAGGCTAAGGGGCTTCATTTTTAGTCATTCAGTCACTGCAATCAATCCATGTTAGTGCACATCAGAAACAGATCCAACTCTGTATTCCTGAGCGCCACTACGAGCATCTAAATGAGTGTCCAATGTGTTACATGCAATGAACCTTCTACTCAGATGAAGACAGAAAACAAACAGCCATTCTTTTTTGAATATTATGTCCAAAGCAGTATTGGTCAGTCCATGTATTTGTGAAAAACAAATCCTCAAAGCTATAAACATCTTTCTTTTCCTTTCCTAAGGAGAAAAAAAATCAGAAATGAAATTGTTCAATAAACAGAAAGTAAGCAGGCTACCTTACTTCTACTTTTGCTTCAAGTGCTACATTTAAGGGAAAAAAATGAATGCAGTCCCTTAAGATGAGCAAGATTCTTCATTATCCAAGCATAATTTATCCAGCTAAAATTTATCCTCTAAGTATGTCACAAATAGCTATTACTCACTTGATAGAGTTAATGTCATCACTGAGCATCATTTATGGTAAACAACATGATCCAGAAAATGTCACTCTACGTGCAAGTTAGGTTTTGACCGCAAGTCTTTTATTATACCTACTCTAACAGCACACAAGCTCACTGCTCAACTTCCAACATCTGCCACAAAAGCAGGACTACATCTCACGGGTTGGTGACCTTTCCCTTATTTAGAATCTCATATTTAAACCTGAATTTCAAGAGGAACTAAGTCAGTTTGAACTGAGGACTCCGGCCCATATAAAGTCTGAAAGAATCTCATGGCATGGAAAATAAGAATTCACTGCCAAAAGCCACATTTTTAGAGAATTCCAATAGGGCACTACAAACACAAGAAGAAAACAAATAAAATATTTCACAGTATTTACCACTACAGACTCAAACCTAATCATTTTTTCTATAACCAATCATTCAAAATTTAATGGCACGCACCTAGTGATCCTGCTTCTTATGTGACTTGCATGTTTCTTTCTGTTTCAGAAAGAAATTTTGCCGTAAGGGACATTATTAGTCACTGACTGTAGATTAAAATTTAAAATATTACATATAATGTATTTCCTGAGTTTGAGAGGTACACTGTAAGAGAATATCCTTGCTCTTAAGAAATATATACACTGAAGGGGCGCCTGGGTGGCTCAGTCGTTAAGCGTCTGCCTTCGGCCCAGGTCATGATCCCAGGGTCCTGGGATCGAGCCCCGCATGGGGCTCTCTGCTCGGCAGGGAGCCTGCTTTCCCCTCTCTCTGCCTGCCTCTCTGCCTGCTTGTGGTCTCTCTCTCTGTCAAATAAATTATTAAAATCTTTAGAAAAAAAATAAAAAATAATAAAATACTGCAAACAGACCCCAAACATTAACAAAAGAAACTAAACTGTGGTGTGATCTGCCATACAAAAGACTACTGTGTCACTATGAGGACTATGACATACAAGTACAACCCTGAGAGACGTCACCATTATTGTTTTAAGGGAAAAAAGAAGGTAAAGAGAGGGGAGGAAAAATAATAATATCCCCTTTCCCTCAGGATAAATACAATGAATATATAGGAAGAGCTCTGTTTAGGACATACACTAAGACATCTCTGAATACAGATGCTTTTTCATTTTTTTATTTATCTACATTTTTATTATTTTTTCCTATAATAAGTAAAACCTGCATCTTTGTAATAAAGAGTAATATTTAAAAGTCTGACATAGAAAGGAACTGACAATGGGGCAATGATTATACAATAATACAACAATTATAGAACAACTTACCATGATAAACATGTTAAGTAAAAAAAAAGCTAAATATAGAACAAAATACACAATAGTACAACATGTGAAGGAAAAAAAAAAAAGAAGAAAATAACTGTGGAGGGATCTCGTGAACAAAAATTTACAGTTGTGACCACAGAAACAGAAATAAAAGCTGTGAGAGATAGAGTCCTGAGATCTTTTTTTTTTTTTTTTCTTTTAAATAGGCTCTAGGGGCACCTGGTTGGCTCAGTCAGTTAAGTGTCTGCCTTTGGCTCAGGTCGTAATCCCAGTGTCCTGGAATCTAGTCCTGCATCAGGCTTCCCTGCTCGACGGGGAACCTGCTTCTTCTTCCTCTTCCTCTGCCTGCTGCTCCCCCTGCTTGCTCAGTCTCAATCTTTCTCTCACGCTCTCTGATAAATAATCTTTAAAAATTAAAAAAATAAAAATAAAAATAAAAAAACCTTGGATGGCTCAGTCAGGGGCACCTAGATGGCTCAGCTTCTCAGACAGAAGCTGTCTGCCTTCAGCTCAAGTCAGGATCTCCAGGTCCTGGAGATCGAGCCCCGTGTCGGTCTCCCTGCTCAAAAGGGAGTCTGCTTCTCTCTCTCTCCCTCTGCCCCTACTCCCTGCTCGTTCTCTCTCTCTCTCAAAAATAAATAAAAATAATTGAAAAGGGGGCGCCTGGGTGGCTCAGTCGTTAAGCGTCTGCCTTCGGCTCAGGTCATGATCCCAGGGTCCTGGGATCGAGCCCCGCATCGGGCTCTCTGCACAGCAGGGAGCCTGCTTCTCCCACTGCCATTCCCTCTGCTTGTGTTCCCTCTCTCGCTGTGTTTCTATCAAAAAAATAAATAAAATCTTTAAAAATAATAATAATAATAATAATTGAAAAGAAACAAATGAATGAATAAAATAAAAATTAAAAAATAAGTAGGCTCTACCCCCAATCTGGGGCTTAAACTCTCTTGAGGCTTACATGACCCTGAGATCATGAGTCGTGTACTCCACTGACTGAGCCAGTCAGGTGTGTCCACCTATCTCTGATCTTAAATGGTATTAAATATGTCTGTAAGAGTTGCAGCCAGAACCTCCCAAACCCCATATACATAAGCCATTAGCTTGGTTTACAGATTTTTATATGAGAAGTATAGTTCTCCCTTGGCAGTTTTTATTTCACATTTAAAGAGAGAGAAAGAGAGAGAGAGAGAGAGAGAGAGAGAACTGTAGCCAGAGATGAGATAGGAATGCTAGAAAAAGAATTCAGAACAAAATTACAAAAAGTCAGTAGATTAAATGCAAACAGTCCAAGGCCATCTCAGCGGGGATGAAAGCTTTAGCAGAAAGAAAACTAAGTTAATGGCATGACCTGAACCAGGCACAGGTACTCTGAAATTAAGGCCTCTGCAGAAGGATACAAGTCTCCCCATAAGTGTATCAAAGACAAAGACTCACTATAGATGCCTACTGCCCCAATTCCCCAATGCCTGTCCAAAAAAAAAAACCCAAACAAGAAAATCATCTCTGGCTTATAATGATCTCAACAGGGTAGATGGAAACCCCCCAACTTGCCTAGGCTAGTAAAGTCATTTCCTTAATGTTTTTTAACCCCCAGAAAGATTCAGAATCTAATAGAAAGATGAAATATATCAAATACTATTATTGTTAATTTTCAGTTACATTTAGGAATAATCTACTCTTATTTAACACCCCATGCCTATAATATTTAAAGTAATCTGCCATATTAAAGAACATGATAGATTTGTTCTCTGATTCCAATTTAAAATGTGTAGCTGAGTAACTGATCTTAACCTTGGGACTTTTTTGTTGAAAATTGTTAAGAATTTTATAAAGGTTATAAATAATACTGTCTGTGATCAATTAAAACATAAATAGAGGAAATCATAAGTTATCAGGCTAACCGAGGCTTTGTAGTATATAAAAACCTGGGAATGCTTCACTTGTCAGATCAAGCAAACCAAATTAATTAAAACAGAAAACTGAATATATTAAATTTATAAATGCAGTTTAAAGTACCAGAAGATATTTAACACAGTTGTAAATGAGGCTGATTGGGATTAAAGTCTTGTCAACACAAGTTATATAAACCAGTATTAATCAAAGGACCCTTGGCCACCTTCAGAATGATTTCTTAAAAGTGACTATTTTAATAAAAAGAATTTATTAAGTTGTATGACTAAACCCACTCCAAAACTAAATACTGAAGAGAAATAAAATAAGTCCATACAAAGAATTGTATACAAATGTGCACAGCACCACTATTCACACACTTAAAACTGGAACCCAAACATCCATCAACTTGTAGACAGATAACCAAATTGTGCTATATTCACAGTATGGACTACTATTCAGCAATTAGAAAAAACTAGTGATACATACAAATAGATCAATCTCAAAACCATGATGCTAAGTGAAAGAAATCAAGCACAAAAGACTACATATTATAGGTTCCCTTTATATGAAATTCTAAAAAAGCAAAACCACAATGACAGAAAGCAAAGCTGTGGCTGCCTGGGAAAGAGCATAAGAAAATTTTTTAGGTGACAGACCTTGATTATGGTGGAGGTTACATGACTACATGGTCAGACATTAATCAAACTGAACACTTAAAATGACTGAATTCTATTGCATTATACTTCACTACAGCTAAAAAACAAAATACTGATTAAATACTGATTTGAAATTTAAAAATAAAATTTAAAACTAATTTTCAACCCCAATAGGCCATAAATTATCTTTTTGCTGCATACAGACTGCCTCCAAGGGCACACATAAACACGGAAAAATCCCTCACCTATAACGAAGTATAGGTTATTATTTTTTCTATTTTCCAAGTTTCCTCCAGTACATCATTACTCTTATATAACATTTTTAATTCATGAACACTTTAAAGGCCTAAACCACCATTAGAAAGCCACTGATCTCTAAAATGAACTCCTTACTACTGTCCCACTGTCTCTCCATTTCACCCTCCCAAATGAAACTAGACAGTCCCTCAAGGTGAGCAGTATACCATACTCCATAAGAGCAGTATGTGAGCTGGCAGAGAGGGAGAGGAGCACTCATAAGAAGTGAAGCACTTAGAATTCCTAAATATGAAAAGATTACCTTTCTGAAATTGTCCTTTGGCTAATTAAACTGATAATAACAGAGACTACAGAGAGAGAAGTCAGAAATTAAGATGTGCAGCCACTGTTAAAACAACCAGGAAATAACACTGAAGAATTGGGTATACTTAAGGAAGAAAGCAATTTATTCCTTTAATTTCAAAAGCTGACCACAAAGGTCAATAATGTGAGCTAGGTATCAGTTTACATTCAAAGCAGTTTCAAGTGTAGTTAAAATAATCTATCTAAGAAGCTATCTGCACATATATTATACAGACACAAATCCTAAATAAACCTTCAAATTTAAGAGAGTGATAATAGTGATAAAAAAGCTTGCCTACTGTACTCTGCTCTCACCCTACTTTATTTCCTTCCACACTATCCACCCAAGGAACTCCAAACTCCTATTGCCGATTCCAGCTCTGGGACTGCCTCGAGTCAAATATCTGCCATCACAATATCCAAACCTACTAAGTATTAACAAAAGGCAAGTGGTTTGCTAATATACTAGTTTCCCAAAATGTCCACAAAAAAAGACAAGCAGCAACTATTAATACTTATAGACTAAAACATAAAAGACATCAAGTTTTCACCTGCAGTATCAAAAAGTCCAAGAGTATATGGCTCTCCACCAATCATAACTGTGACTGCATAGTTGTCAAAAACCTAAAAACACAAAAATACAACATCATTAGTATGCAAAGAGATGGTCAAAATGGGACAGAACAACTCTTAAGTAAAGGCAATATTTCCTTTCTAATTCTTAAACCTCTCTTAGTCCAAATGTTCTTATATAACCAACCTTGCCAACTAAACCCTTGCATGAACTAAATGATCCTTGGGAAAAAATGACAGGGGATATAGTCTGGGAGGTCTGCTCTACCCCAGCAGCATGGATTAAAAGCCACAGAAAAGCTAGAGGTGTCACAAAAGCAGAGTCCCCGAGCTATACCAAACAGTCTTCTTCAAGTTTAAAACTTTGAGACAGCAAGTTTATAGTTTACCTTAATGCTCAATCTGATTTCTAAGAAATTAATTCTTCATAAACCATTTCATTTTAATCTAGAACTTAAATATCCTAGATCCACGATAATCTTCTTCCTTTCAGGGTTCAAGACAAGAAGTCCCTTGTTCAAGCCCGTTAGAGAGAAATAAAGGTTCCCTCAAGGTCAAGGCAAGTGTCCAAGAAAAGGTTGGCAGATTATTTGTTGAGATTTCATGAATAAAACTTATGTTACTGGATACAAACCACATGACTGAAGAGACCTTCTGTGACTAGATGCTTTTATTTGCAAATACTGTAAAACCCATGACAAACCCAGTATATACTAATATTGGTTGTGCTAAATTATTTGTGAAAATGGGAGGTAATGGTGCTAAATGAAAAAAGACCCAACAATAATTCATGGATTCCTCTGAACTGACAAATGAAAAGCAATCTTTCCAACTAGAAGGACGTTACATACATTTTCAGATCAGCCCTGCTTCATCTAACTTTTTGGTTCAGGTTTTAATGGATTGCTTAAATGTAAACAAGAGTGAAAGCAAGGGCACTGGGCAGGTGGTAGTTAAAGGAAAGTCAGTTCTTGATAACAAGAATAAGAAAGAGGCACCTGAGTGGCTCAGTAAGTTAAGTGTCTGCCTCTGGCTAGGGTCATGATCCCAGGGTCCTGGGATGGAGCCCCGCGGCCTGCTCCCTACTCAGCATGGAGTCTGCTTCTCCCTCTCCCCCGCTGCCCCCTACTCATGCTCTTTCTCTCTTGCTCTATCTCAAATAAATAAAATATTTAAAAAAAAAAAAAAGTAAAATTATAATGAATGTGGTTAAGCTCTCAACCACATAGATTATTTTTTAAGTCATACCTAACCCTCTTTCAGATACCCACACACAAACATATACGAAACACCTGCTAGCCCCCCTTAAACGGAACACCTCATGACTGAAATCGTAACACAGACTCAGAAATCATGTTCACAAAAATAATTTTAATGGAGACTGAAATGCCAAAATAATAGCTGTCCTCACTCTGAAACAAGATTCATATATCTCTGAAAATCCCCTAAAAGTCCCTCTTAACCTCAGAACTTTTCACTTACCATTGTCCCCAAATGGGTCAATCCCAAAATATGATTTTATATTTAATTATACCTCAAATTCTTCCCCTCCAAGGAACCTAACCTTCCTGCTTCCTACACTTTATATACACTTTAAAATTAACAGCTGAAAAATCGGTGAAGAATCAGAAGGGGTGATACAAGGGTATGCAAGACGTGCTGGGAGACCAAACTCCAATAGACAAGATTCTGAAGAGTGGTGGTCCCATTTTGGAGAAGTATGCTCTCCTCACTTTATCTGCTTTGGGATATTACAAATTGTCAATTCTAATTAAACATCATCACCAAACCCTTAACCTGTATTCACTCTCTTAACAATGTTCGTGTCTCTTAAGGTCAACCTATTCAGAATTGTCTTCCTTTTTACTTCCAACAATACTAGTTTCATATTAATCATATATAGGTTCTTCATAACCCCTAAAATAACTCACTTAACAGGTGGTTACTGCAAGCCAGGCCAACCCTAGCTCGGCATGCATACTGAAGGAACGCCTATGTTTAACATAACTGGACCACTGGATTGGGTCACCCAACCCGGGACATTGGATCCCTAAACACATTCTTTCACAAGTGAGTGTTACTCCAAATAACTTCTCTTTCACTTCATTATCTTTATTATTCCCATTTTCCCTCTACTCTTTTAAGGAGCTGATAAAAAGCATTCGTAGGAGAGGATGCCCAAAGGCTTCTGCTAGGGTTCTCATAACAAAAACAGGTCTCTGCCCTTAAAAAGCAATTTGGAGCTCCATAACTGCTAAGATAATAGCTCCATGAGATCCTCTTCTATCTCCTAAGGAGAATAAATGGAGACACATCCTACTTTCTCTGAAGTTACAAGACCCCAAAAAGCACCCTAGGCCTCCAAGCACTGAATATTCCTTGGCCAAGGTATCAAAAAAAAAAAAAAAAGTCATCTCATTCCAAGACATTGAGCATACTTCTCCAAAATGAGACCACCACTCTTCAGAATCTTGTCTATTGGAGTTTGGTCTCCCAGCATTTCTGGCATACCCTTGTATCACCCCTTCTGATTCTTCACTGATTTTTCAACTGTTAATTTTAAAGTATATATAATTTACCCATGACAAGATCTCTAAAAACAGGACACAAAGGCAGACAACAGAAAAATTTCAGTACACAGAGAGTTTTCAAAAGATACCCAAATAGAATACATTTCACTAACAGATAGAAGCCTTCATACTTACAGTCGGTACATACTCAGATGGAAATTTGTTTGTTGTGTAGGATATCAGGAGACATGTTTTACCAACGGCACCATCGCCCACAACAACACACTTAATTGTCTGCATTGCTGAAACAGTTTTGTATCCACTTAAAATATTTCAAATTCGATGATGACCTACAAAAAGATGAAGGACATTTGTTTCATTTGTAGTGATATATTTATTTTTATTTCTTCTACTAGCAAAAGATTCACTCATTCAGAGCAAGAACAGAACTAGCACCCCAACTACTATGGCTAAAATAACCTAAAAAGAAAAATAGAGACTAGCTCAAAGTCATAATAACAAATAAGAGTCAATTCTTTAAGTTTCTGGTCCCTGTTGTTTTCAACGTGTTTTTTAAAAAGTCCAAAGTAGTGTAAGGGGCAGCATATTTATTTCTGTAATGAAAGAGAAGGGGAGGGGTGCCTGAGTGGCTCAGTGGGTTAAAGCCTCTGCCTTCGGCTCAGGTCATGATCTTGGGGTCCTGGGATCGAGCCCCACATCGGGCTCTCTGCTCAGCAGGGGGCCTGCTTCCCCCCCCCCCAACCCGCCTGCTGCTCTCCCTACTTGTGATCTCTCTCCACTCTGTCAAATAAATAAAATCTGAAAGAAAGAAAGAAAGAAAGAAAGAGAGAGAGAGAGAGGGAGGGAGGGAGGGAGGGAGGGAGGGAGGAAGGAAGGAAGGAGAAAAGGGGACACCTGGATAGCTCAGTCCGTTAAGTGTCCTACTCTTGATTTTGGCTCAGGTCATGATCTCAAAAAGTTGTGAGATGAAGCCCTGTGTTGGGCTCTGCACTGCATGTGGAGCCTGCTAGGGATTCTCTCTCCCTCATTCTCTGCCCCTCCCCCACTGCACATGTGCTCTCTCTAATAAAAACAAAAAGAAAAAAGAAAAAGAAGCTATTTCAGAATGAATCCCACGTAGTATGCCAAGTATGACTATGTGAAACTTTTCCTTCAGTTGTATGTGCACACGCATGTGTGTACACACATGTACACATCTGTATTTGTCCTAGACTGCAATACAGAAGTTACTGGTTTAAAGAATGGTCCATTTATCCAATCTTAGAGCTACAGTTACTCAGGCTATAACCAAAAGGCTACAGAGCACCACCAACGACCCCTTGTAAAAGAGCATATGAGGAATTGGACAAAGATCAGGGTAATCCCTGGTCTCAGCAGCTATTTTGACACCAGGCTGCCTAGTTACTAACTCAATATTCATGGCATGAAGAGGCCAAAACCTACATGTTTATAATGAAGAGTCAGATCACTCTAAAGCACATTGACTTATAAACAGATATACTTAGTTTCTCTTACTATAGTTCTTCACTCTAAGAAACTATTGATTACAAATGTACCAAAGATTTATTATATTTCATAGTTCAGAGATGTTTGCTTTCATATTTAAACATCTCTAAAATCAAGGCACCTGAATGTCTCAGTTGGTTAAGCATCTGCCTTCAGCTCAGGTCATGATCCCAGGTCCTAGGATGAAGCTCCACATTGGGCTCCCTGCTCTGAGGGGAGTCTGCTTCTCCTTCTCCCTCAGCCCATCCCTCCAACTTGTGCTCCCCCATAAATAAAATCTTTTATAAACAAACAAACAAACAAACATCTCTAAAATCAGAACATGTCTTTACTGAAGGATTCTTAAAATCATCACCAGTCATTTTTTCCCCACATTTTGACATCTAAGAAACCAGGATAAATGGCATCTTAGGGTCAAAAAAAACTTTTTTTTTTTTTTAAAGACTTATTTACCTTAGAGAGAGAGAAAGCGTGCACTCAGGGGAGAGGAAGAAGAAGGAGGAGACGGGGACCTGGGTGGCTCAGTCGGTTAAGTGGCTGCCTTAGGCTCAGGTCATGATCCCAGGGTCCTGGGATCAAGCCCTGCATCGGGCTCCTTGCTCTGTGGGGAGCCTGTTTCTCTCTCTCCCTCTGCCTGCCTGCCTACCATTCCCCCTGCTTGTGCTCTCTCTCTCTGTGTCAAATAAATAAATAAAATCTTTTAAAAAAAGAAGAAGAAGAAGAAAGGGAGAGAATCCTCAAGCAGACTCTCTACTGAGCATGGTGCCCAACATGGGGCTCAATCCCAGGACCCTGAGATCACAACCTAAAACCAAGAGCCAGAAGCCATCACCTGGCATCTGGCATCAACTGAGCCATCAATGAAAACTTTAAAATTTTTCTAGAAGAATAAAAAAGAAACATCATGCTCTGTATACCTACATTTTAAGATAAAGTCCTATTTCAATTACAAACCTGAAGGGGTTGCAAGAGCCACCACCTTGTAAACATAAAAATGTCAGAACCACCTAACTGGGCTGGATGCCATGCCTACTTTGTCCTGCAGTACCCATCACAACTCTTCATCATAATGAGTTATAAATGTCTGTTAACATCTCTGTAGATAGATTAGGAGTAACTTATAGGAAATATACATTCTCCCATTCCTCTTCAAAATCATCCCGATTGTGTTTCTGTTTATTTAACGTCCTTTTATCTTGTTCCTTCCCTTCTCCTTATGCTGCACTAAAGAAGCACTCATACTAATACAGCATCAAAGATTAAAGATCTTAATCCCTAAACTAAATCAAAATTATTTACCAAAATACTTAAGCACACTGAGTACTAATTATAGAGAATGACTCCTAAAGAATGTCTTTTACATAATAATAAAGAGGAAAGAAGAATAGCTGTCTTGTCATAGTTCCTGAATCTACCACTGAAAAAAAGCATAATGTTCTGGTTAAAAAAAGTCTTCTGCAGAATTTCTTTTCAATTCACAGTGAAGAAAAGAAAGGTAAGTTCAATTCTTATACCTTCTATTTCTCCTGATTATTGTTACCGGGTGATTTTTTTATGTAGAGTTTAATCACTAACACCAGGCAGAAAATAATTGTTGACCACTGTGGCAGAGACTGCTAGCAGTCTACCAATCCTTCCTTTCTTCTTTAGTAACAGAATTTTCACTTAAGCATAAAGTACTTAAGTCCCCAATAAAGACAGACTACATTTTCTAAATTCCTTTGCAGCTGGATGTGACCACTGTGATTAATCGGAGTAGAAATGATGGATGCAACAACCTTCAGGACTAGCCTTAAAATAAGGGAAACAGTCCCCCTGTTCCAGCCTGTAGACTGGAATGCAGACATGATGATGAGAGCTAAAGCAGTCATACTGAACCACAAGATACAAATTACAGGTTAAGGATGAGTAACATAATAGGAAGGGCCAGCCATGGATTGCCTCCAGGACTCTTAAGAAAGAAAGAAACTTCTCTTTCATTAAGTCCCTAGTATTTTGGATTTCTCTGTTACAGCAGCAGAACTGATATCCTAATTACTGTATTTCATAGACTTTAAGAAGTCAATGATTTTTAAATACATCCTAAATTTAGAAGTGTTAAATGTGGAAGAAAAATGTCTTAGAATCACTGAAGTTCTAGTAATATCTGGATTTGTCAAGTAACTTTACAGTAAAATTGACCACTTTTGAGGCTATCTCAAAAACATCTAAGATAAATGCTCCTTCTAAATTTTAATCGTGGTTGAAATCAAATTGTTATCCCTAACTATGACACTCCTTATCTTCATTATGTATACCCATACTAACAAGAAAATACAAAATCAACAGGCCACTTATAAGCTTCAAACTTCTAGTGGAGGAAAAGCCACTGTTTCTTGAAATTTTCTTAAGATTCCCTAGCAAATAAGAAAGGAGAAACTGAGAACAAGAAGTTCCCATGATCAGAGCCATGAATATGACTACCTCATGTGCTAAATCACAACTACCACAGGCTGTGATGGACAAGGTTGGACCTGGTCTAAAACATTCTAGAGAAGAACTTTCATTAATAACTGTATTTTTTTTTTAAGATTTTATTTATTTATTTGACACAGAGAGAGAGATCACAAGTAGGCAGAGAGAGAGGGGGAGGCAGGCTCCCGCTGAGCAGAGAACCCAATGTGGGGCTTGATTCCAGGACCCTGAGACCATGACCTGAGCCGAAGGCAGAGGCTTTAACCCAGTAATTTAAACCTGATTCACACTGATTCCCTCTTTTGTATATTATAAATATATTTGGAAATTCCACCAAAATTAGTGGTCTTCAGCAGCCCATTCACAAATAGCAGTCTTAGAATAATGGTTCTTTCTGTGGAAACCTTAAATGCAGTATCTCTCTCTGATACCAGCGAAGAATAAGAAAATGTTAATGAAAGCATTCTTGGGGTGCCTGGGTGGCTCAGTTGGTTAAGTGTCCAACTCTTTCTTGGTTTCCGCTCAGGTCATGATCCCATGAACTGTGAGATCCAGCCCCGAGTCGAGATCCGTGCTCCACTGGGGAGTCTGCTTGAAGATTCTCTCCTTCTGCCCTTTCTGCCCCTCTATTTCTTTCTTTCTCTCTCTCTCAAATAAATAAATCTTTTAAAAAAGAGAGAGAGTCATTCTGCCACCAGGAAACTTCCAACTGTAAAGTAAAACATATATACAACATAATTTGTACTAGAAGAAATCTACAATGTAAGTTTAGGAACAAAGTTAACAGTATTTCAAAAGGGCTCTTATTTATGAATATAAATCTCTCAGGATTCTTTTTTTTTTAAGTAGGCTCCACTCCCAGCATACACAGGGCTTGAACTCATGAACCAGAGATCAAGACCCAAGCCTAGATCAAGAGTCAAGATGCATAACCGAGTCACCCAGCATTCTCCTCTCTGCATTCTTAAGCACAAATTCATTACAACTAAATGACAAATTTTCTGAGGGCAATCTTTAAGATTTTCCAATGGAAGGTAATAGATTCATGTAACAGAGACGTGTTCTGCATTAGTTTGGCTAGATCACTGAACTAACATTACTATTTTGAGAACTTTTAGAAATCTCTATCTTTTCCTGCCCCGGAAGAATAAACAGCCCCCAAGTCAACTGGGCCCTTCTTTGTGTGTCCAGCCTAAAAAGTTGGAAAGAATATCCAAAGTACATAAACTTCATTTATAAAATAATAGTAATTTTCATAACTTTGAAGTCAGGAAAACTGGGTTTTAATCTCTGCTCAGCACTTACTAGTGACCTGGGCAAGGTTCTTAACCTCTTTTTGCCTAAATGTTCTCATTTGTAAAACAGAACTAATTATGTCAACACCCTGCAGAGTCGTTATAAAGATTAAATAATATAAAAAGACCTCACAGCTTACAGCACATACCTAATATATAAAAATTCATCTACCAAGTGTGCTAGTTAAATCGATCCTACTTCACATCCTATTTTCATCCAGTGGGTCAAAACTTACACTGGTGGATTATTACCTAATCAAAAACTTTTCACAGTTTGCACATACTAGGTATACCAAAAACGTTAAGTTAAAATAACTGAATATATTTGCTATTTAGCTAATGACACACACAAAAAAATTATTTAAACAAGAAATCCACCCAAATATTTCTTCCCCTGAAGACTTCTGAATTATTTCTTTTTGTATTTCCTATAACTTATTTCTGTATTTTACCTAGTAGTACCTAAAAATAAGTTACCTAACAGGTGTTAACAAAATAATTTTGTATGAGAATACAGCCAATCACTACTGTTAAATGACAAATTAAATATTTTTAGTTTACAAATTATCACTGCCTACATGTTTGAATTTAGCCTCTAAATCAGTAATTCCAAAATTATTAGACCACCAGAATTACCTGGAATGGGTTTGTTAACAATTCAGATTCCCAGATCCTCACCCCAAATCTAATAAATCAGAACTCAACACTCCCTACATAATCCTAATGTACAATGAAGCTTGAGAACTACTATCTTACATGATAGCAAGACAAGGAATACCAGTAACACAAGAATCTAAGTTAAGATAAATATTACTAGCATTTTAGGATCACCTAGAAGTGAATTTCTTTTTTTTTTTTTTTTTTTAAAGATTTTATTTATTTGACAGAGAGAGATATCACAAGTAGGCAGAGAGGCAGGCAGAGAGAGAGAGAGGGGAAGCAGGCTCCTCACTGAGCAGAGAGCCTGATGCAGGGCTTAATCCCAGGACCCTGAGATCATGACCTGAGCTGAAGGCAGAGGCTTACCCACTGAGCCACCCAGGCATCCCTAGAAGTGAATTTCTTAAAGTAGAATCAAAATTACCAACATGAATTAGCTGTATAAAGCAGGCATTTTACATATTTAGTGATGAAAAACTCATGTTAGATATTGAGGGTGCATGAATCAAGATACTTCAGAGGTGCTTCAATTACTGGTTTAACCTAAAAGTATTCTCAAATAATAATAATAGGAGCAAATACTTATATAGTACTTACTATGTGCTATATACTGTTCTAAACATATTACACATTTTTTACATTTCATCCTCCCAACAACCATACATGGTATGTACTATATTATCCCCATTCTGCAGGTAAGAAAAGTGAGGCTCAGTAATGTTAAGTAGGCCAAGATTACTCAGGCAGTTAATGGTAGAACTGGAATTTAAACTCAAGCAGTATGACTGCCAAGCCCCTACTCTAAAACACTATACTAGTCACTATCTCTCCTGAGAAGTGACAGTGATTAAAACAAACACGTTTCTGCAAATGGGAGTGGCAAGCATATACCTATGACAGCTGCCAGCACTGGGAAGAGGTAGGGAGAGGAGGAAGCAATGAACAGGAGCTAAGTTCATTTCCTGTTTCTTCACCCTACTAGACAACTAGTAGATTACAACTACAGACAACTACCAGATTTTATTGGGAGGAGAGAAGAAAAATTAGTAAGACAGGGTTTGCTCTTCCTCTTTCTATATTCCCATAAATCTTCCATTTCTTAGGCTTCCTGACTTAAACTCAGCAATCTGTCAGAAACTGGTTTTAGGTCCCCTGCTAAAAGCATTGGCTCAAAAGTCAGACTGAGTATACCACTCTAGCTATGTGACCTTAAGCAAGTTACTTAACTTGTGATTGTTTTCCCTTCTCTAAAAATGAAAATACTAAGACCTTCACAGACTATGTCGATTAACACATGTAAAGAATTCAGAACAGTGCCTGGCATATAGTAAATGCTTATGTTAGCTATTACTCTTGAATGATTAAGGGCACTTTAAGTCAATATAAATTTTAAAACAGCAACAATTCCAACCCACTTAGAAAAGAGCACATAAATTTTTTTATTTCCAAAATAATTATAGTACTCATTGTTCTTACTACAAATGTAGTCAAATTTAGCTGAAACTACAAAGTGGTCAAGTTGCAACTTAATTAAGACAATTCTACAAAGAATTTGACATGTATTAAAAAGTCAGCAGATGACCCACAGATGGGGAAGGAGCAGGCTACCTGGGAAAAGACTTTGGCTTTGCAATACAAAAACACCAGCTTCAGCAACATGGAAATAACTAGGCCAGACATGTCTGTAATCTATGTTAGCTTCCTTTTTGAAAAATATCAAATCACTGTAGCAGCAAAGAGGCTATGTAGTACCAATTACCGTTTTGCTATCCAGAGCAGCTAGAAAAGCTATTTTACATCAATAACTAAACACTCTCTTTAATACTGAAGTTCAATCATACCAGCACTTAGAACTGGGGCTGGGCAACTTCAAGCATAAAAGTGATTCTGCCAAATCACAAGCAAAATAAATTGTGAAATAAGGAGTATCTTCTACATTCCTTCCCAGTACCCACCATGCCACCACACAGCGACACTAAAACCCCTATCTCCTAGGTTCTTAAATGCTTTAGAAGTCCAATTCCCTGTTGAGAATCTCAGAACTATAGCTCCTTTAAGATTTCTGAAGTCCTTGAGCTCTAAACTTAAAGAAGCAATGGAACCCTCTCTGTAGTATTGTTATTACTGACTAGCTAGCTGCCCACTAAACCCCACCAGACAATCCAGTTCCTAGGGAAAAGATCTATATGGCGGAAAAGGAGGCTTCCTAGCTAGATGCCCCATGCCCAGCAGTTCATTCTAGGCACAAGGCATAAACAGTTCATGAAAAGATTTGAAGATTACATTTTGCTAATAACGAGCATCTTTTGCAAAAGATACATATTCTCATTATAAAACCATGTCAAATATTAACAGTCAACAAAGTGAATGAAAAGCAAGTTTAAAGAAAATGGGAAAGATAAATAAATAAAGAAAGCAAGTAAAATTTTTGGCAGTTTCACTGTGGTAAAAATAAGTTTTTGGTCTTTCTCCTGGGTTCCTGGTATTGAGCTCCTAAAACCCCTGGAATTTCCAAATGACAGTAGTGTCTTTTGTCTCTCATAATGACCCCTTCCATCACAGAAGAGTTTATGCTAATATAACTTAGGGCCACATTAGGGTGAGGCCCCCAACAGTTTTAGGAAGGGGACTGCTCACCAGAAAGATCAAGTGATTAAAGGGCTGGAACTTTACCAACTTCAGGAAAGGGCACTGGGAAGCCACTGGAGACTGAGCTCCATGAAAACCCTTGAACAAAGAGATCTGGAGCAAGTTGGTGAACACAAGCATGTGGAGGAGTGTGCCATGCACAGAAAGGACAAAGAAGGTTTGTGCCCCCAACCCCACCCCTTGTCCTATACATCTCTTCGACTATTTATTGAGTTGTATCTTTAACAATAAATGAGTAAATGTATTTTCTTGAGTTCTGTGAGTCATTCTAGTGAACTGTCAAACCTGAGGGAGGTCAGGGGAACAGGCTAGGCAGAAGGGTAGACAGCCTGAGCACCCCATTTACAACTGGTGCCTGAAATGGAAACAGTCTTGTGGGATAATCTCTTAAAACTATGGGGTCTGTACTCACTCTCAGAGTCAGTGTCAAAACTGAACTGACAGAAGTGGTGTCAGAAAAAAAGACACTGTTTTCACACTAATGTGAAATACGCCAAAAATAATACTGTTTTCATCCTAAATACATTTCTCCCTAAAGTAACCCATTTTCATACCTAGGATACAGGAAAGAGGCACTGCCCAAATCAAGACAACGGGACCCTGAATTTCACAAGCCTTCCTTACCTCTCCAATGGTGTGGCTGCAAGATTAGACAGAACAAATAAAATCAGCACCACCTGTCTCTCCTCAATCAAATCCAGTCACTTCAGAGAGTACATTAATATAACCTGTTGTAAATTATAGTAGCACATGCAAAGCATAATTTTTAAAACATCTGCCTATGTGATTGTTAAGGAACCCAAAACAAAGCACTCAAACGACAGAGATGTACCTCATGCATTCCCATGTATGCAGGTATTCTAACACACCATCTTGTTTGGTTTTCCTATCACACCTCTATCATAATTACCTTTCTCCCCCAAAATAAACAATACACTATAAAAGGAATGTTTTTAACCTTGAAATAAATGTTAAGCTTCAAACAAAATTTAAGAGAGGTCAATTATGAGTTCACCTGATATTATATAAATAAAGACCCAAAATAAATAATAACTTTTTTTAGAACTGAAATAACCTTTCATAAACTAACTTAATCCCATCATTTTGCAGATATTCTGGCCTAAAAGCAAAGGGTTTATCCCAAAGCCAGATTGTTAACACCCATGTATCCTGTTATTCTTTCCAATTCTTCAGACTTTAAGCGAATAAAGAACAAATCACATACAGACCATTCTTTTCCAACTTTATAATTTGTTTTCAGAGTCCTCAGTAAACAGCAAATAATCTTAGAAAACTTTGGCATGCATTCAAAAAGCCAAAGCAATACAGCTACTGCTCCAAGTGATTTGCCCTAATTAAAATCCAAAAGAAGCTTAATATGATCAGCAGTTTGCCTTAGTTTTCAATAGTAAGTATATCCATTCCAATTTGAAAAATAAAATCAGAATTCTGTAAAGTATCTTTCAATTACTAAAAAGGAGACAACTGTGTGTTGGTAAAGACAATCTCTCCTCCCCCCCGCCCCGTGGGTCCCTTAGCTCCTCTATGTCTGGCTGGGTATGCTAAGAAATGCAAGATCCTGACCACCCCTCCCAGGCCATGCTGTAGGGTTATGTTTGCTGCAAACAACCTTGAAGAATACAGTAATGTCTCCCTCTAGGACAAAGAGCAGGCTTACTTCCTGCTTGCTATTAAACAGTGGGTTCCCCAAGCTCAACTTGAGCTCCTAAGCTGTGACACAAACCCACTGCATCTCCCCATGGAAATCTTAGGAGCAAAAAGTACCAATACAGACACAGATCTGCTGCTGGCTGTGCCTTTAGTAATTAAATCCTTTGTCTCTGACCCAGGAGTCTCAAGTCTTAAGCCAGCATCCACAGAACAATACCATGCTAACATATTGGCTTGTAAGGAGAGTAAAATAAAATCCCAGACTTATTCACTTGATTGAGCTTTGTGAGACAGCATCATTTTGTTGTGAATTTAAGTTTTGTATGTAAATAATATAGCTTAGTTTCTTACACTAATTACCAGATACACAGTCCTAAATATTATATTCATTACTTAAATTTTTTCTTTATAGAAAATTCTCCTGAAATAATCTTAAAGTTTTTTTTACACCTTCTCCTCCACACTCCCAAGCCAGCTAGCACAGCTTCTCTAGGAATTGGTTGTTTTAGTTTGTTTATGGTTCCATCTTCTAGGTGTCTAATTTAACAGGAAGAAACTAGTGAAGGCCAGAATCCTATCAAGAAAGGGGGTAAGCAAGGTGATTCTTCATGGTGAGCATATAAAAATGAGGAAAATTATGTATTAATTTGTTTTGCTTTAAAGTAGTAAGGCTAATAAAATTTTTAACTTAAAAATACCTTATTTAAAAAAAAATACCTTATTTTGTTCTCTCCTATCCTTGAAAAGCTGTGAACAAATTATTTTTCCCCAAAACTCCACTTATTCACCCCTAGAATTAAGTCATTACAGAAATTTAAAGGACAAGGTCTTCATGGTACGTGTCCAAAAGCCCTGTTGCTTTTCTCTTGTTGATTTTCAATAAAAGACTGGTGCATATATGCAAAACTGGTAGATATTTTACCAGGAAAATGTCAAAAAAAAATCAGAGAAGTAGACCCAGGCAGAATGGAAGTGATAACAGCACTACTGCAGCTTTTCATTGCTATAAGATACTGGGTCCTTTCCCCTAAAGGTACTTTTCAGATGTTGCATAAAACGAAAGTACCTTTGGGTTTTTGACAAATACACAGCATCTCGAGGTCTTTGTGCATAGCTCTCTCCCATAGAATGGTTGCAAAACTCCCT
>CM053606.1:13312572-13342714 GCA_028646535.1 Procyon lotor | reverse complement strand
CAAAAAAAAAAAAGCATTAATAAATGCAGAGTGTCAGGTGGCAAATATTAACTGCTCATTAAAGCAATTATTCAAATTCTCCATTTTCTGCCACTTGTGAAAGAAACATATGTGTGAAATCACAAACTACATAAGAGAGAAGGGTTCTATGGGTCCTCGGGTTGACAAAAATGAAGGGTTCTATGTCGTCAGGATGACAAAAATGAAGCAGCACTCATAAAGTGAAAGAGTACGAGTCTACATGGTAAAAGATGACTTCTGCAGTGCTAGAAGTTTGTTGTGTCAGCTTCATTTATAAAAATGACTTTGGATCATTCCAAAATGATCCAGTAAGAACACAAGTCCTTATTTTTATGATAAAGTTGAGTTTTCCTTCCTCAAATTGGCAAAAACAATGGGATACTAGCCAGAGTCATCATTTTATATTACACTTGTGACCAAAAAAAATAACGTTTAAAAATCCAATTAGTAAATATTTTAAATAAGATAATTTTTAAATTTAACATTTCCAAAAAATTTGGTGTAAATGAAGAGTATGTAATAATGTATAAGAGTATTATTTAATTAGAAGAGAACTGAAATTACAATAAGATTTTCCCTCAAAATATTCAAGACTTAAAAATTTGGGAGGGGAGGGGGACATCCAAAATATATTCTCCAACGAGTCAGACAGCATCAGTAGGTAAAACTACAGGAGTTACTCCATAGATCATACATTCACAAGGGAGTATTTGCTTAACAGTGAGAAAGCCTCTGGGTGTGCTCTCTGTAACAAGAACCACTTCAAAGTGTAAACAGGTACTAGTAGTATTGTGTTCAACTTACAATTCCAGGAGGAAAGGCACAACTTGACAAAAAAAATTTTCTTTGATCCTTAGGTCAAGTGCAATAACACTGACAAACTTTTGACAACAGTCTTGATTTACTTTTCCACATAGAAGGGGACTTTTCCACTTAAGCACCTAATACGTACCATCATTATTCTATACACAGCCATGTCCCCCCCACCCCACGTGCCTGCAACAAAGTTCATGTCCTCTTGGGGCAACAACCCTAAGTGGAGTATCCAGCAAATAGACAAGTAACACCTACACCACCATCACAACACACCTCTTCCTTTGTAACATTACAGACACCCTCATATGCAGTTTTCCCATTCCAATCTCTTAATTAAGGGCAATATCATTCTATTCTCTTAAGAAAGGGCAAGGAGATATTAAACACATCCAAAGTTCCCCCTTAGTTTCAAACAAAAGAACAGATAACTACAGGTGCCTGACTGGCTCAGCTGGTAGAGCTTGAGACTCTTGGTATCAGGATGGTGAGTTTAAGCCCCTAGTTCAGTGTAGAGATTACTTAAAAACAAAATCTTTTAAAAACAACAACAAAAAGAACAGATAACTAAAGAAAAGGGCATTCTGCTTATCCCAAATCTCAAATCTGAGTTTGCCACAGGTCTGAGGTCTAAACAGAGAGGGAAAAACAGGACCAAAATTGCTCAACTAGCTTCCATGCATCTTATTCTGCCCATCTAATCAATTGCCTATTGCCTGGAACTATTTAAATTATCCAATATGGTTTGTACTTATTTCAAAATCTAAGCCTTTATTCACATCTCTCTAAACCCTGGATGTCTGGCCTTACAACTCCTATTTCTATCCTAGCTTTCCGCCCCCAATTCCTACCTTACCTGAGACACTTTCCCTAACTATTACAGCTATCAAAAAGTGCCCCAATTCTCTGAACACCCATGGCAAGGCACTTCTTAGTACTTAGATCGCATTTCATACTCCTCTCCCCTTCGCTGCCCCTGCTCTAACTACACACAGGCTTCTTTCTATTCCTCAACTATGCCCCATCCTTCCTGCATGTCTTGATACTTGCCGGTACTGTTCCCCCTGCTCTTAAAGCTGCTGACTCCTCCTGTGGATCTCAGCTCAAATCATCCTCTTCTCAGAAAAGCCTCCCCTGAGCACACTATCCCCAGTAATATCCAGCGTCCACCCTCCTTATTTCTCTCATATTACCCTGTTTATTTCCTTTATAGTATGGTCATAATCTATAATTATCTTGTTTGCTATACTGCAATAAAGGAGACATAAAAAATAAGGAGATCTCTATAAAGGTAGAGACTCTGCCGTGTTGCGAGAAAACAGTTCAATACTGAACACACAACAGGCACTCTCTGAACAAATGAATCACACAACTCGGTACTTAATCATCCCAGTTTCATTCACATGCATCTATTCTAATAGATTTTAAAGGTCTCTGAAAAACTAGGCTTGCACTTCTCAATGGACCTAATGCAGTACTGACTTTATATTAAAGGGAAAACTTTTTAATTAAAAAAAAACTTTTAAAAACCTTATGACTAAAGTTAATAACATGAAAAAAGCATGAGATTTCTAAAGACAAGCAAATATGGGTTGAAATCTTAGCTCCACTTAAATATGTGTGATCCCAGCAAGGTACTTCAGTTCTACACTTTAAATTTTTCATCTAGGTCAAAACTTACAAAACTGCCATAAAGAGAAACGATGTATATAAAGCAACTAAATAGATCACTTGGCACAGAATACAGACCTAATATGGCATTCTCATCCCCAACTAAAACCTGCAAAAACCAAAATAGCCCTACAATAAAGATCAGAACTACAACTGTTAAATGAAATCATCAAAACACTATAAAATAAGAGGAAACTCAGAAAAACCCTCACTTCTATTTGACAGGCTTATTTGCTAAATTAATCCTTTCTAAAATCCCCACACTCTGATTTTGAAGAACAGTTTAAACTAAATGTCACATTTGTAGTGAGAGGATTCAGAATGCTACAGAAAGGGTTGTAATCCAACTCTATTTTAAGAAGAGAGAAATTAACAAAATGCTGCAAGTATTTATTGGATCTCTAATATGTTCAAGGAAGACAATCTAAGAGTAAAAATCAAGCACAGAGGCTTTCAAGTCAAGCAGCCCTGAACTCATATCCCCTTCTTGTACAACTTTGGCCAAGCTAGTCAACCCTTCTAAGGGGCGCCTGGGTGTCTCAGTCGGTTGAGCGTCTGCCTTCGGCTCAGGTCACGATCTCAGGGTTCTGGGATTGAGCCCCATGTCAGGCTCTCTGCTCTGTGGGGAGTCTGCTTCTCCCTCTGCCCCTTGCCCCTCTCGTGCCCCCCACAATATAAAATTAATTTAATTAATTTAAATTAAAAAAAAAAAGACTGTTTCTCCATCCATAAAACAAATAATATTAACATCATAGGCTGTAAGAATTAACTGGGTTACTCCTCTGTATAGCACTTAAATATGAACTCTTTTTTTTTATCATCGTAAAGTAACCCAGATAAACGATCAATTTAGAATCTGATTATCTAGACCATCTTGTACAGGGGGTTGTGTTTATACTACATTAAGTGCTAAGTGAAAGCCAATCACTTAATCCTCAAAACAAAATCTGGTTTTAGGGGCGCTTGGATGGCTCAATGGGTTAAAGCCTCTGCCTTCGGCTCAGGTCATGATCTCAGGGTCCTGGGATCGAGCCCGCATCCAGCTCTCTGCTCAGTGGGGAACCTGCTTCTCCTTCTCTTTCTGCCTGCCTCTCTGCTACTTGTGATCTCTGTCAAATAAATAAATAAAATCTTTAAAAACAAAACAAAATCTGGTTTTAGATTAGGACATAATACACAAAGCAAATTTTTGCTTTCAAAACAACAGAAAAATAAGAAACAAGGGTTCCCATCTGGGCCAACACCTACCAAAATTTAACATGTATATTAACATGTATATTAACATGTATTAAAAAAAAAGTTTTTTTTTAATTAACATGTATATTCTTTGACCCAGCAACTCCATTTCTCCAAGTATGCAAAGAGGTAAGTATAAGAATATTTACCACAGGGGCACCTGGGTGGCTCAGTGGGTTAAGCCTCTGCCTTTGGCTCGGGTCATGATACCTCGGGTCCTGGGACTGAGCCTCAAGTCGGGCTCTCCACTCAGCGGGGAATCTGCTTCCCCCTCTCTCTCTGCCTGCCTCCCTGCCTACTTGTGATCTCTCTCTCTCTCTCTCTCTCTCTCTGTCAAATAAATAAATAATTTAAAAATCTTAAAAAAAAAAATATTTACCACAGCCTTGCTTACAGGAACAAAAACAGGAGACTACCTACATGTAAACTAACAGGAGACTGGGAAGTTATAACACAAAGAAATATTACACAACTTTTAAAAAGAATGAACCATAGTGCCTGTTATAGACAAAACTGTGTTCCTCCCCCAAAATTTTTATGTTGAAGTTCTAACCCCCAGTACCTCAGAATATGACTGACAGTATTTGGAGATAGAGCCTTTAAAGAAGGAATTCAAGTAAAATGAGGTCATATTGGTGGGCCCTAACCCAATATGGCTGATATCCTTATAAGGAGATTAGCACACAGACAAAGAGGGAAGACCAGATGAAGACACTAAAAGTTAGCTACCTTACCTATAAGCCAAGAGAGAAGCCCTCAGAAGAACGAGCCCTGTCAATACCTTGATCGTGGGCTTCTAACCTCCAGGGCTATGAGGAAATAATTTCTACTATTTAAATCATCTAGTCTTTGTTATGGCGGCCACAGCAAACTAATGCAGTGCCAACATGGAAGACCTCCAAAATGTACTAAGCTTTTAAAATGCAGGAGCGCCTGGCTGGCTCAGCCGTTAAGCGTCTGCCTTCAGATCACATCATGATCCCAGGGTCCTGGAATGCAGTCCTGCATCCAGCTCCTGCTTCTCCCCTCTCCCTCTGCCTGATGCTCCCACCCACTTATGCTCAATATCTGTCAAATAAATAAATAAAATCTTTTTTAAAAAAGTTTTTAAAATGCAAAGTATACAGGGCACCTGGGAGGCTCAATCAGTTAAGCATCCAACTCTTGATTTTGGCTCAAGGTTGTGGGATCAAGCCCCACATCAGGCTCCACGCTCAATGCGGAGTCTGCTTGAGATTCTCTCTCTCCTCTCCATTTGTCCCTCTTAAAACATTTGTAACCCTCTTTAAAAAAATAATTCCACTTTATTTTTTTTAAAGATTTTGTTTTTTAATTTATTTATTTGACAGAGAGAGAGAAATCACAAGTAGGCAGAAAGGCAGGCAGAGGAAGAGGGGGAGGCTCCCTGCTGAGCAGAGAGCCTGATACGGGGCTCGATCTCAGGACCCTGAGATCATGACCTGAGCCAAAGGCAGAGGCTTTAACTCACTGAGCCACCCAGGTGCCCCAATAATTCCACTATAGACAATTTATCCAAAATGAAAAAAATACTTTATCAAGAGGGGCACCTGGATGGCTCAGTCATTAAGCGTCTGCCTTGGGCTCAGGTCATAATCCCAGGTTCCTGAAATCGAGCCCTGCATCAGGCTCCCTGCTCTGCAAGGAGCCTGCTTCTCCCTCTCCTACTCCCCCTGCTTGTGTTCTCTCTCTCACTGTCTCTCTCTCACTGTCTCTGTCAAATAAATAAAATCTTAAAAAAAAAAAACTTCATCAAGAGACAATGGAATGCTATAACAGTAAAATAGTTAATGCAAAAGAAAAGTGATTAAGTAACAATATACCACAGGATGAAATGCTATACATATTAAAAATAGTTGTAAAGACTACCAATATAACACAATATTATTAAAAACATGTATTATTGGGGCGCCTGGGTGGCTCAGTGGGTTGGGGCCTCTGCTTTCAGCTCAGGTCATGATCTCAGGGTCCTGGGATAGAGCCCGCATCGGGCTTTCTGCTCAGCGGGGAGCCTGCTTCCCCCTCTCTCTGCCTACTTGTGATCACTCTCTCTCTGTGTCAAATAAATAAATAAATAATCTTTAAAAAAAAAAACAAAAACATGTATTATTGGGGCACTTGGGTGGCTCAGTCAGTCAGGCATCTGCCTTCAGCTCAGATCATGATCCCAGGATTCTGGACTCGAGCCCCAGGTCAAGTTCCCTGCTCAGCGGGAAGCCTCCTTCTCCCTCTGCTCCTTCCCCCACAACTCACGCTCACTCACTCTCTCTCTCTCAAATAAATAAAATATTTGAGAACACACCTATATTATCACTAATTGTTAAAATTTTGAGTTCTCATGTGTTAAAAAAAAAATGCAAAAGGAGCTAAATAGTAGCTGTGTTGGCACATGCGTGGGGGTCAGTTAAAGAACAAGACCCAAGCACCTAACATATCTCATCCAATCTTCCTTCATCAGGACACAAGTTGAGACTTAGGACACGTTACAATAGGCTTCTGTTCTTCCAAGAAATGACTCTATCAACTGTAAGTCAGCAAGATATTTAAGTGCTTGTTATAGCACTACATTGGGTAAGACAGAAACCCTGCCTTTAAAAGCCTTCAAAACATTTCAATAATTTACTGAATGCCTACTCTGGGCCAAACACTATGCTAAATAACTTTACCTATATTATAAACCACATCATATATTTTTCTGGCTATAAGCATTACAGGGGAACACAGCTATAGTAGTCTGGTTGCTACAAAATTACACTGTAAATTACAAGTGCCACAGATTTTTCAAAGGAGTAATGATAAATATGGGAGTGGTGCAGAAGAATGTGAGAATAAATCTCTAGTTAAATGGAATATGAGCGAAAGAGTACAAGTAGTGTCAACCTGCAAAGTGGAAGAAACAAAAAAACTGGGCAAGTCCAAGGCATACAGACTCTGAAAGCTAAGCAGAGTTGTTTTCATTTAACCCGGGTGGGAAATTGATGAAGAACAGTTTTGTTTTTAGACTATCAATCTTGTACCTGCATTCCAAGGTAGACTATCAAAGATAACCAGATAAAGTAAACGAACTCAGCTAAGAAACAACTTTAATAATGAAGGATCTGCACTAGGAGAGAAGCATGGAAAATGAGTAGAAATAGTTGATGGGTTTGGGAGTGGAGGATGGATTTAAGAAGATGGCAAATCATGAGGAAGTTTTTTAGTTTAGGAAATTAGAGGACTGGTTTGTACCACAAATGGAGAAGTTAGAAGAAGATGCCTTACGGTCAAGCTGTCTGTTCTTAAACCCCTCTTGTAAGAAAACACACAATAGCCTTTTCACAATCAGTACACAGTAATTTGGTCCTAAGTCTATCAAGGATGAAATCATGTGCCAGCCTGTATCAGAAATCCCATCTACAAGCATACAATGGCAGCAAAAATAAGTCACTATATTACCAAGGCAACAATATACACTATAAAATGAAGGACAAACTGAGAATCTTTCTCTTGAAAAATTACCAAATGAGATCTCAACTACAACACTAACCATGACTTCCTTTATCTGATGAGGCAGAGGTATCTGCATTCAGATTCTCACACAATCTGTCTTATGAACCACAAGCCATATTTCAAAATAACAGGACAATTATCAAGACTCTAAGTCAAAAAAGTCTACCAATTTTGATGTAGAATTTATTGTTAATGGGGTGAACTTTGACAGAAGCATTCAACCATATACTTCAAGGCATAGTCTGACAGAGAATAGTAGGAGCAGCTGTAACATCAGCACCAAAATCTGCATCAACGCAGGACTCCTGGCATGAGGGCAGGCGTTTCAGTTTGGTTGTACAGAAGACTAAGTGTAAGGGCCCCTGGGTGGCTCAGCGGGTTAAAGCCTCTGCCTTCGGCTCAGGTCATGATCTCAGGGTCCTGGGATGGAGCCCCGCATCGGGCTCTCTGCTCAGCAGGAAGCCTGCTTCCCCCTCTCTCTCTGCCTACTTGTGATCTCTCTCTGTCAAATAAATAAACAAAATCTTAAAAAAAAAAAAAAAGATTAAGTGCATTTTTTCCACTCTCAGAGAGCAAGAGAAAGAAAAACAACAAAGACAAAGTTGCAAATACTCTGAAAAATAACCAGTATGTGTTGGCAACAAATCTGCCTTTTCAAGAGCATTTGAAACCAAAAGCAACACCATCAAAGCACAAACTTCTACTTTGACCATCAATTGTTTCTATAGTTAATATACACATACACCGTACCTTGGGAAACTAAGCTACTAAAATGGTACCCCAAATGCATTATGAAATACACTTGCTTCATGTTCATTTTTAAAGACTTTCTATAAACTTAATAATAACAGTACTTGTCACTGATTAAAAGTGGTTACAGTTGTTCCCTCTAGAATGCTCTTGCCTGGATAGCTCATTCAGTCATCCCCACAGGTCTTTGTGTGAAAGTTAATTTTGGAGAACTCCTTACTTACTTACTTACTTACTTACTTATTTGTTTATTTATTTGTTTATTTGTTTGTTTGTTTGTTTGTTTGTTTAATTTGACAGAGAACACAAGCAGGGGGAGGAGGAGAGGGAGAAGCAGACTCTTGGCTCATGCTTCATGTGGGGCTCGATCCCAGGACCCCAGGATCATGACTTGAGGCAAAATTAGAAGCTTAAGCCACTGAGGCACCCAGGTGCCTCTCCTCTATCTTATTTTGTTTTTTTTAAAGATTTTATTTACTTGACCCAGAGAGACAGTGAGAGAGAGCACAAGCAGGGTGAGGGGCAGGCAGGCAGGCACAGGGAGAGGGAGAAGCAGGCTCCCCACCGAGCAAGGAACCGGATGTGGGACTCAATCCCAGGACCCTGAGATCAAGTCCTGAGTCCAAGGCAGCTGCTTAACCGACTGAGCCACCCAAGCACCCCTCCTCGATCTTATTTTAAATTGCAACCCATGGGGCGCCTGGGGGGTTCAGTGGGTTAAAGCCTCTGCCTTCGGCTTAGGTCAAGATCTCAGGGTCCTGGGATCGAGCCCCACATCGGGCTCTCTGCTCGGCAGGGAGCCTGCTTCCCCCTCTCTCTCTCTGCCTGCTACTTGTGATCTCTCTCCTCTCTGTCAAATAAATAGGTAAAGTCTTAAAAAAAAAATTGCAACCCAAGTTCTACCAAACTCTGAATCACTCTGCTGTACCCTACCACCAGCCCTCCCTGATCATCCTCCCCTTGGTTTTTCTCCAGACATTAATCTCCAATTCACACACTATGATGTAAATCACGAGGGCACAAATTTGTTTGGGCCTATTTCATTCACAGCTTTATCCCCAACCCCTGGAACAGTGACTGACACAGAGCAGGCACTCAAAGAATTGTTGAATTCAAAAATTTAATAAGATAGTATGGGTGAGCACTGCAGCAGATCAAAAAACTTTTTCTTTGTACTCAGAATATTCCCCTTTAATGGGTCCTCTAAGCTCCTAAACCCTCTTCTGTTACTATCTGGATAAAGAACCAAAACAAACAAAAATTTAATTGCTACCCTTCTGAAGAGAAAACTCATATTCCTTTTTTTTTTTTTTTTAAGATTTTATTTCTTTATTTGACAGAGAGTGTATGAGAGCATGAGTAGGCAGAGTGGCAGGCAGAGGGGGAAGGAGAAGCAGGCTCTCCACTGAGCAGGAAGCCCGATGCAGGGCTCGATCCCAGGACCCAGGGATCATTACCTGAGCCAAAGGCAGACACTTTACCAATGAGCCCCCAGGGGCCCCCAGAAAACCCATATTCCCAAGGCATAAGTCCACAACCTGAACTAGCTGAAGCGGTTAACACCAAGTGTTTGAAGCCACCCAGTATTATTTTCAGGGAATGCTATATCCTGTTCTAGAAGTGCCCAATTCTACTAATTTTTAACTAGAAAAAAAACAAACAAAAAACTCCTAAAAAAGCAGCATCCCTAAGAATTATGTGTATCACACTGTGACTGCAACTGTACCACAGTGAAATAGTTAATGTACATTTTACACTCAGTAGTTTTAGATAATGAAAATGTCTAGTCTAATTTTAGAATAATTCACTTGGATTTAAATTAATTTAAAGTGTATAATGAACTTAAAGAATCACAAAACTGCCAAAAAATTCTCTAGAATTTAGGTCTTCATAAAAATCTTTATTATTGATTAGTTCTATTTTAAAAGCTGTTTCTATGTATTGTTTCTTTTTTTAGATAGGTTTTTACTTTTTTTGAAATATTTGTAAAGAATCATCTCACTTTCGGGGCGCCTGGGTGGCTCAGTTGTTAAGCGTCTGCCTTCAGCTCAGGTCATGATCCCAGGGTCCTGGGATCAAGCCCCACATCAGGCTTCCTGCTCTACAAGAAGCCTGCTTCTCCCACTACCATTCTTTCTGCTTGTGCTCCCTCTCTCGCTGTTTCCCGCTATAAAAAATAAATAAAACCTTTAAAAAAAAAAATCATCTCACTTTCACATTAAAAATAAGACTGAAAGCAACAGAAACAGATTTATATTTTACATTTTATAAGAGCAAAAATGATACCAATTTCTCAAAATGAAAGTAGCAGAGGTAAAGAATCTGGTTTCAGCAGAAAACAAACTTTTTTATCTTTAACACATGTCACATCCAGGACATGAATTAATCTTGCCCCTGAAGAAAATGTACTCAATTACTAAAAACAGTAATTTTTTTTTTTTTTTTTTGAAATAAGACCAACCTAAGTGTCCAACCCTTACCTAGATATATAAAACTATATCTAGTTGCATCTTCCCCCTCTCTACCTCTGGGATGATTAGCAACACAGCTTTAAGTGAAATGATTTTTCCTGACTCTGATTTAACTAGAGCCAAGGACAAGTTTTTAGGAGAATATACCTTCACTGCCACATAATAGGTGCAACCAGGAAGGAAAAAAAAAAATTCATCTAAATGACAGGATTCGAGGTAGGGGTTTTTCTTAGGGGTAGGGATGGGCAGTATGTGTGACAAGGAAGAGAAAGCAAAAGAAATGTCAAATGGTAAAATACAAAGACTTTACAGATTACTGTACAAGCTCCTAAAAAAACTTAACTTCTCATGTATATGAACTATTTTTTAAAAACGTCAGAGAAAGTCTCTGAATCACAAATAAAATAGTTATGAATTCTATGACTTTCAAGGGGCGCTAGGTAGCTCAGTCAGTTAGGTGTCTGCCTTAAGCTCAGGTCATGATATTAGACCAAGCCCCACATCAGGCTCCCTGCTCAGCAGCGAGCCTGCTTCTCTCTCTCTCTCTCCCTCCCCCTGCTTATGCTCTCTGTCTCAGTTTCTTTCAAATAAATAAAAAGTTTTTAAAAAATAAAAGTTATGATGGGGCGCCTGGGTGGCTCAGTGGGTTAAAGCCTCTCTGCCTTTGGCTCGGGTCGTGATCTCAGGGTCCTGGGATCGAGCCCCTGCATCGGGCTCTCTGCTTCCCCCTCCCTCTCTGCCTGCCTCTCTGCCTACTTGTGATCTCTCTGTCAAATAAATTAAATCTTTAAATAAATAAATAAATAAAAGTTATGAATACTATGACTTTCAGAACATTAAAATGTTGGCTTGAGATTACTGCAAGCTTTTCAGAATATTGGAAAACAGTAACATACTCTAACTAGGATCACTGATCCAAGAACAGAAGAAACAGGATTGTGACCCCCCGTTTCAGAGGATTCCCTCACAGCCCCTGAACAATCACTTCCCCAATTCCTAATATTGGTCTGCTTCTCCCTTCCAATACCTTACTCCAATTTTAAGTTGAGATGGAGCTACTTGCCCAGAGATCTCAAAAATGTGTTTTATATATACCATACTCGGTTCAATCCAAAGAATGCAACACCTCTTGAGTGGGGCTTAATACACCAACAACAAATCATCCATGGCCTCTGCTGAAGTCTCTGCCATTCATGTGTCTCAGGAACTTGAGAAAATTGTTCCCATTTTTCTATCGATGGCAAGCACTGTTTGGCCACACCAACAGTCTTTGAATCTAATGGAGAGTGTGGAAAACAGACACCACACCTCCCAGTCTGTTTTCTCAAAACGGGGGTGGGTGGGGGTGGGGGTGTGTGTGTATGTATGTGTGTGTCTCGTCGTCCATCTAACAAGTTTAAGTAACGCTGAATTAAACACTCTGATTAACTCTTCTGAAACTTCAATAAACTTACATAGATTAGGAATTTCCAAGATGGGGATATAATAACTACAGTTTCCTACTTGATGCCAGCCCCCGGAAACATCCCTCAGGTATTCCGAAACACACTAGAAAAACATAGGCCTTACTCTTAAAATTATCCCCTACCCCCATTTCTACTGGTTTATGAACTCTCAGAATGATCTAACACTCCCTTTGGCCCTGTGGTGACCAGAGTAAATAAATAATATGACCGAAAATAATTCAAACATTTCCATAGCTTATTTTTTGTACTATTTTTTGTAAATTTATTCTATTTGGACACTTTCTTAAACAAAGAGGGCTTTAGATATTGATTTAAACCCTAGCACTCTAATATTCACAGGAACCACTCATTTTTTTCCCTAGTTATCTGATAAATGAAAATCTACATTCTAAAATCAAATAGTCTGAGGCAACTGGGTGGCTCAGTCGGTTGAGCTTTGGACTCTTGATTTTGGTTTAGATCATGAACTCGGAGTGGTGAGACTGAGCCCCGCATCAGGCTCCATGCTCAGCATGGATTCTGCTTGAGATTCCCTCTCTCTCCCTCTGCCTCTGCCCCCCACCTCAGGATCACGTGCGTGCTCTAAAAATAAATAAAATATTGTAAAAAATATATAAAATCTACTAGTTTATTTAAAACCTGTTAATCTCAAACTCCACAATAAAAATATGGTTTTCTAGGAATTAATAAATGATATATGGATGGTTTAATTCCACTTCAAAAAATTCTAAAATTAAGCTCCTCAAGGAGCATTCAGCTAGTAAATACTACAGTAAGGTTGTATAATAAAAATCGCACAAATAACAACAATTACTTGCTAAGAATGTTTATTAAATTACTTCCCATTCCTCTTCATCTGCTTTTTTTAAAAAGATTTCATTTATTAGAGCATTGGGGCGGGGAGGGGGGGAGCTCCCTGGAACCATGGGACCATGATCTGAGCCACCCAGGCGCCCCAGTTCTTCATCTGCTTTTAAACAGATTTCACAGCAAACCAAAATTAGAAATACTCTTAAACTGCCTATCAACAAAACAAATGGATTGTAGCTGAAACCTCACTTAGGCTTTCTTCTACGAGCAATCTTCTTCTCATACTCCTTAACAAGAATTAACACAGCCTTCTTGTATTCTATCTCCAGTTCTCCCCCGGTTTCATTTTCTCTCCATTTAGTCTGTTCTCAATCTCTTCTGTTCCCACAAGGAGCAACAAACCATGACAATCTTTTTAGCTGAAAAGGATGGCTGTGCCTTAATATCCAACACTAGATGGCTTCATACTGCCACCTGAAACAGAATGGACACAGATGTGCCTGAGACACTGCTCCCCCAGCTCTCCTGGGGTCTGCACCATGTCTAGTCAGCCAAGAGTTGCCTCACCCACTCACTTCAGTGTGGCATATGAATACGTTTCTACATCTGCCTTGATCTGAAAAGGATTAGGAAACACTTCTCTAAAGCATATACTACACTAGGTAGTACTGGGGGATTTCTCCTACACCAAACAGTTTAAGAAAAAGTCATTAAAAAAAATTCAATCTAGTCCTTTAAAAAAAAGGATGGTAGCTAAATAAGACTAGATTTTAGTTATTAATCTTTTTCCGTGGGATTAGAAATATGGTTTATTTTAGGAAATAAAACAGAAAAGATTTGTTACGTTTCACCAGCTAAATACCAGCTTTGTAGTTCACCTGTTTTCAAAATCAACTATTATAGGAATTATCCTGATCATATGCTTTTCCTAACAATGTTTTCAATAAAACGTCTTTTGAGTTCAAATGTGTAACTGATATTCTAAACTAGAACTTATGATTAGTTAGTAGTAAGTGGGCAATGGTACTTTAACAACTTTACACCGCTCACAGTGAGCACAGATAGGAGGCGATTCTACACAACAGGCAAGACACTATAACTCACTTTTTTTTTTAAGATTTTATTTATTTGTCAGAGAGAGAGGAAGAGAGAGAGCACAAGCAGGGGGAGCGCCAGGCAGAGGGAGAAGCAGGCTCCCCATTGAGCAAGGAACCCCATGTAGGACTCGATCCCAGGACCCCAGCATCACCACCCAAGCCAAAGGCAGACACTCAACCAACTGAGCCACCCAATCATCCCTATTTAACTCAATTCTTTAAAAGCCAAACCAGTTTCACCCACTTTCAGGTTAGGATCCTTGCAATAAATTCTGGTACATTGCCTAAAAGAAACCAGTTCATACTTAAGTAGGAGGAAAAACAAAATAAAGCACCCAACGCTGTTTCTGAAATCCCTTAGGACATCACTCTAGCATAGGTCCTAAAGAGAATGCTTCAAACTTCAATGTGCATAAAAATCATCTGGGTGTCTTGTTAAAATGCAGATTCTGATTCAGTGGGGCTGGGATGGATCTCCAAGGTGATCTTATGTTGCTGGTCCACAGTTCACGCACTGAATTTGACTTTACAACCTCGTTTACGTGTAACACTGGTTAAGATAGTGGACAAAAACTCAAGCAGGCAAAAATCTCCACTTCATGTAATAATTTTTATGGTTTCGTGAGATTAATCTGGGGGGGTTACTAAAATTATTTGGGGGGAAAACCCAGCTTCTCAAACATGAGGGCCTGAGAGAGGGTGTAATAATAACAAGAACACACACCTACAGAGCACTTAGTATGTGCCAGTGAATTGTCTTAAGTACTTCCCACAGATTAACTGATCTGATTCTCAAAACAACACCGTGAGGTAGGGACTACTGCCGGCCCTATTTTACAGAAGGTAAACCTAAGTCACAAAGACATTACTTAGACCGCATGTAGAGATAGTGTACGTAGGATCTAAACCCAGGCTGTCTGGTTCCAGAGTGTCCACCTTTAATTATGATGCCAGCAGCACAGCTCCCAAGACGGCAGAGTTAAAAAAGACGGCAAATCAAAATGGCTTACTTTTAGAGAAAATGAGACAGGAGTTAAAGAACTGAGTGAGCAACAGCGGTGACAGCCAATCACTGGTGAATCCCAGGTCTTAACGATATATAGCTTTTTCCTGTATTAGAAACTATTCTGGAATTCAAAATAATAGCTAAATATTTCAGAAATATTTCTCTACAGTATTTTTTTGTAATTTTTTTTTTATCTGAGAGAGAGCACACACGCAAGTGGGAGAAGGAATAGAGGGAGAGAAAATCTGAAACAGACTAGGCACTGCCCGCAGAGCCCCATGTGCAGTTCGATCTCATCACCCTGATATCATGACCCAAGCCGAAATCAAGAGTCAGACGCTTGGGGCACCTGGGTGGCTCAGGGGGTTAAAGCCTCTGCCTTTGGCTCAGGTCATGATCTCAGGGTCCTGGGATAGAGCGGCACCTGGCTCTCTGCTCAGCAGGGAGCCTGCTTCCTTCGCGCTCTCTCCCTGCCTCTCTACCTACTTGTGATCTCTCTCTCTCTGTCAAATAAATAAATAAAATCTTTAAAAAAAAAAAAAAAAAAAGTCAGACGCTTAACCGACTGAGCCACCCAGGTGGCCCTACAATTTTTTGGGTTTTTTTTAAGATTTTTATTTATTTGTCAGAGAGAGAGAGCACAAGCAGGCAGAGAGGCAGGCAGAGGCAGAGGGAGAGGCAGGCTCCCTGCCGAGCAAGGAGTCTGATGTGGGACTTGATCCCAGGACCCTGGGATCATGACCTGAGCTGAAGGCAGCTGCTTAACCAACTGAGCCACCCAGGCGCCCCTACAATATTTTTTTTTAAAGAATGAAAACACCTGGTTTCAGGGGTGCCTGGCTGGCTCAATCAGTACGGCATGCAACTCTTGATCTTGGGGTTGTGAGTTCAAGCCCCACACTAGGTGCATACATTACTTAAAAATAAAATCCTGAAAAAATTAAAAAATTAAAAACAAAAAACACCTGGTTTAACTTCATGCAATAAGCATTCTGAGACCAATGTCCCAGGGGCAACTAGGGAAGAAGAGGTTTTTTTTTTTGTTTTTTTGGTTTTTTTTTTAAAGATTTTGTTTATTTGACAGAGAGAAACACAGCGAGAGAGGGAACACAAGCAGAGGGAATGGTAGTGGGAGAAGCAGGCCTCCCGCCGAGCAGGGAGCCCGATGCGGGGCCCGATCCCAGGACCCTGGGATCACGACCCGAGCCGAAGGCAGACGCTTAATGACTGAGCCACTCAGGTGCCCCGGGAAAGAAGAGTTTTAACATCCAGGAATTTAACAGCAGCAATAGCAGACATAACTGAAATAATAAGTAACGAAAATTGCTTTAGCAAAAATATTTTGGGCTGAAAAGATGAGTAACTAAAAGTAGAAACTGGTAAGGGACAAAGCATAATATGACCAGAAATCTGATACTGCTAAGCAGAGTGGAATAAGTGGCAAAAATAAGCTGCTAGAGCAAATGAAAGAGAGGAAAGAAGCAAACATTAAAGTCTAAGTAATTTTTAGGAGAATAAGAACAGGTCATCAGAAAAAAATCTTCTAAGCAATGGTGAACAGTCCAGACAGTACAGCTGTGGAAGACACTGGACTAAACAGATAGGTAAGATCAAGCAAGAGTAGATAAGTAATCATCACTTCAAGGAGCCTCCATATGGATATGGCTGACCAAGCACAAGTCCCAGGAAACACAGTAAACAAGCCTATGGAATATGCAGAAAGAGAAAATGTTAACCCTCAGACGACATTAATTTCATTCATTTGACAAACATTTCTTGAGACCTACTATATATTAGGCACTATTCTAGGTGCTAGAGATACATTGGTGTCCATGCCAGGTCAAAGTCCTGCGCTCATATCACTTACATCCTGGTGGGGGACACTAAGAGATTTGAAAGAGAACACTGAATAAGACATTATCATAAAAGCCTAGAACGAAGCCCTTTGATATAGGAGGATACATGGAAGAACTACTTACGGGACATACGTTAACAAAATGATAATACCTCCTTCTCCTGCAGAGGAAGGCCTTAAAGACAGAAGTGCTTTGTGTTCCTTATCCTCTCAAAAAGACCCTAAAAACACTAAAGAAATGCATCTAAAATGTATCTACAAATAAAAGGACAATCTTTTACTCCCAAAAATGCCTATAAATACTACTCCCAGACAGGTACAATAAATTGTACTTCAAACTTTTCCAAATGTGACAGCTCTTGAATCAAAACATTTTATTAGTGAAACCATATTTTTTTTAGTGTAACCATCTTAAAAATAACCTAGAAGAGCTTTTCTAATAGACCATAAAGTTCTAAGCAGAGAAAGTATCAGAATAAAGGAAAACCAATCTTGAAATTACAGAAAATGTCAAGATTTGGTCTTGTTGGGGTTTAAGAATTTCACAGATGCTTGATTTAAGCCCTGACCTCCACTGCTGTAACAAGGGCCTTAGACTCCCGAAAAAGTTTAACTGAATACAGGTTTTGGTCAGAAAACATTTTAAGAGGATGTGATATCTTCTAGGTCTTGAAGAAATTACTGGAAAACCACTCGTTTTTAATACTGAGTAATTATCAATCTCTTATCTCCTTACCTCAGTTTAAAAACTGTTAAACATTCTGCTATATTTTAAAAGGAAAGTTGCAAACTGATGTATGTATATTTAAACTTCTTTAATGCAGACGTCTCAAGAAATAAGGCAACAGGAAGTGTTTTTAAAACAAATAACACATTATGACAGATGTATTTCAGAAGTTCCAAGCTCCATACCTATCCAATCATCTACAACACCTACACATCACAGAAAGTTGATTTAAACCTACTTCTTTAAAGTGTTTCTTACTTAACAAGCAATGTTCTCTCTACACACAAGAGAAACAATAGCAAAGTACTTGTTCCAACATGAACTACCCTTATTACAATGCCATTATGCAATGGGCTCTCATTTGCTTTACAATGCTAACATTTTTCTGTGCTATATCCCCGGAATCAGTGAAGGATATACAACTGGGGATGTACCTAATATTCTGAGGAACAAATACTGTGATCCAAAAGTCTGAAAATAAATACTTAAGTGTTTTTGGTTAAAAATCCAAAATTCGTCTCTAATTACAAAATTAATTTGTCTAGCAAGCAAAGGTAAAGCGTAAAGTGAACTGATTCTCTTTCCTCCACACCCTTGCCACAAAAACCGCACATGAGCCAACTTAGGTCTGTACTGTGCATTGGTAAGTCATATGGAAGAAGTTAAACAGTCTGGAAAAGTCATTTTGGACCAAAGAAATGCTCCCACAAATCACTTCATTCGACTGCAAAGGAATCTTTAAAATTATTGCCTAGACAAGTGGCTGCAGGTGTTGTCTTACACTATACTCCCTGACACAAGCTAATCTTGAGATTTTAAATCTTCCTTCTAGATGCTTTTGAGACAGCCAAAAGATTTGAAAGGATAGTCTATGAACACGACGTGTTGGGAAACAGGCAGGATGTGCCACTGAGTGCCTGAGGCTGCAAAACGCGGTCTTCATTCGGTGAGTCCCTGACTTGTAGGAGTTAAAACTCTCACCCCTTATATTGCGATGACGTAATCCTCCACACTGCATTTCTCTTGGACTTAAAGGGGAGGAAAAAACAAATGAACAAAGAAAATTTCACCCTTATAAGAGGAATTAAGCAAGCAGCAGAACGACAGTTTCAAGAGGTGGTTAGGTAACTCCCTGAAAGGGAAGCTTCAGCTGAATAAGCAGGGAGAATTGGAGAAGCAAACGGAAATGGTGCTAGAAACTCAACCTAAGGGCCGGAATAAAGGAGCCTGGAGAAACAGCTACCCGGCCCGCCAGACCCGGCGCTGCCAGGTCGCGGGGCCGCGGAGGGAAGCGCGTCGCA
The DNA here is from genome assembly GCA_028646535.1 of Procyon lotor. Taxonomy (NCBI): domain Eukaryota; kingdom Metazoa; phylum Chordata; class Mammalia; order Carnivora; family Procyonidae; genus Procyon; species Procyon lotor. The sequence goes on along the minus strand of CM053606.1, from coordinate 13,323,983 downwards.
GGCACAGCCCGGGGCAGTCCGCGGGCCGCCCCCTCCCCGGCCGCCACTTCCCCGCCGCGCTAGCGATTCCGCTCCCCTCCCCCCGCCCGCCGCAAAATGTCCGCGGCGGCGCCTGGAGAAGCAGGAAGTCCAAACCGGGGCGCAGGGGGCAGGCCCGGCCCGGGAGCCCGAGCCACCCGCGAGCGGCTCCGCGGCCCCCGCGCTCCGCGCCCCGGCCGGCCGCCCGCCCTCGGTGCCCGCGGGGCCGGGCCGGGGGGGGAGAGGGCCCCCAGGCGGCCGGGATGGGTGTGCCCCTTCCTTCCGCCGCTGCCCGGTGACAGCCCGGCCCCGACCGCGCCCTCAGGCCGGCACCCCGCGCCCGGGCCGCGCACCTCTCCGCGGCCGAGCGCCCCCGCCTGCCCCGCCGCCACCCTCTCCCCTCCGCTCCCCGACAGAACCCGGACCCGCGCTCGCTCGGACGGCGCCGCGCGAGCCGGGCACCCCTCCCCGCGCCCCGCGCTCCCAGGGTTCCCGGGATCCCAGAGGCGGGGAGTCCCCGCGGACGAGGAGAGGCCGGGGACCGCGCAGCGGGGACAGGACCATGGGGGAGCCGCTCCCGCGGGGAGCCTCGGGCCCCGCACTCACCTCAGCTTCTCCGCCGGGGCGTTGGCAGCACTGCGCGGGGTCTCCTCGGCTGCCGGACAGGGGCACGCGCCTGACGTCAGCACGCAGGCGACGCAGGGTTGGGTGCCCGCGGAAGTGGGCGGGGCCCGGAGGCGAGTCCAGGCAGAGCGGTTGGAGGCGGGGCCTGAGTTCATTCCCCGCCCGGGTCTGGCCGGTTACCGCGCACGCGCCGTCCAGCACGGCTCCCCAGTTCGCTGCTAAGCTCTGCCCCTCTTTCTCCGACGGTTGTGTTTGTAATGATACTACAGTCATTTGCAAAGCGCTGCCACTAACAATGCTTTTGTTCCTTTCAACCATCTGAGGCAAAATATCATCCATATTTTGCAAAAAAAAGACTTAAAGAGGCTTAAAAAAAAAGACGGAGGTTTTGACTTGCCTGCGGGCAATGACTTGCCTGAAACGACCCCCCCCCAGGCCTGCATTGGGTCCTTCGTGGCGCACCACGCTTCTCATCTGCCTACACCACACTGTCCCTTCGTTCCAGTCAGTTCGGCAGGCTTTTGGTCCGGGACTTCCTCCCTGCTACAAGGCCTCGTACTGTTTCCCTTGGCTTCCTCTTCTTTAGCAGCCTTTGGTTGGCTCTCAGCCCTCAAATGTCACTGCCTTCCTGATCACCCTATCCTCACGGCACCTGTTTATCATCTGTCTTCCCTGCTAGCGTGCAGGCTTCGGGAGAATAGGAACTCTCGATCTTAGTCTCAAATGTTTCCCAATGTTACAGGAAAACCGCTTATCTTAATAATACTTCATTTATTGGTAACCACCACAGCTACTTGGCCAAGAAAGATACCTATTTCCTATACATCTGATACAATAGTCGTATTTTCTTCTGGGTTTTTTAATTGCACAAGAAAAATAACTACATTTTTGAGTATTTACTATAGGCAAGTTGCTAACAGCTTTGAATGTAATAGTAGATAATGTAATCCTCACAACTACTCTATCAGTTAAGAACCATTACCATTTATTGATGAATGAACTGAGACTCAGAAGTGTTAAGGAAGTTGCCCAAGGTTGCCAAGCCAGGCAGTGGCAGAGTTGGAACTTGGACCCAAGGGGCTGGCTCTAATTGATTGACTACCCAGAAGGTGATTTAGAGAAATCAGAAGATAAGCTTCAGCTGTGGTCCTATCCCTACTGACGGAAAATATTAACATTGTGGTGTACATCTTTCCAGATATAGAGAGGGAGAGAGATGTATACACATTTATTGCACAAAAACTGTACTCTGTTTTTCTCTTTCAAAACTACACTGTGAATATCTTCCCATCCCAAACGAAACATAGTTTTTAAAGGTCATATTCTACTGTATGGGCTTTACAATCTATCTAATCAATCTATTGAAATATAGGTTGTTTTCGGCCACCGTAATTTTTGACTATTGTAAAATGCATCAGCGTGGTTTTTTAAACTTGAGGAAATCTGGCTGTGTTTCCTCCCTCTGCAAGGCCAGTTGGCAGTGACCTTTCTTTCATCCCCTCTCACATCCCCATGAATGTCCCCAATGTCAGCCCTTTCCATGAGCAGCAATATCTTGATGGTGTGTCACCCAATCGCTTGGCTTTTCCTGCCTTTATTCTGAGAACAAGGACTCACTTAGCACTTTGTCTTTTCTCTTGTCAAGTGTTTGTCAAAATGTCCCTCCCCAAGAAGCAGTAGCATTACTACTAGACTCCAGTCTACCCCTTCCCTTGCTGCCAGCCTAGACCCCAGACCCCTAGGGCCTCCTCCCCGCTGCCTCTCTGGCTGCAGCTGCCTCATACTAACGGGAGAAGCAGCCCGTGGGTCTCCAGCTCCCCTTCTCCAGTGATGACGGCCGGCGTCCATTCCTCCTTCTGTTAACACTTTCATTTCTGCAGCAGCCCCTCCCCACAATTCTCCATCCCTGTGGCACTAGAGGAGATGACTCCACCCCTAGATGCTGATAGACACGTGACCCAGGCTTAGCCAATCAGAGAATTTTAGTAGCATTTTCGCGAAGAGCGTATGACCCAATAAGAACCAGTGAGATTCAATTCTGGAACTTAGGTCAGAACTGTCTAGTTGATGAATCTCTCTGCTGAGTGAAGGATGTCAGCACGGCCCTGCTGGCAGTCATCTTCCCACTGCAAGGAGAGAAACTGCTTGGGAAGGGGACCACAACAGAGGGCGAAAAGAGAGCAGAGAGAAAGAGATAGTCAAACCAAGTCCCACCGTCATTGTTTGAGCCCTTGGATCTAGTCTTACTTCGTTTTTCAGTCCCATTAGCTGATAAATTCCCTCTACTGCCTGAGCCAGCCAGTTGAATCGGTTTCTGTCACTTACAACGGCAAGATTCTGCCACCGCGCCCCTTCATGGCTGCCTGGTGTGGAACTTGATACCACCTTCTAGAGAATTCCCAAATCTCCACCTCCTCCAGCCCCTATTCCCACCCCATTTCAAATTTCCGGTTACTCACGAGTCCCATCAGCGCCACTGACACCATCTCCAGTTCCCACCTGATTTGGGTTCTGCTGTCCCTCTAACTGCTTCAGGCCCCTGCACCCTGGTACATCCTAGGGCTCCTAACCTCGCTACATCAGAGGTCCCACACCCACAAAGCCAATATCTTCTCTCTAGAGGCTTCCTCTGACAACCTGTTTTAATTCATTTTATACAGCACAACCTTCCCCTTCCTAGATCTCAGTTCCTATTAAGTCACTTTCTGGCTCAGGAACCTAGGTGTTTTTTCCTTTGCCTTCAAAGTAAATTTCAAAGTCCTTTAGCCGGGCATTCTACGTCCTCTGTGATCTGGCACAACTTGCCTTTCCAAAGTTATTTCCCTTTCCCTTCTGTGTTAGTCAGGATTGTCCAGAGGAACAAGGCAACAGGAGGAACAGGAGGAGGGGGAGAAGGAATGGGAAAAAGAGATTGATCTGTATTGGTTTGTATCTATCTATCTAAAAGATTTATTCTGGGGTGTCTGGCTGGCTCAGTCAGTTAAGCGTCCGCCATTGGCTTGGGTCATGATCCCAAGGTCTGGGATGAAGTCCCACATCAGGCTCCTTGCTCAGCAGGGAACTTGCTTCTCCCTTTGCCTGCTCTCTCTTTCTCTCTCTGACAATTTTTTTAATCTAAAAAGATGTATTCAAAGGCATTGACTCACACAGTTATAGAGGTTGATAGGTTCCAAGAGTTGTACGGTGAATTGACAAGCTGAGACTCAAGAGAACCATGGTATGGGTCTAGTCCACAGCCTTAGGCCTGAGGACAAGAACTGATATTTCAGTGGTGGTCCAACAGTCAGCAGGCCCAAGACCCAGGAAGAGTGAATGTTTGAGTCCAAAGCCAGGAAAAATCTGTTACTCATGGGATGGTCAGCCTTTTTGTTCAGGTCTTCAACTGCTTAGATGGGGCCCACCACATTAGGGGGTGCAATCTACTTCACATGGTCTACCAATTCAAAAGTTAATCTTAACCCAGAACACCCTCACAGGCCAGTACACCCAGAATAATGTTCAATCAAGTATCTGGGCTCCCAATGCCCAGTCAAGTTGACATTTAAAATTAATCATCCCACCTTCCATCGCACACCTTATGTGTGTGTGCATGGCAGCAAGACTGAATTACCTAGTATCGTGCATGTAGGTACCATGATTTCTTATCTCCATGCTCCTGCTCATGTTGTTCCCCTTGCCTAGGACACCTTTCCCCTCACCCATGCCACTTATCAAGTCCCAGTCTCCTTCCCACCATAAACTGTACCTTTTCTTGACATGGACCTTGTGTCCTTTCCCACCTCTGTGCCTCTGCAGCTCCAGGAGTTCCCTTCCCTGTCTGCCAAACTATTTTTCTCTCCTTCAAGGATGAGTGTGGATCTCAGCTCCTAAGCCTTCACTGACACCCCCAGGCAACCCATCATTCCTATACCATGGTGTATTTAAAGCATACTGTGTTAAAATCATTTGTATCTGGGCTAACTAAACCATTAAGCCATGAGCAGGCAGGGATCTTACCATATTCATTTTTGTATCCTTTTACCTAATTTCCTGGCACACTGCCAGCCCTCCAAAATGTTTGATAAATAATGCATGAATGAGCATACTGCCACTTCTCCCACAAAGCCTGTTCCTCTTCTGGCTGCTAAAGTGATCTACAGTTCTTTGAAACTCCTGTAGCGCTCACCCAAGGATATCTTCAGGCGCTCTCCCTGTTCTGTCATGTTTGTCCATGCTTTCTCTGCCCTACGGTAAGCTCCCACAGGCGGGCTCAGCTTGGGGTGCACTTTTTGCTCCCCTCACACTGCTCTTCGGGTGCCTTAAACATAATGAGGGAGAGAAGGCTCAAAACAGCATTCTTTGCCAAATGCCAAAGAGCGCAAATCCACCACCATCTCCCAGGGCCTGCCAAGATCTACTCGAGTAGATGGGGAGTCACATGAAAGAGGCTCTCCTTTGTGGTCTTCAGTCTTAGGCTTTACAAGAAAAAATCCCGATTTTAAGACTTTCCATGTGATTCATAGGCGATAAAACTACAAAGAAAAGCAAGGAAGTGATTATTATAAAAATCTGGCTGCTGGCAGCCTCTAAAGGAGTTTGTAATCTGGGAGAGATGCGGGGGGCAGTGCCCGCAGTGGTCTATTTCATGACCTCAGTGACGATGACATGGATATCTGCTTTATAATCATTCGTTGTACTGTACCTTTGTTTTACGTGCTTTTCCTCATGTGTAATATTTCATAAAAATAAAGGTTGGAGGGCACCTGGGTGGCTCAGTGGGTTAAAGCCTCTGCCTTTGGCTCAGGTCATGATCTCAGGGTCCTGGGATGGAGCCCCGCATCAGGCTCTCTGCTCGGCAGGGAGCCTGCTTACCCCCTTTCTCTCTGCCTGCCTCTCTGCCTGCTTGTGATCTCTCTCTCTCTGTGTCAAAGAAATGAATAAAATCTTTAAAAAAAAAAAAAAGGTTGGAAATAAACAAAAATAAAGTCTTGCCGTTGTAACTAAAGGGCTGCTGTTGTATAAATTCCTATGGCTAAGACGCAAGTTACCCTTCCCTCCTGATTTATCGGCTGGGTCTTCCCCTCCTCTGCCCGGTCATGGTCATGGCTCAGGCCGTGCCAGCAGCCCCACTCGGCTGCTGGGACTCCAGATGGGCTCCCAATCTGGCCTGTCATGCCGAAAGGGGCTAAGGGGTTCTGTAATTGAGCTCTACCCCATCAGCTCCAACTCAGGGACCTTGTCCTTCTGAGCCCCTCCTGCTGCTCAGCCTCCTCACTCCACTCTGTGCCACATCATTACGCTTGCCAGGGACCTGGACCCTTCTTGGAGTCAGAGAAAGGAGAGGAACTGACCCAACCTGTTTCCTACCAGTCTTTTCTCTAACTGGCCCAGGCTTGCCTCCTTCATCTCTGTTACGATCTCTGGTGAAGACAAACTGGGTCACTGAAGAAGGGTGCATGAGATAGGATAGGGGAAAGAAAGTCTAGGAATGACTAAGCAAGTCCATCAGCACTGGGAGGGTTTGGTAAAAACCCAGAGGCACGTTGTACAGTGATGAAGTTTTAATTTGAAAGATGATCTGAGAATTGTTCATGGGAACCAATTGGTCATAAGCATTTTGTGACCAATATCGAACAGTTGGTGAGTATATTACGTGCTAGGCATAGGAGCCTCGGATGTGAAGATAACTGATATCCCCGTGCTTAACCTCTTCAATGGCTTCTCCTGGCTCTTGTCCACACCTCCAACATCCTCAGAACCATGCGCACACTCACTGAGCTCCAGCTGTGCTGACTTCTTTGGCATTCCTCAGACAGAACTGAGCTTACTGTGCCTGCCTCAGGGCCTTTGCACTTGCTACCCTGAGTGCTCCTGTTCTGCATGAGCCTGCTCCTTTTCATCCTGCACATCTTTGCTCAAATAACAACTCTATAAGACCTCCTCCCCACCCAGCTTAGAGTAGTGTTCCAACCCACTACCATATCATGCTGTTTTCTTTTTCACAGTCTTATCACTCTCCAAAATGATCTCACCCTTTTAATATTCTTCCTATCTGGCTCCCCCCATTAAAAAGTAAATTCAAGGGCTCCTTTCACCACTGTACCCTCAGTGCTAGAATGTAGTGTATACTTAATAATTACTTGTTGAAGAAATACAATGAATGAAGACATAATCTCCACTCAAGGAGCTAAGGGCTCATGGTGAGACAAACAATAATCAAAACAAGTGCTAGGACAAAGGTTTGGAAAAGTATCTGGGAGAATCAAGGAAAAGAAGAATATTCAAAAGAGTTATACTTAACGTTTATTAAGTGCTTCCAATGCTCCGGGTATTGTTCTAAGTATTTGGTATATATTATCTCACTTGAAATTCACAAGAACTCTGGAAAATAGAAATTATTACCTTCAACAAAAACGAGGCATGAATAGGTTAGTACCACTTGTGTAAAGTCATGTAGCTGGCAGGTGGAAGAGCTGAAATTCAAACCCAGAGCCGATAAGGGAAGGTTTCCCAAAGGAGTGAGGGCTGATCTAAATCTAGAGGACTAGCACAGGCTGGTCAGGCCAGGCTGGGCATACTGACCAATGGAGGAAAGAACGGACATGTCCAGGTACGCAGGCATGGAAAAGCAAGAGGCTCAAGAAGTAGATGAATCTCATAGAGATAATGTCGAACACAAGACAACAAACACGAAAGGGTATACACTGTGTGATTCCACATGGTTCAGAAACAGGCAACTCTACTCTCTGGCAGCAGAAATCACAACAGCTAACCTTTCAGGAGATTGAAGACGAGGCAAGGGCCTGAGGGAGACTTCTGGCATGCTGGCTAAACTCTGTATCTTCATCTGGACAGTGGTCATACGGATATGTGCTCACTTTGTACAAATTCATCCAGTCATACAGTTTCCAGCTTGCCTGCCATACTTAAATTTAAAAAAATAGGACACCTGGGTAGCTCAGTCATTTAAGCATCTGCCTTCAGCTCAGGTTGTGATCCCGGGGTCCAGAGATCGAGACCCTCATCAGGCTCCCTGCTCAGAGGGGAGTCTGCTTATCCCTCTACCCTTCCCCTCCTGCTCATGATGTCACTCTCTCTCACTCAAATAAATAAAAATAAAAAAATCTTTTAAAAAAATTAAAGTTCGGGGCGCCTGGGTGGCTCAGTCGTTAAGCGTCTGCCTTTGGCGCAGGTCATGATCCCAGGGTCCTGGGATCGAGCCCCGCATCGGGCTCCTTGCTCGGCGGGAAGCCTGCTTCTCCTGCTACCATTCCCTCTGCTTGTGTTCCCTCTGTCAAATAAATAAAATCTTAAAAAAAAAAAAATTAAAGTTCACCTTAGCAATAGTATTGGCCTCAAAACCAAAAGACTTGTGATTTTTTAAAGAGGTGTGGCATATTTGTGAGTCTTCATGGGGAGGTTTAATGGCTGCGGATAAGAAAAGCAAAGAAGGGCGGTGCCTAGCTGGCTCAGTCGGTGGAGTGCATCACTCTTGCTCTCAGGGTTGTGAGTTCGAGCCCTACATTGGGTGTAGCGATCACTTAAAAAAAATAAAATCTTAAAAAAGAAAGAAGCAGAGAAATGGGATGGAAGAAAGAAGAAGAGAGAAACTAAGAGTAAGATTTAATGTGTAGAACTTAGAAATGGGAAGATGGAGAGTTCAAGAGAGGGGCTCAGAAGAAAAGAACAAGATCAAAGGGTCACCGGAGCATCACTAATCTTCCCCTAACCCAGCAGATTCAGCCACATTAACATCTGCTGGATGTTTCTGTGCTTCCAGCGCTGCGGGAGGGTGACCCTAGCTGGGAATAAGGCAGGAACAAGGCAGGTGTGGGATGCTGAAGCTCAGGGAGGCGACGCGACTTGGTCTGAGATCACACCCCCTAAGGGCTGGAGTTATCTTTGCCAGAACCTCCAATTTGTGCTAAGACAAGACTAACGCTAAGTATTGGCCCCACTCGGAGGTGGAGTTTTGGCTCAGAGGAAGTGAAGGGGGGGCCCTGGCTGCTTTGGTGGTGCGGTGGCTTCCTGCCCACGAGACACACCCAGCTTCTAAATCACCACTCTGGGCAGTCAGGTTGTTGCTAGGCACCCGGGGGGCCCCTGAGCTTTCAAGCAGAGCCAGCCAAGGGCAGTTAACTTGGCCTCACTGCAAGGTCAGGTACAGAGCAGAGAGGGAAGCCAGCCACTGGAGTGAAGCCTTTCCTTTTTTGTTTTGTTTACCTCCATCCCCAGCCCTCCCACCGGCCCCCTCCCATTGTCTCCCAGGAACTCTAGTTGTTTGTGTTCACTAGAAGGAAGAGCCTTACAACCAGGCAGCGATCAGGTGTCTCCTACAAAAATCAAACTCTTCCTTGAGGATCCACCATGGGCAAGTCCCACATTGGAGGCCACGCACATAGAGATTCCCTCTCGAGGGAGCCCACAAACTGCCTGGGGACACAGCCCAGACGTGGCGCCGCAGTGATCCCTAGAATAGGGCATGGCATATCCGTACACCACGTACATTTGCTGAACGAACAGGGACTGTAACTAAAGCTAAGGTGTTAGGGGAGCTCACAGGAGGGCTTCTGGTGCCAATTCGAGGCAGAAATCAAAGGCGGCTTCATGTAGGGTACCCTGCCTAACTTCGTCATAGAAAATGAGTAGTAGTAGGCTGGCAAAGATTGGGGGAGGCGTAGGGGAGAGGCATTCCAGGCCAAGGGAAAATGTGTAATAAATGCCTGGCAGTGGGTGGAAAATGCTTAGCAAAATAGTCAAGCCATTGTCAAGAGCGTTGAACCGAGCTGCCTGTGGAAAGTGACCACACACGATGCTCCTGGAAGGGCCAGTTACCCTGGAGTGCTCCGGCCGCCACCGCCATCACAGTGGACTCCTCATGGCCCCCACACCCCGCAGAGCTGGCCTCCTCTTTGGCAGGCAGGCCCTGGCACCCACTCCCTGCTCAGGGAGTAGCTGCCCAAGAGATGACATCTTTTTCCACAGCACCAGCCAATTGCTAGGAATCTCATATTACCTTGTGGTCCCAACACTGGTTTTCACCAGCAGCTATCTGGCAGGAACCTTTCTCAATAAATAACCAGATGAAATTATTCTTTTGCAGAACTTGGGAGTCAAAACAATCACCAAGGGAAAATTAGACACACGGGACGGTTGAGAAGGACTTCCCTCGGGCTGTTCTGCATTTTCCTCCTCCTTCCTCTCACAGAATTAAAAATGTTTAGGGTTCATTAGAACTAGGCTCTAGACGGACTCAAGAAATGACGTCCCCGCCTGAGGTGCCACCCTCAGCAGGGAGCCTGCTTGACATTCTCTCCCTGTGCCCCCCTCCCCCACCAGCTCATGCTCCCCCCCCCATAACTAAATAAATCTTTTTTAAAAAACGACAGTGACAGACCTTGGCCGTAGCTGGGTCATGCAGACTGCAACGAAAGCACAGAAATCATCTCAGGAGGTGGCAACAGAGACAGGGACTCACTGTCCTCTCAAATCCCCACAGAGCTCTTGAAACATTGGCCTTGGTCTGCTCTTTGATATCCAGGCAGTGTGACCTCAGGGCAAGGTCATGGGGCTGGAGCCAGACGAGTTGGAGGTGGACTCCAGCCTCTCCTCTTATTGGACTTCTTTGGGGCAAGGAACCTCATCTGTAAATTAACTCCCACGGGGAAGAGCTGGGACCACAGGGTTGCCGGGACACAGTGCTGGGCCGCTGTGAACTGTACCAGTTCTGCTTTCAGGATGTGGAAGTTGAACAGTTGAGTCGTGGCTCTCCCACTTACCTCTCTAAATGTCTTATGCTTTGGAGGTTTGACCCCATATCTAAATCCTCTCCATTGGATTTTTTACTGAAAGTACAAAGCTAAGTATTAGCCATTTAAGGAACTACTCTGCAGCTGCTCAAAAAAAATTTGGGGGGGGGGCGCCTGGGTGGCTCAGTGGGTTAAAGCCTCTGCCTTCGGCTCAGGTCATGATCTCAGGGCCCTGGGATTGAGCCCCGCATCAGGCTCTCTGCTCAGCAGGGAGCCTGCTTCCCCCTCTCCCTCTGCCTGCCTCTCTGCCTACTTAGGATCTCTCTCTCTCTTTCTCTCTGTCAAATAAATAAATGAAATCTTTAAAAAAAAGCAAATCTCTGGATGTTGATAGCAACAGACACCAAGACTTACTGATCAAGAAAAATATATAAACATGCATTTTGTGTAAATAAAAAAGGGACATATGTGTGTGTGAACACACACATGCACACGCTTACATCTGTGTAATTCATATTTTCTGGAAAGATATGTAACAGATTGTTAATGGGAGGAGACTTTAAATTTTCCTTTTATTCCCTTCTATTTTTGGATTTTTCTATCCACGTGCAAATGTATCTTTTGCTTTGAAAAATATCAATGGACACCAAAAACACAGAATTAAAAAAAAAAAAGTCAATGGGAGTTCCCTAGGAAGTGAGATTATGGGCCATTTTTGTTTTTATATTTTTCCTCTACCAAATGAAGCTAAGAAATGTTATTCTAAATTGTAAGATAAGGCTCAGGTCATGATCCCAGGGTCCTGGGATGAGGCCCCCAATCGGGCTCCCTGCTCAGCGGGCAGTCTGCTTCTCCTGCTCCCTCTGCCCCTCCCCCTCCTTGTCCTCTCCCTCTCTTAAATAAAATCTTAAAAAATTATAAGATAAAGATGGGGGGATAAAAAGTAAAAGAAGAAACATCTTGCATGCAGGAGATTCTCAAGAGACACTTGTTAAATTCCTACTTCCAGACATGATAGAAAAAGCCCAAGACTAGGAGGAC
>CM053606.1:13297028-13312072 GCA_028646535.1 Procyon lotor | reverse complement strand
AGTCTGCTTCTCCTGCTCCCTCTGCCCCTCCCCCTCCTTGTCCTCTCCCTCTCTTAAATAAAATCTTAAAAAATTATAAGATAAAGATGGGGGGATAAAAAGTAAAAGAAGAAACATCTTGCATGCAGGAGATTCTCAAGAGACACTTGTTAAATTCCTACTTCCAGACATGATAGAAAAAGCCCAAGACTAGGAGGACAGAAATCCCAGGCTTAGATCTCAGCTCCTCCATTTTCTTGGCCATATTGTGTTAACTTGTGAATCTCGTTTCCTTATCTGTAAAGCAGGCGTATTTATATGAATAGGTAAAATCAGATGACGATAAGGATTAAATGAATCACAAATGCATCTATCCTAGCACACAGTAAATCATCTCAATAGAATGGCTGGAGTTGGAGGGTTCATTTAAATCCTTGTATCAAAGAACTTAAGATTTGCCAGAGTAGGTGACGTTACCCAAACACATATAGGGAATATGAAATCCAATTTTTAAAAATTTTAAGTAGCCTCCATGCCCAAAGTGTGGCTTGAACTCACGACCCTTAGATTAAGTCGCTTGGTCTACCTACTGAACCAGCCGGACACTCCAATATGAAACCCAACTTATACCACTTTTCCTATAGCTTTCTCAATTCAACATTAAGCTTAAGAGACCAGGGATCCAAAGGTAATCTGTGGCCTGTGATGAACTCTCCTGTTTAGTCAGTTCTCAACTAAAGGCCAATTTGCCCCCAAGGAACATTTGGCAATGTCCGGAGACATTTTTGGTGGTCACACCAGCGAAGTGCTATGGGCAGCTGGTGAGACTACAGATGCTGCCGAACATCCCGGAGGTGGTAACTTCCGGGTCCACCTGGAAAGTCGGCTCCTTCACTTGAACAGTATATTCGAGATCATCAAAGCAGCTGAGGAACTGGTACAAGCCAGGAAATTCTTAACACCAGGAGTTCCTGATCTTTGCAGACTAAAGGAAATACCTTCATAATGCTCTGAACAAATAGAAGTATTGGAGATACTCCGACCCTACCATGATTCCTAACTTCTTCGCCAATGTTTAAGTTTACTTAGAATTAGGACTAGAAAAGCTTCATCTATGACTCCTGATCTCAGGGTTGTGAGTTTGGGCCCCACACTGGGTCTATAGAGATGACTTAAAAAATAAAAATTTTTTTTTTTTAAAGATTTTATTTATCTGACAGAGAGAAACACAGCGAGAGAGGGAACACAAGCAGAGGGAATGGCATTGAGAGAAGCAGGCTTCCTGCCGAGCAAGGAGCCCGATGCAGGGCTCGATCCCAGGACTCTGGGATCATGACCTGGGCCGAAGGCAGACGCTTAACAACTGAGCTACCCACGTGCCCCTAAAAAATAAAATTTTTTAAAGATTTTATTTATTTGACAGAGAGAGAAATATCACAAGCAGGCGGGGTGGGGAGCGGGGGGGAGGGAAGCAGCCATGCCGCTGAGCAGAGAGCCTGATCCAGGGCTCGATCCCAGGACCCCGAGATCACGACCTGAACCGAAGGCAGAAGCTTCAACCCACTGAACCACCCAGGCACCCCCCAAAAACAAAATCTTTAAAATAAAATGGTTTTAGGGCCACCTGGGGGGCTCACACGGTTAAGCATTTGCCTTCAGCTCAGGTCACGATCTCAAGGTCCTGCAATCAAGCCCCGCATCCAGGTCCCTGCTCAGGGGGAAGCCTGCTCCCCCTGCTTGTGCTGTCAAATAAATAAATAAAACCTTTAAAAAATAAAATGGTTTTAAAAAGAAAGAAAAGCTTAACCTAGTCAATAAAAGGCACAGTTCACCCTTCTGTATGTTTGCTATTCTCCAAGCATTTCCACACTTTCTCCCAAGGTGGGATTCTGTCATCTCCCACTCAAGTTCAATTAAAATCTCACTTCCCTAACTTGGCTATTTCCTCTCTCCTCTGCTTTTAATATGTGTGCGTGTTGTTTTGTTTTAAATAGGAAATGAGTTTTTGGAGCGCCTGGGTGGCTTGGTCAGTGTCTGACTTTGGCTCAGGTCAGGATCTCAGGGTCCTGGGATTGAGCCCCATATCAGGCTCTGTGCTCAGAAGGGGGAAGGTCTGCGTGTCCTGCTCCCTCTCCCACCGCCTCCACCCTTGCACATGCTTTCTCTCAAATAAACAAAATCTTTAAAAAAAAAAAAAAGTTTTCTTACTGGTATCTCAAAATCAGATACCAAAAGCAAGACTAGTTTGACTAATGATCCTACCCATAAAGCTCAGCATCTTCCTCTCTCTTCCCACACTGTACACTTCTCCTTCATACTGGGTTTTGTATTTGTATCCCGGCGTCGAGCCCAGTCCCGAAGGCACAGGAAGTATTAACACACCGGCAGAATAAACATGAGTTCCAGCTTGGAGCTAACTGGTCCCTCTCCCAAAGATTAGTTTCTGAACTGACACCAAGTTGGTTCCAGGAGCAGATGTACAAACCCAAGAGCCAGGTCACAGAGGCAGAGAGGGTCCTCAAGGCTGGGTCACACAGAGGAAAACCCTCTGCCTGGCACAGCCACACCTACAGACTGCGGTCGGTGGTCAACCACCGCACAGGTCTCCGCACACACAAAGCCAGGGGGACCTGCTTCCGGAAAAGCAGGAGAGAATGGTCAGATGGCTTTAGAAGTTCTCCTGCGGGGGAGACCAGCTGTGGAACACACGCTATGGAAACCGGGAAAGAGGAAATCACACAGATCTGTGTGAGAGTTTCTTACCTCGGAGGACGCTGTTTTAGCCCCTTCTCAGCTTGAATTTAAATTCTGACTGCACACAAAGGCCCGGCCTGCCCTTGTCTTACCTCTAGCTCACATCTATTCCCGATAATCATCTCAAACTTTCCAAATGCTGAGTAAAAGCTAAACTGGTAAAGCACCACAGGACACTGTGATTAAGGACTCAGCTTTTAATATTTCGAGGACATCTACGATGGGTTACTGGTGGGGTTACACAGAAGCTTCCATTCATGCCGCCACAGCAAGAATCAAGAATTCTGAAAGCAATTACCTCTTTGGATACATAACAATATATTAAAGCATGTCAGAAAGTGCAAAAAAGGAGGCATTCAGCAGAGCAAAAACAAGCAACAGGCTGATTGTCCTAACAGGAGGGTCCTAACAGAAGCTCTTTCTGGAGCTCAGTGCCAGGAATTAGAGCCGCCTCAGCCGGAAAGAGGTCCAGACATGGGTTTTGATGGATTCGTATTACAACTAGTCAAAGGCAAGCTTAAAAAAAAAAAAAAAAAAAAAAAGAGCCCGAGGTTCACACATTTCCCCATGACTGTCGTTGGCTCCTGCAACAAAGAGAACGTGTGACTACTTCTCACATGGAGGCTGTGCAAGAACCCTGTGGCGGGACTTAGCCAGTGATCCGGACCCCAGGCTGACATCTCTGGGCCCGGGCTCTGAGCTCCTCGGGCAGGACAGCCTGGAACTGCTCCTGTACCAGCATCTCCACGATCTGCTCCTTTGTGTGAATATCGGGTCTCAGCCACTGTCCAGCAAGCTCCTGGAGATGTCTGAGGACATCCCTGGGCCCAGCGCCATCCTCATAGCGGAATTTCCGGAACCTCTGCCTGGAGGCTGCTGCGTTGGGAGGATTCCTTCGTGGTATGGTCTCAAGGTCTTCGAGAGAGTCTTCATCAGGGCTCTCTTGTGGAAGCCCAGAAGGCCCTCGTGGAGCCCGGACCTGGGGAGCTGAGATTAGCACAACTTCTGGCTCCTCAGCCATCATCTCATTTGACGGTGACCTCACTTTATCATTCTGGACTTCTCTATTTCTTCGTGTCTCTAGGTACCCTTCAGTCTCCATTCTGGAACTATGGAAAAGGAGGTCGCAGACTCCTAAACACAGAGAAAAGACAGGCTCAGCAAAAACAGATCAGAGGCTGCTAAAACCGTCTTGATCTCGTGGATCTGATCCAGCCCCAAGTTCCATCAGTTTTCCGATCTTAACATTGAGTTTCTTCATAAAGCTCCTAGAAATTCTATTTTTGTTTCCTCTGGATCAATTGACACAATTGAGAAAAATGTGCCAGTAGTTTACCAAAATAAAGAATGTAGATTCTCAAAGCAGAAAGAATGAAGAACGCAGGCCTCGCTAACCAGAGAATCTTGTAAGGAATATTTCATTCATTTTCCCTGCATTACAAAGTATTTTACATTATGTTAAAACAAAAAACTATGCATTCGCATGATTGGGGGGGGGGGGAATAAATCTTTAAAATTACAGGTGTCTGCTTCCTCCAATGTCTTTTATGGATGTATATGTCCGAAAGCAAGTTATGAGGAAGTACTAGAAACATAAGAGATTGACATCTACTCTGTTGTCTTTTCTAACCCCCCATCTGTTTCATGATGAAAGAATAAGTGTTAAAAAGTACTTTAGGGGGCCCCTGGGTGGCTCAGTCAGTTAAGCATCAGCCTTGGGCTCAGGTCATGATTTCAGGGTCCTGGGATCAAGCCCCAGGTCAGGATCCCTGCTCAGTGGGGCGCCTGCCTCTCCCTCTCCCCCTATCTCGCGCTCCTGCTCACTTGCTCATCACTCCCTCAAATAAATAAAATCTTTAAAAATAAATAAAATAAAAAGTACTTTAGGAGCTACCATCAGGGTTATACCTAAATCCCCTCTTTACAAGAAACAAAGAAAAGCCTCTATGTTAAGATCAAGAGCCTAGTTCCTCTCATCAGTCTAACCAGGGCAGGCTGAGTGGCTCAACTGGTTGAAGTCTGACACTGGATCTCAGGAGCAGGTCATCATCTCCATGCTCAGCAGGGATTCTGCTGGAGCTTCTCTCTCTCCCTCTCAGCCTCTCCCCTTGCTCGAAGATAGGGGCTTGTGTGTGCGCGCGAGCATGCTTTTTCTCCACCTCTCTCAAATAAATAAATAAAATCTCTAAGTTCCTCTAATCAGTATACAGGAAACTGAACTAGTCAGAACCCTCGGAGCATACATGTCCAGCTTCAGATGGCTGTCACCTCTAAAATTAGCAAACGAGGGGCGCCTGGGTGGCTCAGTGGGTTAAAGCCTCTGCCTTCCGCCCAGGTCACGATCTCAGAGTCCTGGGATCGAGCCCCGCATTGGGCTCTCTGCTCAGCGGGGAGCCTGCTTCCCCCTCTCTCTGCCTGCCTCTCTGCCTACTAGTGATCTCTGTCAAATAAATAAATAAAATCTTAAAAATAAATAAATAAATAAAACGCTGTTGGAGCTTGCCCTCTCCTTTCCCCAATTAAAAAAAAAAAAAAAAAATTAGCAAACGAGCTGTAGTGGCGGAGAGGAGGGGCAGGCTAAATACATGTAAAATGCCAGAAAATAAAGGCTTTGCTTCATTTGGGTTAGGGCCCCAGTCCAAGAGAAAGGTTACGTAGGAAAACCACAATCTATGTTATTAAAAAAGAGAGAGACTTCAAGTGACAGTACAGAAATGACTCATTTCCACATCAGGGTATATCCAACCAAAGAGTACAACTCCTCTGACGTGGTCAGTTTTCAAAGGCCATCCCTTTTTTTTAACAAACCCCCTCCCCCAAGAGCTAATTCCTCCCTAGCCCATGAAGGAGGAGTGTTGACATTTAAAATCTCTGCAGCCTCAGAGATTGCCTCAAATCTGTTTCCTGGGTAACAAGTGACAGAGGCCAACAATCACCAACATTACCAGCTGCCTTGCATTAACTAGTTCCCAGCTCCAGTCACCTCTTCTTCAAATGTTTCATGACCCATTTTCTAGGAAACCTGAATTGATTCCAGACCCTGCAGTTTAGATATTCTTGGAACACACTTACTCTTTTCATATTATCTGGGTTTTTGCTCAATCAACAGCATGTACTCTTTCCCAAAAGTAGGCTGTCACTAACCTAGAGTGATGAGGCCCAAAGCAAAATATCCCCGTTAACTCAGGGGTGCCTTGGACAAAAGGAAATATTTAGTCAAGGAAAGGATGGATGAAATGTGACAAAGCAAAATCAGTGAACAACCTAAGTGACCATCAGCAGGGAAATAATTGAGCCATTCACGGAATAAGGGCAATCTTATGAAGCCTGAACTTGGCCTGTGATTGCTGATACAGACAGGCAACCATAACACATCACCACCTGACCAAGGGGCGGATCACTACATGTAGTATGATCCCACCTAGTGAAATTAAAATACATGCACAAGCACAGATGACCCGATCTATCCACAAACACTACCTTCAACTGTATTTACTTTTGAGGGGCAGGGACAGAAGAAACCTTTTCCATTCCATATCTTTCTATTTTGCTTTCTTTTTAACTATGTATTACTTTCCTAATTCAAAAGGAAGCAAACGTTCTCCCCTGCCCAAAACCCTTCTGAGCGAAAAACCCGTAACACACTTAGGAAAACGCCCTTTTATTAATACTTCTAGTTCCCAGCCCCAGAAATCTTTACAACCCCGACTTCTAAGAATAGTCTGTTGTCAGGAGGCCAGTTCTCCAGGCTGGATTTGAAAAATGGACCAACTCCACGGTTTACCCAGCTTATAAATCCTATCAGTTTTTGAAGACCAATGACCAGACACAACGCTTACCCTCATCCGTTAATGATGCCGACTTACTGAGCACTTCCTTCCTAGCTGACACTGTGCTGGGCAACTTACTCTCTTCTATGTGATCCTCTCGGCCACTCTAAACTCTCGATACGACTCTCTACTGCCCCAGCTGTCTTCATTAACAGCAGCAGCCGATGCTATTTGTTGAGTTTTACCCGTCAGACAGCTCGCGGAAGCTTTCCCTCATCCAATCCTCCCGATTACCCAGGACAGTCACTTCCATTCACACGTAAACAAACTGATGCTTGCAGAGAGGGGATTTGCCCAAGGTCACAAGACCAGAAGGTGGGACCACCCCGCTGAGTAGAAATTTCCCGGCGTCTAGGCGGGGAGCTGAACCGGGCTCCTCCCACCACATGGGCGCGGCTCGGAGGGCTTAGGTCGGACCGGAAAAAGGCTTCTGGGGCTTCAGACCAGGACCTCCTCCTCGCAAGCTGAAGCGAGAACCAGTGCCACGCCAGCCCGAGAGGTCCGCAGAGTCCCCGAGCAGGGCTTCTCCGCTCCGAGGGCGGCCGCCGCCGCGGCCTCCCACTCCCAATAGATCGTGCGCCGGGAAAAGAGGCGGTTGGGAAGGATGGAGGAAGGAGGAAGGGGCCGTTCACCTGCGCAGGTGCCACCTCGGAGGGTGGGGGGAACTGGGACGGGGGTCGCCTCGCGAGCAGACTCGAAGCCCGAAACCGACTCCGAGAAAAGGAAACCACCTCCCTGGCGCAGAGCTTTGTAGCCCGTCGCCGGAACCGGAAGTGGCGCCCCGCCCGGAAGTTGGAAATGAAGGGGAAACACGGGGGGGCGGGGCCTCTCTAGGCGTCGGCGGTGCTCCGCAGCTCTATGGTTTTAACCCGTGGTGGGCTTTGGGCCTTCCTCAGTCCTCAGTTCTTGTGAAGTGCGGAGCTTTTGGTACCGCCTGGGTAGCTTCTCCGCTTAGGGGAAGTTCTCTGATTTTTTACGCCACGGTTTGCCCCGCTGCAAGGTGGAAAGAAGTCGAAGCGGGAACTGAGACACTCCGGGAGCCCGCCCGCAGCTGACTCAGCGCCCCACCCTGAGGTTACACCCTTGAGCCTTTGCACCACCCAGAGGAGAGAAACCAGAATAGAGGGCTGGATGGCCGCTGTTTGGAAACAGTGGTCCTGTGTGGCGCCCCGTGGAGTCACTTCAGGGGAGGCAGTGGGCACAGTCTATTTAAAGTACCCCTGCCTCAGTGTACCCAGGCAGAAGGGGGCATGTGTCCGCGTGGGTTTGCCAGTCTGTCTGTCCTGTGTATGAAAGGCTCAGTCCTAGCCCTGTGTGCCTCTTCCCCAAGGCTTTCCAGTTGCTGATGGGTTAAGAACTGAAGATTTGAAGTCAGGATTTGCTGGTTTGAGTCTGGGTTTAGCCTGGATTTGAGAGAGCCTGTGAGAGGAAGTGCAAAGATGCTAACGGAAGCAGCCCTCCGGTGTCCTTGCTCTTAACCCACAAGGGGAAGGGATTTACTTGACTGTTTAGGGACAGGCGCTCAGGTGGCCTCTATATCTCTCCACCCATTTCCCCTATCCAAATGCGACGGGCTAAGGAATTAGAGGGGCACTTCCGAAGACCCCTACTGAGTTATCACAATCCCCCAAACCCTCCCTATGCTCCAGGGTAACCTCCCCCCCCCACCCCTCCTCACCCCCAGCCAATGTCCCTGGGGAGGAAAAGTTGTGCCTTTCGTCTACACTGCCACAGAGAGTCAGTAAACCTCTAAATCGCCAGATACTCCAGCTGATGGATATCCAGAGCTCCTTGCCTCAGGATATCCTGAGCTCCCTCAGTCCTACCTCCACTAGTGACTGTGGCCCTTCCCCCACTCACTCCTACAGGGCAGTTTCCACCGTTCACCTCCTCCCAGCCTTGGTTTCCCCATCTGTAAAGTGACAGGGTTGGACCACGTTAAGGACTTCTAGTTGTCCCCCACCTTGCCCCCATCCAATTCTTAGGTTCCTTAGGAATGCTTCGGAAAACTGCTGGAGTCGGGTGGGAGTGGGAGACAGGGGAGTGCTTTAGGTCTCAGAGCAGCTCCAATTTGAAAAGTTTATGAATTTGAATGAAAAGTACATATGTTGTGGCTCTGCATAAGGTTATATCATTCAGGATAAAAACAGAAGCTCTGTACTTGGCCCCACATGCTTCATCTTTCCTCACCCTCTTATTCACTCACTCTGCTCCAGACACACTAGCCTTCTAGCTATTTTGCAAGCCCAAGAAGCTTATTTTCACCTCTTTGGTGATCTCTGCTCCTGATGCCCTTTCCTGGGCATCTGCTCATCCAGGTTCCAGTTCAAATGTAGCCTCTCTCGAGCAGCCTTTGCTATCTCCCTGCCTTCTAAAGGCATCCATGCGGTCCCTTCGTAGCCTGCTGCTCTGTGTTGTTATTATCTGTTTATTTTCTATGTCACCCACTTGAAGTATTGACCACAGGGCCAAAGACTGTGACTACCCCGTCACCATGTCTTTGGCACCTAAATCTGAGCACAAGCTGGATAAACATTTATCAAGGGTGCTTGGGTGGCTCAGTTGGTTAAGCGTCTGCCTTCGGCTCAGGTCCTGGGATCGAGTCCCACATTGGGCTCTCCCTGCTCTGTGGGGAGCCTGCTTCTCCCCCTGCCTGCTGCTCCCCCTGCTTGTGCATGCTCTCTCCGACAAATAAACAAATAAAGTCTTTAAATAAACAACAAAAAAAACCCCACATGAGTAATGTATTTCTGAGTGCTGTAAAACATTATAAAAAAATAAAGTGTTGACATTGTGCTTTTTCTTTTTCTTTTTTTAAGATTTTATTTATTTAATTGACAGAGAGAGATTACAAGTAGGGAGAGAGGAGGGGGGAAGCCGGCTCCCCGCTGAGCAGAGAGCCCAATGCGGGGCTCAATCCCAGGACCCCGAGATCAGGACCTGAGCTGAAGGCAGAGGCTTTAACCCACTGAGCCACTCAGGCACCCGACATTGTGCTTTTTCAAAAGGTAGATTTTCTTCATGATTTAGAAAACAAAAACAAAAAGTTGTTGGCATTGACACTCTAATCATTACTCAAAAAATGAAATTATTGGGGCCCCTGGGTGGCTCAGTGAGTTAAGTGTCTGCCTTTGGCTCGGGTCATGGTCCCAGTGTCCTGGGATGGAGCCTCACGTACTCCATGAGGAGTCTGCTTCTCCCTGTCCCTCTGCCTCTTCCTGTGCTTGTGCTCTCTTTCTTTCTCTCTCTCTCTCTCAAATAGATCTTTTTTAAAAAAAAATTAAATTATTGACTACATGGTTTTTAAAGGATTTCAATGGTCAAGATTTGGAGATTAAAAAAAGAACACTGAATTATGGATCAAACTGTTGAGACTTTAAGGCAAGATTTCCTAACTCCCTGTTGCTCACCCATGAGGAGGTTGTCAGCAGTTAGCCTTCCTCTGAGGCTGGGTGGAAAGCCCCTGAGGGCCTCCTACCCAGCCACAGGGTAGAATTTTACGGGTCTGACTGCCCTTTATCCTGAAACAAACTGTCCAAGGGTCCTTCCCTGACCCAGTGGGAAGAAGTAGTGGCCTGTTGTGGCCTGAGATCACCTGTTAGGTGTCACTTGGCAGAATCCCTCTGACTCAGGATGAATGATGACCTCGTGCTGGTTCCAGAAGTTCTCTCATCCTCCCCCACACCCCCACACCCTTGTGATGAAGCGGTCTGGTCTCCGCTCTGCTTGACTCAGTCCTCACACCTTGCCAGACCAGTTCTTGGGCTTTTGTAGGAGCTGGAGTGGGGGGTATGGGCTGGAGGACAGTTTCTACGGGGGAGGGTTCAGGAGCGGTTATGCAGAAAAGCGGGGAGGCAGTTGTAATATGTGGGACCATGGTTGGGAAAAGAAGAAAGAAAATTTTACCAAGTGTTGTTGATATAATCACTTTGGAGAGCAACTTGGCAATTGGTGAAGCTGAAAATGAGCACGCCCTCCCACCCAGGAATTCCATTTCTTGGAATCTACCCTGGAGAAACTCACACGTTTGTACCTGGAGAGATGTCCAAGGACATTCGCTGAGGCACTATTTGTAATCATAAAAAAATTGGCCCTGCTGTGAATGTCCATCCGTAGGGGGAGAAGGATAAGTAAATAGTGTTGTGCAATAGCATACTCTTCGAAACCAGCAACAATGAGCTAGAGATCTGTAAAGGAGCATGGAGAGACCTCAAGAGACAATGTTGGGTGAAAGAACCAGGTTCCAGAATAATACATACAGCATGAGGCCATGCATGTACTTCTTTAAAAAAGATTTCATTTAATATTTGTTTGAGAGAGAGCACGAGCAGGGGCAGAAGCAGAGGGAAAGGGAGAAGCAGACTCCCTGCTGAGTAGGGAGCCCGCTGTGGGGCTCGATCCCAGGACCCTGAGATCACCACCTGAGCTGAAGGCAGACACTTAACCCGCTGAGCCACCAGGCACCCCACCATGTGTGTACTTTCGAAAACCAAAATAGTGCAATACATTGTTTATGGACATTACATATGTGATTTTAACAATATGTAACAGCAAGGAGTGGAAGGATAAATGCCCAATTCATTTCATTAGTAAGGATGAGTTAGGTCAATGTCACTGTAACAAACACCCCAAATCCTAGTGGCCTAAACAACAGAGTTTATTTGTTGCTTGTGTTACAAGTTGTGTTACAACAAATGTTGATCGGGGGGCACTGAGGGCCCTGCTCCACATCTCTCAGCAGGACCAGGCTGACCCACAGCTACTGCTTGCCATGACAAAGCAAAAGAGAGCTCTACAAAACCTGTCTTCACAGGGCAGGGGGCAAGGGGACAGCAAGAAAGATCCAGCTCTGTGCTGCAAAGGAAAACCAGTGCTGTTGGGTGGGCAATCCCACAGCCACGATGATGTCCTCTGGGTACAAAGGGACCTCCACCTTAGTAATGTAGCTATTCTTTCAGAAAATATGAAGCAAAAACATGGACTTTGTTAATGCTGGAGGGAGGCTACATGAGTGTTTCCTATGTTATTCTCCATGCTGTATCTTCTAAACTTTTTAAAATTGGAAAAGTATAATTTTTAAGAGGAGGGGCAATGGGGCAAGAGTAATATTAAAAATTATAAGGGCACCTGGGTGGCTCAGTGAGTTAAAGCCTCTGCCTTCAGCTCAGGTCATGATCCTAGGGTCCTAGGATCGAGCCCTGAGTTGGACTCTCTGCTCAGTGGGGAGCCTGCTTCCCCCTCTCTCTCTGTCTGCCTCTCTGCCTACGTGTGATCTCTCTTGCTGTGTCAAATAAATAAATAATATTTAAAAACAAACAAACAAAATTATAAATATGGGGCGCCTAGGTGGCTCAGTCAGTTGGGCATCTGCTTTCAGCTTAGGTCGTGATCCCAAGGTCGTTGTATCGAGCCCCACATCGGGCTCCCCGCTCAGCAGAGAGCCTGCTTCTCCCTCTGCTTGTTGCTGCCCCTGCTTGTGCGCTCTCTCTCTCTCTCTCTCTCCCCCTCTCTCTCTCTCTCTCAAATCCATAAATAAAATCTTTTTTTAAAAGATTTTACTTATTTGACAGAGAGAGAGAGAGAGAGATCACAAGTAGGCCGAGAGGTAGGCAGAGAGAAGGAAGAGTGGAGAGTCCGATGGACCCTGAGATCATGACCCGAGCGGAAGGCAGAGGCTTAACCCACTGAGCCACCCAAGCATCCCTATAAATAAAATCTTTAAAAAAAAAATTATAAACATATATCCTTGCTGAGCTCATGTTTGCTTTCACGGTACCCAGGAGGAACACGAGTAAAGGAATTCAGTTGATTTTATGTTGCTTTTGGCTGTAGGGCAGCAATCTCTTGGACCTCAACAACATCCCAATGGGCTCCAACCCTGTTTGTGGCATTGTGTGTCTGCTCCCAGCTGCAGCAGAGGCTCCCAATGTTGTTTGCCTCGCATCCGTACTCCCAGTCCTGAACTTGCCACAAAGCAGGTGCCTCGTGAATATTTCATGAATGACTCTGATAGTCTCATTTCTATCTGAATAATGATCTGTTTCAGGGCAGGAACCATGTCTCCCTCCCCCTCCGAGCCTGTGTCTGGAACAAGGAATGAATGCTTGTTGAATGAATGAATGGCCACATCCCTCCTTCCCTAGCCCATCAATGGAAGCAGAAAGTGTATGGCCCTTGCACTCTACCACAAGGCTCCCAAGGGGCTGGCAAGATTAGTTTGTGTGCAGACTCTATGCTTTTATGCCTGCCTTGAAAAGCCAAGGGTTGTGTGTGGCTATATAGAATGACCGGCTTCATGGGACTCTCCTACTTCCACTGCCGCAAGTTCCGTGTCCTGGGCACTCCCCCAGCCCCAGGCAAATGGGGATGGTTGGTGATTGATGGCAACTCCCCTCTTCTCCCAGAGCCTCATGTTTTTCTCATTCTCATAAGAGGGTTGAATCTGGTCTCACCCCTTACATATCAGATCTCAGATTTTAGGAATAGCCTGGAAGGGAACAGGCGAGTCAAAGAAAGAAGAGAGACATATGTTGGGGTTTTCTGAGAGATCTTTATTTTTTACAAAGCATGTGGATCAGCACTGCTACCAAGGCTGTGGTTCTAGTAGCTTGACATGACCTAGAAAAAGTGGGGAGAGCCAGAATCATCTGGTTAGGAGATTCTGAAGCCACATGGAACTGAGTTCGACTCCAGCCACACGATTCATCAAGCTGTGTGACCCCGGGAGAGTGACTCGACCTCTCTGAGCCTTAGTTTCCTCGTCGGTATAATGGGATGTAATCATAGTACTCACCTCATGGAGGTGGTTGATGAAACTATTAACTAAGGATGTTTATGGAGTTTATAAATAGTGGCTATTACTTATCGTAAACAATACTAACCCCCCCCCGACCACTTATTCCCAGATAAAGTTAATACTTTCACTGGGGCCTGAGCATCCCGCTCACAGCTCTCCCCACATTTTCATGATTATTGCTCATTTAATCATCTCTTCCCCACAAGGCAGCCCTGTGACACATCACTCTATCTTTCAGGACAGGGAAAGACCTGGACCAAAGAAGATGTTTCATTAACACTTGTTAAAATAAGGCCGTTCAGCCATAGTTCAAAGCTCTATCCAGAAACCACTGAGGTTGCTGGGGCCACACCGAAGCAGAAAACATCCCCAAACCCCTCTGAAATGTGTCCAAGGGCCCCTGTGCTCCTGACCTTCTGGGATTCTTTCAGCACCGCCCCTCCAGGACCTGCTGTTCTCACCTAGCCCGGCATGGGGGCCTCCTGCCCGCCCAAGCCCGCTTACCTCCTCGATCCAGTCATTGAAAGCCGAGACTCGTGTGAACACTGTGGGCTTCTTGATGGTGTTGCAGCCGAAGGCAGACACAAAGCTGGTCACCCCATGGACCTGCCAGGAGCCATCTGCTGCGGGACAGTTGAGGGGTCCCCCAGAGTCACCCTAGAATGGCCAGAGAGCGGTGGCGAGCTGAGCCACGTCTGAGATGGAAGGAATTGGTTCCAATGGTGGGAGTTTGGGGAACCCCTGGGTGACTTGACCTCTCAAAGCCCCAGTTGGCTTGTTTGGGATGGGGAGTAAGACTTGTCCTACAGGATCTTGTGAGAACGAAGCGAGATAATAAATATATGATTTTAGCCCAGCCCCTAGCAGAGAGGAAGCAATAGATTCATGGTAGTTCCCGTTATTACTACAGTCAGTTATCCTATTATTAATCCTCCTCACTTCTAAGGCAGCAATAGTACTGTTTTATCATAACTTCAGGACCATGGAGTTGAAGGTGACTTGGGAGATCCTGGTGACAGTATCCCGTGCTGGGCTTCAGGGGAAGCCCGAGGACCCGGTCAAGTGAGTTGCTCCAGGGGAAGTCAGTGTGAGCTGGGACCAGAAGCCAGAGGCCAGGCCAGTGTGTCTGGACCACACCGGCTCCCTCCAAGTCCTGCCTGGTCCAGAGGCTGAATGGGGTGTGCAGATAGGATGGCTCGTCTGCCTCCTAGGCAGATAGCAGAGGTTCCCCGGGCCCTGCCCTCTGAGCTGACTCACGTTGCACCCAGAGAGGATGTCCCCGCCGGCGCACACCATGCTTTTCTTCACGGAGCTGCCCCACCAGTCCAGCTTGGAGCAGTGCTCATAGTCCACCACGGGCAGCAAGGCCTGCTGCAACTTGTCTGGGAGTGGCCCACCGGCTGTGGGAGACACGGAGCTCAGTGGGGTGGCATGGGGCGGGGCCTGCGAGCAGGGCTGGGAGCCTCGGAGTGGGGTGGGGTGTTGGGGAAGGCAATTCTTCTAGGCTGATGGGCACTCTCCTCCCACCAGAGAGGGTCCTGCATGCTTTGTCCACCAGCACCTGGCACATAGGAGACACTACAAAATGCTCAAATGAACACACCGATGTTTGGGCGGATGGAGAGAGAAGGTGCTCCTGGAGGAGGAATGGGAGGCAAGTGCAAGGACCCACCCTGGTTATTCAA
>CM053606.1:13279260-13296528 GCA_028646535.1 Procyon lotor | reverse complement strand
CTTCAAACAGAGGCTGTGAGGTGTTTTCTGGCACCAGCCAATTCTCTGATACCCGCTGAGTATCCAACAATTCGATTCATTTCTGGCACTTTCTATCTGGTAGTAGCATCAGATCCCACGAGTTAAAAGACTCTGTTCCATATGACCACCCCCACTTCACACACAATCCCACCACCCCCCCAGTTTGATAATTTGCTAGAATGTCTTGTAGCACTCGGAAATACACTACTCAGTGTGGGTTTTTTTGTTTGCTTGCCTAAAGATTTTATTTATTTATTGTCAGGGAGAGAGTGAGGGCACAAGCAGGGGGAGCAGCAGGCAGAGGGAGAGGGAGAAGCAGGCTCCCCGCTGAGCAGGGAGCCCGACACGGGCCTCGATCCCAGGACCTCGGGTTCATGATCTGAGCCGAAGGCAGACACCCAGTGGACTGAGCCACCCAGGGGCCCCAAACTCCACTCATATTTATCATTTTATCCTATAAAGACTCAGATGAACAGCCAGACCAAGAGCTTACATAGGGTGCCCAACAAAAAGACTCACAGATGCCATTCACGAGAATGCAGGTCTGGAATGGCCAATAGAGACCATTCGGCAGCCCCTTCTCCTTGTCCAGTCGGGTAAACTGAGGCCCAGGCCATGCAGCAAGTTAATAACACAGCTGGGCCTAGAACCCAATGTCCTCGTCTGTCAAATAACAAACAGCCAGTATTTCTTGAGAATCGACAACATGCCAGGGGATTGACCTTGTGGGGCCGGTGTTCTTATTATCCCCCATGTACAGATGAGGAATCTGAGGCCCAGATAAGGGGAGGAAGCCACCCGAGGTCTCACAGTGGGTACCTCACCGGGAAATCGCTCTTCGGGAACACAAGGCTTCTACCTTACTCCGTAACTGAAGGGATCGAAGTCATCTCAAGCAGATTTACAGGAAGCAAGAAATTGTGAGCAGCTGCTTCTGCGTCCCGGTGGGGGCGGGGGGGGGAACCCCGTCATGTGGAAGGTGGACTCCCCCTCAGCTGAGAATCAAAGGAGCAGCTCTGTGGGGTACACAAAAGCCCGAAAAGTCAACCCGGCCACCAGCAGCCTGAGGGGGGAGGGGTCCTGGGGGGGTTGAGGGGAGGAAGGGGAGCCGAGGCAGGGTCTCCCACCAGCTTCACGGCAGGAGGCCCAAGCCTGAGGAGAGAGGAGGCCGAGAGACATGAACTGAGTCATCGCCATTTGTTCCAAGTGGGCTGCTTATTGTCCCCTGCTGGGTTGTCCCCCTTCTGTCACCCCGTGCCTTTAGGAAAGTCTGTCACACTCACTGCATGTCTGTGGGGGCTGGAGGCATGGATCATGGATGAGGAGGGAATGGCGGGCACAGTGGCCAGGTGAGGGGCCACCCCTTACCTGAGGAAAGGTGACAGTCGTAGAAGGCAGGGCAGCAAGAGGGGGGCACTCTGAGAACTCATCCAGATGCAGGGACCCAGAGTGAGGGGTGACAGGAGATGGCCACAGCCCCCTGGACTTCCTCAGAAAGAGTGGGAAAGGCTCCAAACTTCCCACGGCACCCGGGATGGAGGTCTGAGCTGTCTTATGTGGTTCCTACAGGGAAAGGTACCCCAGGAAGCAGGAGGGCTTGGGGGGGGTGTACCTATTCCTTGTGGAAGATAAATGCTCGACACAGCGTCTCCACTCAGTAAATGCTTCCTCAAGGACAAGGCCAGGATGGCCCCAGCAGCAGTAGGTACAGCGGTCGGAAGGCAGGTAGGAGCCAGACGGCTCGGGTTCCTGACCTTGCCCGTGTTCCTTCAGGTGAGTCCCGCCACCTCTGTCCTTTAGCTTCTCATCTGAAAAATGTGGGTGCTAGTCCTACCTCAGAAGGCCGGGGGGAGTGATAAGTGAGTGAACACGTGTAAAACACTTAGGACGGCGTTGCAGCCAGCTTCCCCAGACCAACCGAACGCGGAAGAAGAAATACAGAGATGTCTTAGCCTGTGTTCGGGTTGTAACACCGAAGTGCCACAGACTGGGGGGCTCAGAGTAACCACCATTTATTTCTCACGGTGCTAAAGGCTGGGAGCCTGAGAGCAAGGCATTGGCATCCTTCGTGTCTGGTCAGAGCCCGCTTCCTGGGCCACACAAGCACTTTCTTGCTGTGTCCTCACGCGGCGGAAGGGGCGGGCTGCTCTCTGGGGCACCTCACACTGGGGTCTGCCTTCCTTGGCCCACCGCTTCTTCCAGAAACACCTTCACAGACACACCCAGCAGGAAGGCTTCACCAGACACGTGGGCGCACCCGGCCAGGTGACCCAGCCGGGGGACCCAGCCAGGGGACCCAACCAAGATGACACAGAAAGTTACACACAGCAGCTGGGACACAGTACGCACTAGATACACGCAGGCCATCATTATCATGGTTTTATGGCTAAGGAAACAGAAGTTTCATAAAAGGTTCAGGCCCTGGGCTGCAGGCACACAGCTGTGATGGATGGTAGGCTGACGGGGTTGGGGTGGGGGGGGGGAGGAGTCTCAGAAAGGAAATACGCACAAAGAAACACACCTGATGTGTTGCTTTGCCAATGCCCGCGATGTGAGTTCTCTCCCCATGGCTGATTTCAAGCTACCAGCGGTTTAACAACCCGATCCCCAAATTCTGGAACATTTAACAGATGGGCTCTGTGACCCAGTCCGAGCTGACCCCAGCACGCCCCTGCTGCTTCCCCGGGGCCTGCCGCACACTGGGGCGTCTCACAAACTTGAGCCCGTCCTGCAAGCCAGTCAGTCTACAGGGTCCACTGAGGACCCTCCCTGCCCGTTTTACCGAACAGCAGATTGAGGTTTGGAGAAGTTCAAGCACTTCCCCCAAGGTCACAGCATGAGCCAGTTACTTGCTGGGCTACTTCCTATGTCTTCTCCCAGCAAGGTGGTTGATAAACCTACATATGGCCATCATCCCCACCCCCTCCCCTTAGAGGGAATTTCCCAGACCCCACAAAGCCAGGAGCCCCGTCCCCTCCCACCTTGGCTGCTCTACCCCCAACTCCCTAAGGTGGCTTGGTGGGAGGAAAGTTCTTGTTCGCTGGGGCTCCTGCCAAGCCACACCTGCCCCGATGCTTCCGAGCTCGAATCTGTCTCGGCTTGTACCTGCCACATGTGGGGCTGGGGAAGCCTGTTTTGGCAGCTGGAGAGCAGAGAGCCTTTATCCTTGAGGGTGTTCGGGGCTGAGGGTGTGTGACTCACTGTGCTTGGGTGGGTGAAAGGCTGCAGCTAAGGGGAGGGCCAGAACCCAGCCCAGGAAAAGTTCTCAGCCCTGCTGGCAAGCTGGTCCCGTGCCAGGTAAGGGCTCAGGTGAGTCACACTGCTAATAGTGGCCTGAGGCTGGGCACAGAAATCCTCCAGGCAGGGTGGGACAGCAGAGAAAGTTTCATGGCCCTTGGCTCTCGCCGTCCCCTGAACTGATGGGGGCGGGGGGGGTGTCTCCTGCTCGGGGCTGCCAAGCTCCACTTGCTCCTAATCTTTGATGCTTCTAGGACCCACGTGACAGAAAGGACGCAGGAACACCCCTCCCGCCATCTCAGGCCCCAGGGGAGAAGGCTAACTGGTGAGTGGCAGGGGCGGGGGGTAGGGGATGGGGGGTTTAATCAGCAGCGTTTGTGCAAATGGGGCAGGGTCCTAAGGTCTCTGGAGGAGGAGGCTGTTCCCGCCATTCTGGGAGAGCCCGGAGAAATAGATGCCCTCAGACTCCTCAGGCCTGGGGTAGAGGAAGGGCCCCTGATGGATGCAGTGGGATGCAGGAGGGGATAGGTGGAGATGCTGGGGTGGAAGATAGAGGGCTGAGAGGGAGCGGGAGGGGCAAGGGGTGATGGAAAGCCCAGCTGGTTTGGTAAAGGAGCTAAGGAGCCAACGTTGGAGCTGGACCCGGTGGGGCAAGGGCAGGGACTGCTGCGGCTGGAGACGGGGCAGGGCACCCACCCAGGACATTCTGAGACCCTGGCATTCGTTCCTGCAGTGCTAGGGAGGGAGAGGCAGTGGGCTGCTTGGGGGGCAGGGGTGGGGGGCAGGGCTACAGCTGGCCACCAGCCTGTGTCTCCAGGATGCACCCTTCCCAATGCCACCCAGTTCCCGGGGTCACTTACTGTGTCCTTACTGAGTGAGAGGAGTGGCCCCCCTCTGGATAGAGCCAGGACACCAGGTTCCAATTCCGATTGCCGGGTGAGCTTGGGTAAGTCTCTTGCCCTTTCTGGGTCCCAATTACCTCATCGGGGAAACCAAATACCTACCTCTTCAGGGCACTGTGAGGATTACACGAGAGGGTGGAAGGTCCTGGTGCCCAGCAGGTGCTCTGCCCATGTCAGTTTCTTGGGGATGGGGCTGGGCAAGGGGCGGGGCAGGCAGCTTCCCCATACCCTCCTCCTCCACGGTCCTCATGCTTCCGATCGACTGGACCCTAACCAGCCGGCCTGACTCAAGACCTGACCCCGAAAGCCCAGGATCTAACAACAGGGCCTCCCCTCCCCCACCCGGGAAGATGGCCTTCAGTCTCCTTGACCCCACCTCTGGCTCGATAGGCCTTGTGGCCCCCCGAGTAGCTAGCGACCCCCTAGAGTTGGGGAGGCCAGAGAGGGACAGTCTTGATTTTCTGGGACGTAGCCTGGCTTTCTGGGAAGATGGAGGAATAACACATTCCTCCTAAAATAATTGTCCTGGGGCTATTTCCAGAGGCTCTTAGTGCCCGGGCCAGAAATGGCCAGTGATCTCGATGCCTGGGTACCTTCAGGACAAATGGCACAGTGGCCCAGCCCTCTCGCTGGCAGCCTGCCCGCCTGTCCGGCCCAGAGCAGATCCAAGCCAGGCTGAGGCCCCACCAAGGAACCGTGAACACTGCTCCCCTGATCTGCTGAGTTCCCCCACCCCTCTCTGCCTCCCCCTCGGGGACCCTCTGATCCCTCCTCTTGGCTCCCTGTTTCAGCAATGATAACTACCCCACCCAGAGCAAAAAGGCTCGGAGGCTGTGGGCTCGGGAGGACCCACACAGGGCCTTCCCTGTTACAGAATGTGATGATCCTGAGTCTGATCATTCAGGAACATCAGATTAAACCCAGACCGGAGAACCCTCTCCAGATCGACATGCCTGCGCTCTCCAAACACATCCAGGTCTCAGAAGACCAAGAAGGGCTGAAGAACTGCTCCAGGCCGAAGGACCCCAAAGACACCTGAGAACAAAGGTCACACGTGCTCCTGGCTTGAGCCCCGTACAGGAAGAACAGATCAGCGAAATGTGGATGTTGACCGCAGGGTAGGTGATCATACCCTCCACGGCCAAGCGTCCTGTATTTGGTCACTGTAGCGTGGAGGCGTGAGAAGGTGTCCAGATGTCCCTCAGTCCTTGGTGTAGGGACTACTTCGTGCTGGGGCCTCACAGATGTGATCTGTTCTTCTCCAGGCCCGCAGCCTCTGCTGCAATCATGTTCTGTGAGATCCTGGGTCTGGCCGTGAAGCATCCGAGCTGGATCCTCCTCTTTGTCTTTATTGATGAGGGGGGTAAAGGAGCAGCGCTGTAGGTCTTGTGCCTGCCATCGTTCAATCCAGATGTCAGTTGGAGTAGGAAGGACAACCCAGAACCCTCGAACGACCTGGGTCCCTGTGACCAGTACAAGTTCTACTCAACGAAGAGATTACAGCAAACCAAAGGAGGTCCAGACCCTCGAAATGAAATGTTTCACTAAAAAGCTGCTTAGAACACAGGTCTTCCAAGAACCATCCACACAACTTTCCGCTCATCCAGGAAATATTTCCCCCTAAAGGCGTGAAATCATGTCGGGGTACCGTGTGGGGGGTTTACACTGATGAATAAATATCTAAAACTTGAGAAAACAAAGAAAAAAGAAAATGTCCCTGTTCGCTGAGCAGGTAGGAGATCCACGCCCAAGTGTTCAGGGCTAAAAGACGCTGGTCTTCAACTTCCTCTCAAAATAATAATAATTTGTGTGTGTGTGTGTGTGTGTGTGTGGTGATAAACGTGGCAAGAGCGTTAGTGATTTGTGGATTTGGATGAGAACTACATGGGAGCTCGTCGTCTTGTGAGTTTTAAGGAAGCTTGAAAAATTTTCAGAATAGAAAGTAAAACTTTCTAGAATTTTTTAAAATATTTTTTTATATATATTTTTTTTAATATTTGAGAGAAGGACATGATGGAGGGAGGCTTTTCTTGGCAACTCTGTCCTGAGTGCCCCCTAGGGACCAGGGCTGGGGGGAGGGCACGGAGCTTCTGAGATTTGTGGCTGAAGAGTCCTCAGGCTTTGGCCAGAGCCCGCCGTGTAGGAGACACTCTACACCGGGTCGCTGACCTCGGCGGGGAAGGAGAGACCGTGCAATCATACTCAAGACTGGGTCACTCGAAGTGACGGCACTCTGGGGAGACTAATAAATGTTTGCTGAGCCAGTGGGAAAAGAGAAATGATGGATGCTGACCACGGCCAGTGGGAGTTATGTCAGACCAGAGTAGAACTTTCTGACTCTCCGCATAATTCAACACCAGAAAAACAACAAGGAACGCTGGAAAACATCCATCCCAGTCCCATTGTAAAAATAGGGCCCATCTGTCCTGGAGGGCTTAGAGCGGCGCGGGGCCCGGAGGCAGGGTCCCGGCCAGGATGACCTCTGGAGGCCCCTCCCAGCTCTAGGATTCCATGATTCTATGACATGGCCAGCAGTCTGGAGTGGCGGCATGAAGGAATCCCCGGTGGAGAGCAACAGGAGGGCTAAGTCATCTACCTCCTAAAGACAGAGTGAGCGTGGGAGAGGGCCCCGATGGCAGATGGGGCCCAGCCAGCTAGGGAGGGAAGGGTGGGGCCCTGTGGGGGTCAGCCCTCAGTCGCCTCCTCTATTTCCGGAGGAGGAGACAGGGTGGGGTTGGACCTGGAAGGAAAGAGGCAAGGGTCTGTACATTCCACTCGATTCAGACCCAAAGGACAGGGGCAGCTGAGGGCCGTGGGCTGGAGGAGGGGCAGGCAGCTGTTTTCTGGGTGGGACAGGCTCAAATACTGCTCGCTAGGCAGAAGCGGAAAATGAGCAGCAGGCTGGCAGTACCGGGGAGGGAAACCAGACCTTTCCCTCTGGTTGGGGGTAGGGAAGATTCGGGGAACCGAGAGACAATGGGGACAAGGAGGGGAAGACTCCACTTCCCTTGGCTGGGACGGGAGATGGGGTTAAATGGACTGAGCATCTTCTTGGCCTGGGCAGGCCTTAGTCTCAGTGAAGCACCCACATTCAGACCTCATCTAGTAAGAATCCCAGTGCCCTCCTCCTCTTGTGGAGTGGATGATGAGACACTCCCACCCCCAACTGCCAGAGACAGTCAAGACGTGATATCCTGGAAGGCCGTGACCTTACAAGTGCAGCCCCATTGGTAGACTTATACTACCTCCCCCAGCCCTCGTTTGGGATTCCTAAAGTCAGGATCAACTTAGCTGTGGGGTTTAGCAAGCACCCCTATCCATCTGGTTCTCCCCATGAGTGCCCCCATTCAGCAGGCAGAGCAGGCATGGAGAGAACTCTTCCTTAAGAGATTGCGAGGGGGACCAAAGTCCCCCCGACATAGCACTGTCTTTCAGAGGTCATCAGACATACTCAAGATAGTACCTTAGCCCCACCGCTTACAAGCCATGAAATCTGAGGCAAGTCATGTCATCTCTCTGAGACTGATTTTCCCCATCTGTCCACCAGGAATAGAATAGTGACCACTCCTTGATTCGTAGCAACAATTACAAGCAAGACACAAGCCCAGAGCCAGGTGGGGAGAGAGTACATAGAGTATTACATCACTTCCCGCATACATTTTTTTTTTAGTTTCAGGTGCATTGTGTTGTTGGTGATTAGCTACTTAATATTACTTGGAAAGAAGGTCTTTCCCAGTCTTGGTGCTTGACATTTCCCCATTAGAGATTCAGTCCTTGGCTTTTGTGGTCTTGTGGAGTCCTTGCTTAAAAGGCAAATTGGAATTTCAGAATATGGGCGAGAGCTAAATGAACAAGGAGATGGCCCCACTTTTCCCTAAGGGTCCTCTGGCCTCATTGGTTCTTGGGGTCTTGCCTTCCTCCCCATCTCTAGCTTTCTGAAGAACGTCTCTTTTCCAGTCTGAAAATCCCTGGGCCTCGGAGGGGAAGGAGGAGTGGGCGAAGGGTGGTTTCAGGGAGGCAGAGGGAACACAGGCGGGGAAAGCGTGCAGGGAGGGGGCAGGGAGCCATGCAGCACTGACCCAGCTGTCTTCACCAGGCCCAGGTAGCTGGCTTCCAGGTGAGCTCAGAGTAGGTCAGTGCCACGAAGCTCATCTGCCCAGCAGGGATGATGTCTGGACGCCTGGTGAGCCGTTCCAACACTTCCAGCCACCTGAACCATGCCAACAACGTGTCCTTCTCAGCCCAGACTCCAGGCTGGCCCCACGGCCCCAGCGTCACTCGGGCCAACAGTCTCAAGCGCCCCCGCACCCCGAGCGGCTCAGAGTTCAGCGGCTGCAGCAGCCCCTCCGAGCAGTCCGACAGCCCCAGCCCCTCCAGGCTTCCGGTGAGGAAGATCTGCATGGGCCGCCCCTACAACTCCAAGTGCGTGGAGACCAGCCACCTCGCGAACCACCCCAGGGTGTCCAGGAAGCCCGCTTGCCAAGGCAGCCCCCACTGCCTGCTCTGTTCGGATCGCCCCTCGGGCTCGTGTAGCCCCACCTTCCTGGACCAACTCATCAAAGGCATCAACTACCTTGACAGATCCACCAATGCCTTCTATACCCACTGCCCCAAGTCATCCCTGAGCCTGCCGAGGCTTGCGGCCAACTACCTGGAACGGGCCGCCAACTCCATCCACCTGGACGGCCCCGACCACTCCTTCCCCCACAGTTACTCCAACCCCATCACCAGCATGGCTGCCTTCGACTACTCCGCCAGCACGAGCATGGTGCCGTCCACCAGGGATGTCAACACCCTGCAGTGCATGGATGAATCTATCAATACCATCGGCCCACGCCGGCTTCAGAGCCGGAGGCTGGCGCCTGAGCTGCCCCAGAGGCCAGGGATGAAGCTGCCCGAGCTGCCCTTGTTCGGCAACGGGATCTTTTCCTTAGGCCGTCTGCCCAAGTTCTGGGAGGCAATCCGCTCAGGCTGGAGAGCCCCCGAACCCATCTCCAAACCCTGTAGCTGGTGGTAACATCGACCGTGAAATGGGTACGAGTCCATCAGGCCGCAGTTGTAGAAAATAAATTGTCTGTGGCAAAATGCTCCTTCCACGGCTCTGTTGGGGGTGGGGCTGGGGACAGCCGTTTAGATTGGGTGTTAGAAACTCAAGGACTTATAGGGCCAGGAAGGTAGAAGTTAACGGGTCAACTGGGCTGGGCGGAAAGGAAATACTTGGTCTAAACCCAGCTCTCCAAGGGGTTGTTGCTTTTTCAAGAGAAGCCAGGAATCTCATTTTTATATGCTAACAACAAATGCAAAAATGTCAGGGTGCTCTGTGGGCCGAAGAAAAAAAATACTTGCAGGTGGAATGTAAAGCCCACAGGCCCCTGTTTGGAATCTCTAGTTTATATCTTGAATGGGTCACTGGGGAGTTTCCCCATGGGAAGAAATAGACTAGCTCTTCGTTCCCAATCCCTGTTCCTCCTCTTCTGATTTCGGGATTGTCGTTGATGTTGATTTCAACACTGACCAATGTGAGTGGAAGCAATGATAATAGAGCATAGTTAGAGCAGAATTTCCTACAGCATGGACTATGCAGCAGCAGTCACTGTTCTAAATGCTTCATATATGTTCCTCTAAGGATGTGGTTTTAATGACCAAGGATTAGAGTGGATGTAGAGAAACACTTTAGGATGGCGAGTGGGAGAGTCAATCAGGGATGATTGCGCCTGGAGGGACTGCCCTTCCAAGGAAATCCCTGAAGAGTGGTTCTGTCCAGGCCAGAGGAAGGCTGGAGGGTCAGAGTGAGGAGGTCCCAAGTTTCTCGCAGCAAATGTCTGAGAAAATGTTCCCTGGGCTACCAAGGGCTCCAGACCTTCAGAGACTGAACTGATCTGAGTGCTGAGATGTCAGGCTCTACAAGGCACCCAGCTCTCCCCCATCCTGCTGGCTAAGGGACTATGGAGACAGGAATTCTAGTCTGGTTCTACCACTAGCCTACCGTGGGACCTTGGGTACATCACTTTCTCTCCCCAGGCCTGTTTCTCCTTCTGTAAATGAGTACTGTAGTTTTGAGGGGCTCTAAGGGGATCCAGACTCTGATATTTCTGAGTCTGTCCTCCTAGACCCAAGCCAGGCCTGGGGTGAGAATCGCAAGTGTCCCCCTACCTCCTTGGTCCTCAAGAACTCAGACCTCCTGAGTCCTGAGACAACTTCCCATTTCAGGCCTCAGGGCAATTTCTGTGTGGCTCTGAACTTCAGGCCCAGGCCCTTCTTGCCAGAGCTTTCCTGTCTCCTTGGAAATATGAGGGCCAACGGCAGGTCAGAGTGTGGAATGGGGCTGACCTTGAAATAATGCAGAACCTGCAGTTCCACAAGATTCCATGACTCTTGGAGGGAGTGGTGTGCTCTGGCCCAGCTCTGTGGCCAAACAGAGAAAATGGGAAGCCTGACTATCACTACCATGAGGTCACATTGGCCGTCCCAGGAGAGGACGAAGGACGGGGTTACGGACCTTAGTTTCCTGAACTATTTCATCTCTGGAGAACAGGGGATATCTTCCCTGGTTCCAAAGCTCAGCAGTGTAGCACATTCCTTGTTTCTTGCATCCCTTGCCTCCTGAGGGAGAAGACTTTGACCTTTGTCTGGTGGGTCCTCAGTTCTCCAGTGACCCATTCCCCACAAGAACATTTGTAGAGGGGAGCCTGGGTGGCTCAGTCGGTTGGGCGTCTGCCTTCGGCTCGGGTCATGATCCCAGAATCCTGAGAGCGAGCCCCGCATTGGGCTCCCTGCTCAGCAGAGGGCCTGCTTCTCCCTCTCCCTCTGCCCGCTGCTCTGCCTACTTGTGCTCTCTCTCTATCTCCCTGTGAAGTAAGTAAATTAAACCTTAAAAAAACCCACAAAAACATTTGTAGGAATACAGCTTATTAGAATCCACTTTGGCCCGACTCAAGAGAGGGTATCTTGATTCCCAAATCCTCTGTCTGGCCACTCAAAGCCATCCTCTTCCTGCTCTAGGTCCATATTTGCATAAGATTTGTCCCTGACTCTCCTGGAGATGCCCACCTCGAAAACAGCTTAATTCCCCCTAATCGGAGTATAAGATCCTTGTCTAGGACACTGCTCTTAAGGTCTCCGGTGGCCAGCCCAATTCTGGCTCACAACAGGGGCTCAGTTAGCAATACTGATTATAGGGCCATGTGCCCAATAGGTGCTCAGCAGTGGTAACTATTATTGCCTGGAGGATAGTTAGAATGTCTTGCATGCAATGAATATTTAACAACTATTCATGATGGCGGCCAACACTTATTAAGCTCTTAACTATACACCAGGCATTGTTTTAAGTGCTTTCTACGTATCAACTCATTTAATCCCCACATGAATCCTTCAAGGAAGGTATTATTGTCCCTACTGTATGCATGAGAAAGCTGAGGCACGGAGAGGTCAGGCATAAATGATGAGGATAGAGATGGTTACAGTGCATCCAACACTCTTCCAAAACGGGATGGCAGAGTCGTTCTAGACTGTTATGTGCACAGTAGGTGCTCAATAATTATCTTCATGATTATAACATCTCACAAGTAGTAGGTGCTCTGCAAATGTACAGAGTGGATGCCCAGTGAATGGTAAATATCATTACGGAGCCCCACACGTGGTCAGTGCTCAAATGAAGTCTGACCTTCTGTTGGGGGTTGGATGTGGGTGCAAGAAACAGGATCTCTGTGTTTGGCCCCCAAATTGCTTTTTTTTTTTTCCTTAGTATTTATTTACTTGGATACTCACGGCTCCCAAATCCCTTTGAGTGGTCACTCAGCCCAAGTCCAGGGAAAATAAGGCTCTGAGCTGGAGCAGGCTCTCTGTTCCACGTGGCCACGCAGAGGCCGCAGGAAGTCCCCACATTCACTGTTCAAGCCACGCATCTGTAAGGTCTATGTAAACAGGAAGCAGCGTGCTGGCGACCGAACAATGC
The DNA here is from genome assembly GCA_028646535.1 of Procyon lotor. Taxonomy (NCBI): domain Eukaryota; kingdom Metazoa; phylum Chordata; class Mammalia; order Carnivora; family Procyonidae; genus Procyon; species Procyon lotor. Next base: position 13,284,414 of record CM053606.1, on the reverse strand, counting down.
CACGGCCCTAGTTTGCCATCTGGCTTGTATAGAGAAGAAGCTAGATGTCCCCATGCCTGGGGGTGGCCAGGGAAAGTCCTTCATACCTGCACGAATACCTCATCGTTTCTTGAGCACCAACACTAGGTTCCAGGCATGCCGCCAAGGCCTGAAATAGAGGCTCTCAGCCCTCCCTGTGAGGCTAAGTTTTAGCGCCCCATTTTGCAGAGAGGGAAACTGAGGCTCAGAGAGACAAAGTGACGTGCCCAAGCTCCTGCAGCAGGCACGTAGCAGAGCTGGGATTCCAACCCAGGGCTCTGACCCTCAGCCAATGTCTTTTCTATCCAGATTGCTTTTCTCCTTAGTATTTACTGAATGGAGTCCAAGAGAAAGAGAGGTAAATCTTGGTATCCAAAATATGCAGTAAATTAGACAAAGCAAGGGTGGTGGTCAAGTCCAGGGGCTTGAGCTGCCCCTCATTACGAGTGTTCCAAACAGAGTAGTGTTAATTCGGCATATGTTCTCTCTGGGAAATAAGAAATGAAGGGAGAAATTTCCTCAAAGGTCACCTGTGGTCTCCATCGCCCAATCCACTGGTCCCTGCATCGTTGGGTCACACTCGGGACAGGTGCGTGACATTAGAATTATTTTTGTATGTTTAAAAAAGATCTGGCGTAGCCCTTTTCAAACAGATAATTTGATACCACCATTCTACAATTTCAGAAAATACATGTGTATTGCCAAGATGCGTGTTGGAGCGACACACCGTCATACTCCCAACCCTCACTTGCCCCTCCCATCTTTCCCCATCTCTGAACCCTATGAACCTTACTCTCCACCCCCTAGCCCTCCCCACCCCCTACCTCGTTCCATAGGCCCACCTTACCCCTCACTGTCTTTTCTGACTATACATAGGGAGCAAAAAACTAGGAGAGGGGGATCCCCTCTCCCCTCACAACTACATCCACATTGCCCTCTTTTAAGGTGAAATCTCAGTAGAAGGAAAGAGCCTCAGACGTGTGCCGTGCCTGAGTTGGTACCACCATTTTTGGCAAACTTAACAGCCTCCTGGGCCCCTTCCAACAGGGCAGGAATTTATCGCGAACAATTGAACAAAGCCGGGAACTCAGAGGGAGAAGGCACAGGACATTCCAAAAGGATTTCTCTCAAGCTCCCAAAGACAACATGTGGGAACACTGCAGAAACCTCATAACCCAGCAAAGAAAAGCATGAAAGGATGGAAAATCTGCCCGGGAGGAAGGGCCCTTCAGGCTGGAGGAAGGAACAAGGGGCCACGGGTCAGGAGGCCAGGGTGGGAGGCCTACCCCTGCGCCACTCATGACCTTCCACCTTTCTGGCCTCAGATCTGTGGTCCTTAAAACCTGAGGGAAGCGTAGAAGAAAACACATGGATGCATATATATCCGTTAGCAGCAAAAGGCTTCATTAGTCACAGTGACCTGGAAATAGCCCAAATACCCAACAACAGGATAGGGTTGATGAACTATGGTGTGTTGAGGCGACACAATACCAAATAATTATTAGAACTATGATGTGCGAAGTCAATAGGAGTGCCAGCCAAAGGAGCTGGCCCACCAATGGCTCACGTTTTCCATCCACAACCAAGAGCATGTAGCCCATATGTCTGTGCGCGGCTTCCAATATGGTGCCCGTATGGCAAGAAAAAGTTGTCAGCTGTGCGAAACGGTATACAGCTGATTTACACCTGAAGCAAGTTTCTTTTCTCATCTCGGACTGCTAATAAATGGTCTGGGGACTGGCTCGGAGCTACAGAGCCCTTTGGAAGTAGCCCTGATCTTTCCTGACACCTGGAACCATGTTTCTGAAAAGCATGTTAGGCAGGCGAAGCAAGACACGAACTGGTGCCCATAACGGTGATCCCTTGAGGTAAGATGCACGTGCGTACGGTAACAAAGGAAGGGAAATGAGCATTCACGGAGCACCAGCTCTGGGGCCTGCACAGTAGTCTTCTTTCTACAGCTGAAGCCAGAGTGTGTGGGCAGGAATGTGAGGGCGGGGGAGTGTATGGAAGCCGTAAGAATTCCGGCCGGGCTGGAGGAGAGGGACCATGAGTGACAAATTCAAATTATAGAGACTATTTATGGGCTGCTTAGGAGCGAGCTCGGAGGCACTATTTGCAAAATATGTTATGAGAGACACCCGTCTTGTGAGATGTTAAAAGATTTTTTTTCATAAAAACAAATGGGCTCCTTTCTCAAGTGTCTTGAGGAATGCTGGATTACATAGAGCTGGGCAGGCGACTTGACCGGAGGCCTGCTCAGGAACTTTCCTGGGTCAGTGTCCCTTGAGATGGCCAAATCGGAAGGAAGAGCACAGAGTTCCCAAACTCCTTGAGCAGGGAAGCCCTTATCTGAAGGAGCATCTCAGAAGGCAGGGGGTCCGTGGGGCGCAGGGCGAGAACCCTGCCCCAGGCCTGGGCCCCAGGGTGGGAGTCTGGCAAGAAAGTGATCGAAGATGACAAGGGGTTGGGAGATATCTGGGGAGGGCAGAGGGATCAGATTCAAGGCTATTTTCAAAAGAAGTCACACTTCTGATTGGACAGAGTTGAGAATCCAGGGGGAGGCAGAATGGGATGTGGTGGAGAATGTGGGTTCTAGAGTCAGACAGACGGGGATCTGAATCCTGGCCCTGCCTCCTACTGACTGGGTGATCTAGGCAAGCCAATTCATGTTCTGGGGCCTCAGTTTCCTTGTCTTGAAGAGGACACTAAGAAAATACTGTCATTGGCAACTCCCCACAGCTGTGGTAGTCATCAAAGGAGATCCAGTGTTGATCCAACAGCGAGGGGAATTTATCTGCCCCAAGTACGAGCCAGAAGGGGGACACTTACATCTTAAGCCACGCTCCAGCCAATCTGGTCTCCATTCAAGTGAAATTATTCCAACACCAGCTCCCTGCCAGGCGCTGTGCCCTTCACAGGGGATGCAGCTGGGAATAACACACAAGCCAGACCGTCACGCTCCCTGCCTTTATTAGGCCTCATGATATATTTTTTAAGGATTTTATTTATTTATTTGAGAAAGAAAGAGCACACAAGAGGGAGGGGAGGGGCTGAGGGAGAGGGAGAAGCAGACTCCCGGCTGAGCGGACTCGATCCCAGGACCCTGGGATCATGACCTGAGCGGAAGGCAGACGCTTCACCGACTGAGCCGCCCAGGCGCCCCGTAGGCCTCATAATATTAAACAATCTTCCAAATGATTGCAATTGTACAAACATTGAAAGAGAAGTTTGGGGGAGGCAGGTTGTGGGAAAGTGTACAGCAGGGGACATGACCTAGCCTGAGAGGGCAGGGACCTCGCCTGTGGTGGCATATCTTGGAGCTAAGTGATAGCAAATAGTAGGATGAAGGAGGAGGGGTGGGTATTGGGTGGGAAAAAGCATGTGGAGAGACCAGGCTGGGGGAGGGATGTGGCTGGAGAAATGGGCGGGACTATACCTTGGCAGGCCTGGAGGGTCCTCTTCCTCTCCAAAGGAACTTTCACTGCCTGCTTAGACCCGTGTCCTCCTCCTCTTCACATCACCTCCAAGTTTCCTCTCCTCCATCTCCACCCCCTTTCAGTACCAATTTTCCCATTCCATATTCTCATCCCAGGACATATCCTGACCCTGCCAGCATCAGTCTGCCCACACAGCCATTGGAACCTTTGTGTGACATAGGTGTTTATTTCATAATTAAATGAGTACAAGTCCACAGTGAGCCCATACGGTGCCTTTGCTCAAATGAGCAAACGGTCCCCCCTCGGGGCAGACAGAGCCCCAAAGCCAGGACCCACTTGGCTGCATACCTTTGTTCAGTGAACAACCTACCCAACCATTCACTATGGCTCTGAATAAAGGAAGGAAGGAAGGAAGGAATGTGAAACAAGTGAGAAGCCCTGAGGCTGAGAGAAGATTTGGAGTGGAAGTGGAAGCCAGGAAAAGCTGGGTCTTGTCAATTTTGGAGTGGCAAGCGAGATGACCCACAAACTCCGGCTACTGGTTCCAGAAGGCACCCAACTCCTGTTTCGTAGAAGCCAGACGGTTTGGCTGCTCTTACCCATCCAAACTCTTGTCGTCTCTCCTTATCTAAGGCACCTTGGGCAAGACTTGAATTGTTTCTCTCCAAGAGGATGACGAGCGCCCTGAGCTATGAATACGTACAGTGCGATTACAGGCGCCTCCAAGACTCAGCAAAGCTGCCTTGCCCCTGCTTCTCTTCGAAGCCATATGAGGAGATAGCCAGGCCCTAGACAAAGCAATTTGAGAACATTTACTAAAGATATCAAGGACTGCAAAAGAAAACAGAGCTGGCCAAATCCCTTAGTGGGAAGGAGAGGATGTAGAATAAATAGGCGATGACCAGTCCTCAGGGTGGGTGGGGTTAGTCTGGAAGACTTGCTAGACAGGCCGTATTTTCCTGCCCTCTGTGTCAGCCCAACTCCATCCAGTCTGCAGTCTTTAGCTTTACCATCTCTCTTTCAGTGCAAGACTTATAGCTCGGGGTTTAGTCTTGACCAGACATCTACAAAGGGCTGCTTGTACCCTTTTTCCCTTTGCTCATGAGCAAATCATCCAAGAAGCCAAAGCTCTGGGACTTAAAGGGCCCGAGGTGGGGAAAAGACACTGAGGCAGCTCACAAAATGTGATTTGTCATGGATGCTGACCCTCCACAGACAGGCAAGGCCTTGGAAAAACCTTGCCACTGAGGTTGGCCAGCTGCCAACTCTGAAGTCAGTGGAGTTTTGTAGCCTTGTCCTCCAGAGGGGGAGTTCCCCAGCACTAGGCTCTACTCACCCATCAGACTGGAGATCTGTGGGGTGAAGGTCGCACCTAGCCTTCCGGTTAGGAGGTTAGGTTAGGGGCAACATTGGGTGCAGAAGCCACTCCTCCATCAAACTAGAGCCCCCCGGGGGGCACGAGCGTGTCCCCCTCTTCAGATGACGAGCTCACCCAGAGACGGTGGTAGGAGAAATGGTACCGTTCACCACGTGCTTCCTATGTGCCCAAAACTGTTCTTTTAAAAAAATAAATAAATAAACATATTGATTCATCTTGGCCCTCCACAACACCGTGAGAGAGGTCTTAGTATGATTCTTCTTTTCCTATTTTCTAGATGATGAGACCAAGGCATCAAAAGGTTGACTAATTTGCTCA
>CM053606.1:13267095-13278760 GCA_028646535.1 Procyon lotor | reverse complement strand
CCCCCCCCCCCCCCCCCCCCCCGCTATGATTTATGTCAATCCAAGTTGGTCTGAGAGTGGTTTACCCCGAAATGGTGTGTATGAGGGGCAATTCCGTTCACTCCTGAGTGCCCCCTGTAAGGCGCCGTCATTAGCGCAGGAGAAAATGTGAAAGAGACAGGCCAACATGTGCGTGAGCAAACGATGTCCGCCTGTGTGTGAACCAGGAGCGATTGTGCAGAATTTGTGTGTGAAAACACGTCCTGACGCTTCGGGTCTGGGGATTCACGCTTGTGGGTCTGTGTAAAAATGCGAATTGGAACATGAGCAGCTGCGTGTGTGAAAGTCGTGCCCGCTGTGTCACCCGCAGGGTGATACTTTTCAAGACTGGTCAAGTGTGTGTCTGAGTGGGTGAAGTCTGTGGGTGTGCGCCGGCTGGGAGTGAGGGCGCAAGTGTGAAGGGTCCTGGGGGGACCAGCGTGGCGTGTGTGCGTGTGCGCGTGTGTGTGAGCGTCCCCAGGTGCGTGTGTGCAAGCTGCGTGTGTGAGAGCGTGGGGAGCTTTCGAGGCCCGAGTGAAGAGTCACGTTGCGCGGTGTGAAAGGGGGTGAGAGCGAGTGTGGGGTCCGTGCAGGGGTCGCGTGCGTGGGGAGGGGCGGCAGGGGCCCTCCCGCAGGACCCTGGCCCCGTCCCATCCCACACTCCAGGCCGGGTTTGGCGGGGAACCGGGCTGGGCCACGGCCCGCGCCGAGGGGGCTGGGGGGCCCAGACAAAGGCCCAGTTGGCTGAGCTGCGGGCTTGGGCTCAGGCTGGCTGCGCCCACGGTCCGGGGGCGGTCCGGGGGTGGGGCTTGGCGTCGCGGGGCGGGGCGGTCCGGGGGAGGGGCCCGGCGCCCGGGGGCGGGGCGGACGGCCGCGAGGGCGGGGCGGGCCGCGGGAGGGGTAGGGGCGGCGGGAGCGGGCCGCGCCGTCCCGAGGATTCTGCAGGCTGGCGAGCGGGCGGTTGCGGGCGGGTGCCGAGCGAGAGAAGGAGCCGAGCCGGCCGGGCCATGGGACAGCGGGCGGCGGGCGCGCTGCTGCTGGCGCTGCTGCTGCACGGGCGGCTGCTCGCGGTGAGTGTGCGGGGCGGGGGAGGGGGGCGGGGGACGCCCCGGGCCCCGCTCGCTCCGCCAGCCAACTTGGCTGGGACTCTGGCCCGGGACGGGGGCGCCCGCCAGGGACCCCGGGCGGGCACAGGCCGGCGCCACCCTCCGCCGTGGGGCTGTCGGGAGAGGCGCTCAGGGAACCCTGCGTGGGGCCGGGGGCGGGGCCGGCCCGCGTGAGAGCCCGTGGGTCGTCCGGCCACGTTGCGGAGTCTCCAGTCGGGCTAGACATGGCCCGGCCTGCCATTCCTGGGGACCAGGCGGAGAAACTTCGAGTAGGGCGGGAACTTGGCCGGGCAAGGGCACCCTTTTCTGTGCCAACTTGGAAAGGGGGCACTCACTGGTGATGGGGAGCCTATCAATCCTCACTGGAACTTTACCAGGCGGTCTGGGCCCTTGGGGAGCTAGTAACCGGGCAGGCACAAGTAAAAATCCATTCCGGACACAACTCAGGTTTGTGTAGAATACCCACGGGCCCTGGAGCCCTGCAGCCCAGGACTTGAATCCATTCCTGCTCCTGGCTGAGTAGCTATGTGACTTCGGGCAAGCCCAAAGGGAACTCAAAATGCACGGTCTCAAAGTGTGTAGCTGCAAGCTGGTTGGCAGGACCGCATGGACGGCGCGTGGAAGTGCCTGGTACCCGACCTAGGTCCACTTCCTAGCTCTCCTTTTCTGGAGTCCTCAGGTGCGAGGGAGGGGGCTGCCACGACAGCCCACTTCCCTGCTCTGAGCTTGGATGGGCCCATGCAGAGAAAAAGAATGCTTGACCAGGAAAGGCTCTGAGGACCTGGGTGAACTCGAGAAGGGCGGGGCAGGGTCAGTGGGCAGGCAGCTGGTGGCAGATGTGGGTGGGGGCACATCTGAGGATCTGGGCCTGCCCTGGTGAGCCGCAGAGCCTCCCCCGCCCTCTTTGAGGTGGTCCTAGGCAGTCCCTGTCCCTGCCCCCCGCCCCCCCACCCCCTTCTCGGAGCCAAGAAAGGGACTTTTCTCTAAGCCAGTGTTTACCCAGTGACTGAATCCATGTCCTCGCCTGGTTGGCTCTGCCTCACCTCTGCCCTCCTGAGTCACTCCTGAACCCCCACCCCAGACCTGACCCCTCAGCTCTCTCGCCCCGCCCACCTAGAACCTCTCCTCCCCCACTCCCCCCTGCACAGGTTCCTTAATCCCCTCTCTCAGCCTCTCCCCCCAACATGTCCAGCAAGGCCCATCCCCCAGCAGGGCCCATCCTGTTGCTTCCCAGTCTTGATCCAAACTTGATCTTTACTTTTCCAAAAAGAAGGCTCCAACATGGCACATGGGATGTCTTCCTTTTCTGGAACTCGCCCAGTTCTGCGCCTCCACCTCCCCCACCCCCGCTGAGGGGCTCCAGGATTCTGGGTCCTACCATGGCTCAAGTGAGGAGGCGGATGGAGTTATTTGCTGTGTGCAGGAGGAGTTTCCACAGAAATTCCAGATTGCAGCCAATCATCTCACTTTTTCATTCAACATATCTTCATTGAGCAGCATTCCATGACTGTCAGTGGGAGTTCATGGGTTCATTCATTCAGCGGATAGTGCTAAGCACCTACTGTGTACCATGCATCTGGCACTCTGCTAGGGGCTGGGGCTTATGAGTGAACAAGAACGGGCCCTGTCTTTGCTTTCCCAGAACTGAGATGGGTAAATAGGCAGTTCCAATCCTGTGAGATTATAGGCTCTTCAGCAACCACACCAAGGTCTTCACTGTCCCACCCGGGCTAATGGTGGAAAGCTGGAAAGGGCTTGGATACAAGAAGTCTGGATCCCAGCTCTGTCGTTTTCTAGCCTGTGATCTGGGGCCATTTCTTTGTCCTGGCCTCAGTTTCCACATCTGTAAAATGGGATAAGAAGTTTATTGTACGTTTTCAATGACATCAGGTTCCCAGCCCAGTGCCCTAGCAAGCCTTGGGCTCTTCCTCACCCACTGTCGTTTATCTTTTGCGCTCTTTGGTTCACATCCACACAAGAGGAAGGTAAGGTGGTCCTTAGGGAGCTCAAGACCTCACTGGGGGCAGGAGACAGAGGAAGCAGTGGTCTATGATTAAGTGTGGGAGTAATTTCAGTTCAGAGGAGGTGGAGAGACTTGCTAGGGGTGGGGGCCAGGCCTGGGTGACTCAGTGCCTGCCTTGGCCTGCTGATCCCTTTTCTTCCTGCTGGGGCCTTAGTCCTTCCTTTCTTGGGGCCAGCCCTGCCAGGAGACAGGAATCCTGAGGGGGCTGCCGTGATTACGGTGTTTTCAGGGCTGAGGAGGGAAGTCAACTGAGATACCTGTTTCCTGCCTCGGCTGGGTTTCCTCACTAGGGAGGCTGTGGGCGGATGGGAAATGGAGGAGCTGAAGAAGCCTCCCCTTCCCTGGGGGGCAGCACTAGCTCAGCCCTCCCCTGGACATAACTGGCTGCCCAGCCTATCCCCCTGCCCCCCAGCCCCGGCCCCTCTTACTCCAGAGCTGCTTGGGGTGGGGTATGTTTGTGCGTGTGCCTAGAGACTTCTGGAGGGAGGGCTGTAGGCCATGGAGGGAGGTAGAGGCTGGAAGGGGCAGAGATGGACCCCCCCGCCCCTACACTAGGCCCGGCTCCCTATGTCTGGGGAGTAGCGGCCTCCACCTGGCTTGGTCCGGGCCTGTTCTCAGGCTCAGCGCAGGCATGTTGAGATCTGTGGATCTGAGGCGCAGCTAGAGAGAGAGGGGTGGAAGGAAGGTGGCAGTAGGTGACTGGGTTCAGGGCTTGGAGTGGTAGGGAAGGAGGTGCCAGGCCAGGTGATGATAAAATAATATGGGCAGTTCACATTTATTGAGTGCCCACTGTTTGCCAGGCCCAGTTTCTCAGCAGATTCTCTCATGCCATTCCTCTGCTCAGATCCTCCCTGTACTCCCCCTGTTGCTCACGATCAGACTCAAGCCCCTGACCTAATATAGCCCACAAGGCCCTTTGGGATCCAGCCTCCCCCGCTCCCTCTCAAATCTCTCTTCTTGCCAACTTTCCCTTTGCTTACTCACTCCAGCTACACTGGTCTTTGTTTCTCGAATATGCCAAACTCCCACCCCAGGGCCTTTACATCTGCTGTTCCTTCTACCTAGAACGTTTGTCCCTCAAATATCTCCATGACCCTCTGCCTCCCTTCTTTTAAGTCCCTGACTACTCTGCCCAGCATTCTCTGTCCCCTTAGACTGCTTTATTTTTTTTTCTTATTGCTATCTGGAAGTATTTGTTTACTTATTTATCTCTGCCCTCCACGCCCCACCAATTTAAGCTCCACGGGAGCAGGACCTTGTGTGTTTTTGTTCACTGCTGCTCTATCTTTAGCATCTGGCAGGTAGTAAGTGCTCAGTTAGTAGATCTGTTGAATGCATTAACCCAAGCTCCTGGAATGGTCCCCATTCTCTAAGCAGAGGACATTGAGGCACAGAGAGGTTACATAACTTGCCCAGTGGCTCGCAGACACACATCCTCAGTGGTACCGTGAGCCAGGCTTTGAAGCTAGATAAATCTTCCCTCGCCACTCTGCCTAGTATCCCGCTTGCTCACAGCAAGCACTAGATGTTGATAAAACTGTTGTCACTGATGTTGATAAAAGTAAAAACTCAGGTCTGAGGTCATACAGAGGCTGCCTCGGACAAGGAATATCGGGGTTTGGCTTCAGGGACAGAGGCCCTCAGGATGGGCGTGCCTTGTTCATGGGGCCTCCTAGGGATGCCCGGCCTGGCGGGAACCTAGGGAGACCTAACTCCAGGGTGGCTATTTGTGGGATCACCTGTTCATTTGTAGTTTTGTCAGTTAATTTACCCATCGAATATTCCCTGAGATGGTTGAATTAATCCCAGGGATTTCAGGCCCAAGGGGGCCTGGCCGGACCCTACCCTGTGTGAGGTGTGAGGGGGAAGAAAGGTTAGCTGGTGTGCATGGAACCCTCACTGGGTTCCCTTGGTTGTCCCCTGGGGGCTCAAGGTTTAGGGTGAGTCTGCAGAGGCTTCAAGGCTGCTTGGCCTTGTGGGGAGACTCTCAGGAGGGGGGGGAGGGCCGCCCAAGATGTGGAGAGATACAGAGCCATGATTCAGAGGCCCCTGGGAGGCCAGACGTGTAGATTCTGGACCCTTCACCACTTGAGACGTGTGGGCAGGGCTCCCAGCTCTGGCCCCTGGCCCCCTCCCCAGTCCATCCCAGCTGGAAGAGGTCAAGAGGATGAACGAATGGGCGAACTTGACTCCATCCCCCAGCAGCTTCCCAAGGATATGGCGAGCACAGTGCCCCCTCCTCCCAGGGCCCACCCTGGCCTTGCCCCCATCTCCCTTCTTCCAGGAAGAGGGAGGTTGGGCTGAGGATCCTCGCTCTGCTGGAATGTTGCCCCAACCCAAGCCTTGGCCTCTTTAGCCTTGCTGCCCCCTCCTGCTCCCAGGGCCCAGCCGGGGCCTGCTGGCCGCCCCAGCGCCCAGAGCTGGCTGACTGAAACCTAGAAGAATGTGTGGAACTCACTTCGCGGGGAGCCGCCAGCCTCACTGCTGGCGTTGGGTTGGGTCCGTGTCAATAGTGGCCTTGAGAGGGGAGTGGCTTGTGGCTGCTGGGGGTGGCTGGGCCAGGGGCATCATCACGAAAGCCCGAAACCCCTGGGAACAAGGCGACTCTTTGAGGCCTGGCAATGTGGGGTCTTCAAGTGTCAGCCGCCCCCAGAACCCACCCTTCCCTGTTTTCCCCACGCTGCCTGCGCTGGGGTCGCAGTGACCTTGGAGCATCCCTGTGGCATCCCTGAGGTGTCCTCAGGAGAGCTCCTGGCCGCCTACCAGAGCCCTTTCCCTGAGCCACAGAGGAGGCACCCTGTTTCTTGATTGTAGGGGGTCATCTGGGGCACAGAGGCCTGCGGTGTGCGGTGAATGAATGAATGGACCTATGACGGATGTGATTAAATATTCCATAAGCTAAAATCCCCTACAGCTGCGCGTTAGACGGAAAATTCATTCAACAAGTAATTATTGAGTATCTACTAAGTGCCTGGTCTCGTTCTAGGTGCTGAGGTCACAGCAGGAAACAAAAGGTCAAATTCCCTCCCCTCACCTTCCTTGCAATAAAGCCAGTGCGGGAAGATAGTAATGTCAGGTGGCGATAAGTGCTCACAAGGAAAGATAGAGCAGGAAAGAGGGTGGAGAGAGTAAGGTAGGATGGGGCGGCCAGGAAAAGCCTCTGAGAAGATGGTACTTGAACAGAAGCATCTGAAAGAAGTGAGGGTGTGAGACCTACAGATGCCTGGGGATGGGGCACTCTAGGCAGAGGGGAACAGCTAGTGCAAAGGCCCAGGGGTCTCCGGCATATGTGTGGAAAACAAGGAGGCCCATGTGTTCAGAGCAGGGTGAGTGAGGGGGAGCATGGTCCACGTGCTGAGCCCTAGCCATGGGAAGGCCTTTGGATTTGCTTCTGAGTGAGAGGAGAGGTCGCTCTAGTTGCTGTGCAGAGAAGAGGATGTGGAGGATCAAGGGCAAAAGCAACCAAGCCGTGATCCTGGCCAAAGACAAGGGGAACTCATACCGGGGCGATGGAAGTGGGAAGAAGCAGTCGATCCCTGCAGATATTTGGAAGTCAGGGCTGACAGAGTTGGCAGATGGCTGGATCGGGTATGGGGTGGGACAGAGAGAGAGGCGTCAGGGAGGTCTCCCCAGTCTGTGGCATGAGCATCCAAAAGGATGGAGCAGACGCTAATTAAGATGGGAAAACTCTGGGAGGTGTTGGAGGGGAAGGCCTAGGGAATGCAGCACAGGATCAACTCAGAGCGAGGGCAGTCAGGCCTCCCGATCCCCAGCCCGAGCTGGGGCCTCTACGATGGCCTGTGGGGTGGGTGCAGGGGAGGTCTTGCCAAATCTGGAGCTGCAGACACTGTCCCCCTTAGGACCCCACAGCCCGAGCTCATGCTTAGGTATCTATGTGTTTATTTCGAATGTGCTGCCTCCCCCCTAGTCTAGCAGGGAAGCTCCATGAAGACACGGACTGAGATTCTGTGCATTGCTCTGTGCCTGGGGCTGGGGCGCAGTAGACAGTAGCTGAACGCTGAACATTTACAGAGTGTATACGTGAAAGGCCTTGGGAGAAGCCGGCAGGCCAAGAAGGCCCGGGCTCCTTGCTGCGGATAGAGAAGGGGCTGCTTGGCTCCTGAGCAACAGGGGAGCTGTCCTTCCCAGCCTCCGCTCTCTGCGGAGACCTGGAGAACATGGCATGAGCCGGGGCGCCCACCCTACCGTCTTCCCCTTGTCTGTTTCCGCGCTGGACTTGGAGCCCCTTTCTCAGGTGCCGCCATCGAGGGAAAGTGTGGGCTCAAAGGGCCCTGCCTTCAAGTCTTAGCTCGGCCCCACCTGGCTGTGTGACCTTGGGCGAGTTGCTTTGTCTCTCTGAGCCTCAGGTCAGAAATAGGGATCATGATGCCCATTTTGCCAGTGGACATGAGGCCCTGCAGTTGCACCTTGCTCGGTGTGTGAAATGAAATTGGTGTTGGACAAATGGTGGCTCTTCTGTGAGCATTGTTCCCGCTGAGGCCAAGGCCAGAGTGGGATTTGACTGAGGGTTCCGAGGGCCCAGCACGGCACACCTTCTCCTGATCCAAACTGCTGCCAGTTACCAACTGGGGCCCCACGCTGGGCTTGTGGAATGAATGACCGCGCAGATGAAAGCTGTTGCTCCTCTCCCCTCTCACCGTCCAAGGGCCTTGGATGTAACCGCCCCTGATCTGTCACTGCCCCCCTTCCCCCACTGCGGCCACAGCTGCAGGACAGAGTCCACTCTTCCACACTGATGTCTCCTTCCTGGTGGGGGAGCTGGAGGGGGCACACCCCAGGGTGTGGCCTGGGAAAGGCTTGAGCCTGTGGACACGTGGTCCCCTTCCCAGATGTGTGCAGTTGGTGGGCTTGGAGCAACAAGAGGTGTGGCCAAGTAGCTCCCCTGGGGCCAGAAAGGATGTTGGCGCATCTTAAGGGGCGTGGCGAGGGGGCTTCCTGGGACCCCATCCCAGCCCCGTCCTCCTCCAGGCCCGAGCTGGAGGAGATAAGACCTTTCCCGGGGAGGCCCGAGGGAGCCTGTAGCAGGTCACTTGCCAGGGCGGTGGAGCTACACGGGCCTTACTTTGACCCCTGTGGGCTTGCAGAGAAGCAGCGGGACGAAGGGAAAGAGACACGCGAGTGCATGGTGACCCGTCCCTCCACCCTGTGCCTGGGGCTAGGGCCACCCGGTAGAGACCTGCCCTTTCCCCACGAGGGTGTGTCGTGTCCAGGTGTTTCATTTTCTCACATCTGGCATCTGTCCCCATCTTCCCCCCAGTCCCAGTCTGTGGGGAGGGGGAGGCAGCCTGGGGCTTGGCAGGGGGAGGACTTCAGAGGTGGCCTCGGTTGACCTCACAGATGGTCCCCTGGCATGGGACTGGGAATTCCCAGCTGCCTCTGGCCCCTTCCCAGCCCACCTCCGGGTCCCTGACCCCACCTCCCCCTTCCCCGCCTTCCCCTGCTCACCCCCAAGGAGCCAGCTCTGGCCCCCACCTCCCGCTGCTGCTGGCCTCCCCTCCTCACCCCAGCTGACTCATCCCTTCTCCTTGTTTGGCGGTTCCAGTTTTCAAATAGTTGGGAACTGGGATCATGCTTCTTCTTGGATGCCTCCCTGGGCTGGATGGATTGAAATTCTGGCTTCATAAATCCTGGCCCCAGTGGCCTCTGTCACTTCACAGGCTCTATCCCCTCTCCTGCTGTTTGCCTTCCTGTGACCCTTGGGCCAGAAGAACAGAGACCTCGGAGTTTCCTGAGGACAGAACAGGGTCTTCTCTGCCCTGGGACCTCCAGGGTCTCCTCCCCAGTGACTTCAGTCACCTCGATCGTCAGCCAGTGCTCAGCGAGCACACATGCCTTCTCTTGATTAGAAACCTCCACCCTATCTTGAGCCCGAGCCGCACACGGGGCTCCCTCCCAGCAGACGCTTTTGCATATAATCCTCCCAGAAATCTCAAGGTTGGCATTTTTATCTCCATTTTGCGGAGGAGGACACTGAGGCACAGCAGGGGCACGGCTGGCCCAATTCATCCATCTCGTATGTAGCACAGCGGGAAGGGGGACCCAGGTTGTCTGCCTCCAAGGCTGTCATCCCTGCCCCGTGGGTCCAGCCTGCTGGTGCAGAGGGAGGACAGTCGGGGAGGCCGGCACAGGCAGGACAGGCTACAGGAGGCTGGCTGGGCTGGCCTTGGCAGAGGGTACAGCAAACTGCGTATCTGCCACGTGGGCTTATCTCGGTCCTACTGCACAGGCTTGGGTGCCTTTGCCCCTTGGCCTCCATCCCAACTTAGTGATAACATTCCCCCGGGAGATGGATTTGGCTTTTCCCTGGGATTGAGACCCCTGGGAACCTGGATCTTGCTCAGCCAGGTCCCAAGCTCCTTGTGGGACCGGCTGGCTTTGCCATTTGGAATTCAGTGAGTTTTTGCCAAACGGGGCCCGCTCGGAGGCAGCCGTGTGCCCACCTCCATCCCAGGGACCTGGCTGGAATGTAAGGCACAGGACCACATAGCCCAGCTGGGAGGCATAATCTACATGTAAGTCCCAAACTCCGTCGTCTGAACATCCCTGTGCAGTGGAAGAGTCAGGAATTTTTCCTTCCATCCATCCATCCATTACCTGAGGACCTACTATGTGCTAGACATCGCACTAGGTGTTTTATCTGCATTGTCAACTCTCCCGTGTAGTTGGGAGTCTACCTCCCTTTCCCAGGAGAAGCAGCTCCGTGGAGAGCCGTGACTTGCCCAGGATCACACAGCCAGGTGCAGAGGAAGGTGGGAGCTGGATCCACATCTGTCAGTCCTCCTGGGAGAAATGAGAGGCAGGGTCCCTCCTCTCCGGATCCCTGGGTCTTGGAGAGGCAGGACCCATGAACCATAAGCACCCGGTGCGACTCCAAGTGCAGACAGGAGCAGATTGCCAGGGAAGGAGATGATCGATTTCGTGCCTGGAAGACTTTGTGGAGGCAGCGGGGCCCAAAGAGCCTGGAGGATTTGGCTGGTGGAGGAGGAAGGCAGCCGGGGCGGGGGGCCAGAAGTCATCTGTCCCCATTGTCCCTAGATTCACATTGTTGTCAAGTGTGGCAGGGAGGCAGGAAGGCCCAGGCCTGCTGCTGGAGTCGTTAACACGGGGCAAAGAATGAGAGGAAGCCACCAAGCTAGCTGAGGTGACATCCATCACAGCCGCCCCCACCCTTTAC
The DNA here is from genome assembly GCA_028646535.1 of Procyon lotor. NCBI lineage: Eukaryota > Metazoa > Chordata > Mammalia > Carnivora > Procyonidae > Procyon > Procyon lotor. The sequence continues at coordinate 13,268,418 of CM053606.1, read as the reverse complement.
CAGGCCAGACCAGGAGGCAGGAGGTCAAGGCCCCGGGCTGCCGCTTAGCTGCCAGCCAACTGCTGACCCTCCTGGGCCTTGATTTTTCTACCCACGAAATGGACTCCTTTCTTTCTCTTTGGCCCTCTGCCAACCCAGGGGAGTGGGGACGTTGAGTTCTTGGAGAAAACTGCTGGCTTCCCTTCGGGGGATGGTGGTCCGCCAGTCTTCAGAGCCTGCCACGTGACCAATCCCATGGCTTCCCTCACTGACGCTACCAGCGCATAGGTGCCAGGCCCTGTGTTAGGTTTAAACCAGCTGGGGAGGGGGGAGAGGTGTTGCTGGAGCTTTATAGTCTGAGAGGGAGGCCAGCTGGGTGGTGGACTAGGCCATACGAGGTGTGGGGGCGGGGGAAAGGTGTGGAAGGGCAGGTTTTCAGGGCCACGTGGCCTCAGAGATGATCTGGAGTCCTTGTGACTTCGTCTAAGCCCCCATTTGTTAGTAGTGACTTCGCAGTCTCTTCTCCTCGTGGGAGGAGGGGACCCGGGGACACAGCCTCCCTGGGCTAGGGCAGGAGAGAAGACCCACAGGGCTGGAGAAGAGAGCAGGCCGGTTGTGTTGGGAGCCTCATGGGTGTGGGAAAATCACCGGGGCTCTTTATGCTGAGCCTGATGATTTTAATTTAGGAGAAACAGAAGCCCGGGTGCGGGGCTCTGGGATGTTAGGTTGAACGAAGAGGGTGGGCCTGAAGCGGGTGGGCCTGAAGCTCCTTCGGCCTCTTTCCTCTCTCCCCACTCCTCTGGGGGAGGCGAAGGGAAGCAGACAGCAGCTCTGGCCTGGATTTGATTTGAAAGGGTTAAGTCAGCCTGGTTTTCCACCTCCTGGGTGGGGGGAGGTGGGGTGGGGAGCAGGGAAGGGATGGCTAGGGCAGGAATGTGTGATAAGATCAAAGCTTTCAGCCTGCCCGGGCCTCAACTTGGTTTCACCTGAGCAACTGAAGGGAATTCTCTCCTTGGAGGAGGAGGATGGAGAACTCCTGGGGGAGGGTTTACGGGTCCCACCCTCCTCCCTTGGGCGCTCCAAAGGAGGTCCCGCCTCCCATCTTCCAGAAGGCTCAGCTCTTGCCCTGACAGGTGCTGGAAGCCCCAGGGACCACCTTTACTTGGTACATCCAGATTCGGGGGGGGGGGGCACCCTCCTTACCATCCCACCCCTACAGCTCTCTCACCCTTGAGGTTTCTGGCCAGGACTCAGGGGGCTCTTTCCGTGGCCTCTTAGCCCCTCATGCGTTAATTCTGCTCCATTTAACTCTGCAGGTTGTACTTTGGGATAGTGTCATGGGCA
>CM053606.1:13235947-13266995 GCA_028646535.1 Procyon lotor | reverse complement strand
GGGCCCCTCTGCGCCCCAGCCGCCGCCGGGGCTCCTGCCTCCGATCTGTGCCTTGGCTCTGATGTGGTTAATGATTATTCTGGGCAACAGGAGATGGGGAGGCCCGCCCTCGCAGTGCCTTAACCACTGGTTGCACCCAAGGTATGTTAGTAAGCGGCTTGGGTGTTCCCTGCTTTAATGTGGTGGCCCAGCTCTGAGGCACGTGTTTGTGGGTGGGGGGGCAGTAGGGTCTTAGAGTCACAGATTGACAGGCCAGCCTATACCCCTAGGGCCCTGGGGACAGACTTAGGGCTCATGGGATCTGGGTGAAATGTGAGCTAGGCATAATAGGCCCCTGTGGTTTGGTGCCAGCCCCATCAGGTGAGCCAGGCCCCCCGCCCCAGCCCAGAAGAAGAGGGAGGACCTCACCCAGGCTCAGACAATGCCGGGGAGTCCCAGCCGGAAGGCGGGGTGAGGATTAGGGCTTTGGGGCAGCTGGGCTTGGCTTCTGACCCCCACCCTGGCACTTCGGGCTGTGTGACCCTGAGCAAGTCGCTTTACCTTTCTGAGTACACATGTCCTCATCCGAAACGAGAGTACTAATCCCTACTTTGCGGGTGTCAGCGAGCCAAGGTACGGAGAGTATATAGCTCATAATAGCCGGGGAATGGAAGAAATTATCACTGTTACAGTTTTTGTTATTAGGAGAAAGTGAAAGTTGAATTCTAGTCTTGGGTAAAACCAGGGCAGCCATGGCCCACAGGTGTTGGGCCCATGGCTGGGGATCCGAGAGGAGGTGAGGCATGGGGAGATCCCAGGAACATGTTTGAAGAGGGCTTGCATGAGAAGGCTGGCTGGCTGGAGAGGACAGCATTCCGGCAAGCTCTCTGGGTCTCCCCCAGGCCCCCTCGGTGCCCCCCTTCCCCAGCATCCTGCCCCCCCACCCTGGGGCTGAGTAGGGGAGGAGGGAGAATTGTTTATTTTGATAACATCAGGGCATATTCCCCCACTGGCAGCTGCTATTTTGAGAGCCCCGGAGAGCAGGGGCTATGGTTAAATTAGGTAATGTTGCTCCAGAAGGAATGTGTGAAGCCGTGGGGCCGAGGCCGCGGTGAGAGGACAGCGGGTGCGCTCCATGTAAAATTAACTGCAACTTGGAGAAGAGCTGCCCAGGTCACTTTATAAGGCGATGGAAGGGGGAGACCGCTGGGGGAGTGGAGGTGATGGCCCAGGGCCTCGTTTGGGGGAGCCTGGGCCCATGCCCGGAGGCTGGGCCGGCCCATCGGGGGCTGGCGTTGTGGCTGGAGGGGGAGGGCTGCTGTGTCCTCAGCCCTGTGCCTCTGGCTGCTGCTCCAGGCGGGTGGGGCCTGGGGTGGTGTGATGCATGGGGAAGGATCCACGGACTTGGCCTTGAATCCTGCTTCTGGCTCCTCTTAGCCTTCTGTGCTTGGGCAAGTCACTCGACCCCAGCGAACCTCAGTATTATCAGTGGTGAAAATGGTTCCAGCCCCCTGGAGATGTTTCTTAAGGACTGAATCTCTAGAAGAAAACGCAGAGTGAACTTTTATTATAACGGATGCAGGGTGTGGCTCGGACTCCCAAGGGTGGCCCACACACCAGCCGTTGGTGCCTCACCCAGACCTACTGAGTCAGGGCGGGTGTGCTAGTGGGATCCCCGAGAGACCCCTAGGGTTCCTATTCATAGCGAAGCTGGTCTCCTTGTATCTCGACCACCACCCCTGTGTTGTGGGAATGACTGTCATCTGTTGTGAAAACTGAGGCGTGGAGAGTTGGCCGGCATAGAAGCCCCATCCATATTCATTCTCTTTCCCAGTTCTGCCCCTTCTGCCCCTCTTTTGGGCTGGTCCAGGGCTGGGGAGAGGTATGTCAAAGTTCCTGGCCGGACTGGAGAAAGTCAAGAGTATCGCCTGCCTTTGAGATTGAATTAGACTCTCTTATCTCCGTGTACCATTGGGGTCAGCACGGCTGGACAGAGGTCACTCCAAAGTCATTCCATACTTGCCGTCCTTGGAGAAAGATCAGGGCAGGAAAGGGGTTCTCTACTGATCTACCCATGTGCCCTGGGGTACAGACAGTGGCCACTGCCTGACAGGTCAGGGGATCAGAGCAGGGGCTGCCCGGGGTCACCCTGCGCATCACTGGTACATTTGAGACTGAGTTCATATAGCAGCAAATGTTTGGAGGAACACTTACTATGTGCCCAGCCCTGGGGAAGTATCCTAAATTTCTCCCAGTTCTGCAGACTCTTTATTACCCAGAAATAAAAATGTTACTATTTATTTACCACTTCCACACACTTCCATTATCTCTTTTATCTATTAAATTCCGCTGTTTCTTAAAATGGGGATAGTAACAATAATATCTAGCTCATGGGGTTGTTATGAAGATAGTATCTGTCAAGTGCCTGGCACATAGTGTTTATAAATACATATAATAAGTATAAATGCTCTCCCAAGAAAGCAGGCACTATTGCTCTAAAATATCCATTTTACAGATGTGCAGACTGAGGTCCAGAGTAAGAAGGAGACTCACCCATTGGGATCATAGGAGATGAGGGCAGAGCCATAAGAAACTGAGTCCCCAAATTTCTAAGTCACTACTATAATGCAGCTCACTTTGGTAAATGTTTATTATCCACTAGTTGCTGCTCAGCATTGGGATGTATCTTAAAGTTAAAATAATAAGTAAAAGGTGAGAAAACCCATCCTGGTGTTTGTCTCGGAGGAACTTTGGTTCCAGCAGGAGAGTGAAGACATTTACTCAAATGGCTATAATTAAGGCCCAATCTCTAGTCCTGTCCAAGGTAGGAATTAAGTTCTATGGATGTGTGGGGGAGAAAGATGTCTTTGGGGGGAGTCCCAGAAGACTTCAGAGTGGAGGTGTTAATGTAGCCAGGCCTTGAAGGACCGATGAGTAGATTAGATTGGGAGGCATAGGAACAGCATTCTAAGAGGAGGAACAGCCTTCATGAAGGCCTAGAGGCAGGAAATGTGCCCTGTGAGAGGGAGTGGCATTCGGGGGCCAGGGGCTGCGTGGCGTCTGTGGTGATAAGGCCTGGAAGGCAAAGTCCAGCTTTCTTGTCATTGAAGATTTCCAGTTTTCTTGAAGATTGGTTCCTTAGCCAGCTGGGATTATTCTGTCATCATTTCCCCTTTTCTTCATGTCAAGAAATCAAAGACTTTTATAAATGGCCTGTCTGAGCTTCTGGTCAATGTGTGATAACAGGCCTCGCTGACAGAATTCAGGCCCAAAGCAAGAGACTTGATGTCCTGATTAACCGGGCAGCCTTATCGCCCCCACATGTACAATTTCCATGAGTCTTTTCCAGCACCGACAATAACCCTGGGTGGGGAGCCCAGTGGAAGGGCCAGGGCTGGGCTCTGGTTTCCCCTCTGCGGCTTACCAGCTGTGTGGCCTTGGGCAAGCCTCAGTTTCCTCCTTTGTAGAGTGGAGAGAGCTCTACCTCCAGGCTGGCTTTGAAGGATCGGTAATAGTGTGATCCGCGCTGCCCAGTAGGACGGCTCTAGCCACAGGCGACGACTTAGGAAGTCTAAGACTTCATTAAATAAAATAAAATTCAAGTTTTCAGTAAAAAGTTTCGTTTCTCCATTGCCTCAGCCACATCTCAGGTGGCTCGTGGCTACCTTACTGGACAGTGTAAACAGAACATTTCCATCACTGCAGAAAGTTCTATCGGGTGGCCTTGCGCACTCAGTAAGGGGTGGCTGTCGTCACTGTTACTGGTTCCTCATCTCAGCCTGGAGCCCCCCAGGCTGTGGAGGCCAGAGAGAGCCCTGAGCCTTGACGGAGGTGGACAGGACTGTCCCTCTGTGCCTTCTCCACTTCCTCCTCAGCTCCCGGGAGAGCTCTCACTCTCCCTCCCCTGACTCCACCCATAATGGTAAAAAGGCTCCCCTTCCCCCTTAATTTCCCACCCACTGCCCTCAGCTGTCTCTGCAGATCTGCCCGTTCGGCCACTGGCATCTGGAATCTCCACGTCCGGCCTCCGAGAGTCCCACTGCCCGTCCCTGGGGCGTGGAGGTGCGGGCGGAGGCCTCCCCTGGCAGTCCCCAGCTCCCAGCGGAGGTGCCTGGGCCCCTCTCGGCAGGACGGAGATGATGGTTTGTTGTGACGGGGGCAGTGGGCAGCCTGCCCGCTCTAACACTCCCGTATCTGGGCGCCAAGCATGTTGTTTGCACTTGGCCGGGCCTCAGGGTCTGGCCCAGTGCCCTCGAGGGCCGGCCTAGTTTGGCACCCCTGGTCACAAAGGCAGATCGTGGGCCTCCGCTGGGTCAGGACAGCAGGAGCCGTTCCTGGGCGGGGTCCTGGGGATGAGGGGCACGTCTGGGAGCTGGAGTGCAGGACCGGTTCCCAGCTGCGGCTGGGCCATGAGCGCTGAGTGGGGACAAGGCCCCGGGCAGGCATAGGCAGGGTGGACATTCTTAGGGGCCAGACAGAAGGTCGCCCTGGGCGGGTCGGGTTGGTAGGGTCTACACGGGGCATTCACCCCTGTCTAGGGCGGAGCACGGGTCTGAGATGCCAGAGGAGCTCAGGGTCACGTCTGAGCATCACGTTCCATCCTCCCCTCCCGTTGGCCCCTTCCCTCATCAGCGGGGAGGGGGACAAACAGGCATCTAGGGCGCACGAGTGCTGAGGCCACTGAGGCCCAGCAGGGAGGCATGACGCCTGACATCGCACAGCCGGTCTGGAGAAGGCGGCACCCTGACTCGGATGCCTGAGGTGCTTTTCCCCATCCCGCCCCTGCCCGTGGGAGCTCTGGGGACGGTAGCCCCTGGATATCTCACTGAGAAAGACGGTTGGAATCCTGGCCCTGCCACTTTTTCCGTGACCTTGGGCAAGCCTCTCTCAGTCTCCTCCTGGGCCTCATCCGGGGAATGGGGATCATAATTATACCTCATTCTCGGGGGCAGTTGTAAAGGTTAGGCAACTGGCCCTCTGGCTGTTTTCAGAACATTCTAAGGATACTCCTGCCTTGGGGCCTAGACAGCCACGATTCCCTGTCCCCTGAGTGCCCTTGCCCTGTGCCCTAGCTTCCGTCACATCGCTGTCCCCTTCCCTAACCGGCCCGGGGAAAACAGCGGGGCTCACGGCGACAGTCCCAGTCCCCTTGCCCTGCTGTGTTTTTCTTGCCAGCACTCTCGCCGTTTGACAAATACTAGTTTGTGGTCCCGCTGACCCGCCAGTCAAGTGTGGCCTCCGTGAGGGCAGAAAACACAAGGGCGCATCACAGTGTCGCACGGAACAGTTGCTGGTTCCCTCCCCTCCTCTTCCCGGTCCTTCCCATCGTGGCCGTTGCTCGGGCCCTGGCTCCGGGCTGGGCCCTGCGGGTTTCACGGGGTCCCCGTGACGGCTTTGTCACGCGTCTGAGTGGCAGGAGGTGCTGCGGCGACTTGCCCAAAACCAGCCAGCTGGAAAGGGGCCGAGCCAGGCTCCCAGCTGGCTCCGTCCTGCCCGAAGCTCCTACTGCACCACTTCCCGTGTCGGGTGAACGAGATCGGAACTTTCACCCAGATTGGGAGTCCAGAATCTCCATCTGACAGGAGCGGATGGGTCAGATTCTGTCTTTTGGGGATGCCCCCCTCCGGCCCTCTCTTCTCCTGTGGTTGGTCAAGTACAGCCATTCCCACTGCCCCAGAATGACTGATACCCTTTGGCTGGGGAGCCCCAGGGGTCAGCTGGACACCCCAGGGATAGGGTAGGGACCGCAGGGTGGGCCCAGGTCCCAGGCTGTCCCTTGGCTGTCTGGGGGCCGGTGGACAGGGTGTTCCCGCAGGCAGCAGACATTCCTGATCGGAGGTGCAGGCAGCGGGAGATTTACCATTTCCGGTAACCCGAGTCCCTGAGAGATTGAGTTCTCCCTGCCAAGGACGTGCACCCTTGGCTTGCCAGCCCTTCCTGCCCTTGCCTCGGCCTTGGTCTGCCCGGGGCTGAGGACCTGCTGGAGGAAGCAGCTGTAAGTCCCAGAGGTCGAGATCGGGGTCTCAGGCCTTGATCGGCCCCTGACAAAGACGCAGCCTAATGCCACCCTCCTGGGGTCCTCCTCTGTGGAGCCCCCGCACCCCATCTGAGTACTCAACCCTATTCTAAGTGCTCTACGCACACCATCCTTCTTATCCTTATAACAACAGTTGGGGGGGGGGGGCGGTCACTAAAATGAAGCTCAGAGGGGGAGAACCACCCAGTGGGCAGTGTCCAGAATGGGATTTTTTTTTTAACTTTTTTTTTTTTTTTAAAGATTTTATTTATTTGACAGAGGAGAAACACAGCCAGAGAGGGAACACAAGCGGAGGGAATGGTAGCGGGAGAAGCAGGCTTCCTGCCGAGCAGGGAGCCCGATGTGGGGCTCGATCCCAGGACTCTGGGATCATGACCTGGGCCGAAGGCAGACGCTTAACGACTGAGCCACCCAGGCGCCCTCAGAATGGGATTTGAACTCAGGCTCTCCAACACTGGCTGGTCTTCCTTAATGTCCCATCTTTGGCCTCTCTGAGCTCTTTTTTGGCTTCCCCTGCTGATAAGCCAGGGCTTTGGCTCAGGGATCCCTCCCAGCCGGGGGCAGCACGGGCCCCAGGAATCTGTCAGGAAGGCTTCCCAGGCAGGGTTCCTTTGAGCCTTACCTCACCTGTGGGGGGCGGGGAGAAGGGCACAGCAGGAATTATTCTTCCCTGGGGATTTCTGGAGCGCTCACTCCCCGGGCCTGTGAGCTCTTGGATGAGGGTGGGGCTGGGGGTGGGAGGGGAGGAAAGGGAGAAGGTGACAGGTTGTCCTGTTAAATCTTCACGGCAGTCTTGTACCGTGGTTATTTTATCCCTATTTTACAGACTGGAAAACAGAGGCTCAGAGGGGTCAAGGGATTTGCCCAGGGCTACACAGCGAGGAAGTTGCCAGCCTAGGGCGTCCAGTCAGCTCCCAGTGTAATGTGGGTGTGGGATGGCATGTGGCCAACACACATTTCCTAGGATGGCTTTGATTTATTAATAAAATAAAAATAGTCTTCCTGAAAAAAACCGTGAACATGCCCCAGGCTTTAAATACCTGTGCATCCAAACTACATCTCCCAGGCTGCCTCTGACACCTGGACGCGGCCCAGGGATCCTTTGTTAAACTGCTTCTCCACATACGCCTCGGAAAATATGGCCAGGCGTAATTACAGGGATGCAAGAGTTCAGAGGAGCGGAGCCGCGTGGACTGGAGCGAACTAGAAAGGGTTGGCGCTGCGCTGGGAGCAGGGCTGAGGGGCTGAGGGGCCTGGGGTGGAACCGGGCAAGGCCAGGTTCACAGGCTCCGAGAAGCCTCCCTGTAGGGCTTGCAACTCTGGCCACTTGCCAAGAACACCACGCGGCCTCTCCTGGGACCCCCTGCCCACTCGGCCCTGGCCATCCACCCCTCCCATCCAGGGTCTCTGGGGGCACCCAGGCTCCAGGCAAGTCATCTTGGGCCCACAGACCTTTGCTCCAGTCCCTCCCCCTCCCCCCGGACTTCCCCAGGAACTGGGTGAAGGGCTGCAGGAACGAGGCCTGCATCCTGACCAGTGGGCCCAGCAGGGCCAGGGACCCTGGGACTGGAGTGGTTGGCAGCCTGAGGACTGAGATCACCCCAGCCGGCCTGCTTCCACCCCCCTCCTGCTGTGGGGCCCTTGGCCCTGAGGCCCCAGCAGCTGTCAGCAGGGAAGGGTGACAGAAGAGGGCCAGAGGTGACTTTTCAGCCCGCCCCTTCTCCCCCTGCTTGGACTAGGCCCAGAATTCTTACCAGCTGTTGTCAGCAGCTGTTGAGCTTTGTTCCAGAGCCAGCACTGGGCACCCCCCGGCCTCCTGAAGGACATCTTCCCACCATCCTTCATAGCCACTGCCCCGGGGGCGGGGGTGGGGGGGGTCGGGGCTAATATGGGCGACATGGTCACATCCCGGGATTCCTTTGATCCTACAAACTCACAAAGAAATAGGAATTAATGCCCCCGTTTTATGGAAGAGAAAATAGATCCGGAGAAGCCAAGAGACTTGCTTGAAATCACACAGCTACTGAGTAGCCAAATCTAGGCTCCTGGCCCTGGCTCAGTGTCTACTGCACGGTCTTTCCTCAGGGTGTGTTGTGCAGGACGTTAGAAACTTTTTGAGGTTCCTGGGTCTGATATCAGCTTGGCTACTCAGTAGTTTTAGGACCCCAGGCAAGATCCTTTTTTTTTTTTTTTTTAATTTATTTATTTAAGTAACCTCTGTAGCCAACATGGGGCTCCAACTCACAACCCTGAGATCGCAAGTTGCACCTTCCACTGACTGAGCCGGCCAGGCGCCCTTCCAGGCAAACTCCTTAAGCACTTGGAGTGGAACGCTCATGTTCTTGCTTATAAAATAAGAACAGGGCCTACCTGTTGGGATTATTGAACAAATTACATGAGAGAATCAATGTTAAGTACTTAGTCTAAGTCCTGGAGTGTTCTAAGGACCCAAAATGAGATCTGGCAATGTTATCATCAAGGAGTATTAGCCACCTGTGCATCCAGCACAGTGGCGGGCTCTCTGGGGGCTCCAGACACATTCCACAAATATTTATATTGGTCAGTAAATATTTGGTACCTACTGTGTGCCAGGTGCTAGAAAAAGAGCAGTGACAAAATAAACAAAATCGCTGTCCCTGCTTACATTCTATCCCATGCAGTGCTGGGGAGACGCAGCTTCATCTAAACCACAGAAGCTACAAAGCACTTGTACACACTGCTGGATTATCCAATTTTCAGAAGAGAAAATGGGCTGAGAGCAGAGCCCAGGATCCAGCTCCCCGAGGGTCTTGGGCAGTGGCCCCGAGGGCTTCCTGGAGGAGGCGGCACTTGCGCTGCCTCCCTCGGGGCGTCAAGGCCTGGCAGGAGAGGTTGGGATGTAGCTACCACACAGTCTGGGCAGCAACAATTTCAGGAAGGTCTTGCCTAGGTCAAGGCCTCCTGTTCCCCAGGGAAGAGGCCCAGCCAGAGCTTTAAATACCCCCATGCAGCCCAGAATAGCCCCCATTGTCTTGGCCTGCAGCTGGGGGACCGTGAAGGAGGCTGAGGGGAGGCTGATCCTGGAGCAGGAGGAGGTCTTCCCTATATGGTAGGGCTGGTGTTTCTGGGAAGACTTTTCCATTTGGCTCCTGCAAGAAAGCCTGCCTGTGGGAAGGGCGGAGCGCTGCCTGGTTCTGCGTGAGCAACGTGCTGGCCGCCGGCGGAGGGGGGTGGGGGGGTGGGGGGGAGCTCCGTGGGTGGGGGACTCCCAGGGAGGGCTGAGTGCCTGAGTGAAGGTGCTCCTTTGTGTGCGGGGGATGTGTGTGCATTGGCCCGCTGGGCCCTCCACTGTGGGCAGGCCTAGCCATGTCCCCTGCCCGGGGCCTCCTGGCACCCTGTGGTGCTCTGGCTATTTTGGGCACTGGCTGTGTTTAGGTTTGGGGAGGGATGGGTGATCCCGCCCAGGGCCAAGGATGCTGGGGGCACACTGGACGGCCGTTCCAGCCTCCTGGATCTTTGATGGCTGTAGCCTCTGCCCCTGACTCTAGCCTCAAGGGGTCATGGTCAGTGGACCCGTACAGGATGCCAGCCCCACGGGCAAGGGCAAAGAAGAGTGCCAGACAGATCTTGCCCTTGGGACGTTCCCTGCTCTCAGTATCAGGAATAGTTGTGCTTCCTCTAAGCAACGGGTTTATTTTGACCTCACTGGGACACGGAGTCCAGGGACTGGTCAGGTTTCCTTCTTCCCATTGGCCACTGGAAAGCTCAGAGCCAAATGAATGGTTGCTTTCCCAGACCTCCAGAATTCGGCACAAATTCTCTGTCTACTCACCACACTCCAGACTGTCGGTCTGCTTGTGTGAGCTTCTCTTATGTATGTGCAGTTCATTCTCTCCTGCCATTCTGGGTGCATCTTCATAGGCTGCTTTGAGTTTTTCTGGAAGAGGGAGGCAGGGGAAGTATAAATAGATGTTGATGGTGGTGGTGATGGTGACCCCATGCTGGGCAGTCCCCTGCAGCCCGATCCTTAAGGCTTGGTTCCCACTTTGTGATTCCCTGTGCCAGCCCCGCCCTCTTTGCTGGTGGAAGTCATGACCTAGAATTCTAGAAACCTAAGGTTTCAGGATGTCAGTGTCCTAAAATGTCAGAGCCAGAAGGAAGCTTTGGGATCATCTAAGTTGAGAGCTTTCAGACTTATTATTGAGCAGCGAAACCCTTATGCCAATCAAAATAATAGTATTTTGCTTAAATCCTGCAATGTTTTGATAAGTAACAGCAAACACAGGACATTTGGCATGGGCTAGTGCTATTTGTAGCATTTGACATTTTGATCTCATCCTTACAACAGTCCTATGCGGTAGATACTGTTAATGTGAACTATCGTGCCCATTTTACAGATGAGGAACAGGGGCACAGAGGGGTAAAGGGACCTGCTCTCAGCCAACCAGATGTATTATGCACCGAATGTATTATGTGGAATTATATAAAATTATATAAAATGGGAAAGGATGGATTTGTTTTCAGTGAAGCAAGTATTTGGGAGAGGGGACCCACATTCTATCTGTCCCTCCAACCCCTCTCAACCCATTTTCTAAGGTGGCCCCAAGGCTGCTGAGGCCAAAGACTGGAAAGCAGTGATCTAGGCCTTCATCATTTGACAGAGGGAACCTGAGACCTGGAGAGGGTAAGGGGCTTACCCCAGACAGTGGGCTGAGCCAGAAGCCCTTTCTCTGTCCCTCCTGGCCCCCTCTAGCCACCTGGAAGAGCCCAGCAGCTGAACTTCCCCTTAGAACACTCAGCTCCCGTCTCTCGTGGGCACGGGGACCCTCTGACCTTCTGCGTCGTCCCAGGGGGGCAGGCACGGGGCTACCCTCTGTGTGTCCCTTCCGACAGGACTCATCTGAGAGGGCAGGCTGATGGCCAAGGGGCTGTTCTCAGACTCTGACGGTATTTCTCTCCAAGGAGAGAACACCCCCCACCCCTCCTGTCGCCTGCCCTGCCTTAGCTCTATCAGCCCTTCAGGGCATGGGGCCTCGGGGCTTTCTGTCTTCAAGAGCTCCCTTTTCAAAAGCCCTGTGGCGGTGGCCGCATCACGCGCTGGAGGAGAGCCGGCTGGCAGCTGCCAAGGGAAAGGGGTCGGTCTGGGGTGGGTGCTCCCAGTATGAGCTCTGTGGAACCCTAGGCCGTGAAGAAAGGGTTCCAAATTAAGCAAGATTGGGAAACAGTAAATAGTTGCCCCCTTCCCTCGTCGAGGTGCTCAGGACACTGAGGACTCGGGGAACCAGCTCAGCTTTGTGTAACTCGCCTTTCCCAGATGGATTTGTCTGGAGGACTCTCCTGCCGTGTCCAGAGTTACGGTGCCTTGGAATAGACATTAGTCATGAGGAAAGGGGACAGGGGCACGTCAAAAGGAAGGAAGGGGCCCTTCCTTTTATTTCCAGCTCTGTTGTCCTCCCCACCCCCGGCCCAGGAATGTCTTCAGTTATGGGCTCAGCCCCTTCCTCCCCCTCCAGGAAGCAGATGAGGAAAACCGTGGGGGGCAGGGGGAGCTGGCCTCCTTGGCCGCAAAGAGCGGCCATTCCAGCCTGTTTTTTCCTGTTGCTGACGGCCACGGGAGCAAGCAGGAGCAGAGTCACCGAGGCCTGGTGGCCCGGCAGGCCTGGTGCAAGGGACCCGAGCTGGAGCCATGGTCCCGCTGGCCTCCGAGACCCCCACCCGCCCCCTGGGATGCTGGTCCGGGCAGGGAGCAGATCTCTGCTCAGTGACCAAGGGCAGAGTCTTGTCCCCTCAGAAATGGGCCCCCTGGCCGGAAGGCCTGCGGCGTCAGAGGGGGCAGGAGGAGGGCTCGGGGAGCAGAGTTCCTCGTTGGGAACCAGGGAGGAGTCTGGCTCCCAGTCTTGGCTCTACCAGCTCTGGGACTCTGGGCAAGCCGTCCTCCTGAGACTCAGTCTCATCGTTTATAAACTCCATCCATTCGTTAACTTCAAAAGTGTTAGTGAGCAGCTGCTCGGTGCCAGGTAATTGTAGGTACTGGGGATATGGACAAAGTCACTGGCTTTGGGGAGCGGATGTTCTGCTGGGGGTGACAGATGATAAGCAGGTAAACATGTAAACATGGGTAGAACGTAGGTGGTGAGGGGCGCCTGGGTGGCTCAGTGGGTTGGAGCCTCTGCCTTTGGCTTGGGTCATGGTCTCGGGGTCCTGGGATCGAGCGCCGCGTTGGGCTCTCTGCTCAGCAGGGAGCCTGCTTCCCCCTCTCTCTCTGCCTGCCTCTCTGCCTACTTGTGATCTCTCTCTTTGTCAAATAAATAAAATCTTTAAAAAAAAAAAAAAAAACCGTAGGTGGTAAGGTGCTTTGAAGTTGGGCAAGGGAAGTGACAGCGAGCAGACTAGTAGATTCTGGACCCGGGATGTGGTCTGGGCCTCTGTGAAGGCGAAGTGCCAGCAGAAGCAAGAGTGCGCATGAGGATTGGGCACGGTTGGGGGCAGTGTCCCAGGCAGAGGATGCAGCAAGTGCAAAGGTCCTGAGGTTGGAGAGAGTTACGTGTGTTTGAGAACCACTGAGATAAGTGTGGCCAGGAGTAGGGAGAGCACAGCAGATGAGGGTGGAGAAGTGTGTGTAAGGGTGTGTGTGTGTGTGTGTGTGTGTGTGTGTAGGTATGTCGGTCACACAGGACCTGGTACCCATAAGGAAGGCATTTCTTCTCATCCTTTGGTGAATCAAGAGTAATGGGAAGGCCTGACCCAGTGGGTTCATGCGGTGGTCCTTATTGTAAGTGGTTTCTCATTTCGACAAAAATTTGTGAAACCTTCCCCCTACCTCCATCCTCCCGTAAGCCTGGCCCTGTGCTAGGGGCTTCATTCATGAAATCTGGCCCAGACAGGTTGGGGGGGCCTTGAAGGCCCACAGACACTCCGGCACTCTGGTGCCAGAGAATCTGAGAACCATGCCGGGCGGCAGGCAGGAGGCGGGCACGTGAGCACCGCAGGCGCTGTTGGCACCAACGGTGCTTGGCCGATAATGTTCAAGCCCTGGGGACCTTCTTGCTGGGTGACTCGGCCTGGGAGCCATTCCCACGTGCCTCCCCCACCGCCTTGGTGGCACCCAGCTCTCATGTGGGGTGGGGGCATTTCCCGGTGACTTCCTGCTGCTTCCTTCTAGGCTAGCCGGCAGCTCAGTCAGCATGGGGCGGGGAGGCCTGCTCTTGGGGTGTCTGTGGTGCAGGAGGAGAGTGCAGGGACTCCGGAGGGACTGAGGGACTTGGGCTCTGTGACTAACACCGTGACACCAGAATAGTCAAGGGATATTGTTCTTTTTTGGGGGACAAGCCCATTCAGGGCTGGTCCCTTGACCATGCAGTGCCCTCTCCCACCTCTGGGCCTTTGCACGTGCTACATCCTTTACCTGGGACATGTGCCCTTCCTTCTGCCTGGTTCATGCACTTTGCCCCTTCTCCACCCTACTTAAGTGAGACCATCTTTCAGATCGAGCTGAATTGTCCTGTCCCCTGAGAAACCTTCCCCAAACTCCCACCTGCCTCGGTCAGTGATGCGACCCTCCCCCAGGCCCTCTCAGCCCCCTGTCCTTCCTCTGTACAGCCCTCCCTGCACCGTGTCCTCATCACTTGGTTTAAGGCTGTATATCCCTTAGGAACACAGACAAACTTATGTCCCAATTTTATTCCCAGGACCCAGCACATAGTAGGTGCTCAAGAAATAAAGATCTAAGCGACTCGAATTGAACTTTATAGGGCAGAATGGATTGGTTATCCTTTTTTCACAGGGGCAGAAGCTGAGGCTGCCCAGCCAGGAAGTGGCCGCGGCGGCCTGGAATCTGGGTTGTCCGAGCAGAGCCTGCCCTCTGCCCCACTGGCTGCGTCTCTGAGACTCATGACATGCTCTTGCTTGAGCCGTGATGGTGGCAGTTCTGCTCAGCCGTAACCCCAGCTCCATGCCAAGGGACCTTGAAGGCAGGGACCGCGCAAGGTCCACCTGGGAAAGGCCCAGGCAGAGTCCTCCAGCCAAGGGGAGCCAGAGCAGGTCCCCCCTCATTCTACTTGCCTCTCCCAGCAGCCCGGGGCAGGAGGCAAACCAGGCAGGGCATTCTTGTACCTGTTTTGCCACCGAGGAACCTGAGGCGTGGAGGGAGTGTTATCCATTTCAGGGAGCATTGTATCCAGGCCCCCTTTTCCCTTGGGACTGGGTGTCGTGGCCTCCGTTTTAGTGATGGGGAACTGAGGCAAAGCGGCTCTTGCTGTGCGATCTCGAGCAAGTCCTTACTCTCTTTCTGAACTTCATTTTCTTCTTCTGTCAGAAGGATTAATCCCCGCCTTGGGGCTGTTGGGCAGGTTCGCTGGTTTGTTCTTCGCTCTGTCTGTGTGTGCAGATGTTAACTGAGCATCTAGTAAATTTTTTTTTTTTAAGATTTTATTTATGTATTAGACAGAGAGAGATCACAAGTAGGCAGAGAGAGAGGAGGAAGCAGGCTCCCCGCTGAGCAGAGAGCCCGACGCGGGGCTCGATCCCAGGACCCTGAGATCATGACCCAAGCTGAAGGCAGAGGCTTTAACCCACTGAGCCACCAGGCGCCCCTGCACCTAGTAAGTCTTGAAGATGCAAAGCAGTGATCAAAAGAGATGAACATCCCTGCGCTCCTGCCCCTTGCGCTCTCATCAACGGAGACGGCTAGCGTGGAAGCCCAGTGCACAGAGCAGGCACTCGCCGCAGTGTGCTAGAAGGGAAGGGGGCCGAGGGGCTTGTCCAAGGCCACGAGTCGGGCAGAGCTGGCACGAGAGAGCCCAGAGCTCCGTGTTCCCGTGCCCTTGTTCTTTGCTGAAGGCCCTAACCGGCCCTCGGGGTGGGAAGCAGGGGCTCTTCGCTGCCCTGCCTCCAGGCTAGCACAGCACAGAAGAGGGGGCCCTGCTTTCGAACCGGATTCCTCTGGCCTTAGCTGCGTGACCTCGGGTAGGTGACTTCACTTCTCTGAGCTTCTTCTTTCCTTATCTGTAAGCTGGGGACGGTGGGGGGTGGGGGAGGAGCCAGTACCTGCTTGGCGGGGCTGTGGGTTTGCACAAGATAAGCCCCGTGAAAACCTCATCTCCGCACCTGTGCCCGGGGAGCCCTTGCTGCGCCTCCGCCATTCTCCTTATTTGGGGGGATCGTGGTTCTTCCCGGCCAACTGGCTGGCGAAGGTCCCGCACCTTGGGAGCCTGAGTGTGGGAAGCTGGCAGGCCTCCCGCGTGGCACGGGCAGGGTAGGCATGCCAGAGGAGGCCGTGGTCACCTCGTTTCCGGCCCGGCGCCCCTCTTAGCCTGCCCGGGGATTAAAGGCCTTTTGGCCTTTGTGTCAGGCTCTCCCGCCCCTGGCAGTTTGCACGACAAAGTGCTGCTCTGACAGATTCCTTCCCCTTTGCTGTCTGCTGCCCATAGACAGGGCAATGGACAGTCTGGGGGTGGGGCACGGCACCTTGATCCTATATCTGGAGCCCGAGCTATCGCAGAGCCAGGGAGCACCGGTTGTGGGGTGACCTGGGAGCCTGTATTGTAACAGAGGGCGCGAGGGAACTTCTCCAGGTGCGTGTCCTTCCCTGAAGACCCGGGGGCCCCGGGTGGGGGAAGGGACGCTGAGGCAGGGCCTGCGCTGGCAGAAGGCAGGTGCGCAGGCAGGGGCTCGCTTGTCCCCCGCCCCCGCAAAGTCTCTGGATTTCGATGTGGTGAGCTCACTCCAGCCCAGATGCCTGGAGCCTTGCCCTGGGCAGCTGCAGCCCCCTGGGGACTGCGGTGCTCAGACTTTCCTGCCCAGCTGCAGCGGTGGCGGTGGGCTCAGCCCAGGCCTGGGCCATGGGGAGGGGGCGATGGGCACACTGCCCAGGTTGTCCGTGAGTACTTCTCCAGAGCAGCCCCAAGGCCCCCCGTCATCCCAGGGTCCGCCTCGGAGCCGGCAGATAACTTGAGCTTCGGCCCCAAGCTGCGTCGTCACCCGCGGCCTAGGCGACACCCCACCAGCCAGCCCAGAACTTAGGCGGTAGAGCCAGAGCCTTCCCTTCATCCCAGACCTGGAGGCTGAGCCCGGGCCTGAGCCCACAGCCCGTACTGCCGTGCATCACCTCTTGTCCATACCCACCCCTCACCTCTACTCTGTGCCCCCTGCATGGTACTTATTCTAACACTTACTGAGCACTTACTGTATACAGCGCGTCAAGCTGAGCGCCTCGCACGCCTTCAGTTTCCTTTACACGGTGATCCCCTGCAAGCCTCCCTCTGCTCATCGGCCAAATGGAAATGATCGTGCACCTGAAACCCGGGGAGTGAGAGGTGCTTTGGAATTTGGAAGTTTCCAGATAGGAGAAAGTTTGCGTAGAACCCATGAGAACGCTCAGTGGAGTCTGGGGCAACGCCCGTAGCAAAACGCAATCACGTTGCTGCCGCAAAACCTCCAGCTCCTCACCCCAAGTGGAGTAAATAGGATGTTGATAGCTTCCTGCCGGTTCAGGTCAGGACTTGGCACCGAATGAGCTTGTTATAAACTCATTTAACAAAAGAAAATGCTTTGAGTTTTCAGAGCTCTTTGGATTTCCCTTACTGTAGACGAGGGATCACGGCCCAGCACTGGCCCTGCCGCAGGTACTGCGAAGGTTCACCGAGGAGGCCCATGCAGTGCTGAGGCTGAGGCTGAGGCCGGGCCGGAGAAGGCCCTCGCTGGAGCCGGTCCATTCCTGTTGTCACCCCCTCCCTGGGCTCCGCCTTCCTTGATGTCAGCACCACCAGAAACTCTTAGCTGCACATGTACCCTTTGCAAGGCCCACAACCCTCACTTAAGGAGTCCTTGAAAAACCCCAGACCCCATATTTTGTATCTGTAGCTGCACTTCCCCCCACACCCCAAACCTTCTGTGCCCCTCTCTAATGGATTCTCATTTTCCCCTCCATGCTGAGTTCTTCCCCGCTAGTCTTGGATCTGTCCGCATCCTCATCCAGGCCAGGAGAGGAAGGTCCAGTCTCTGTCCCTTTCCCAAAGCGTCTGTGTAGGACTCGGACCTAGAGCCCCGTGTGCACCCTTATCCCCACCAGGAAGGCCTGGACACAGCCCAGGCTCAGGGAGCTGTCTCCCAGAAGTTCCCCGCCTGTCTGGGTCCTCCCCTGTTCCCCCACCACCACTAGGGGGGGCCATCATGCCCACACCCCTGCTCCAAGCAATTGTTCCCAGCACACTAAAACAGTCCTTTGGCCTTGGCTTGGATGAGTCAGCGGCTTCCACTTCCCCCACCAGGAACCTGCCAGGTCTGGAAAATCCCCCTCTCTGCTTGGCTCCTTCCTCTCTGGCCCAGGTCTGCCTTCTGGACCCCTCCTCTCCGGCCCCGCCATCCGGCTCCAACGCCTGCCTGAGTACTGGGTTCCTCTGGGAGGAAGCTGGCCTTTCTCATCGCCGGAGATGGGCTGCAGGGCAGGAAACCTGGGTTCTATTTCTGCTTTTGACCTTAGAGCCACCAGCGGCCCTCCTTGGGACCTTAGGCACATGCTGCATGGGCTCAGACCACTGGCAGCTCAGGCATCCTGAGGGCCATCCTGGGACCCGGTGGGTTGGAGATGGGAACTGGCCAGCCCTGGACGCCCTGGCCCTGCCCCCTGCTTAGGCCTCAAGGCCAGCCTGGAGGCCCAGCCTCAGCCCTGGCTCTTTCCTGGTCAGCACATGCAGAACCCTGGGGTCCTGGGCCTATCCTGGCTCTGCCTGCCACGCACCCGGGCAAGTTACATGGGAAAGCAAGGTGCTGTTCCCTCCTCTGTGAAAGGGGCCTTTCACGCCTGCTCAGCCACCTCAGGGTCATCGTCAAGGTCCAATGACACCGAGATGGAGGAAATGCTCTGTAGACTGTGAAACAGCACTGTGGTTGAAAGGTTTTGTGGAGGGGCGCCTGGGTGGCTCAGTCGTTAAGCGTCTGCCTTCGGCCCAGGTCAGATCCCAGGGGCCTGGGATCGAGCCCCGCATCGGGCTCCCTGCTTGGCGGGAAGCCTGCTTCTCCCGCTACCATTCCCTCTGCTTGTGTTCCCTCTCTCGCTGTGTTTCTCTCTGTCAAATAAATAAAATCTTTAAAAAAAAAAAAAAAAAAGAAAGGTTTTGTGGAGTGACTCTTGGTGACCTCAGTCCGTTCCGGCAAAAACTCAAACATTGGAACCAAACCACCAGAGGTCAAATCCCAGCTCTGCCACCTGCTAGATGTTCAAGCAGATGACCTGACTGTTCCGTGTCCCCATCCCTACAGTGCGCAGTTTAACACATAGAACCTGGGTTCGCATTTATAAACATCCTTAAAGGAGTGCCTGGTGTGTAGTAAGTGCTCAATAAATGTTAGCTCTTTCTGTTCCCAAGTAGACCCCAGCCTTTCCAGATGTGAATCCAAGTTCCCTTCTATGGTCAAGTCTCAGGCTCCTTTGGGCTCTTTCCGGGAGCCTCTTTCCGGCCTGGCTCCTTCTTTCCTCCCAGATGTGAAATACAGCTGCTAGAACCCTTTGATCTTCAGCTTTTCACAAATGCAATCTCTGCTCTTGCTGGGTCGGCCCTCGCTGCAGGCCCTGATCTGACCCCGGAGACTCGGGCCCTGGGGAGGGGGCTGCAGGCAAGGGCAGGCTGGCATGTGGAAGGGCCCATTCCCTGGAGTCCCTGGGGTGTGAGGGCTTCTATCCGGGCCGGACGCGCTCTGGATTCTCTTACCCCTCTCACTGCAGATGTGTGTTCCTGACATTTTTTCCAAGTTGAATCTCACTTTGCTATTTCCTCTCTGGTCCTGACACTGCCCCCCCCCCGCCCCCCCCTCCCCAGCTCCAGGCCTGGGAGAAGCTCTGGACCTTGCTCACCACCAGTTTCCCTTTCCAGACAGCAGTGTCTAGGGGGTGCCGGGAATCTCTGTGCCCCACGCACACCCACCCACACGGCCTGGCTTGCACAGGGAGGGGGCAGGCATGGCAATGACATAGAGGGAGAGCCCTCCCCAGGTGGGAAGGCTCCAAGCCTCCCCCTCTAACCGCCTCTACCCAGTATCTGTGCCCCTGTGCCAGTCTTAACCTCACACTTCCCTTAGGTCGGTTGGTCGGGGCCTGCTCTGACCCCTCCCCCCACCACCCATTGGAAACATTGCCCTCTACCTGCAGCCAGGGAAGGGGGGAGAACCCCTCATGGGCATTGATCTTGTGGTTCTTAGCCAGTGAGTCAGTTCTCTGTGCACATGCCACTCCATCCCTCCCGCCTGGATGAGAAGGGGCCCCGGAATCTATTTCTCACCAGCTCCTGGAGGTTCTAAAGTTCATTCCTGGATACAGACCCTGTCTGGGCATGGGCCAGAAGTCCACCGGCCACCTGGGGGGGATGGGCATTTGTCCAGAGAGACGGGGGGGGGAAGGGGAAGGAAAAGGAACAGGAGAAGGGGTCTGCCCCCAGACTGGTGGGGAAGGGGCTTTAGGCCATGGGCGGGGGGTAAGTCGTGGGCAGTGCAGACCTTGCACAAGGCTTGGTAGCGCTGCGGACACAAAGGTGACCAAATGACCCTGCCCCCAAGTTGCTCCCAGCCTAGGAAGAGAGATTGTGTGTAGACCGCGTGGGAGCCGGTGGTGCCTCCAAAGCAAGTCGGGTTCGGGAAGCAGCTAGAATTAAGTGATGACATTTTTGACCATTCACTTATTCATTCATTCATTCAAGTAGTTATTGAACATTGGGTCTCTGCCTTGAGGATGTTTCCATTCTAGTGTAGACACAGGTGATTAGAGGGTGAGCCCAGGGGGGCCCAGAAGCCAGCCTGGGCACAGAGGGGACTGTAAAGGCCAAGGGTCAGGACTGAGTCTCCCAGAGGAGATTGTCTTTCTTTTCTAAGTTTTTATTTCATTTCATTTCTTTTCTTTTTAGTCATCTTTCTTGAGGTGCAAATTACATACAATAAAACGTACCCATTTTAAGTGTACGGTTCAATCACGAGGTGTATGTACCCAGGGAACCGTCACTCCAGAAGGTCCCTTGTGTCCCTGGATGGTCAGCCAGCCCCACCCCTGGTCTCAGGCAACTAGTGGCGTGCCTGTCACTGTAGGTTAGACCCTCCCCCCGAGAGTTGCATGTAACGAGTCCCACAGTAGGTCTCCTTCTGTGTGTGGCTTCCTTCATTCATCTTGTGTGATTGAGCTTCTGTCCTGTTACTCTGAGTGTCAGTAATTCATTCCTTTCTCTTACTGAGCAGTTAGAGGAGGTGACAGGGTGCTGGATTTTGGAGGACAACTTAGTTAGCCTGATAAGCAAAGGGAAGAAGGGCATTCCAGCGGAGAGACTGGTGTGAGAAAAGGCCAGAGGCTGCAGGGACATGGGCTGGGTGAAGCTAAGGGAAAGAAACTGGCCGTCTCTTTGTTTTTCATCTCCTTGGGCCTCTTTCCTGCTGCCATCACCTTGTCTAGCCAGGGAGGGCTGGGTCTGGTTTTCACAAGCGAGGCCATTTCCTTCTGGCTGGGCCGGGCTCCCTAGGCAGGGCCAAGGCCTGGGCAGGGCCTGATGCTCATGCCGGGTTCTCTGGGGCTGGACGTGCATCACAGGGCCACAGGACATCCACGCACGCTGGTGCTTGGGGGCTCTAGGGTTCCCGCGGGCTCCCCCCGGCTTGTGTTTTCCTCTCCGTTATCTGATAAAACTCCTTTGGAAACATCTTGATCTTGTCTGAGGGGCAAGAGGCACTCACTGCCCGCACCCTGTCCTGAGAAAGGCAGGTGTGATG
Organism: Procyon lotor; assembly: GCA_028646535.1. Taxonomy (NCBI): domain Eukaryota; kingdom Metazoa; phylum Chordata; class Mammalia; order Carnivora; family Procyonidae; genus Procyon; species Procyon lotor. The sequence continues at coordinate 13,246,258 of CM053606.1, read as the reverse complement.
GCCGCTGGGGCCCTTCTGCTCTGGCCTGCAGGGCACAGGGTCTCAGGAGGGCCTCTGTGGAACTTGTGCTGGGCTCAGCATCAGCCTGAGGTCACACAGAGTTGACACTATGCCTGTCCTGCCCCCAATGCGCCCAGCCGATGGGCTCCACCCCCACTGCTGGGTGCAAAGATGAGCTTGTCAGTGTGGCCACGAGGCCCGGTGCGGGTTGTCCAATGTGGCTGGAATGTGTTTCCCGTGGCTCGGAGCTTTGGAGGCCAGACTGAGGCTGAAAGAGGTGGCCAAGAGGCCTGAGGGGAAGCTGCCGTTAGAGACAGCAGCGCGGGGGACTCACCCTTGATTTCTGTCTCTGTCCCCTATCCATCCTGACCCTGGCCTCCCTTCACGCCCATGGCCCCCCTCTTTGCTGGCCAGGCCACCCTTTATCTGCCCGTGGCCGTCTGTCTACTGCCTCGTGTCCTGGATGACTCTGACCTTCTCGAAGGAGACGAGTCAGTCATGGCTTGCCAAAGTGACTTTAATGTTGTCATCTGTTTATTCGAGGATTCACTCAGACTCAGTGAATTTGCAGGCTCAGGCTCTGAGGCCTCCAGGGGTGGATGGGGCTTTTGGGGAAACAGAGTCAAAATGAGTGGCTCAGCCCCAGTCTGACTCTCTTAGCCAAACCACATCTGACTTAACCACTCCAGGGCTTTGGGGGGGGGAAACTCTGGGTCCCCCTTGAAGTTAGGGGAGGGGTCCTGGGCTTGGCAGGGGCTGGAGAATATGACCGTCGGCTTTGTGATCTCCCGCAGGTGGCCCACAGGCTGCAGGCCTATGATGGCTTGTCTCTGCCTGAGGACGCAGAGACGGTCTCGGCAGGCCGGGCTGGCTGGAGCTACTCAGACCTCTCTGACGATGAGGACCTGCTGGCTGACGAGGCCTCTGGAGGTGAGCAGAAGGTTCTGGGGGCAGGGAGTGGAAGAGTAAGGGGGCAGATGCAGGGTTCTTCCCACTTAGAGAGGCCGAAGGGGGCGCCTCCAGAGATGATGGCATCCTAAGCCCTCATCCAGAGCCTCTGCTTACAACCTGTGTGACGCTGGACGGCAGCTGCTCCCCACAGCCCAGAATGATGAGGACCGACAGGGAAGTGGCAGACAAGGCACAGTAGAGGACAGTGACTGTCTCCTACTGCACCCCGGCCTGGCCTCACCTGGTGGCCGGTGTGCCGGGCCCTCCCCACTCCCCAGCATGGGCAGACAGTCGGGTCCCCAGAGTGTGCGGCCTTGGTCCTTCTCTCCTTTGGAGGCTTCTGAGCAGACTTCTCCCGGCCAGCCTCCCTAGGCATGGGGAGGAGGCGACAGTTCTCGGCTTTCGTGACCTGGCCCACGACGTGCCAGGGGCCCCGAACCGTGCCTGACACCCAGTAGGTACTCAACAAATGCCCGTTGCTGCACACGTCTCTCTTCTGCTTGCAGACGGCCTGGGGAGCGGGGACCTGGGCAGCGGAGACTTTCAGATGGGTAAGTTGCTGAGGGCAGGGCCCCCCCCTCCCACCCCCCTGCAGAAACCCCACAGCAAGTCTGCCCTACCGCAGAGGTCCCGTCTGGGGGGCTGAGGGCCTCAAGGGCTCCGTGGGCCTGTCGCGCAGGTGGTCTCATGCTTGCCCAGTGACAGTCATGTGGCCTGATTGGCAGGTCCCTGAGAGGCAGGGGATGGCCGGGCTGTGCGGTCATCTGTGCCCCAGGGACAAGGCCTAGGGCTGCAGGCAGGAAACCCAGGTTATAATAGGTGCTGAAAGCCAGACACGCAGCATTCAAAGGAAAATTCTCATCTCCCAAGGCGGCTCCACTCTGGGGTCCTTCTCTAGATCCCTCCTTGGGGGTGCGGAGCCGGGGACCCCGGGCGGGGTGGCCAGGTAGAGGTGCTCTTTGGCATAGGACATTTGGGCAGGCCAGCTGAGCTGGCAAGGAGTTGAAGTAGCCACATCCTGGATCCCGGAGGGACCCCGCCTTTAGGTTGGGTCACCTGCTGGGAAGCCAAGGGTTCGTGGGTTGGAGAAGAGGGCTGGGCTCGGCGGAGAGAAGAGCATCAGGCCTCCATCCGCTGCTCAGGCTGCCAGCACTCAGTACACAGTGGAGCCGAGGCCAGGTCAGCACTGGGCCTCAGGGTCCCTCCTCCTTCCAACCCCAGCATTCCGGGCCGAGAAGGAACTCCCAGATGGCAAAGCCCAGCAGCTTCCTATGGCTCCTGCTGCCTTCTCTGGAAGCCTGAGCTGAGCACTCTGTGGTCACGGCCAAGGGTGGAGCTCGGCTCAGGCGGACCCCTGGGCAGCCATTCGGCAGCCCGTGGCTCCCACGGGGGTGGGCCTGTGCCTCTGCAAGGAAGGGCTCACTTCCCTTTGGTGCATGGGGGGCAACCGCATGCCCGAGGGTGGTGTCCTACCTGGGCAAGTGCACATAGGAGGGTTGGCCCCTGCATGTCCTGGTCCTGACCGTCACCCCCCAGCCCCTGGGACGCGGATCCTGCCTGAAGCTTTTCCCCACGTAGGTCCTTCCAGGGCTGCAGGAGGCCTGGGAGCTGCCCCTTGCTAAAGCCAGGCCTTTCTGCACAGGCCCTGATCCTGTCCCTACTGTCCATTTGGAAACGTCCATGGCCCCTGCTGTGGGGCTGCCGACCGCCGCAGCTCTGCGCTCTCTGAGGAGCCCTTGCCAGCCCGCCTCCCCTGTGAGAGGCAGCTGTGAGGGCTCGAGGGGTCAGAGGTGGGAGAAGGGGCGAGGATGGGGAGTAGCAGCCGGGCAGAGGCCCGTGCTCGTGAGTGGGGCCTATCCGTGGGAAGATGCAGGGCCTCAGACCCTGGCAAGGGTCTCCAAGCCCGGCCCTGGCACCGGCCTGCTGCAGGTAGCGGGGCTGAGTCTGAGGCCTGGAGGCAGCAAATAGGTCTCTCATTCCCAGGGTCTGGTGTGCTCACTTGAGCCTTGCCCGAGGGCAGTACCTTCCCCGCACTGGGAAGCAAGGACAGCAAGGGCTGTCAGAGACGGGGTCACGCCGGCCATGCCCCTTACCTGGGGCCCAACCCCTGAGATGGTACCCTAGCCCACTCCTACAGCCTCGGGCCTGGCCCCACCTTTTGTGTGCTGGTACCCCAACCTGGCAGACAGCCCCTCACTCTGACTCCCCCTCTCTGGGACCCCCACCCGCCTCCCCTCACCCGGTTTCTTTCCATCTCTCACTTACCTGGCCTGCTCTGACATCCATCTGGGTCTCCTGCTCCCCGCCTCCCCTGCCTTGGCCTCTGTCTCTCCTTTTTGTCTCATCTGTGCATCGTCCTTCTGTCTCTTGTGTCTTTCGCTGTCTCTCTCTTTCCCTCTCTCCCTTCCTTCTGCGTCTCAAACCTTGCTCTCTCTTCCCCCACTTTCTCTCTCCATCTCTGTCATTTCCCCCTGTTTCTGCCTTTTCACATCTCCATCTCCCCCTCTGGTCCCCTCTCCCTCCCTTGCTGTCCCTCTTGGCCATTCTCTCTGCGGCTCTACTCTGCAGGCCCCGGGCCACCCTCCTGTGGCTGCTGGGGAGTCTCCTCCCAGTAATTGAGGCCAGGGTGACCTGGGGGTGTCCCTCTGCCTCCCTCCCCATTGCCTCCCCCTGCTCTCCCTGCCTTGCGCTTTCTCCCTCTCTCCTTCTTCCCCAGCCCCTACTTGGTCTCAGGCAAGGCTCCAAGGCACTTTCCTTTTGGGTCTGAGGGCCCCGGCCGGCCCCTGCCCAGGACAGAGCCAGGCCCCATCTAAACCCAGTGGGCGGGTCCCCTAGTGTTCCCCCACCCCAGGCACCTCGAGGACAGAGATGAGTGAGGCAACCCTGCGGGGAGCAAGGCCATAGAGGCTGCAGATAACTTGTACCCCCTCAGGACTGGTTGATGCTGGGCCCACCCAAGGGAGCCAGGGGCCCTCAGGGCTGGGGTTCAGGGGCCTGGGTGTGTGGCAGAGGAGTTTTGCAGTGGGAGGTTGGTGGGATAGTCTGCTTCAGGGCAGGAGGTGGTCCCGTGTGTGTTCCCCACCCCCACCTAGGTGCCGGCAGCTCCCGGCCTCCTGCCCCTCCAGCCTCCGGCTCCACGTGAGCTGTCTGGTGTGGGTCAAGATGAGAGCCAAGAGGGAGAGGGCTGGCCAGGGGGGGCATGCAGAGAGCACACCCACCCCTGGCAGCTTCACTCTCCTGCAGTACCCTCAGCTCTGGGGGCTGGTTCCTGGAACAGACGGGGCTTTACCTTCTGCCCCCAACCCTCAGACACTGGCCGCAGGGAGGCAGTTCAGGGTGGAGGGTGCTCACCCTGACCTACCCCTGGTCTAGGAGGAGGCAGGGGTGGGGTGAGCCTGGAGGGTCCGCGCCCTTCCCAGGGCCCAGGAGAAAGGGGCTTTGTGGAGCCCCGGCCCCCTCCCCCAGGAGCGGGCACATTCCTGGGCAGAGGCCCGGCCTCCTCGCCCGCGCTGGGCCATGGGGCTGAGGCCAGGGGCTGGGGGGACTCTCAATGGGCCTCTGTGCCTGTTCACAAGGGGCCTCTGTGGCCGAGCTCACGGCCTCCATGCTCCGGCCCACAGAGCCCCACCCACTCGGCACCCAGGAGCCCAGCCCAGCACGGTCCCCATGTTTCACGGCACGAGCACCCTCCCTCAGCGTAGGAGTCCCCTCCTGCCCCATCCTGACACCCCAGGGCTTGCTTAGCCCGAGCCACAGAGGGAGAGGGTCCTTGCTCGAGGGGCATGTGCACCTGGGGGGCCTGAGCAAGTGAAGTGGCGGGGGGACGGGCCTGTGGTCAGGCCCAGCCCATACCACAATCAGCCTCACCCTGTCATCGGTCCCCTCTCTGAGCCCACTTCCGCCTCGGGGACTCGCAGCTGCTTCACTCTCTGCCCAGAATGCTCTTCCCCCGGATTCTTCTCCATGGCTCACTCTCTTCAGGGATCCCCTTGGAGGAGAGTCCTTCCCTGGCTCCCCGGGACCGTAGCACCCTACCCCGACCCCAGCACGCCCTCTCCCCCCACCCTGGTTCTTTCCCCAGAGGCCTCATATCTCTTGCTCATTTGTTTCCTTTCTCCTCCCACTAGAAAATCATCTCCGTGGGGACAGGAATGGTCCTATGTGGAGTTCACAGCCAGACCCTCTGCCCTGAGAACACCACCAACCATGCAGTAGGCCCTCAGTATAGATTTGTTAAAGGAATAAATGCCTCTCTGAGATGAGAGGTCATAAAACCAAATCCTCCCTCGGGTTTGTTGTAAAGACCAGAGACGATAATTACAGCGAACGCAGGCAGCCCCGAGTACACACCCGGGATGGTTATAAGTACTTTACGTTTCCGAGCTCGGTCCTCACAAGAGCCCTCTGGGGTGGGCCCTGCTGTTATGCCCACTTTACACACGAGGACGCCGAGGCGCATCCTCGGTGGTTAAGTGTGTCACACAAGGTCACAGGGCTGTAAGTGGCAATTTTATTCCAGCAGCGAAGCTTTTAACCACAACAGTCCCTCACAGTAAGAACTCACGTTATCTGGAACCGACTGTGTGCCAGGGTCCGTCCAGCACTTACACATATTTAAACATATTGTAGCTTAATATATTAAATGTATTTTTATATATAAATATATTAAATATGTTAATATATTTATTTTAATTAATTTAATATTTAATAAATATATTAATATATTGTAACAATACAGTAAACATTTGTAACTCGTTAACTTGGCATTTATAATTAATACCTAACATCAGAAACATTATAAGATTTAATGCCTAAAAAATCTTGTACATAGTAGGAGCTCAAGAAACTGTGTGTGTGTGTGGTGTGTGCATACACGCTGGTCTATACGTGTGGTGTGCGTGTACACAGTAGTCTATGTATACAGTAAGCATATGTTACAGACTGAGCATCTGCTGCAAGCCAGGCTCTGTCCTAAGCACCGTGTGAGAGCTTATGTGTGTATGTACATCACTTATTCGCAACTCATGTTAACTCGTATTTATAACTGCTCCATGAACTCATGAACATTGTATGAAATGTGTATAAAGCATTATACAGGGACACCTGGGGGGCTCAGCCAGTTAAGCATCTGCCTTCGGCTCAGGTCATGATCCCAGGGTCCTGGGATCAAGCCCGGCATCAGGATCCCTGCTCAGCAGGAAGCCTGCTTCTCCCTCTCCCACTTCCCCTGCTTGTGTTCCCTCTCTCACTGTCTCTCTCTTTCCATCAAATAAATAAAATCTTTAAAAAAAAAACCCCAACTTTATACATATCATATATACATAGTAGGTGCTTAGGAAGCAGTCCTATGTGTGTGCTCACACCGATCTGATGTGAATTTATTCGGCTATCACATCTTATGCACCAACTATGTGCCAAGCGCTACACTGGCTCCAGGGATGCAGGGGTGAATGCGATCCAGGGTTGCGCTCCTCTTCAGGTTCACAGCCTAGCAGGGGAGAGGGGGGAGGGCACCAGCTCCTGATTCTCCAATACCTGCTCTGTGCCAGGCGCCACGTCTTAAGTGCTCGGGGAGATGGTGCGTGCAAGCATGATGTCATTTATTCCCTCCCGCTCCCCAGCACGGTCAATGTAATTAAATTAATATCCTCGTTGGACCGAGGAGGAAACAGAAGCTCAGAGAGGTGAGATCAGTGCCTGTGGTGTGGCTGACCTCAGAAGCCCCAGTTTTCACTGTGAAACCTTAGGGTCCATGGGTCACTGGGCAGGATCTATGCAGTGCAGGGCGGAAGGTGCTCTGATGGGGGGAGCCAAGGGGCTGGGGGATCCAGAGTAGGTCTCTCTGATGCAGCCAGGGTTGAGCGAGGAGGGCAGTTCAGGTGGTCTTCTTGGAGGAGGTGATGGCTGAGCCGAGCCCTGAGGGATGACTAGAACCAGCCACGAAAGAGTGGGGAAGCGTGTCTCGGTCACTCGTGGCTGATCCCTGTGCCAGGCCAGCCTCTTCTAGAAGCTAGCTCTTTTTGTCTAGCATCCTCTGTGCCGCTGGGGGCGGGCAGGGGGGTGGGGGCTCTTCTGCAGCATTGCTTAGCTTCTGGGTCAGGCTGCTTCCCAGATGGTTGAAGCCCCTCACTGGAGGGTGGGGGCCTCGGCTTTGACCCTGGGCAGGCCTGCCAGGGCCACTGTGACGAATGCTCACATGGGCAGTGCTGGGCATGTCTGTGGGCACCCAGGCGTCAGCCTGGGCAGGAGGCCTCTAGAGACCATCCCTGAGTTTCCTGCCACGGGCCCAGCTGCCTGAGGCCACCGCCCACCAGGCCTGGCCCCTCAAGCCGACACCCCCCACTCCTCTCCGCAGTTTATTTCCGGGCCCTGGTAAACTTCACCCGCTCCATCCACTACAGCCCCCAGCTGGAGGATGCGGGCTCCGAGGAGTTTCGGGAGGTGTCCGAGGCGGTGGTGGACACGGTGAGGTGAAGGGGAAGGGGAAGGGGCTCGGGAGCGCCCCGAGATGGGGGGCGGGACTGGGATAAGGTGAGGGTGTCTGCAGGCTGATGGTGCCGTGTCGCCCTCCAGCTCGAGTCGGAGTACTTGAAGATTCCTGGAGACCAGGTTGTCAGTGTGGTGTTCATCAAGTGAGGAGGGTCCCCTGGGGGCCGGAGAGGGACCGGGGCGGGGAAGCGACAAGGAGGGGAAGGAAGAGAAGCCCAGTGGAGTGGATCTCTGTGGGCGGAAGTTCAGGGATTTGGGGAAACAGTTTAGACCTTAAATTGCCCCGCTCGGGCCCCGGCTGCCCGGGGACAGTGGAAGAGATCAAACCTGAGCTTCGGGCAGGGGCCTGAGGGAGGAGCTGAGGCCGCTCACATCCGCCTCACCCTCTCCCTGGCCTCCCCCCCCCACCCCCCGCCCCATCCCCAGGGAGCTGGAAGGCTGGGTCTTTGTAGAGCTGGATGTAGGCTCAGAAGGGAACGCGGATGGGGCTCAGATTCAGGAGGTGCTGCACAAGGTCATTTCCAGCGGGTCCGTTGCCTCCTACATCACCTCCCCCCAGGGCTTCCAGTTCCGTCGCCTGGGTACAGGTAAGCCCGTCCCTGAACCTGGGGCACTTCCCCGTTTCTCAGATTCGTGCGGGTCCCGCCCCAGGATCCCCACCATGGGCTCTTCTAGCGTGGGGCTTGTATACCACTAGGGACAGGGAGCTCACTACCCCACCAGTCTGCTCCATCAGTTTCTATGCAGCCCTGGCTGGGCTTGAGTGTAATCTGTTTCCTCGAACAGGTACCCAATTAGCCCCAATTTCTGCTCTCCCTCTCTCTAGACCCCCGTACGCTGACAGTAGGTGAGAATTCCTTTCTGCCTGCAGTACTTTGAGACCCAAACACATTTAATACATTTGTATTTATACATTTAATAACAATACAGATATTTATAGAAGGCTGACTATATGCTAGGCACTCAGTTAAGGCCCTTATACCCAGCCTCCCATTTAGCCTTCATCATTCCTATGAGGTAGACAGTCCTCCTGTTTTAGAGATTAAGGGACTGAGGCCCAGAAAGGACAAGTGACTTGTCCCAATCCACATGGGCCGTAGTGGAAAAGCCAGAGCTGACATCAAGCCCCACGTCTGTGCCAGTCTCACCGGAATCTGTGATGAGAGGAAATGAGAAACTGAGGCTCAGAGAGATCAAGAAACTGGCCCACAGTCCCACAGCTATCAGATACAAAGGACTGGCTGTTGAGCTCTCAGTCAGCCCGGGGTTTCTTTGCACGGCACCCCGTCTCCTGCTTTGACTCCCAGACCAGACAGGCCCTGTTCATTCCCCACGGGCTCTGCTTCTCAACCCCGGCTCCATCCCTGTCTCTCCCCCTGGGAAAGCTCCAACACATCACTGTCCCTGACTTGGGGGAACCCAGGAACTGAACACACTCTTCCCCTACCATGGGGTAGCCCGATCAGAAGGAAGACGGTGAAACTATCGCCTCTCATTCTGCACGCAAAACCCCAATGAACGCACATAAAGATCAAGTGTGCTCTTTTGGCATTCCCCAGCCCCAGATCTGAAGATTGCTGGGCGCCCAGTCCTCTTCTCCCCACTTTTTAGGGAGCCTCCCCGGCTAGGGATGATGGGACGGGCCTGGCCTGGCCCCGCAGCCCATGGCTCCCAGGTCGCAGGTGGGCCGGTGCTGATCACACCTTCCTTTCCAGCACAGACACCCCCGCCCCCTCCGGCCGCTGTGGCGGCCGCAGTGACACCTGGTGAGAGCGTAAGCCAGACCTGGGCCCAGCCAGGTACCCGGACAAGTTCCTGGATGAAGGGGAAGGAAGGATGTGGGCGAGATGGCCGGGCAGAGCCCACAGCCGCCCCTTCGGCCTTTCCCCACGTCCTCCCTGGGCAGCTTGCGGCCTGCATGTGTGTGATGCGGTGTTCGCATGCGTGTGGCTTGTTAACTGCGCGTGAGGCTTCTGGAAGGCATGGGTGAGGCCACCGCCACACGTCCCATGCCCCGCGTGTGCTGTGATGAGTCCACCCTGTGCTCCTCAGCCTCGCTGAAGTCTGCCGGAAGCCAAGTAGCCAGACAGGGCACCAAAGCCTGCTCCCAGCCACGCAGAGCCTGTGCCGCCCACACCTTCCGCCCCGCATCCCCCCCCCCGCCCCTCTGACCCCCCTCCTACCCCCGCAGTGCCCCAGATCTCGCGAGTCTGCACCGAGGCCGAGTTTGCCTGCCACAGCCACAACGAGTGCATAGCCTTGGAGTATCGCTGCGACCGGAGGCCTGACTGCAGGGACATGTCTGATGAGCTCAATTGTGGTGAGGGGCCATCCAGGGCCACAAGCGCCCTGCAGACACCAGGCGGGGCCAGTGCGCACCTGGGCTCCCACCTCCACTGGGAGCTGGGAGGGCTGGGTGCAGGCAGTGGGGAGCGGGGATACAGGAGGGGTGGGGGCACCGTGCATAGCAGGGAGGTATAGGGAGGGCCGGCAGAGCATGGGGGCGAGGGGTGAGGAGCCACGCGCCACCACCCTGTGCCAACACCAGGAGGGCTCTGTCCACAGAGGAGCCGGTCCCAGAGCTCAGCTCCGTGCCCCCCGCTCTGGTGGAGACACCACCCTTAGCGCCCCAGCCGGAGGCAACCACCCCGCAGCCCCTCCCGGGCGTGCCCACTCCCCAGCTGCTGGTCCCCAGTCCAGGCAGGCTTCTGCCCTGTGGGCCTCATGAGGCCACCTGCCACAGCGGGCACTGCATCCCCAAAGACTACATCTGTGATGGCCAAGAGGACTGCAAAGACGGCAGCGACGAGCTGGACTGTGGTGAGGACCGGCGCGGTGGAGACCCGGGTGCCGGGGGCAGGGGAATGGCTG
>CM053606.1:13217621-13235447 GCA_028646535.1 Procyon lotor | reverse complement strand
CCGCCCTGTGAGCCCAACGAGTTCCCCTGTGGGAATGGGCACTGCGCCCTCAAGCTGTGGCACTGTGACGAGGACTTTGACTGTGAGGACCACACCGACGAGGCCGACTGCCGTGAGTATGCCGGGGGACCCCACTCCCCGGGCCCAGCCCCCCTGCCCCAGTCCTGCCCATAGGACCATCTGCTCTCCTTGGCCCAGCGCGGAGGCCCTGGGGACAGACTTGAAGGCTCCTCTCTCTCTGCCCCTGGCGGTGAGGGCTCTTGGCTTTGAGCTGAACTTTGTAGGAATCCGCATGGCCAGACCGCCTGTGGCTAATATCTCCTTGGTTCTTTTCTGTACTTTGTTGTCATAGATCCTCTCTGTGTTATTTATGCTTGGGTAGAGGTCGGTCAGGCAAGTGGCAGAGGCTTGATAGCCCGGTGTACCCTAACGGTGGGACTTCTGGCATATGTCGGAGTCAGAACGTTTCCCTGGTGGGCGCAGGGCTTCTTCCCATTGAGCTAGTTCTGAGTTTTTTGGACATCCATCTGCCCAGCTCTTCGTCATCTCCCTATTCCGTCGTCCATTGTTCATCCGTCCACCCGTCCATTCACCCAACACTCCATCCATCCATTTTCTACACGGCCCTTCATCCATCTGTCCACCCATCAACCTAACATCCTTCCTTCCTCCTTGCCACCTCTCTACCCCATCCGCCCAGCTGACCTCCATCCATCCCTCTAGTCAATGTTAAGGACATTCTGAGAGTCAAATGGGTGAGGCTAGAGAGTCAGACCCCCTATCAGCCTGCATCTAGAAGGTCCTGCCCAGTAGGTGAAGCCTGGGGATTGTTAGTCCCAGATTGAGGATAATCTTCAAACCAGTTCTCTGTGATCCCGGCTCGCATGCGTGGGTGCTCATTGACATTCCTTCTGTCCACCGGTCCAGCTCCCCCCCGCCTTCCTCCGCCTCCCCTGCCCCACATTGGTGCCAGAGAGAAGCAGCAGCATTCCGCAAACCGGCAGAGCTTTATGATGTCCTTCCTGTGACTCTGAGCTTGCCTGACCAAACAGCCCCTTGGGAAAGAGAAGTAATTGAGGGCTTTAGTTGAAAAGCCCTTCTCAGCTGGGGAAAAATCAAAGGAGGCCACGAGTCCTTGTTGGCAGAGCGCAGGACAGAAAATGTGAAAGCCGAGTGTCCCTGGGAAGTCCTGGACTGTTGGGACAGAAGCACCAGGCTGGTCAGTAGACAGCTGCCTCCTGGCCTCCTCTCACTCCCTTCCCTGTGGCCTCTTCTTCCTCTCCTACACCACTGTGCCTTCTCTGTCCGGGTCCGTGCGTCTGTCTCAAAGTCAGTCTCCCCGAGGAAGGTTGTCGGTCACCGTCTACTAGAGATGCCCAGCTCGGGACCAGCCCTGATGCCAGGCAATCCCAAGACTCGGGCCAGGCCCCAGGGGGCGGCCTCAGGCCAGTAGTCACCCCCGGGCCAGAGGGTTATGGAGCAGTGAGATTCGCACTGTGGCAGGCCCCTCACAAGGCCTTTCTGCTAGAGGGCACCACACCAGGCATCATCTGGTGTCTAGGGATGCCAGTCACTTTGCCCGTGCCTTTGGCAGAGGTCTTGACCTTCTGAGGCTGGCTGAGTACGGAGGGAACTGAGTCACCGTGCTGTTGTTATGCCAGGCATAACTCTCCTTGGGGGAATGCAGGTACAGCAAGTGGTGGGGACAGGGTAATGTGATGCGCCGTCTGATGGCCGGCTGGTGACAGCTGGCAATGTGGTAACAGTGTGTGGGTCTCATCGGGGCAGCTCTGTGTCGCGCGGGTGAGAAGAGAGAGTGACCCTGGGGACACCCGGGGAAGGTGGGCAGGGTGGACCATCGGGTGTAGGTGGGGAGTGGGGCTGACCCTCCCCGAGGGCAGTGGCTGCTGCCCACACCGCCCGGCTCTGTCCCCTAGCTGCCAAGCGCCCCGAGGATGTGTGCGGGCCCACGCAGTTCCGCTGTGTCTCCACGAACACGTGCATCCCGGCCAGCTTCCACTGTGACGAGGAGAGCGACTGTCCCGACCGCAGTGATGAATTTGGCTGCAGTGAGCAGGGGTGGGGTTGGCGGGGGGGGGAGGGGGTGCATGAGACGTGGGCCCTGGGCCCTGGGCGGGGGTTCCCGTAGCCTGGTGCACAGTCTCAGCCCTGCTCTCCTCCCAGACTCCTTCTCCCTTTGCCCTTTACACCCCTCACTCCTGCTCCGGTCTCCCCAGTGCCCCCCCAGGTGGTGACCCCGCCCCAGGAGTCCATCCAGGCTTCCCGGGGCCAGACCGTGACCTTCACCTGCGTGGCCATTGGTGTCCCCACTCCCCTCATCAACTGGAGGCTCAACTGGGGCCACATCCCCTCTCATCCCAGGTATGGTGCTGAGCCTGGGCAGGGCCTGGGGAGGTGGGGGGCGCTGGGCCAGTGGCCCTGACCTGACCCCACCACTGTCTCGGGGCCCTCCAGGGTGACAGTGACCAGCGAAGGAGGCCGTGGCACGTTGACCATCCGTGACGTGAAGGAGGCGGACCAGGGGGCCTACACCTGTGAGGCCATGAACGCCCGGGGCATGGTGTTCGGCATTCCTGACGGTGTCCTGGAGCTCGTTCCGAAGCGAGGTATGGCCAGGGGGGCAGATGGGCCACGGGTGTGGTGGGGGAGCTGGGGCTGCCTGCTGGTGACTGGCTGCAGCCCACTCCCGTGCCACCCGACAGGGCCCTGCCCCGATGGGCACTTCTACCTGGAGCCCAGCGCCTCCTGCCTGCCCTGCTTCTGCTTTGGGGTCACCAGCGTGTGCCAGAGCAGCCGCCGCTTCTGGGACCAGATCCGGCTGCGCTTTGACCGGCCCAATGACTTCAAGGGTGCGTCAGCGGGGGGACAGGTGGGCGGGCGCTGGGGTGGTGCGGAGGCAGGCACCGGGCCTAGAGAGAGGGGAGAGCAGCGTGCTCAGGCGGCTGGGGCCTGTTCCTCTGGGGACAGGCACAGAGGTGCCCAAGAAAGGCTGAGCCCTGTAAGAACAGCACTTCAGGGGAAACACATTTTAGGAAAAGCCAAGTCCACACTCGTCTGCCTGCTTGGGTTATGAAGAGGACGGGCTCTGGGGCCAGATCCCTGGTGTAAATCCTGATGTTCCCTTACCGCCTGTGCCCTCGGTCAAGTGACTGTCTTGTGTCTCCATTTCCTCGTCTACAAATGGGGATAGAATAAGAGCCACCTCCCGTATGGTCGGGAAGACTTAACATATATAAGCCACTCGGAATAGTGCTCGGTCCGTGCTAAGGGCCCCGTGCCTACCCCCTGATGCCCTTGTCATCATCAACATCGTCATCCTGAGAGACTGAGAGGTGGCCGTGTCCCCAGAGCCAGGCTTTGGCATCTTCTCAGCCCGGGGCTGACTCCAGCTACACCCGTTACTGTCTGTGTGACCCTTGGCTTCTCCGGGGCTGTTTTCCCGAAACTAGGGGCAGGCAGCCCGACTCCGTTCTCTCTGGCTCTGAGAGGCAGAGCGGCACGGGCCCAGGCGTCACACAGACCTGGGTTCAAGTCCCAGCCCCCGTTTACTGCCGCACATCAAGCTCCATCTCTTCTTACTTTCTGCCTCCCGAGGGATTAAAGGCAAGGAGGGGACTTAGCTGCTTCCGTAGTAAGCACTCGGTCAGTGCTGTGGCCTGACACACAGTCATCGGACAGCCGGTCGTCCTTGCAGGGTTAGGGCTGTTTTTACTCTTCTGAGAGGCGGGGGGTTACACGGCTAGGGTTACACAGCGGTTTAGAGGGTGTTTCGAGCTGGACCCCAGGCCTGGCTGATCGGACTCGGAATGGTCAGAGTGGGTGGGGCTGAGCAGGTGGCCTGTGCTCGACTGGTAACTAGGATGCAGGGGACCCAAAAACATCCCTGGGAGGGAAGGAGGAAGGCAGGCCTAGGGGAGCACGACCTGCTGTTGGGGGCCTAGTGTGGTCTTTCTGCAGATGGAGGTATAGACCCCTCCATGGCCGCAGGGCTTACATTTACAAGGAAGGGGAGGAGCTAGCACCCCATAGACGTAGTCTTAGCATAAGGAAGGAATTTCTAAGAGTCAAATCTGTCCACGGTTGGGAGGGACTGCCTTTGGAGGTAATGAGCCTCCCACCCCTTTGAGCTGTTCAGTGTGGCAGCCACTAGCAACATGGGACTATTTAAATTAAAATTGATCAACTCACTGGCACCCCTGGATGACTCAGTTGGTCAAGCGTCCAACTCTTGGTTTTGGCTCAGGTCATGATCTCGGAGTTATGAGATTGAGCCCCACGTGGGGCCCAGCAAGGAGTCTGCTTGAGATTCTCACTCCCTCTGCCTCTCCCCACCATGCATGTGGGCTTTCTCTCTCTTTCTCTCTCTTTCTCTCTCTCAAATGAATTAATAAATCTTAAAAAAAAAAAAAAAAACCACCATAAATTTGGAGCACCCAGTAGCCGCATATGGCTAGTGACTACCGTAAGAGAGAGTACAAGTATAGGGCATGTTCGTCCTCCCATTTTCCTGGATGGTTTGTGCTGCCCTAGAGTTCTGGAAGCACACTGCAGAGAGAATTCCTCCGTGTGTGCATGTGTGTGTGTTGGTGGGGGGGTGGCATTAGGCTAGCTGACCCATCATAATGACAACAGCCATAAACAGCTGTTTTTGAGCACTTCTTTTGGGCCACACTCTATTTTAAGCATTTCCTATCAATTTGCTCATTTAATCTTCCTAATAACCTTCTGAAGCAAGCCAGTATTACTTCCGTTTTACAGATATGGAAACTGAGGCCTTTCATCAGATTCAAACATCTGGAGGGTGGGTGGTAGACCCAGGACTTGCATCCGTTCTTCAGCCCTGGGTCGCTCTCTGCTGCCCCCTGAGGGCCGTTCCAGCCCTGACAGCCGGCGGAGCTTGTCCTCAAACAAAAGGCTCTGAGAAGTCCTGCTGCAAAGAATCCTCTTGACCTTTTTTTGGATCCTGTGGTTCTCAAATGGTTCCTAGCCATCATTCTCCAGCATTGAGCATGTTTTGGGAAAAACATAACCATGTTTTGGTTGTGTTTTTCCAACCATAGGGAAGGAAAAAAAACCCTGCTTTTTTTTTTTAACTTGGGGAGACGCTAAAGTGCTCTTTACGTCAGATTTCTCCCAGAACTTTCCCATCTTTCTGGATAACTGTCTTTCAAGGCAGGAGTCCCCGGCAGGCATGCGCTGAGGCCCTCACCCCTCCGTCTTGCTGCCCCCAGGCGTGAATGTGACCATGCCCGCGCAGCCCGGCATGCCACCCCTCTCCTCCACGCAGCTGCAGATCGACCCTGCTCTGCAGGAGTTCCAGCTAGTCGACCTGTCCCGACGCTTCCTGGTGCATGACTCTTTCTGGACTCTGCCCGAGCAGTTCCTGGGCAATAAGGTGAGGGACCGGCCTCGGCTGCTCTGGGCAGGGAAAAAGGCCAAGCCCCCCCTCCCATGCCCAGAACCTGCCTGGGTGTTCTGCTCCCTCTGAAGCTGGTAGGCGGCAGGACGGACTCCGCTCTGGGGGAAAGGTGGGCACTACCTTATTCGTTCAGAGTAGGGTGTCTGACCACTGCACTCAGGTTGGAAGGAAGGCTGACTCAGCCTTTAGAATGGTCCAGGCGCTCCTGGACCATTCCCCCACACCTGAGATAAGGTTAGTGTTCCTCCTCTGGCCTCCCTGAGCAACTTTTATTCTACTGCCCACATCGGACCGAGTACCCCCAAGGCAGAGCCAAGTCCCACCTATCTCCGCTTCCCTGTGCTCAGCTCTGTGCCAGGCATACAGGGAGCGCCAGGCACACGGAGGAAGGAGGAAGGGCCAAGTGGACCCAGAGCAGGCATCAGGTCACGTCCTCCCACCCCCGGCTTCCCTGCCCTGATCTGCCCTATCTCGGCCAGGTGGACTCCTACGGGGGCTCCCTGCGCTACAAGGTGCGCTACGAGCTGGCCCGTGGCATGCTGGAGCCAGTGCAGCGGCCAGACGTGGTCCTCGTGGGTGCCGGGTATCGCCTTCTCTCCCGAGGGCACGTGCCCACCCAGCCCGGCACTCTGAACCAGCGCCAGGTCCAGTTCTCCGAGGTGCGTGGTGCTGAGCTCTCAAGGCCGGTGGGGGAAGGTGCTACGGGCTGGGCTGGTGCTAACGCGGGCCGGTTCCACACACCTTTGTTCGTGTCCAGGAGCACTGGGTCCACGAGTCCGGCCGGCCCGTGCAGCGGGCTGAAATGATGCAGGTGCTGCAGAGCCTGGAGGCCGTGCTCATCCAGACAGTTTACAATGCCAAGATGGCCAGCGTGGGCCTGAGTGA
Source organism: Procyon lotor (assembly GCA_028646535.1). NCBI lineage: Eukaryota > Metazoa > Chordata > Mammalia > Carnivora > Procyonidae > Procyon > Procyon lotor. The sequence goes on along the minus strand of CM053606.1, from coordinate 13,229,122 downwards.
CGTTGCCATGGACACCACCGTCACCCACGCCACCAGCCAAGGCCGGGCCCACAGCGTGGAGGAGTGCAGGTGCCTGAACACGCAGGGCTCGGAACCACAGCGTCCCCAGCAAGGATAGGGAGAAATGGCAGGGCCTCACGGTTCCTGTAACCACTGTCTTCGTCCTACCCCCGCAGATGCCCCATCGGCTATTCTGGCTTATCCTGCGAGAGCTGTGATGCCCATTTCACCCGGGTGCCTGGCGGGCCCTATCTGGGCACCTGCTCGGGCTGCAACTGTAATGGTCATGCCAGCTCTTGTGACCCTGTGTATGGCCACTGCTTGGTGAGTAGTGCCAGTTGGCATCTAGACACCTGCTAGGGGCTGGGGGCACAGACAGGGTGGGAGGCCCAGGCAGAAGCCTCTTTGTACCAACCAGCTCAGCATAAGCCTCTGGAGTGACTGTCATGGCTGCTAGATTAACTGTCATGACCTCTGGATGCATTAACAGAGGTATAACATCCAGATAAAGGAGGTGAAAGTTCTACTCTCTTCCACCCTGGGCAGAACAATCCTGGAGAGTACTGTGTTAAGGATGATCCTTAGCAGGACACCCCTAAGAGGAAAAAGTCTGGAAATCATATGTATTTCTAAGAAATAGTGAAGGGGGTTGGGATTATGGAGCTGACAGAAGACAAGGCTCAAGCAGAGAAAGCTACCATCTTTAAATTCCTCAAGAGCTGCATAGGTTAAGAAGAAACAGATTCCAGAGGGCTGAAATGGCCAGCAGGTTAGAAGAGGGAGGCGGGCTTAGGTTCATATAAAGCAGGCATATAGAACCTTCTGTGGAACAGGCTGCCTGTGTGAGGTGACGACTTCCCCATCAGGACACAGCTGGCTGCTCTCCTGTCTGCAGAGCTGTGGAGTGATCCCAGCATGCTAGAGGAGGCTGGGCCGGACTCAAAGGGCCACATGCAGAATCCAGTGTGGCCCTATGCTGGGGGCGGAGCACCTGCTCTACGGGACCTGAACCACCCCTTCCCCTTCCTCCCAGAACTGCCAGCACAACACGGAAGGGCCACAGTGCAACAAATGCAAGGCTGGCTTCTTTGGGGATGCCACCAAGGCCACAGCCACTGCCTGCCGACCCTGCCCTTGCCCGTACATTGACGCCTCCCGCAGGTCAGAGCCGCTCGGGGTGGGACAGTGATCCTGGGGGGAGGGCCAGGGCAGCAGGTGGCTGGGCAGACTCTGGGCAGAGAGGCGGGAGGCCCGGGGTTCAAATCCTAACCTGCTCACTAAATTGTTCCGTGCCCCTTGACCTCTCTGGGCCTCAGCTTTCTTCCCCATATAGCGGGCCCATCTGTCTCCTAGTGTTGCTATGAGGCTGCAGATAAAGAATAGGTGGGCAAAAAGAAAAAAAAAAAAGAATAGGTGGGCAGAGGCTCAGTCAGTAAAGCATGTGACCCTTGATCTCAGGGTTGTAAGTTTGCGTCCCACATTGGGTATACAGATGACTTAAAAATTTTTTAAATCTTAAAAAAAAAAAAAAAAAAAGACAGGTGGGCAAAAAGACGGCACCGTGTCTCGTGGCGTACTGTCCCTTGTGGGTAACAATCATTTCCCAGGGTGGGAGTGTAAGCCCCGGCCTGGCCCATCACGGCAGCGCTGCCCCCTGTCCTGCCTCTCGATACCCACAGATTCTCAGACACCTGCTTCCTGGACACGGATGGCCAAGCCACATGCGACGCGTGTGCCCCAGGCTACACAGGCCGCCGCTGTGAGAGGTGAGGGAGAGCCGGTGGGCACCTGGGCAAGCAGGCGGTACTGGGTGGGGGACATAGAAGTGCCACGAACCACCCTCCCTCTCTCCACCAGCTGTGCCCCGGGATATGAGGGCAACCCCATCCAGCCTGGCAAGAAGTGCAGGCCCACCAGTGAGTATCCCAGCTGCCATCCCCTGCCACCTTCCCGGGCTGCCCCCTGGGCCCCAGTCCAGGAGCCCAGCCCCAGCCCTGTGACCCTTGGGGGACCGTCCCATTCTGCCACCTCTCTGGGCAGACCGGGTCTATCCCGTTCCTGCCTGCCTTGCCAACACCCACTTTGTGCTTCCAGACCAGGAGATTGTGCGTTGTGATGAGCGAGGCAGCGTGGGGACCTCCGGGCAGGCCTGTCGCTGTAAGGTATGCATGCCCTCCCCTCCCCCACCCCAGGGGCCTCTGGCAGGCACGCAGCTGGGAGAGGGAAGAAGGAGGCTCCACCTTCTCCATAGCCCCTTGGCTGGTGGCTGACGGCTTAGCCAGGAGCTGCTGAGCCTAGCTGGCTAGTCTCCCCCTCCTGAGAGGTGGTCTGGCATCAGGAAGGAGGCTTGGCTGGGGAGCCCGGTGACCTGGGCTGAAGTCCCAGATCCTTTGCCAGTCATTCTTCTCGTGACTGCTCTGTGTTGTACCTTCGCTTTTACGTTCTCACGCTGACATGACCAGACAGGTATTAGCATCCCCAATTTACAGAGGAGCGATGGAGGCTCCGAGGAGGGACATCATTTGCATTAAGAGTAGGAGAATCTGGTGTCAGTGGGAAAAAGGAACCAGACCAAAGCACTCCTGACCTTAAATCCTAGAGTGGATTAGCAAGCCGAGGGACCCGGTGTAAATCATTTCCCATCCCTGAGCCTCCGTTTTCTCAGCCGTTTTCTCCAAGCTGTGAAGCTTGGAGGTATCACTTACTTCTCAAGGGACTGTGAAGAATTAAGTGAGCTGATGGTCAAACAGAAAGCACAGTGCCTGAAACACTGCATAAAGAGTAGCAGTAACTTTTAACCGAATGGCTGTATTTCTTTTTTTTTTTTTTTAAGATTTTATTTACTTATTTGACAGAGAGATCACAAGTAGGCAGAGAAGCAGGCAGAGAGGGGTGGGGGAGGCAGGCTCCCCACTGAGCAGAGAGCCCCGATGCGGGGCTCGATCCCAGGACCCCAAGATCATGACTTGAGCCGAAGACAGAGGCTTTAACCCACTGAGCCACCCAGGCGCCCCAAAGTGGCTGTATTTTAAATCTACACGTGTTTGTGAGCCCCCTACCAGCCAAAGCGAAAAGGGGGAAAGACTGGTGGCTTAAGCTGCCCTTAACTGGGAATCACTATTCACATGGGGGCAGCCCTGCCTACAGGTGCTCTTTCCGTGGCTTTCCCGGCCTTGGGTCCCCACCTGGAAGGGGCACAGATGAAGCCGGAAGCTCCAGGCAGCCCCTTCCGTGGGCCGTCCTGCAGCTCCCAGCTCTGTGCCTGCAGAACAATGTGGTGGGACGTCTGTGCAACGAATGTGTGGCTGGTTCTTTCCACCTGAACGCCCGCAACCCTGACGGCTGCCTCAAGTGCTTCTGCATGGGCGTCAGTCGCCAGTGCACCAGCTCGTCCTGGAGCCGCGCCCAGGTACCTGCGTGGGTGGGCGGGGAGACCCGGGCGGGGAGTGGAGGAGGGCCGACGGATGGGGTGGCCCTGTGTCGGCCCTGTGTCCAGCCCAGCCCCCAGCCCCCATGATGGCCTCCTCTCCCCCTCCCAGGTGCACGGGGCTTCTGAGGAGCCCGGGCAGTTCAGCCTGACCAACACCGCAGGCACCCACACCACCAGCGAGGGCGTCTCCTCTCCCGCGCCCGGGGAGCTGGTCTTCTCCTCTTTCCACAGCCTCCTGGCCGGACCCTACTTCTGGAGCCTCCCCTCACACTTCCGCGGGGACAAGGTGGGCAGGGGGGCTGGGAAGGGCAGTGGCGGGGCCGGACTGCAGGGCCTGGGCTCCTGGACTGGAGCCCAGTGGGCCCGCTGAGCACCTATCTACCCTGTGTCCCAGGTGACTTCCTACGGAGGCGAGCTGCGCTTCACAGTGACACAGAGGCCCGAGCCCGGCTCCACGCCCCTGCACGGACAGCCCCTGGTTGTCCTGCAGGGCAATGGCATTGTCTTGGAGCATCACACTTCCCAGGAGCCCGGCCCCGGCCAGCCCAGCACCTTCACGGTGCCCTTCCGGGAGGTGAGCCCCAGTGCCTGCAGCCCGGGGTGGGGAGGCGCGGGCCCCGGCCTCTCTCAGAGGCATCAGTAGCCCGGGATGGCAGGGCTCGGCGGCACACGTGTCCTCTCCTTGGCAGCAAGCATGGCAACGGCCTGACGGGCAGCCGGCCACACGGGAGCACCTGCTGATGGCGCTGGCGGGCATCGACACCCTCCTGATCCGGGCGTCCTTCAGCCAGCGGCCAGCTGAGAGCAGGTGTCTGGGTCCAGGGCAGGAGGCCACAGGGGCTTGGGCAGGGTTTCCGGTCTCCACAGTGTGGTGCGGTGTGGCCAGACTGCCAGCTCTCCCACGGGCGGGCTGTGGGGCCTTTTGTGCCTCGCTTTCTCCGTCTGTGTAAAATGGAGATCACGGGGCTGGTCCGAGGTTGGGTTCCCTAGAAGCAAAGCCTGAGATGGGGATCGGAGAGCACACGATTCACAGTGAGACCGGGGAGGGAGGGAGAGGGAAGGACAGACGGACGAAGGAAGGGGAAGTGGCCAGGCAAGGAAGCAGTTTCAGATAAAGACTAGCCGCAGGCTCACCCCGCAAGGAGCTCTGCAGAGTCATTCTGCTTCGAGGCAGAGGGACTTCTGTGCTCCAGGTCAGGCTGTCATTGGTCACCCCGGGAGAGCAGGGTGGTATATTTGGTCCGGGAAAGGGAGGCTCATTCTCTGGAGGGAGTGGCAGGTACAAGCCATTCACCATGGCCCTTGCAGCAGCTGGGGGATGGACACCCAGCTGGGGAGGCAGACGGGGCCCCAACAACACCACAGCGGAGCTGTGGGGAGAATTAGTGACGTAATCGCGCACAGAACTCCAGCGAGGGCTGGCGTGGAAGGTGTGCTCATTCGTGGTGGGTCTTGTCATTCCCAGGGTCTCTGGTATCAGCATGGACGTGGCTGTGCCTGAAGACACCGGCCAGGACCCTGCGCTGGAGGTGGAACAATGCACCTGCCCGCCGGGATACCGCGGCCCATCCTGCCAGGTGAGCCCCGGGCCCCACTTGCCGGCCCACCAGCAACCTCCTTGGTGCTTCCAGGCTCCTCCCCTTCAGCTCTCCCATCCTCCCCAGGCCCACCCCAGCCGCACCTTCCTGTGGGCACGGCCCTGAATGGGCCCTGCCCAGGAAGGCCCAACTACTGCCCGATCTTCTTGCCCTCAGGAGTGTGACACGGGCTATACACGCATGCCCAGTGGACTCTACCTGGGCACCTGTGAACGTTGCAACTGCCATGGCCACACCGAGGTCTGTGAGCCTGAAACAGGTGCCTGCCAGGTGAGCCCCGCCCTGCTTCCTTCCTACTCGGGGATCAGTGGCCTCCGGGGGCCCGGCCTCAACCCACACTCTGCCCCCTCCAGGGCTGCCAACACCACACAGAGGGCCCTCAGTGTGAGCAGTGCCAGCCCGGCTACTACGGGGATGCCCAGCGGGGGACACCGCAGGACTGCCAGCCGTGCCCGTGCCATGGAGCCCCTGCTGGTGGCCAGTGCGTCCTGGACCTGCCCTTTCCTGAAATATCCCCCACCCCCTTCCAGGCTCCCTTCTTCCCAGGCCTTTCTGAGAGGCAATGGTTGATTCCCAGCCTTGCCACCACCTCACTGTGTCACTTTGTATAAGATACATTTTTCTCTCTGGGCCTCCACTGGGGGACCTGGGGAAGGTCCTCCCGCACACTCCTCATCTGTGAAATGGAAATAATAAGACACTCGCCCTTGGCCGCTCGTGAGCACGGTGCCTGGCACCTCGTTCGCTTGCCCATCCTTCCCCTCCCTTCTCCCCCGGTCCTAAAGGAAGGGCTGCTGGTCTTCTAACTAGAAATTTGCCCCCCACTCTGTCAGGGCTACTCATACTTGCTTTCTGGACACCGATGGCCACCCCACCTGTGATGCGTGCTCCCCGGGCCACAGCGGGCGTCACTGTGAGAGGTGAGGCGGATGGTGGGCAGGGTGGGGAGTGTGCGGGAGGACCTTCCCCAGAAATCTCCCACTCTCCCCTTCCGCAGGTCCCCAGAAGACTCTCGTCCCTGAAAGCCTGAATGCTCAGAGATGTAGGCCTGTGGTTCACCCCCAACCGCCAGCACCCACTGCCCCAGCGAGGGCAGGGACTCCCCAGAGAATCCCTCATTCTTCCTAAACGTCCTGGGTTCAAGGCCCGATCATGATCACTCACTCTTCTCCCACCAGTCTCCCTATCTGTAAAATGGACGAGTTAGGCCGATTGGTTCCTTCCCACACTGTGAGGCCTGCTTCCAGTCTGAGTCTGATGCAGGGCCCCCAGCGCGGTCCTGGGCTCACAGCAGGCTGGCCAGGATTCTGTGGTTCTGCCCTCCCTTCATCCAGTGCTTTCTCCTTAGGTGCGCCCCAGGTTACCATGGCGACCCCAGCCAGGGCCAGCCGTGCCAAAGTGAGTAGGGCTGTGGGGGCTTTTGGGGTCAGGCTACCCTGTCTCCCCGAGGGGTGGAGCTAGGGCAGAAACTTAGTTCTCCTTCAACCTGCGGCAAGTGACTTTACCTTTCTGAGCCTCGGCTTCTTTATCTGTAAAATGGGTATGGTAAAAAAACTCACACACTCTGGAGGGCTGCTATGAATGGGTGTAATGCCTATACCAGGGTGGGTGTTCGGAAATAAACACTCCTTCTCTTGGTGGTGAGTTCGATGCCCAGAGGGCAGGGGAAGTGAGGGTACTTGGAGGCAGGTTTGGGGTTCCAGCTGTGGCTTCCCTCCACCTCAGGAGACGGCCAACTGCCAGAGCCGATCGGCTGTGGCTGTGACCCCCAGGGCAGCGTAAGCACCCAGTGTGACGCTGCTGGCCAGTGCCATTGCAAGGTGAGTCCGAACCCCTGCTCTCTAGGAGGCCCTGCACTACAGCCGTTGGGGGGTCGCCCTGGCATTCCCTCTCCCCGTCCCCTCAGGGCTGTCCCTGAGCCCCCACCACCCTTCCCCAGAGGCCCCATCGCTGCCCCACAGCTTGGGCTGGTGGGGAATCAAGCAGCAGCCCACGGGAGTCGGGCCTAGGCCTGGGGGCTGCGGGGGCTCCCCCAGAACTGCTGGAGGCCAGCCTCCCGACAGCCACCCTGCCGTCCGTCCTCCCAGGCCCAGGTGGAAGGCCTCACGTGCAGTCACTGCCGGCCCCACCACTTCTTCCTAAGTGCCAGCAACCCCGACGGCTGCCTGCCGTGCTTCTGCATGGGCGTCACCCAGCAGTGCTCTAGCTCCTCCTACGCCCGCCACCTGGTAAGTGCACGTTTGCCCCTTGGAGCCCTCCCGGGGCCAGTCGGTAAGCTGGCCCAGTGGCGTCCCCTCTGCCCACGAGGACACCCATCCCCAGGCCTCCGTTACGGCCCCTGTAAGCACAGATCCCAGTGACCCTCGCCCCTACCTTCATACCCTCCGTGGGACCCCCTTATCCTTATGTCCGCCCTGAGCCCAGCACCCCTTTCTTCTCCCCAGTGGCCTCCCCGTTCCCCCGTCACTTCTGTCCCCACCCTGCTCTCAGCGATGCCCCTCCTGTGACCCACCCTGATGCCTTCCCCTGCCCCTCCCCCACCAAGGTGCCCGCCTCTGAGCCCGGGCTGACACCGCGTCCTCTCTCTGCTGCCAGATCTCCACCCACTTTGCCCCTGGGGACTTCCAAGGCTTTGCCCTGGTGAACCCCCAGAGGAACAGCCGCCTGACAGGAGGCTTCACCGTGGAACCTGTGCCCGAGGGCGCCCAGCTGTCCTTTGGCAACTTCGCCCAGCTCGGCCATGAGTCCTTCTACTGGCAGCTGCCGGAGGCGTACCAGGGAGACAAGGTGTGATGCGCAGTGAGGCCTGGCAGGCCCTCCCCGGTTCTGAGCTGGCCCGTGCAGAGCCCCACGGCCAGCGGGGATGCAGACGCAAGCTGACCTCAGAGCAGGGGTCCACCACATTGTAGTTCAGTGTGTGGCCTTTGGGGTCAGACAGGCCTCGGTCTAAACCCAGCTCTGCCGCTGACCGGCTGATTGCCTTTTGATTAACCTCAGCTCCAGGGTGGCCGGGAGGACGGGAGATCGTGTCCGGCACGTAAGAAGTGCCCTCCTGTCTGTCAGTGATTATCAGCTTTCATGCAACAGATAGGTCCTGGGTGAGCCCCTGGAAATACAGGGACAAACGAGACAGCACAAGTTCAATGCCATGCATTTGCTCCCTCCACTTTCCCTGATCTGGGCTGTTGGCTCTGTGCTCACTTGCCGCTGGGTGTGATCTTAACTCTGATGATAGGTCGTATTTCTCGAGCTCTCACGGGCACTGTTCTGAGTACTCGTATGTGTCATAAGTCACCACTCTTGCCCATGTCCTGGGAGGAAATGAAGGGGACACCCAGGGGGTGGCAGTGCTGGCCTTCAGAGCCAGGTCAGAGGCTGCTCTTGGATACTCCGTTGGCCGGAGATGAGCTGTGATTGGTGGTGATGGTGGTGATGGGGGGCGGGGTAGGCGGGCAGCACGCAAGGGCAGACTCCAGAGCAGCTGGCCCGAACGTGCTCCTCGAGCAGTCCGCGCCACCACTGGCACCCAGGCAAGGATGGTCTGGGTACAGGGCCCTTGCTGGCCAAGGTCAGCACTCAAGCTGACATGTCCCTTCTCCCAGGGTCCCAGGGAGGTCAGGGACATCGGAGGGCCAGTTCCCAAGCTGCACTGTCCTTCTTCCTGGGACAGACCCACGTATCCTAGCCTCCTCCCAAGGCCAACCTTCTAGTCCCTTCTCCCTCTCTCGTTCCTCCCCTCCTGGCTTCCCTGTGTGCCTCTCCTGCCGTGGCCTACGGTTCACAGATCTCTCTCTCTCTCTGACTCCCTCTCTTGGCGTTCTCCCGCATCCCACAGAGGGAGGCGTATTTTGCAAAGATGCGCCGGGCTCACCAGGTAGGCCCATGATCTGAGTGGTGTGAAATGGATGTGACACGGTCATGGTGTTCTTGGACTCTCTTAGTCCCGCTTGGGAGAATACCCAGGCCCAAGGAAGTGTGGGTCTGCATGCACCCAGGCAGTGCCCAATGGCCCCACAGTCGGGGCACTGGTGTGCCCCCGCTCTGCCGTGCCAGGAGTTGGAGCTAGGAGGGGGTGTGCCCTAGCACCTGCTCTCTGTGGCCAGAATGGTGGCAGGGGTGGCGAGGAAACTAATTCGATGCTAAGCCACGTGACTATACCTGGCCCACGGGCTTACCACAGCACTGCCTCTCCAACAGCTTCCATTAATCCTCTGTGTGCATATGCCCCTTTCAGTAGCCTGGGGTCACCCCCCGCGTGCTAGCCTTGAGGGGGGATGTGCATCTTCCTCCCCAGTGTGGGCCTTTCTGGCTCCCGTACCCACAGGGAGAGGACACTCCCTGGGGCTCGGACGCTGAGGCCCTGGGAGGTCTGAGCTGGCTTGTGCCCCCCACCCATCAGAACCGCACGTCCCTCTCAGAGGACCAGATGCGGACAGCTGTGACAGCTGGCAGGACCACGGGGCCCCCAGAGGGCAGGGGTCGGGCCCAGCGGCTATCACAGGTAACCCAGGGCCTGGCCGGGACAGGCTGTGTCTGGGGCCCCGTGCAGACCAGAGAGTATAGTTCAAGCAAGAGCCTTGAGCTGAGGCCCTGGCCCTCCTGAGCCATTTGCCCCCAACCCAGGCCCCAGCCTAACACCCAGGAAACATTCCAGAGCTGTGAATGGCTCAGGCTGGCACCACGGGCATGGATGGTAAGTGAGGCCCACAGAGTGGCCTCCCGGGCCAGAAAGGCCCCTTGGGCCACCTCCAGCCAGTCTGGCCTGAGCTGGACAGAGCCATTGGCCTGTCTCTTGCCAGGAGGTATCTTCTGTGTGGGCTTCTCCCCACAGTCATCTGCGCCCCACCCCGGGATAGCCCCGCCTCCCCCAGGCTCATGAGGAGCAAGAGGACATCAGGAACAAGGGCCAGAAGGCCAGGCCCTTGTGAACAATTAGCTCAGAAGTAGGCGGCTCACTGGGCCTGGGGGCGGCCTGATGGGAGGCAAGGCGTCATGGTGTCCTTTCTGTCCCTCTCGGCTCCCTTCCTCTGTCCTCCCTCTCCCGGTCCCCCAGGTGGATGAGGCCCAGAGACGGATGGATGCCGAGATCTGGCAACTCCTTTCCAGCTTTGCTGCCCACCCCCAACGCCCTGCCCGGGTCCTCTTGCCCCATCCCCAGCCTGCAGCCGCTCTGCAAGCGGCCCCACTTTCTTCTTCCTCCTCTTCCTCCTCCTCCTCCTCCTCAGCTTCTGGGCCTTCCTCAGCAGGCTCTCAGGTATGTGCCAAGGCACCCGCCAAGAGGCTCCGCCCACTGTGTTTTCTAGATCGCAGTTGCTTCTGAACGAGCAGCACAAATTCTGCCGTTTCTGCCCACTACCTGGACTATTATTTACTTCAGATTTCCCTTTTTTATTTTTTTAAAGCAATTTCCACACCCAACGTGGAGTTTAAACCCACGACCCCAAAACCAAGAGTCTCCTGCTCCACTGACTGAGCCGGCCAGGGGCCCCTCAGATTTCCCTTCAAATCCATCACACGCCACCTCCCTTGGGCTGGTCGTACATTTGCCCATACACAATACCCATGGAATCTTAAAATGTTTTCTGGTATGCCGTGTATGTCCCGGTGGGGTCCCTAAGAGGCACGCAGCAGACGAGAGGAGACACCAGTCCAACCACGCTCAGTGAGAGCAGTTGAGGTGGTGTCCAGGTCCAGGGATGGGGAGCAAGTTGTTTCCAAGAGCAGGTCCAGAACTCGAGCTCTGGGTTGGGGGCTTCTGTCCCCACCCCCAGGGCCTCCCTCGAGGGTCTGCGTGTGTGTGCATGTGTGTGTGTGTCCCTGCCAGGACTGTAGCTGTGCTCTCCCTACCCCCGCCCCCCCAGCAGCTCTCACTGCCTATCCTTCTGTCCTAGTTCTCTCTCTCCTATGAAGGCTTCTCTCTGCTTCCTGGGAGTCTCTATTATTGGCAGCTGCCCCAAGCCTTCCTGGGGAACAAGGTAACAAGGAGCTGGGGGGTAGTGGGGTGTCATCGAATCCCATAATATTCGAGAGCTCTTTGTCAAAACCCTTTATGACTCAGACGGGGAGACCAAAGGCCAGGAAGGGGAAGGGACTTGCCTGGGGTCTGACATAGGGCTGAGACGGTCTCACCCACGGGGCTTTACCCTGCATCCAGATCCCTGACCTAGCCCTTGGCTCTGCATTCATCCCTTCAGGGAGCATTCCTTTAGCACCTCCTATGCACTGTGTTGCGTATGGACAGAAGATGACCCTGGCCTTCCACGGCGCACTGTCCATCCGATGGTCGTTCCTGCCATCATCAGCATTGTCAATATCATTGCTATTACCGTTGGCATTAGTGTTAGGATTGACGTCGGCTCTGACCTGTTCCACAAACAAGAGCGCCTCTTAGGGATATTCATGATATGTAATAAAATATTCAGAGAAGCAGATAGGACAGTGTGGGCCAGGGGGGATGAGGATAAGAAAGATGG
>CM053606.1:13187113-13217121 GCA_028646535.1 Procyon lotor | reverse complement strand
TGCACCTTGACCAGGCCTGGCTCACGCCTGCCCTCAGACCACATGGCTGGCCTGGAGAACAGAGCTTCCTTTAAAGGAAACCAGGGCTACAGTTTGCAAAAAGCTGGGGAATGGATTCTAAGCGGACAAAAACCACCTGCCCGAGAGACAAGACCTCCAAAGGCCCACCCTCAGCCCTACCCCCATGGCTGGGAACTTTTGAACCTTCTGTGGCCTGCTTGTGATCGTCACTTTCAGTGCCCCTGTCTACTTGATGGGAAGTCTCTTCAAATGGAAAGGGACTTGAAGCTTGTTTGCTGAGTCATCAAGGCTGCTCAGGGGCCCCGCCAGCAGGTCCAAGACTGGGAAGGAGCTGAGGGATGTCCTGTCTCCTAGGCAACCAGACACCATGCACAAGGGCCTCTGGTTGAATGGAGGGAACAGCACCCGTGCAAAACCCGCCTCGGGAGGCTCGGCCACCTGGCCGGTAGGGTCACTGAAGGCAGCGTCAGGCTCTGACTACAGGGTTTGTTCCTTTGCAGGTGGCGGCTTATGGCGGGAAGCTTCGATACACCCTCTCCTACACAGCTGGAGGGCAGGGCAGCCCACTCTCCGACCCTGACGTTCAGATCACGGTGAGCACATGCATTCCAGCCGGGTGGGCACCCTCGGTGTCCTTTCAGCCCAGCACTCTGCCGGCCTGGCACGAGCTGGGGGGCTGAGGCCCATTTCCTCTCACCCTCACCACCTGGTTAGACACCACCGTGGCAGAGGCCCAGCTGCTGGGAGAAGGGGGCGCAGTGAACACGTACCTGATTCCTTCAGGCACATGAGCTTGGGAAGTCAGAGAGCTGGGAGGCTGGTGGCCTCCCAGAGGCTGGGACTGGTAGAGGACCCCTCTGTGCCTGAGAGCCCACTGCTGTCTCCCCAGGGCAACAACATCATGCTGGTGGCCTCCCAGCCAGCGCTGCAGGGCTCCGAGAGGAAGAGCTTCGAGATCATTCTCCGAGAGGTGAGGGGCGCCCGACCACACGGCGGCTGACCCTCCCCCACCACCCAGGCTGCTATGGAGCCCCGCTCTGATGCCAGCTACCCCTGCCTGTCCCCATCCAGTGCCTGGAGGCCTGGGGTTTGGGTAGGTGGCGCTGTGGGACTAGCCCACGAGGTCCAGCACCCCTCACCCACTCTTGCTGTTGTCCTTCACCCCCACCAGGAATTCTGGCGCCGGCCTGACGGGCAGCCGGCCACGCGGGAGCATCTCCTGATGGCACTGGCCGACCTGGATGAGCTCCTGGTCCGGGCCACGTTCTCCTCGATGCCGCTGGCAGCCAGCATCAGCTCCGTCAGCCTGGAGGTGGCCCAGCCCGGGCCCTCAGCAGGACCCCGCGCCCTGGAGGTGGAGGAATGCCGCTGTCCGCCGGGCTATGTTGGTTTATCCTGCCAAGTGAGTGTGGTCAGCCCGGGCGCCTCTGCTCCAGTCCAGCTGGGTCAGCGAGCTGGCCAACTGGCATTTCCGCGGCCTGTGACGCCGGCCGTGACGGTCATGTCCTGTGCGGTGTCTCATTTATTCTCTCGGGCACCCCCGAGAGGTGTGGAATTATCCCCTTTGAACAGATTCTTTTTGAATAGAGGCTCTGAGGGGTGAGTGGCTTACCCAAGGGTGTCCAGCTACACTCACCCCAGGTGAAGACCCAGCTCTTGCTCCCAGGGTACCCCCCAGAGACAGGGAGACGATACCAGACACAGATTACCCTTGGCCAAAGCAGAGCATAGACAAGCCTCAAGGAGGTAAACAGTGTGGAGCTGGGTAGGGTTCTGGGCTGGAGGGTGGAAATAGCAGAGGCTCAGAAGGAGGAATGTATGGGGATGTAGGCTGCGATACAGAAGGGACACCCCCCCAGAAAGCGGGGGTGTTTGGGGTGGGCAGGGGCCACTTCCTTAGGCCCAGAACAAGACTCTGTTCAATAGGGAATGCCAAGCTGTAAAGGGAGCGCTGTGATCTGTGCTGGGCCTCAGGAAAATTCCTCTGGCCTGGGGAATGACCCCACTGGAGTCCTATTTAGAGGGAGGGCAGCGGGGTTGGAACAGAGGGCTGCCAGGTGCGGAGAACCCAAGAGCATCCCTAGGCTTTGGCTGGAGACGGAGCCGAGTTTCTAGGCACGTAGCAGGCAACCAGTCCACACTGAATGAGTGAGCTTGGAACGGAGGGAGGGAGATGGTGGGAGGGGGGGCGGGCAGAGCCTCAGTGCCAGGTGGGCGGCCTGGAGGTCAAGTGTGGGACCAGCCAGCGCCCGGACTCAGGAACTCCCCAGTGGCAAGTACACGTCTCCGCCGTTTCACATCTGTGCACCTTTGCTGTGGCCACAAGAACTTTCAGATCCAAATATGTGACCTTCACATCCTTTGAAGTGAGAGAATTTAACTCATTTTGAAGGAGAAGCCCTAGGGAGAGCAGGAGAATCCCGTGTGCACATTTTCTACAACGAAGCAACACAGATTTCTAAACATCCCTTTGAAATGGTTAGGGAGGGAGGGCCTGGAGGGGTTTCAAAGGAGGGGTAGTGAATAGAAATTCTTTGTTTTCAGAACCCATGATTCCTCACTTAGAATGGGTAAAAACATCCCCGATCATATGTGTGCTGCCTCTTTCACTTTATTTACTGAGTATAAAGGTGAAGGTGAAGACCTCCAAGGGCTCATTCCAAATCTGGGTCTTTGGAACCTTGTGTTTTCATCATCAAAGAGTTGTGTTTTTCAGTAGAGACCGTGGCAGAATTTTCGGGAACCAAAAGGGCAGATGGACAAGGGTTCTCCTTTAAGGGTGAACTACAACGTCAGTGGTTGGAGATGCCAGGCAGGGGGGCGGACAGACACTGTCCCAGCTTCTGGAGTGCTGAGAAAGTGAACACAAAGAGAGGGAGGAAAGTTCGAGAGAGAGGATGCCCGTGGGGAGGGGAGCTGGGCCTGGGATTTCCGAGCCTAGAGCCAATGGGAGTCTAGACTGTTGAGCCGCAGGAGGGAGAGGATTCTGGTCTGTAGACTCCAGATGGAGATGGAGACCAGCCCTCCTCTCTCCCCAGGACTGTGCCCCGGGCTACACACGCACTGGCAGTGGTCTCTATCTCGGCCACTGTGAGCTGTGTGAATGCAACGGCCACTCGGACCTGTGCCACCCAGAGACCGGGGCCTGCTCGGTAAGCCGCACGCGGGGCAGGGGTCAGTTTGCCTGGGCCTAGGTGGGGCACCCGGGCCGCCTGGGAGGCAGAGAGGGCAGGCTTGGGAAAGTAGGCCTAGGTCTGGGGGGTGGTCTGTGAAACAAAGCGCCTGGACCAGCCATCTGTTGGGGGGGAGGGAGGCCAGAACCAGGAAATAACATCTTTCTCTATGAAGAAAACTTTGCTTCTTGCTCTGTCCTCCGACTGGAGTGACCCTCGTTCTCTGTAGAAGCATCAGGCTACAGGGACAAGCCAAAAAGAAAGTAAAGATCCCCTATAATCCTACCACCTGGAGGTAATCACTGTCCGCCTTAATGTGGGTAGAATCCCTTTGTTCTCTTTCTGGGCAGATATTTACACATATCAACAGACCTTTTGTTTTGCAAATAAGCATAGCACCGTTGTGTTTGATGATCTGCTTTTCTGCTTACATCTTTCCAGATCATTAAACACTTACTTGTCTGGGAACTTTTCAGAGTGGCATGTCTGTATGTGTCCGTGTGTCTGTCTGTGTCTGTGTGTGTCTGTGTAGAGCCCCACCCCCACCCCCAGGGTCAAGGACCGGGTGGTTGACACACCCCCAGCTAAACACAGAGCAAGCAGCAGGCTCTGTTAATAAAACAAATATGGGGACGCCTGGGTGGCTCAATTGGTTAAGCAGCTGCCTTCGGCTCAGGTCATGATCCCAGGGTCCTGGGATCGAGTCCCATATCGGGCTCCTTGCTCAGCAGGGAGCCTGCTTCACCCTCTGCCTCTGCCTGCCTCTCTGCCTGCTTGTGTTCTCTCTGTCTCTCTGACAAATAAATAAATAAAATCTTTAAAAAAATAATAATAAAACAAATATGGATCTCATTGGAGAACATAAAACCCACTCATATTTTTATGATGAAGCATGAATTACAAAGCTCTGCCCCACCTACCCAGGTATCTACCTTTACTTTTCTCTGATGTCACAGGTGTTTGGGTAGAAAAATGTAAGAAGTGCAATTGAGGAAGTCTGTTTCTCCCTCTGCTCCTCCCCCTGCTCATGCTCGCTCGCGCTCTCTCTTTCTCTCTCACTCCCACAACTCACTCTCTCAAGTAAATAAATAAAGTATTTTTTTAAAAAATATTTCATTGGGGTGCCTGGGTGGCTCAGTGGGTTAAAGCCTCTGCCTTCAGCTCAGGTCATGATCTCAGGGTCCTGGGATCGGGCCCCACATCAGGCTCTGTGCTCAGCAGGGAGCCTGCTTCCCCCTCTCTCTCTGCCTGCCTCTCTGCCTGCTTGTGATCTCTTTCTCTCTCTCTGTGTCAAATAAATGAATAAATAATCTTTTTAAAAAATATATTTTATTATTTGACAGAGCACAAGCAGGAGGAGTGGGAGGGAGAAGCAGGTTCCTCACTGAGCAGGGAGCCCAATGTGGGGACTGGATCTCGGGATCTGGGGATCATGACCTGGGCTGAAGGCAGACACTGAACTGACTGAGCCACCCAGGTGCTCCAATAAATAAAATCTTAAAAAAAAAAAGAAGAAATTACAATCGACATCATCCTTTTTAAAAAAAATGTTTTTATTAGGGCGCCTGGGTAGCTCAGCCCAGTGAGTGCCCAACTCTTGGTTTCAGCTCAGGTCACGATCTCGGGGTCCTGGAATCGAGCCCTGTGTTGTGCTCCACGCTCCGTGCGGGAGTCTGCTTGGGGTTCTCTGTCTCCCTGCCCCCTGCCCCTCTCACTGCTCATGGATGCTCACACATATTCTCTCTGTCTCTTTCTCTCTCTCTGTCTCAAATAAATCTTCAAAATTTTTTTCAATTAAGTTTTAAATTTAAATTCCAATATAGTGAACATACAGTGATATATTGACATCATCCCTTTGGATAGCTGTGGGGGTGGATGTTCATTTTCATCCACCCAGTTCCCTGTTCCTCTTTGTGTTCGGTGTTTGGCCATTCTAAACCCCACTGAGGTGAACATCCTGCGGTGAGAGCCTGCTGCCGTTCTACAATCCCTGCTTTAAGATAGGCTCACAAACATGGCACTTCCAGACCCAGGGATTACGAAATCATACGGTTTTTGGTAAACGTTGCGCGGGGCTGACACTCTTGTGCCTTGTAGCAATGCCAGCACCACGCTGCTGGGGAGTTCTGCGAGCTGTGTGCGCCCGGCTACTACGGAGACGCTACGGCTGGGACCCCCGAGGACTGCCAGCCCTGCGCCTGCCCGCTGGCCAACCCAGAGAACATGTGGGTGCCCTCCCGCGGGGACGCGGAGGGAGCAGGGGGGAGAGTGGGCGTCCTGGGGGCCTGACCTCCGCCTCCCCTGTCCCAGGTTCTCCCGCACCTGTGAGAGCCTGGGAGCTGGTGGGTATCGCTGCACGGCCTGTGAACCTGGCTACACCGGCCAGTACTGTGAGCAGTAAGTTTGCAAACAGGATGGATGGAGGTGCGGGGGGCGGGGGGGGGGGGGCTATGGTTGACTCCTAGGGGAGAGCCCTGCATGCTCTTGCTCAGAAAGGTCCCTGCCAGGATCACATCTCTCCCCTGCCCAAAGCCCTTTGAGGAGTCCCCATTATCCTCGGGCCACGCCCAAGCTCATGCTTTTGACACCCAAACCTACTGTAGGTGGGCTTACCTCTTGACATCTTGATGTTCAGGGCTTTCCACATGCTGGTCCCTCTACCTGGAACATTCTTCACCCTCAAGCCTCCCCTTTCTGGCTAACTCCTGTTTAGCCTTCAAAGCCCACCTTCATTCACTCATTCAGCATGTTTTTATTGAGCATCTACTGCATGCCGTGTGGTGTGCCGAGGTGTTGGAGATAAAGTGGTGAACGACACCAAGATTCAGCCCCAGGCCTTGGGGAGCCTACCCCCTGTTGCAGAGGGCAGGGCAGCAAGTAGTCCTACAAACACATCATTACGGGCACCAGGTTGTGGTGGGGGGTTTCCTCTGGAGTACAGTCTGCTCCAAAGGAATAGAACAGCTCAGCCGTGCTGTCCTCGGGGAGCCCCCTGACTCCCAGGGCTGGGTCAGTGCCCCCCGTCCGTGTCCCTCACTCTCACCTACAGGGTTTCCGTGTTGGTTTCCCCGTGACTGAGTTCTGTAGAAGCAAGAGCTTCATCGTGTTTGCTGTCGTATTTTCATAACCTAGCATCGTAGTTGCTTAATGTGTGTTGAATGAATGTTTCCCTGGAGAACAAAGGCCTCGTTAGCCGCATTATCCAATCCGCTGACATTGCCCTGTGCTCCCCTTTCTCAGCTTGGTGAGGCCCTGTGTTGGGGCCTCTTTAGTCTCGGAAGTCCCTCCCGAGTTTTGAGCTTCCCCACCCCACACTGGGCCCGACCCCCCCACCCCACGGGCTTCTGGCTCCCCTCCCCAAGTCCACCGAGGGGCACTGAGTCCTGACCCAGCTGGGCTTTGTTCCTCCTTACAGATGTGCCCCAGGTTACGTGGGTAACCCCAATGTGCGGGGGGGCCGGTGCCTACCACAAGGTAAGTGAGATCAAGGCCCCGGGGGATGGGGAGGGGCCAGGCGGTGAGCCTAGGGAGTTTGAGAGCTCCAGTGTCCAGGGAGACGGGGCCGAGGGTGGGGCCGGCCAGTCTTTGGGGAGACAGACGTGACATAATGCCACGCGCCGGGAGCCTCCTGCCTGAACAGCCTCTCCTGTCCTTCTAGCAGATGCAGCCCCGCTGGTGGTCCAGGTGCATCCAGCTCGGACCATTGTACCCCAAGGTGGCTCCCACTCCCTGCGGTGCCAGGTCACTGGGAGCCCACCCCACTACTTCTACTGGTCCCGGGAGGATGGGCGTCCCATGCCCAGCAGCACCCAGCAGCGACATCAAGGTACCCGGGGCCCCGGGCCCCTCAGCCCTGTGAGCGCCCCCAGTGGGAGGGGAGGCACGGGCCCATTTGCTGGAATCCTCGTCCTCACACGCAGGGCCGGGCTGGGTGGGAGAAGCGGCATCTCTGCCCTCATGAGCTCCCATCCGCTCCCCTCCAGGCTCGGAGCTGCATTTCCCCAGCGTCCAGCCCTCGGATGCCGGCGTCTACATCTGCACCTGTCGTAATCTCCATCACGCCAACAGCAGCCGGGCAGAGCTGCTGGTCACTGGTGAGTCCCTGCTCCCCGCCTCCCCAGGTCCTGCACGGCGGCACTATGGACACAGCAGCGGGCACATTCCTCTGCTGGAGGGGGTGCTGGCCGTGAAAACGGAGAGATGATGGAGTAGAGACCAGTCTTAGGGACAGAACTGGCAGGACTTGGTTGTGGTCGATGAGAGAGAAAGGCTAAGCTGATGCCCAGGGGTCTGGCCTCCAGCAGGTAGACAAATGAGGTGCCACCTACCGAGATGAATAGGCTCAGTAAGAGAGTGTTTTCACTGGGGCTCCCCCAAAGCTGAGTCTGAGATGAGCATATCCATTTATTATATATTATTATATCGGTATTTATTTGGGAGGTGAGGTGAGCTAGGAAAGAGAAGGCATCCCGTGAAGGACATGTGACCGAGCACATTCCCACCGTGTGCTGTTGCTGAAGGCAGCCAAAGAAATTCTGGGAAACCTTGCAGTCACCGGACCCCCCCAGGGTCGATGGATCGAGGCCTTTTCTAGGAGCACCAGGTCCCCTCTGTTCTGCATCACCCCAGAGTTGGGTGGGGCGCAGGAGTCTCCATTGGCCTGAGAAAGACCTCAGGCCTGGAAATGTGGTGGCTGGCAGAAGTCAGGCAGGTGGGCCTTGAAGCAACACGGCAGGGGACGTGGGCAGGGTGCCAGCCGCGCCTGCCACAGACAGGTCCGAGGGCTACCAGGGTTGCTTTGGGACTTGTTGAAGCTCGAGGGATTTGAGAAAACATCTAAGCAGGTACATCAGGCAGGCATTTGGGGATAGGAGTCTGGTATTCAAGAAAGAGGCCCCGGCAGAGAGATGAGCTTGAGAAGTCTTGGCACAGAGATGGTGTCGAAAGCCACGGAACAGAATGAAATGACCCGGTGAGAGTGTGGCTCAAGGACAAGGGCCTACCAAGTCCCAAGGAGCTCCAGCTCGAGCATGTCGAGTTGAATAGGGAAGACAGCAAAAAGGGCAAAGCAGGTGCAGGTGGTGAGATAGGAAGAGAGCAGGGGACGTGGTATATTGGAGGTCGTGGGGGGGCTTCCAGGAAGGGCTTGGTGGGCCTCACCGGCCACCCTGCGGAAGTCAGATGTGGGCAGAGCGGTGACCCTTGGAGGTCATGCTTTAACAAGAGCCACTTTCAGTGGAGAGGGGGGATAGAAGCCAGACGGGAGGGAGACACAGAATGAAGCGGAAGGCCAAATGTAGACGGCAAGTATAGACAATGCTGTCAAGAGTCTTGGCTCTGAAGGAAGGCTAAGAAATAAGGCAAAAGCTGAGGGGAGTATGAGGTCATGGCAGTGTTTTCGAAGGTAGGAAATTCTAGAATGATCCATGGAGAGAGGAGGGACTGATGTAGCAGGAGAATGCACAGCCCCTGGAGGAAGTCCTTGTGGGGGATGGAAGGACAGGATGGGGCTGGGGATGGGAGGGGAGCGTCTCCCTGCAGGGACCAGGAAGAGGGAGGGTGGGTAGGTTTGGGGAGATGGTCGAAGTCTGTCTGGTAATTTCGATTTCCTCAGCGAGTGGGAATCGAAGCCCTTAGCCGAGGACGTGGAGGGGCGGGTGTGGGTGGGTGGAGATGTTGGGGGGAGGCGCACAATCGTCGGGGAGGACGGAAGCTCCCACCAGACAGAAGAGCCCAGTTGGAGCGGAGCGCGAAGTGTTGAGAGCAGTCTGCAGCCGGTGATCCTGACGTGGAGCCCGGTGGGCTCGTGGCAGGGGGCTGTCTGGGCATAGCCCACGCTCGGCTGCTCAGTGCCGGCAGGGAGAAGGTGGGCCGGGGGGCTGGGCCAGGAGGAGGGAGGGAGGCCCAGGGAACACAGTGGAATGGAAGCTAGCTTGGGAGGGAAGCCCCTCCCAGACAGGACGATGGAGAAAGAGAGAAAGCGGCCGCAGGACAAGGGCCGGCCAGCACCCAGCTCACGGGGGGCCTCCTGTCCCCGCAGAGGCTCCAAGCAAGCCCATCACGGTGACCGTGGAGGAGCAGCGCAGCCAGAGCGTGCGCCCCGGAGCCGATGTCACCTTCATCTGCACGGCCAAGAGCAAGGTAGGCAGAGCCAGTGCAGACCTCAGGGAGGGAGGCTCTGCCTTCTGGCGGCTATGGGCTTCACCTCTGACCTGCCATCTGTCCTCCTGGCCCCGCCCACAGTCTCCGGCTTACACCCTGGTTTGGACCCGCCTGCACAATGGGAAGCTGCCAGCTCGGGCCATGGACTTCAACGGCATCCTGACCATTCGCAATGTCCAGCCGAGTGACGCGGGCACGTACGTGTGCACCGGCTCCAACATGTTTGCCATGGACCAGGGCACAGCCACGCTGCATGTGCAAGGTACACGGGTCATTGCCATGCCTCGACCACGCCCTGCCTCCCGCAGCCTTCCCCCGTCCCCCCCTACCTATGCCCACGGGGACTAGCAAGTGTGTCTTCATTCAGCTGCCAGTTCGTGAACATCTTTGAGGTGCTAGGTCCCTGCTAGTTGGAAAGAATAGGGGAGGGGACAGACAGGAGCTCTGCCCTCCTGCGCGGACATGTACTGATAGGGATGCAGTAAGCCTGGGAACAAACGAGCAAGCGGCGTGACTCCACGTGGCGATGAGGGCTGGGATAGGAGTAGACAGTGAGGTGGGAGGAGGGTGCCTACTCTCCGCAGGGTGGTCAGGGTGGGCCTCTTCGAGGAGGTGACATCTGGGCCGAGAGCTGAAGGATGAGAAGGTGTGCAGCCACTTGAAGAGCTGACAGAGTGTTCTTGGCAGAGGAAGCAGCATGTGCAAAGGCCCTGAAGCAGGAGCATTTTGATGTATTTGAGCACCGACAGGGCTGGTGTAGCTGGAGCTATGGAAGGGGGTAGGTGAGGGGTGCCGGGGGGCGGGCTCAGTCAGTTAAGCGTCTGCCTTCGGCTCTGGCCATGACCCTGGAGTCCCAGGAGAGAGCCCCCACATGTGGCTCCCTGCTCCACAGGGGAGTCTGCTCCTTCCCCCCACTTGTGCGCTTTCTTTTTCTCAAATAAATAAACTTTTTTTGAAAAGTGGGTGGGTAGGTGAGGAACTTGAAGCTGTGAGCAAAGGTGGATCAGAGCCAGGAGTCTGGATCTTACCCTAAAAGCTCTAGGGAGCCACAGACGGGCCTGACGTGGGGAAGTGTGAGGATCCCATGGACGTTTTCAAAGCTCCCTGTGGTCACTCTATGAATAGACAGCCACGAGGGGCTGGAGCAGAGGCAGAGAGAGCATCGAGGGGTACGGTCCCCACCCTGACCACTTCCTCCCCCATCAGCCTCAGGCACCCCGTCCGCCCCCGTGGTCTCCATCCACCCGCCACAGCTCACCGTGCAGCCGGGGCAGGTGGCCGAGTTCCGCTGCAGTGCCACAGGGAACCCCGCACCCACCCTGGAGTGGACAGGTGAGGCCGTGGCTGGACTGCCCTCGGGGCCCGCCCCTCCTGGATGGGTGGGGGGGCAGGAGCGGGACTGGAGGCTGTGGGGTCTGCAAGCCAGCGGGCCTGGCGATGCCAGTCCCGTGGCGTGCTGACCCCCGCTCTCTCCGGCAGGGGGCCCTGGGGGCCAGCTCCCTCAGAAGGCACAGGTCCACGGCGGCCTCCTGCGCCTGCCAGCCGTTGAGCCCTCAGATCAAGCCCAGTACCTGTGCCGTGCCCGTAACGGTGCCGGGCAGCACGTGGCCAGGGCCGTGCTCCACGTGCACGGTGAGGGGACGGGGCTGAGGGCGGAGCTTGGGAGCCCCTGGACCGTCCAGAGGGCTGTTCTCACGGAGTTCTGTGCACAGGGGGCAGCGGGCCCAGGGTCCAGGTGAGTCCAGAGAGGACTCAGGTGTACGAAGGCCGCACCGTCAGGCTGTACTGCAGGGCTGCGGGCGTGCCCAGCGCCACCATCACCTGGAGGAAGGAAGGGGGCAGCCTCCCCCCACAGGTGAGCCAGGCCTGCAGGCTCAGCGGAGTCCCCGCACCCACCACCTTCACTTCCTGCCTTCCTGCCTCCCCTTCCTTCCCGGGCTCCTCCCCTCCTGGTTTTCCTCACATCCAGAAGGACAGCCTGCTCAGACCATCTGTCCGGCGTGCCCGGGCAGGTCGCCGCTGTCGGCCTCTTGCTTTGCCGCCTCGCTCTGCCCTCCATGTCCAGCTGGGCCCGGTATCGGCTCTGCGCTTGCCTCTACATTCCATGCCCCCTACCCATCCTCGCTGGCTAGCCCGCGCCAGGCTGCCTCGCCCCCTCGGGCGGTTGACCCTTCTCACTGTGCGGCAGGCCCGGTCCGAGCGCACAGACATCGCCACGCTGCTCATCCCGGCCATCACGGTGGCTGACGCCGGCTTCTACCTCTGCGTGGCCACCAGCCCCGCGGGCACCGCGCAGGCCAGGATCCAAGTGGTTGTCCTTCCAGGTGCGCGGGACCTCTGGGGACTGAAGCAGTGGGGAGGGGAAAGCTTGGGCAGGGCTCCCTGAGGCCGACTCCATCCCCTTCTGGCCCCAGCCTCAGGCGCCAGCTCCCCGCCAGTCAGAATTGAGTCCTCATCACCATCCGTGACCGAAGGCCAGACGCTGGACCTCAACTGTGTGGTGGCAGGGCTGGCCCACACCTCTGTCACGTGGTACAAGCGAGGAGGCAGCCTGCCTCCCCACAGCCAGGTATGGGGGTCCCTGAGCCTGCGGCAGGGCCCCCGGGAGTGATCTGACGCTCTCCGCGGGCAGCCGTCAACCCTGACTTCCCTCCCTCTCCAGCTTCTGTCCTGGTGCAGCTTGGCACGGAGCCAGGGAGAGCTTGATGAATGACTCACCGAGGCTCAGAGGGAGTGGTGACTACACCGCCCCCCCTTGGTCGTCCTCACACCCTTCTGTCCCATCCTGTCCCAGGTGCATGGCTCCCGGTTACGGATCCCCCAAGTTTCACCCGCTGATTCTGGAGAATATGTATGCCGAGTGGAGAACGAGTCAGGCCCCAAGGAGGCCTCCATCATCGTCTCTGTCTTCCACAGCACCCACTCGGGCCCCAGCTACACACCAGGTGAGGAGCTGAGCGGGGCCAGGCAGGGACCGAGCCCCAGGCTATCCCCACTGCTCCCAGGGACGGTGCCTGTGGTCTCTTCAGTAAGGTCAGGGCAGGAGGGGGCAGTCTGGGCAGGCTTGGGGGATGCCAGGGAACTGAGGGTGAGGGTGAGGTTGATCAGGCTTACCTGGGGCCTCCCGGTGAGGATACTCTTTCCGATTTTGTCAGGAAGCAGCAAAGTCAGGATTAAACTGAGCCTCCCTCTAGGCTTTTTCAGCCTTGGACTGAGTTATGTGATGTTTTAGGGCTCAGTTCCTTCATCTGTGAGATGGGGACCAGAGCACTACCGTGTGGCATGAGCAGGTGATAGACCCTTCTAGAAGACAGTCATGGCGTTATTGTCTGCGTCTGTTGGCCGGGCCTGGGTGCGGGAGGGCTTCGGTTGCCTGCAGGCCATAGCAGCTAGTCACCGATCAGGAGGTCACAGGGGAACAAACAGGCCTGGAATTCAAAGTTGGAGGTGGGTGAGGGAGGGAGAGGCCTGACTGACCATGCTGAGGGAGAAAATCATGGTCCCAGCCTCAGAAAGGCCTCCCCCGTGCCCTCCCACGCCGGCTCGGTCCCATCCCAGGGCACTCTGCCCCGGGGCTGTGGGATGGGGGCTCAGGAGCCCAGGCCCCTTACTAGTTCCTCTGTCCCAGTTCCTGGAGGAGGCCCTCTAGGCGGCTCCCAGCCCATCCGCATCGAGTTGTCCTCCTCCCACGTGGCCGAAGGGCAGACCCTGGACCTGAACTGCGTGGTGCCCAGGCAGGCCCACGCCCACGTCACGTGGCACAGGCGCGGGGGCAGCCTCCCCGCCCGGCACCAGGTACAGCAGTCCCCAGGACCAGCCCACTGGAGCGGGGGACAGGGCACCTCCGGCCCCCTTCCAACCCTCCCTGTTTGTACTCAGACCCACGGCTCGCTGCTGCGGCTGCACCACGTGTCCCCAGCCGACTCAGGCGAGTACGTGTGCCGCGTGGTCCTTGGCTCCGGGCCCCTGGAGACCTCTGTCCTGGTCAACATCAAGGCCTCCGGCGCCCCTGCAGGCCCCATCCCTGGTGAGGAACTGCCAAGGGCAGGGCACGCAGGAGGGGCTGAGGGCCTTCCGAGGGGCTGAGGGCCCTAGTGACCCCACCTGCCATTGGGAGGGTGGGAGCAGGAGGCCCGCACTGGAGCTGGCGACCCTGCTTCTCCGAGGGACCCGCCGTCTTCTGGTCACTTTTCTCCGGCCACAGAACTGCCTCCTCTTCCTCTCCCCCGGCCTCAACTATTCTCTTCTCCCTCACTTCCTTGCTCCTTTCTGCAAGGCCCGGCCCCTGCCCTGGCCCTCTGCTCAGGGCGGCTCAGCAGAGGACATCAAGCCCAGGCCACCAAACTGCCAAGCACATGAAAGCTTGGCCGGGCCAGCCCTGAGGTGGACGCCCCTTCCGGCCCTCTCTTCTGCGGGGCATCTGCTACCTTCGCTCCTTTTCCCACAGCCCCAGTACCTGTCCCACCTGTCAGGATCGAGTCCACATCCCCCACAGTGGCCGAGGGGCAGACCCTGGATCTGAGCTGTGTGGTGGCAGGGCAGGCCCACGCCCAGGTCACGTGGTACAAGCGCGGGGGCAGCCTCCCCGCCCGGCACCAGGTACAGGCCAAGAAGGGGACGAGAGGGAGGCCCCAGGTGGTGCAGGTCAAAGATAGGCGGGAGGGGCCGGCTAGGCCCAGCTCTGGGCAGTGGGTTGAGGGGGTCCTGGCCCCGGAGCTGAGCGGCTGGCAGTCCCCAGCTCAGAGGAGCCGGGCCCAGGGGCATCTGCTGGACTCTCACACCCCTGCCCCTGGCTGCCCAGGTCCGCGGCTCCCGCCTGTACATCTTCCAGACCTCGCCAGCTGACGCAGGCGAGTACGTCTGCCGGGCCAGCAACGGGATGGAGGCCTCCATCACAGTCTTAGTAACCAGGAACCCGGGGGCCAACTTCGCCTACCGTGAGTGGGGCCACAGGGTTGGGCTGGGACGGAAGACAGGGATAGGCGGGGGCAGCTGCAGAGAACTGGAGTGACCGGTGATCGTCTTCGCCCCCAGCTCCGGGAGGCTCCCCGCCCATCCGCATCGAGTCCTCCTCCTCCCACGTGGCCGAAGGGCAGACCCTGGACCTGAACTGCGTGGTGCCCGGGCAGGCCCACGCCCAGGTCACGTGGCACAAGCGCGGGGGCAGCCTCCCCGCCCGGCACCAGGTACCGGCCTAGAATACGGCCAGACCAAGAAGGGGACGGGAGGGAGGCCCTGGGTGGTGCAGGTCCAAGAAAGGGGAGGACCGGAGGCTGGTTCCTCGGAGTCAGGGAAAGCCTTGGACCCCACTGCACAGGCATTGGGTACAACGGTTAGAACCCAGACTTGAGGACTGGCCAGCCTAGGTGTGAATGCTGCTCCCACCGCTTACTAGCTTGTAACCTTGAGCGAGTTATTTAAGCTCTCCCTGCCATGGCTTCAGCGTCTGTAAAATGCTGCCTTACAGAATTGTCTGCAGGGTTTAGGGACTTAATATTTGTGCAAAGCGCTCAGAGGTCTGGCAGGTAGAAATTGCTGAGCTGTTGGTCCCATGATACTTTTATTAAAATTACCGTGTTCTGTAGAGCTTAGGAGGCGACATGCACTATTATTTTTTGTACCTTTAAAGAAAGAAAGCTGCTGCTTATGATTGTAGAATTATTTACCATAAGATGCATCTTGATTTCAGAGACATTAAAAACCGTGTCTTAGAATCGTTGGAAGGTGGAATTAGTGCTTGCCCATTTCACCATGGCTCCTCCTGGCCATCTCCTACTCTTGGGACAAGTCTCTCCCTCAGCAGGATGGAGCTGATGCCAGGTCCCAGGGGTCAGAGAGTGAGGCAGGCGTTCAGGTTATGGGTGCAGGGGTCCCATGAGGGCCCCCTCTGAGCTCACCTCCATTCCGGCCAGACCCACGGCTCACTGCTGAGACTACACCAGGTGTCCCCAGTTGACTCGGGCGAGTACGTGTGCCGCGTGGTGGGTGGCTCGGTGCCCCTGGAGGCCTCTGTCCTGGTGACCATTGAGCCTGCAGGCTCTGTACCCGGTAAGCAGTACTGGGGGTAGGGCAGGGCTAGGGGCCCAGCCATGGGAGACACTGGCAGGATCCCACGAGACCAATATGGCCCCCTCCCCCACTCCTAGACAGGGATTGACCCTCTGCCCTCTGTCCCCAGCGCTGGGGGTCACCCCTCCTGTCCGGATCGAGTCGTCCTCCTCCCACGTGGCTGAAGGGCAGACCCTGGATCTGAATTGCCTGGTCGCTGGGCAGGCCCATGCCCAGGTCACATGGCACAAACGTGGGGGCAGCCTCCCCGCTCGGCACCAGGTAGGAGTCAAGGGACTAAGGGGGAACCTGACGGACCCTGGTGACTACAGTGGAGAGCACACAGGCTTTGAATTCAGGCATATCTGCAATGTCCTGCCACTTGGCCTGCTGTGTGACTTTAGGCCAATCATTTGACTTCCCTGATCCTCAGTGTCCTCTGGCAAGTGGGCTCACACTGCATACCTCCCCTGCCCCACAGAGCATCAAGTGTTGGTCACCCATTTTTCACTGGACCCAGTCCCGACACAGGGGCAGGGGAATTGACTGGTCACGAGTGGTGGTCTTTCCAGGAAGAGCTCCTCTCATGCCCAGTTGACTGGATCTGGGTGGGAGCAGGGCCGGGAAGGGAGCAGGAGCCGGGCTGGGGGTCCCGGGGCCTGGCTCTGAGCCTGACTTCCTCCCGCCCTGCCCAGGTGCACGGCTCAAGGCTGCGCCTGCCCCAGGTGACCCCAGCCGACTCTGGGGAGTACGTGTGCCGCGTGGTGAGTAGCTCGGGCACCCAAGAAGCCTCCGTCCTCGTCACCATCCAGCAGCGCCTTGGCCCCTCCCACCGTGAGTATCTCAGGGCTCATAACAAATGCTGGGGGGCCGCTAGGACCACTCCGACCTCGGCGGCTCCCACACCCTGCCTCCTGTCTCACCCTCCCAGCCCAGGGTGTGGTGTATCCCGTCCGCATCGAGTCGTCCTCGGCCTCCCTGGCCAATGGACATGTGCTGGACCTCAACTGCCTGGTGGCCAGCCAAGCCCCCCACACCATCACCTGGTATAAGCGGGGAGGCAGCCTGCCCAGCCGGCACCAGGTATGGAGGCACCGGGGCGGGAGCAGGGAGCAAAAACTGGGCACACTGGCCCTGACGGGATTCCAGAGGGGCTTTCAGCATCCTTTCTGTGTTCATCTAGTCATTTAGCAAACACTGAGCATTCTTTCTCGGTGGGCCCTGGAGCAATGCTGAGGATCCACAGATCCTACTGACCCCAGCTGGATCCCATATATTAAAAGAACATTCTGCGATGTACTCACTCACTGAATGTCCCTGAGAATCTGCTCCAGGCCGAGTCTGCGGCACTAAGGATTCCAGGTGGAACAAGGTGGTGCCTGGCCTCAGGGAGCCTGCAGGCCAGGGGCCGAGGCGACACAGCCTGTGACACCAGTGTGACAACCACCACGACAGGGCCCTGGGGAGTCGCCAGCAATGGCCACAGCGGGCTTTTGGCTCAGGTGGCAGGCGAGAACAGTACCAAGGCTAGAGGCACTCCCCCCACCAGCCTGCAGCCTCAGGAAGGCCGCCGAGGGCGTTCGGAAGGGTGCTCCGGGGGCGGCCAGCCCCGGCGCAGCAGCGAGACTCCCGGAGTCCGGGGACAGCAGCCCCTGCATTGTGGAGATGCTGCCCCCACCCGCTGACTGACTCGTGCTCCCCCGCAGATCGTGGGCTCCCGCCTCCGGATCCCCCAGGTGACACCGGCCGACTCGGGCGAATACGTGTGTCACGTCAGTAACGGCGGCGGCTCCCAGGAAACGTCACTCATCGTTACCATCGAGGGCAGCGGCTCCTCCCACGGTGAGGGGGCACAGGGCAGGGGACAACGCACAGGGCCCTGGCGCCGTCGCTGTTGCCTGACTCTGGCTCTGTGGCCCGTCCTGTCTGTCCGCAGTGCCCAGCGTCTCCCCACCCATCAGGATCGAGTCCTCGTCCCCCACAGTGGTCGAAGGGCAGACCTTGGATCTGAACTGTGTGGTCGCTGGGCAGCCCCAGGCCACCATCACGTGGTACAAGCGCGGGGGCAGCCTCCCTGCCCAACACCAGGTACCGAGCGGAGCCGGGACAGCGAGGGCAGAACACCTGCCGCCGGGGCGGGCGTTGCAGGGACAGACCCCACGGGCAAAGAACCGGAAGTGAAGCCCTCGCTGGCAGTCCCGGGGCAGTCCTCCCTCCTGCCCTGGGTAGACAGAGGGTGGCCTGAGCAGGTCTGATGAGGAAGGCCTGGGAGGAGGCCCGAGCCAGCCGGTGACTTCTTGGCCCCTCGACCCCTCTCCCTCCCCTTCCTCATCCCCCCAGGCCCACGGCTCCCGCCTGAGGCTGAACCGCATGTCTGTGGCTGACTCCGGTGAGTACGTGTGCCGGGCCAACAACAACATCGATGCCCAGGAGGCCTCCATCGTGGTCTCAGTCTCCCCCAGCGCCGGCAGCCCCTCGGGTGAGTCTGATAAAAGCCTGGGAAGGGACCAGGAGATGCAGGGAACAAGGCTCCCCGGCGAGTCTGCAGTCAGAGCTCTAACACGAGGTGAGGGCGGCAGTCCAGGGCAAGGGCTCTGCAGCAAGAGGCCTGGGTTGGAATCCTGCCTGCGCCACTAAGAGACTGGAGGGACTTCCTCTCCTCCCTCGGCTTCATTTCCTCATCAGCAGCATGGGGTTGCTGGTCACTGCAGCCCCCCGTTGCTGTCCGCTCTGGTGGCCGCTGGCCACACATGGCAATGACGGTCAGAGTTTAACATCCACGTCATCACATTTCAAGCGCTCCAGAGCCACACGAAGCCAGCAGCCGACGTAGTGGTGCAGATGAAAAAGTATTCCCATGATCACAGAAAGTCCACGAATTCTTTTTTTTTTTGAAAGTGTAATTTTTTAATTTTTATCTTTTTAAAGATTTTATTTATTTGTTTGACAGAGAGAAAGAGATCACAAGTAGGCAGAGAGGCAGGCAGAGGGAGAGGGGGAAGCAGGCTCCCCGCTGAGCAGAGAGCCCGATGTAGGGCTCGATCCCAGGACCCTGAGATCATAACCTGAGCCGAAGGCAGAGGCTTAATCCACTGAGCCACCCAGGTGCCCTAAGTCCATGGATTCTATGAGGATTTTATTTTAAAGACTTTATTTATCTAAGAGAGAGCAGGAGCAGAGGGGGATGGGCAGAGGGAGAGGGAGAAACAGACTCCCCACTGAGCAGGGAGCCCAACACAGGACTCAACCCTAGGACACCAGGATCATGACCTGAGCCACAGGCAGATGCTTAACTGACTGAGCCACCAGGTGCCCCAGTGAATTCTATGGGGATTAAATGAGTTCATACACACACGGTGCTTCCAGCGGTACCTGGCCCGCTCTACATGCTTAGCACGCGTTAACTACCATTATTACCCAGGGCGATGGGTTTCTACGGCTGAGGCGCCTACCAACCCAGTCATTCCCAAATCTGTGCCTACAGTCCCTGGCAGTGCTGTGCCCATCAGAATTGAGTCCTCCTCCTCCCACGTGGCCGAAGGGCAGACCTTGGACCTGAACTGTGTGGTCCCTGGACAGGCCCACGCCCAGGTCACGTGGCAGAAGCGTGGAGGCAGCCTCCCCACTCACCACCAGGTATGGGAGTTGGGGGGCTGGACGTGGTGGGAGGGCTGCTGAATGTGGGGTCCTGGTTAGAGGCCCGGAGATCCACTCAGAAAGTCCCTGAGGGCACAGTGGCTGCCCAGGTCAGAGGTTGGACCTTGGCCCCAGCCTTCCAGCATTCTGAGGCTCTCTCCCTCTGCTCCTGTTTCCCCGTCCCGCCCCTGCTCAGGCCCACGGCTCCCGGCTGCGGCTGTACCAGGTGTCCCCCGCTGACTCGGGCGAGTACGTGTGCCACGTGGTGAGCGGCTCGGGACCCTTGGAGGCCTCAGTCCTGGTCAACATCGAGGCCTCTGGCTCCAGTGCTCTTCCTTTCCCTGGTGAGACTGGAGAAGGGAGGTGGCTGGCGGGGAGGGTTGGGGGAACCAGCAGGCAGAGGTCAGGAGCCAAGTCAGGTGGGATGTCAAGGGCCCGAAAACCAGACTTGGGAGTCTGGCCTGTGCGGGCAGGGGTCCCAGCTCCTCTCTCCATGCTCTGAGATGCTGCACAAGGGACTCCATGCTTCACCTTCCTCACCCCTAAAGTGGGGATAGCAGAACTCTTGCACCAACACGTGCATTCCCTGAAGGCTGGAGCTGCACCTCTGTGGGTACGGGAGGGGATTCTGCAGGGAGCCCTGAGAAAAACCTCTTGTATTGGTATATTAGAGAAAAACAGCCGCGTATGAAACCCACAATGATTTCAGGGAAATCGTTGCCCACAGTGGGGCTAAGTACGGGTTTTGTTAAGTGGATCCATTGACAGGAAAATGTGAAGTAATTGCTCTGTGGCTGTAGCAGACGTGATCATAGTATGGGAATTGCTGAGAAATAAACATGAGCTGGCACTTGCGAGGTGCTGGGCCCTGTTCTGCTTACACGTTTAACCCATTTCCTCCTCACGGTAACTGAGGTCAGGGTGACCGTTCTCCCCATTTCACAGATGGGAAACTGAAACACGGAGAGGTGAAGTCGCTCTCCAAAGGTCCTACAGCTAATAAATGGCAGAGCTGGGTTTTGAACCCAGGCAGTCTGGCCCGGAGTCTGGGTTCTTAGGCACACATTGCTCAAGTTTGAGAAAAAAACGAGTGATTTGTATTGAGGTGCCTGGCCTTGGGCCCCAGCCACCGGTGGTGTTGGGAGCAGAAGAGGAGATAGTGGGGCCATGGTCTGGGGTGGGCCATTTCCCCCAGGCCAGCCCAGCTGCCCCGGGCTTCAGAGGAATGGGCAGTGCAGGGGAGAGGGGTGGGGGGGCAGATGGAGGCCATCTCTCCATATGTGGTCTGGCCCCTTGTCCAAAAATCTGGGCACCCAGGGGTGAGGACTGAGTGCAGAGGGGTGGGATCTCCAGCTCATTGACCTCTTCCTGTGACTCTGCCCCAGGCGGAGCCCCGCCCATCCGCATTGAGACCTCCTCTTCCCACGTGGCTGAAGGGCAGACCCTGGACCTGAACTGCGTGGTCCCTGGACAGGCCCACGCCCAGGTCACGTGGCACAGGCGCGG
The DNA here is from genome assembly GCA_028646535.1 of Procyon lotor. Classification (NCBI taxonomy): domain Eukaryota; kingdom Metazoa; phylum Chordata; class Mammalia; order Carnivora; family Procyonidae; genus Procyon; species Procyon lotor. The sequence continues at coordinate 13,196,575 of CM053606.1, read as the reverse complement.
GGGCAGCCTTCCTGCCCGGCACCAGGTACGGGGGCTGGAGAAAGCGGGCTGTGGGCACTCCCCATCCCCCGCCCCCCACCCCTGCCCAACAGTCCTGCCTCCACCTCAGGAGGGAAGGTGGCTCCAACATCCGGGGCTTTGGGGAAAATCGCAGCAGGAGACCAGTGGGAGTTGGGAGGTCAAGAACAGGCTGGGCGCAGCAGAGCCACCCTGGCCTCCCAGCACCCGTGTGCAATTTAAAAAAGGCACCTGTTACTCAGGACGCTAGCCTTCTTCCTACCACAAAAAAGTCATCAACATATTCCACAGTGTCTAAGGCCTCAGGGGGTCGCCCTGCACAGGATGCAGCCTTCATGGCCATACGTGATGGTCCTGGGGTGTACGTAGCAGAGGACTTGGGCACCTGAAGGCCGTGCCTGCCAGGCCCCCCAGCTCACTCTCCCTGCCCTTGCCCTGACGCTGGCCAGGTCCACGGACCCCTGCTGAGGCTGAATCAGGTGTCCCCCGCTGACTCTGGAGAGTACTCGTGCCAAGTGACCAGCAGCTCAGGCACCCTGGAGGCTTCTATCCACGTCACAATTGAGGCCTCCACCCCAGGCCCCATTCCTGGTGAGTGACGGGAGCAGTGGGTAATGCTGGGACACAGGCTTGAGGAATTCCTTCCCGGCCTTGCTCTCCCTGCTTCTCCAGCAGGGCTCGGGCTCTCTGCTTGGTAAAGGTCCTCCAGCTCCTCCCCACAACCACAGGGGACCAGCCCTAGGTCTGGGTGGCATGAGCCCCTGCATCCTGTCACTGCCACCACCCTCAGTCTCTGCCTTCGTCCCCGGGATCCTCACCCTTCTCACCCTCCCGCTGTGCCCACAGCCCCAGGACTGGCCCAGCCCATCTACATCGAGGCCTCCTCCTCCCACGTGGCCGAAGGACAGACCCTGGACTTGAACTGCGTGGTGCCTGGGCAGGCCCATGCCCAGGTCACGTGGTACAAGCGTGGGGGCAGCCTCCCCGCCCAGCACCAGGTACAGGGGCCTGAGGGGAGCATTCCCGGGGCAGTCCGGGTTCGACCTGCATGTGCTTTCTGCACCCCAAACCTTGTGCGAGCCCTCGCCTCCTCTGGGACCCCAGAGGATAGTGTAGTTTGGGGAGCAGAGCTACTCAGCGAAGGAGTGAGAGACCTGGGTGTTCTGGTCTTGCCGCTGAGCTGTCCCCAAGGCCACCTCTTCCTCTGTAAAGTGGGCCACTTGGACACGGGGGAGCCAGTAAAGGAAGCTCCCGCCTCCCTCCCAGCTGGGGCCCGAGGCTCCTGGGACTCAAGGGAGAGCTCAGCCACTGGCACAGCAGACTTGGGGACTCGCCCGGCCCCAGGCACTTTGGCGTGATGGCTGTCCCCTCCTCGCTCCCACAGACCCACGGCTCCCGGCTGCGGCTGCACCACGTCTCCCCCGCCGACTCCGGCGAGTATGTGTGCCGCGTGGTTGGCAGCCCGGGCCCTGAGCAGGAGGCTTCCTTCAAAGTCACCATCCCACCCAGCGCGGGGTCCTCCTACCGTGAGTGTGGCAGATGCCGCGGGCAGGGGCCGGAGGGGAGACTGTGGAGCTGAGGCAGGGGGCCAAGCCGAGCCGCCCCCTCCACACCCAGCCCCCCGCCTGCCTCACCCCGCAGGCCTCAGGAGCCCTGTCATCTCTATCGACCCGCCCAGCAGCACTGTACAGCAGGGCCAAGACGCCAGCTTCAAGTGCCTCATCCACGACGGGGCAGCCCCCATCAGCCTCGAGTGGAAAACCCGGAACCCAGAACTGGAGGGTGAGCTGGCAGGGTCGGGAGCTGGGCAGGATCGGGGAGGCCCCTGTGAAGGTGTGGTCACCGCCATGGGCGGGGCTGGGGCTGAGGAGGCCCCTCCCCTCTGGGGCCTCACTGTCCCCCATCTGCATGGGGAGGGGCTGAACCCGGGAGTATCCAGGGTCTCTTCCATCTGCCACCCGGGACCCTGGGAGCTAGACCCCCTCCCAGGCTGGAGGGGTCGGGGACACCTACTGGCATCACAGAGGCACGAGGACTGCCTCACTGACGGCACCCTGCTCCATGCCAACTCCACAGACAATGTGCACATCAGCCCCAACGGCTCCATCATCACCATCGTGGGCGCCCGGCCCAGCAACCACGGGGCTTACCGCTGCGTGGCCTCCAACGCCTACGGCGTGGCCCAGAGTGTCGTGAACCTCAGTGTGCACGGTGAGCAGCGTCGCCCCGTGGGCTCTGCCTCCTGTCTCCAGCCCTGATTCTGAGCTCACAATCTCCAAGTTTAAATCCTGCCTCTAGGCAACTCCTCCCTCCTGGCCATTCTCCCTCTTGGCCTCAGTTTCCCCATCAGTGTAGGAGAGTCCCCAGCGGGCAGTTACTGAGACGGGGGCCATGACGGGCAGAGCCCTGCACGTGCATCAGCGATGTTGTTCCTCTGGGCAGGGCCCCCTACCGTGTCTGTGCTCCCCGAGGGCCCCGTGTGGGTGAAGGCGGGCAAGTCCATCACCCTGGAGTGCATCAGCGCTGGGGAGCCCCGCTCTTCGGCCCGCTGGACCCGGCTTGGCGCCCCCACCAATGTGGAGCAGCGGCTGTATGGGGTCGTGGACAGCCACACGGTGTTGCAGGTGAGGCAGGTGTTACCCCGGGAAGGAAGAAGGAATGGCTGGAAGGATGGGTGGATGGGTGGGTGGGTAGGTGGGTAGGTGAGCGAGTGGGTGATTGGCCGCATAGGTAGGTAGATGGGTAGATGAAGAGGCGGATGGGTGGCTAGATGAGTAGGTGAGTGGAAGGGTAGGCGGATAGGTGGGTAGACGGACGGATGGATGTGTGGTGAGTGAATGGGTGGGTAGATGGGGGGCTGGGCAGGTGGGTTGATGGGCAAGTAGATGGACAGACTGATGGGCTGGATGTCTTGAGTGTGAGTCCTCAAGCAGCCAAACAGGAGATCTGAAAACAAAGGGAAGGGGGGAGGGAAGAGGTGAAGGCAAGCCAGACCTGGGGGCTAATGCCCAGGTGCCCACTTACCCAGCATCCTTGCTTTCTTCCAGATCTCATCGGCTAAACCATCAGATGCGGGCACCTACGTATGCCTGGCTCAGAATGCACTGGGCACAGCACAGAAGCGGGTGGAGGTGATTGTGGACGCGGGTGCTGCGGCCCCAGGGGCCCCCCAGGTCCAAGTTGAAGAAGCCGAGCTGACCGTACAGGCTGGACACACAGCCACCCTGCGCTGCTCAGCCACAGGTGTGGATGGGGGCTTGGCACCCAGGACAGGCAGGGCAGTGTGGCCCGGGGGCCTGAGTGGTAGACACGAGATCTGAAGGTGCTGGCGTGCCGGGGAGGGGACTCCCTTGCCAGCACCGCCTGGTGATGGCTGAGGTGCCCACTCGGGGACCCCCAGGAAGACCCCCAGGATGAGATCACCCGGTTACTGCCCCACCACCCTTGTGCCCGGCTCGTCCCCAGGTCAGCCCAGTGACCTCTGTGCGCTTTCACTCCGCTCCGCAGGCAGCCCCACACCCACCATCCACTGGTCCAAGCTGCGGTCCCCGCTGCCCTGGCAGCACCGGCTGGAAGGTGACACACTCATCATCCCCCGCGTAGCCCAGCAGGACTCAGGCCAGTACATCTGCAACGCCACGAGCCCCGCCGGCCACGCTGAGGCCACCATCGCCCTGCACGTGGAGAGTAAGGCGCTCACCGACCCTCCTTGGCCTACCCTCTCTGCTCTGCATGGAGGTCTGAGCCCCCAAGCCGGGCTACACCTTGGGAAGAGCCCCAGGGGTGCCGTGCAGAGAGCCCCGTGCCCCGCAGCCCCCCAGAGCCTGCCCTGGTCCGAGACCCACCTCCCTTCCTGGGACCCCTGCTTCCCTCATCCCCAGTCCTCTGCTTCAGACCATTCGGCTTCCGGTCCTTTGGCAGGACACCTGCGTCCGCACCTGCTCCCACCCTGACCTCTGCTCTTCTCTGCCCTGACCTCTGTGCCCCCCTCCCCCCAGGCCCACCGTACGCCACCACGGTCCCGGAGCACGCTTCGGTGCGGGCAGGGGAGATGCTGCAGCTCCAGTGCCTGGCTCACGGGACACCCCCGCTCACCTTCCAGTGGAGCCGCGTAGGTGGCAGCCTCCCCGGGAGGGTGACCGCCAGAAATGAGATGCTACACTTCGAGACCACGGCCCTCGAGGACTCGGGCCGCTACCGCTGCCGGGTCACCAACAAGGTGGGCGTGGCAGAGGCCTTCGCCCAGGTGCTTGTTCAAGGTGAGCAGCCCTGGCTCAGGCGGGGCAGAAGGGGCTCCGAGGAGTGGAACATCCCTTGCGTATTAGGATAGGGGTTCTCTGGATCCTGGGAAGGGAGGCATCATCGCTCTTTCTCGCTCTCTGTCACACACACACATACACACACACAGAGAACCTGGTACGTGTCCCCACAGGCCCCTCTGGCTCTGTCCCCGCCACTGTCGTCCCAGCAGGATCTGCGCCCGTCGTCCAGGTCACACCTCAGCTAGAGACCAAGAGCATAGGCGCCAGCGTCGAGTTCCACTGTGCCGTGCCCACTGACCGGGGCACCCAGTTCCGTTGGATCAAGGAAGGGGGTCAGCTGCCTCCTGGCCACAGTGTGCAGGATGGGGTGCTCCGGTGAGTCGGGGGGGCAGGCCAGACTGAACTTGACACCTCGGCCCGAGGTGCACAGGGGGCCGTTAGAATACCGGCCCTGTGGGGCTCAGCATGAAACCGTGTCCTTGGGCAAGTCTTTTCCATTCTCTGAGCTGGAGTGTTCCCAGCCGTACAGTAGGTTATGTGAGATAATACATGAGACTATCTAAGGCCCGTGAAAGGCCTTCGGGAAACGGTGGCTCACATTGGTATCGTGATCGGTAGTGTAGGGGAGAGGGAACAGGCTCCAAGGTCGCATGCATACTCATGACTTAGAGCCCAGCTCTGCTGCTCTGCCCGTGTGTGACCTTGGGATCTGACCACAGGTCTGGCCTAGAACGGGTGTGGGGACCTGGGTCTGTGCTCCCGCCCTGCCCCACCACCTGCCTACCTCACGTGGTTAGTGGGAGACCAGAAGCTCACAGCGGTGCTAATCTCTGATGACTTTGAACTTCTGTGCCATTGCAAAGCATCCTTGTCGGTTGTTTTTATTCACTGATGTCTTATTATTTTTTCTTTACAGAATCCAGAACTTGGACCAGAGCTGCCAAGGGACCTATGTTTGCCAAGCCCAGGGACCGTGGGGACAGGCCCAGGCCAGTGCCCAGCTGGTTGTCCAAGGTAGAGCGGTGGCTTCAGGCCCCTCCTGAGGGCAGGAGACAGAGATGAGAGGCACAGGGACTGTGTTGCCCAGGAAGCCCATTAAATGTCTATGAATAAAGAGAATTACTGGACGGTATCTTGCTTGCGTCCAGCGTAGCACAGGCTTGACAAATACTGCAAGGGAGAGAGGAAGAAGGGAGAGGGGGGAGCAAGTGGGTGCTCAGACCAACCAACGAAGGATAGCAGATACCCGAGTGACGGAACCTACAACCAGGAGCAGGCAAGTGCGAGTGTGCAGGAGCGAATGTACGAGAAAGCACACGGGCGCTGGGGTTCCGGGGCTCACGTCCTGGGGCCGGGCGCACAGCAGGCTGGCCTCACTCTGCCTCTGCTTCTCTCCTCCCCAGCCCTGCCCTCAGTGCTCATCAACATCCGGACCTCTGTGCAGACCGTGGTGGTTGGCCACGCCGTGGAGTTCGAGTGCCTGGCCCTGGGTGACCCCAAGCCTCAGGTGACATGGAGCAAAGTTGGGGGGCGCCTGCGGCCCGGCGTCGTGCAGAGCGGAGGCATCATCAGGATCGCGCACGTGGAGCTGGCCGACGCAGGGCAGTACCGCTGCACCGCCACCAACGCCGCCGGCACCACCCAGTCCCACGTGCTGCTGCTCGTGCAAGGTGAAGGCCACCAGGGACCTCCACGGGGACAGGGGCATCACCGGGAAAGGGGACGTGTAGCTTTCACCCACCAGGGCAGCTGCTCTGATGACGGAGCCCCACAGCCCAGTCTGATGGCAGAGGCAACCTAGACACAGAACAGACACACGAGAGTGAGGAAGAGCAGCCGACTCAGGGCCAGCATGCCTCTGGGTCTTTAAAAGCAGCTCCTTTTCACCCCAACCCCCAAGACCTGCCCCCAGACTGACCGCTGCAGGGTGGTCCCCCGGGGTGTGTTGAAGCATCTCGGGCCACGGAGTCCAGTGGACCCGTCCCTGAGCCCCGACTGCCCCTTTCCACGTGTGCAACCAGTGGGGAGCCTCACCTGTGACCTGGGGACGCAGCATCTCCCTTCGGGGGCCAGTGTGAGGATGAAACAAGTCAGGACACAGCCTGGGTGCTCACATGGTGGCCGTCATTAGGTTGATGGCCGGTGTCTCCTTCCCCACTCCTAGCCTTGCCCCAGATCTCAACGCCCCCAGAGGTTCGTGTGCCTGCTGGTTCTGCAGCCGCCTTCCCCTGCATGGCCTCTGGCTACCCCACCCCTGACATCACCTGGAGCAAGGTAGGTGCCTGGCAGGGGCGCAGCAGGCATGCCTGAGGGGCAGGGTCCGGGTCTTTAGCTTCTTGGCGCCCCCAGGACCCAGCCCAGGCTCAGCACAGAGTTTGTGCTCAGTGTTCAAGGTGGGGGGCCCACAGTGAGACGGGAGGCAGGGCGTGCGGAGGTGCGGGCCAAGGCCGGGCTCCAGACCGCGGGTGTGTTTGCAGCTGGATGGGAACCTGCCGCCCGACAGCCGCCTGGAAAACAACGTGCTGCTGCTGCCCTCGGTCCGACCCCAGGACGCAGGCACCTATGTCTGCACGGCCACTAACCGCCAGGGCAAGGTCAAAGCCTTTGCCCACCTGCAGGTGCCGGGTAAGACAGCACCTTCCTGACTCCGGACTCGGCAGTCGCCCTGCCCGCTTCCCCCGGGGGCAGGGTTTCTAGCTGCATTCTCTGCCCGCAGAGCGGGTGGTGCCCTACTTCACGCAGACCCCCCACTCCTTCCTGCCGCTGCCCACCATCAAAGACGCCTACAGGAAGTTCGAGATCAAGATCACCTTCCGGCCAGACTCAGCCGATGGTGAGCCGGAGAGGGGCTGCTATGGGGTGGGGAATCTCCTCGAGTAACCACCGCCACTGTCTGAGCCGTCGTGGCCCCCGGTCCTACCCGACTCCCTCAGCTCCCTGTCCCCGGACCCCCAGGCCTGCCATCTGGGCCCTCTCTCGTGCCTCCTCCTGTCTGTCTGCCCCACTCCACAGTACCTCCCACCTCTGATGGGCACGCCTACACCCCGCCTCCTGTCCCAGCTTCCTGTCCATTCTGTCCTCCTCCTTCCCTCCTTTTCTCTGTCTCTCAGCTTTCCCTCCCCTCTCTTTCTCTCTCTCTTTTTCTCTCCCCTCCTCCATCTCCTGCGGCTCTCTGACTTTCACTGTCCAGGCCTCCTCCTCTACTCTGGTGAGTCTCTGCCTCCCTGTCCTCTTTCGGGTAGGCCCTCTGGTGTGAGTGAAGCCAATTCCGTGTCTTTAGGGGCTCTGAGCCAGCCCTGTGTAGGGGCATCCAGAGGCAGTGAGAAGGCCCTGGCTGTGCGGGGCGTACAGAGGGAGGGACAAGAGCTGGAGAATGAGCACTCCCCGGCTGCGGTCACTCACTCCCAGGGCTGGGTGGCCAGGGAGCCCGTGGCTGGTGGGAGGCCCCGACACGGCTGTGCCCTGCACCCCCCCCCCCAGGGATGCTGCTGTACAACGGCCAGAAGGGGATCCCGGGGAGCCCCACCAACGTGGCCAGCTGGCAGCCTGACTTCATCTCCTTCGGCCTCGTGGGGGGAAGGCCCGAGTTCCGGTGAGACCCTCGCCCTCTCCGTTTACAAGGGAAGGGGGCTAAGGGACCAGACTGCAGGGCTTCAGTCAGGCACACCACCCCCACCCCCACCCCCCCGGACTGAGCTGAATGAAGGAGGGACGGAGGAGGTGCGGCCGTTACCCTCGGCGACCGCCTGATCTGCCCAAGCGGGCCCGGGTGCAGGCCAGCTGCGGGAGGAGGCCGTCTAGACAGCACAAAGCTGCGGCAGAGATGCTCAGTGGCGCCGAGCGCGTCTTTGCCGAGTGGGACTCCGCAGACCAGGATTCGTTCATTCATTCATTCACTCAAAGACTGTTTGCTGGAAACCTCCTCTGTGCCAGGCAGTGATACAGACAGATCGAGTTCTGGCCTTGGGGGAATAGATATTCTGGCTGGGGAAGAGCAACCATAAAGGGGGAAGCACCAAGGTGATCCCCAGGGCCAAGGAGCCAAGGGCAGTTGGGGCCCTAAGGGGCCGCTCTGGATAAGCTCTGGGGGTGGGGGGTGCGTGGAGGAGGAGAGGATCTGAGGAAGCGGCAGGGTTGGGGTGAGCGGGGGCGGCTGATGGGGTGGGAGGGTGAGGCAGGGACAGGAACTAGATCAGAACCATAGAAAACAGTGACATCACCTCTCCCCAGGCTGGGCCCCCTGCCCGGCCCCGCTGACCCGTCCCGTATGCTCCCTCCCACCCCGGCCCCACCCTGGGGAGCAGGTTTGACGCAGGCTCGGGCATGGCCACCATCCGCCACCCCACACCGCTGGCGCTGGGCCAGTTCCACACCGTGACCCTGCTGCGCAGCCTTACCCAGGGCTCTTTGATCGTGGGCAGCCTGGCCCCGGTCAACGGGACCTCTCAGGTGAGGCCCCACTGGTCCCCCCTCGCCCCCCATTTCCAGCCCCATCCCCACCTCCGCCCAGCCTCTGTCTGCCATGCGGGCTTCTCCACTCCCCAGGGCAAGTTCCAGGGCCTGGACCTAAACGAGGAGCTCTACCTGGGTGGCTACCCTGACTATGATGCCATCCCCAAGGCGGGGCTAAGCAGCGGATTCGTGGGTGAGCCCCCGCCCTGCCTTCATGCCTGGCTGAGCCCCAGCTGGCCGGCTGGCTGGCAGAGCCCATGGGAGTCTGGGAGAGCAGCATGGGGTGCGGGGTGCGGGCTGGGCAGGCCTCCTGGCACCATCCTCCCTTCTCATCGTGGCCGCCCACCAACCAGGCTGTGTCCGGGAGCTGCGCATCCAGGGTGAGGAGATCGTGTTCCACGACCTCAACCTTACCGCGCACGGCATCTCCCACTGCCCCACCTGTCGGGACCGGCCATGCCAGGTAACCCCGCACCACACACGCCCCCCCCTCACTGCCCCTGGCGTGGCCTGGGAAGCGGGGGAGAGCCAGGGGGTTCTCCGTCTGACTTCTGGGGGCGGCTTCACAGAACGGAGGCCAGTGTCAGGATTCAGAGAGCAGCAGCTACGTGTGCATCTGCCCCGCTGGCTTCACCGGGAGCCGCTGTGAGCACTCCCAGGCCCTGCACTGCCACCCAGGTGTGTGACCTACCCTTCCGGTGGCTGCCGCCCCGGGTGCTCGCCTCCGCCC
>CM053606.1:13154194-13186613 GCA_028646535.1 Procyon lotor | reverse complement strand
GAGTCCCAATCTAATGGCTAAAGAGCATGGGGGGAAGGGGCAAAAATATGTTCTCAAATCAGATTGTGATAGCTGACCAACCCTGTGAACACACAAACACTGGACAGTACACTTTAAATGGGTGTATCATACAATATGTGACTTACGTCTCAATGCCAAAACAAAAACAAAACAAAAACCCTGCCTGGATACAAACCTTGCGATTTCAACTTAAAATTCTACATTACCCTCACAGTGATCCCAGTCAATTTCTACTCCTTTACCTGTGTTAAATATCTGAATTGTAACAGTGGAAGAGTACTTTAATTACCCTGGAATCTGATTATGTTGAGACTAACTGAAGCTTAATAAATTCTATTACATACAGACTCTTCTCATTCCAGGACTTACTGTTGGGAGTTAGATGTGCCCCTCCTTGTGAGCCAGACACCCAGAGCTTGGAATTATTCGTTTGTTTCACGGAAGCTCCCTAACTTGAAACACTTCTGAAACTCGACTTTAATTCGAAAGCTGAGACCTTGACTTCCATTTCTTCCGGATCCCGCTGCGGAGTGTTAAAACCTCCAGAAAGCCTTTACTAAACGCTGACTGAAGTACGGCTACTGAGCATGCCCGGCTTGGCCAAGCCAATTCAACAACATTCCGGAACAAAAACTATAGTTCCCGCGGTAAAAGGTGGAAAAACAGAAGGGACAGGAACAATGCCCAAGAATTCGAACTAAAAGGAAAGGCAAGGTTCAAGGACTTAGCGGAAGTGAAGGACAGAACTTACACAGCTCAAACTTCGTACCTGTAAAGTGGTACAGTCGAAACGACCCCCGCACCCCACCCCCAAAGCCTAAAACAGATTAACAAGAGACGGGAGGTCAACTGGCGGTGAAGGATACCGATGAGGTAGGCTAACCATACGTTTTTCTAAATTTGCCCTACCCAAAACTAATAAGATGACCAAGCCTTCACCGTCAACAGTAATAAATGATATACTAAGATGAAACTCACTTCAACGAAGTTCCCCTTCTACAATGGAAAAAGCCGAGCCGTGGCCAAGATACGACCAACAACGTTTGCTCAACTCTAAGCTCCTGCCTTCAAACATTTCCACCGCCATCTTCTAGATAAGAACCCAGAACCTTTTTCTAAAGGGCTTTCAGCAGCATCACCTCCGCGCAGCGAGCTCAGGATGGCTGCGTCGCTCAGGTCGCCCAGAAGCGTTAAGGAGGAAGCCTCCACCTTGCTCCTTTCCGCGCCTGGTAGATGCACACAGCTGGCCGCCGTCCTCCTTCCCCCAACACGACCCCCCGGCCCCTGGTCCGGTTTTCCAAGGTCCGAAGCGAGGTGGGGGGCTCAAGGCCCGGTACGCGGGCCTCACCTGCAAACGCCGCGGATGCAGGGCTCCAGCCAGATGCGGTAGGCGGTCTCGATGTGCTCCTGCGACACCTCCTCGGGCCGCACCGTCTCCGCCCAGCGCCAGGCCGCCTTCTCCAGCTGCAGCCGCGGGGCCATGGCCTTGGCCCGAGAAGCGCCTCCCGAGCCGGGCCGTCGCTGCTGCCGCTGTTGCTGCTGCCGCCGCCCAAATGGGCTCCGCCACCTGCCAGCAATGGGGACCAGGCGATTCCTCAGCCAGCTGGCCAGTCAATCACCTGTGCGCGCCACTGCCGCCGCGCCCGCCCGCCCGCGCCCGACCCGTACGACCGGCCGCAAAGCGCCGCCGCGGACACCCGACACTCCCCGCGCCCGCAGACGTTGGAGGTGTACTCCCCGTCGCTGTGAGCGCATGCGCGTTCCCAGCAGCCTTTGCGCCTACCCGCGCCCCTACCCCGACGGGCAGAGGAAAGGGAAGCGGCTGTTCGTGATAGTGTTGCCACGTCCTCACCGGCGCTGCTGGGGAAGCAGCGTCTCAACTCCTAGCTAGGCTAGCGTCCTGCGTACCACTACCCTAATAAGCCGGCGCCTCGAGGGCAGAAGGCTGCCTCTTCTGGCTCTCTGCTACTTCCCCTTTAACCTTGAAGGAGTCACGCGAGAAGCTACTTCAACGCACACCATAGGGCCGCTGGACTGCAGGGTAGGACCTGAAACCGGGTCACCAAAAAAACCACGGTCGGCTCTCTAGAGGATGATTAAACTTGAGCCTGGACCGGTTCCGATTCCTTTCCCGAGCCCTCTTGACGTCACGGTACGTTCTGGGCTTTTCCTCAACTAGAACTGGACTACGTGTCCCGGCATGCGTTCCGTGCTGTCACTCACTGGATGCTATGCATGCTGGGATTTGTAGTCCTCGAAGTGGTGGGGGGGGTTGGTGGGGAGGGTTCCTGGGTGGGGTTTCACTCCAGCTGGCCGACCCTCCTGACTGCTGTTAACTCCTTTTGATTACTCCTTATTCCTTTCCTGAAGGTCCTCTCTAGCTCCCGGGTTTAGAAACATTACCTTTTTACAGGTCCTGCCCCAGGATATAAAGCTTGCCTGATCAAAATGTTTTGCAAACTGTTAAGAGCACTGCTAGAGGGAAGATTTTGAGGACTTTACATTTGAATGAGAGCCCTCCAGGGGTCTAAGTACTAATCTCTGACACAGCAGTTTATCAGCTGGGTAACCTTGGACTTGGACGCTTAAAGTATGCTAGTCATTAGACAAATATTTGCTGAAAGCATGACGAAGATAAGACGTGGTCCCCGCCATTGGGCGTGGGTGAGGGGAGAGCGGTAGAAACACCGAACTACCCTTCGCAGCCTTGGAAGGTTTGCAGTACTTGGGAAAAGGCTTACCAGAAGAGGTTGTTTCTAAGCACCTCTTTAAAAGATGGGTAAAACTTAGCCGAGATAGAAAAAAGGCACTATTGCAGACAAAGGGAACCACAAGGAGGAAAGGCACATTAGAGAGAAACTTCTTGGTATCAGAAAAAATTCCAAGACAGGGGGGAAATGAGAGGTAAGCCATGAGAAGCAAGCTAGCCCATTATCTGAGAGATATGGGCTGTTAAAAGGCTTTAAACCTTTCAAGGAAAGGTTTGAGACAGTGGAGATTTGCATTTTGTATGGCTTCCTCAGTCTGGGTCAAGGTCAAAGGCAAAGAAACCTCTTATGAGACTATTGAAGTAACACAGGCCAGCGATAATGAAGCCCTCAACTGGGGAAATGTACTTGTAACCCAGCTGGGGTGTCAAAGCACCTGGCTCTGGGGGTCACAAACAGACCAGGTGCAGCCACTCACCACTGATAAAATCCAAAGGCAGAGATATGAGTGGTGGTGAAACAAGAAAGGAATTTATCTCAGCGAGGCCAACAGAGGGAACACCATGGACTAGCATCTCAGACTGTCTTGAAAGTGCTAAAGATACATCTAAGTTTATGTAAAGAAAATGTGGGACAAAGGTCAGGTACACCCACGTGGGCAGTAAAGGTCAAATCAATCTTTCTGTCAACCACTCCCTGTCTTGCTGGCTCAGGGCAGTCCTTGTTGCTTGAGGGGTGGTTTTCGCTCACATCAGGAGATACTTTGCCTTGGGGTCTTTTCCCTGAGTTAAGAAATAAGCTGGAAAGAGCTTAAAGTACAGACTGAGGCCAAAATGGAGGTAGTCCTATTTCATAATAGATAATGGCCTGTGCAGACAAATATGAAAGATATTTAGGATGTGGAATTGCTACAACTTGATGTTGGTCTAATCAGTGTCTACTCACCTTTGTGTTACTTGACCTTCAAGTCTCAGTCGTAGCCCTTTCCTTGATGCTTACAACTACCTGTGACATCCATTCTCACTTGGCACACAATGAAAGTGATTATTTATTCACCATGTGGTCACTGCTGTGTGCAGTTTTCTTGGGTAATTAATAAGAGTTTCTACATAGTGAGATAGAACTAAAGAAGCAGCAGCGGGTTTCTAAGGGAGATGATGATTTCAATTTTTAATATAAAGTTAGACCCTTGACCCCCCGGTGATGTGGAAATTCATGGGTATAACTTTTGACTCCCCAAAAACTTAAACTGATAGCCTGCTGTTGACCAGAAGCCTTATTGATAATAATTAACACATTTTGTATGTCCTATGTATTAGGATGTAATTTTTACTGTATTTTTTTAAAAAGATTTTATTTATTTATTTGACAGAGAGAGACACAGCGAGAGAGAACACAAGCAGGGGGAGTGGGAGATGGAGAAGCAGGCCCCCTGCCAGGCAGGGAGCCCCATGTGGGGCTCAATCCCTGGACCCTGGGATCATGACCCAAACCCTCAGCCAAAGGCAGATGCTTAACAACTGAGGCACCCAGGTGCCCGTTCTTCACTTGATCTTAGCCAAAAGGCTGAGAAGCGATTCAGGTGCCCGTTCTTTACTGTATTCTTAAACTAGAGAAAAGAAAACGTTCCTAAGACAATCATAAGGAAGGGGAAAATACATTTACAGTACTCTACCGTATTTATTGAAAAAAGTGTACCAACACAGTTCAAGGGTCAGCTGTATCGCATTTTAGGTGCGTTGTCAAGAAGCGACCTCCATGATTCAGAGCCAAAATAGAACAGAAGACAGAGTTGGGGATAAAGAGGAACAAGAGCTTTATTGCTTTGCCAGGCAAAGGAGGTCCCGCAGCAGGGTATGGCCTTCAAAAACTGCAAGTCCTCGAAGCACCTGCATGGCTCAGAGGGTTGCCTTGACAGACTTCAAGGTCATGGTGCCGGGGTCCTGGGAGCAAGCCCCATGCAGATTGCCCTCTATGCCTCCCCGGTGCTCATTCTCTCTCTCAAATAAATAAATAAAATCTTAAAAAAAAAAAAAAACAACTTGCAAGGCCTCCCCCTACCCCAGGAAGGGAATGCAAGTTTTTACAGGGAAATACAGGATCTAGCTGGGTTTAACAGGCATTGTGTTGTGCTGCCAGCCTCCTTTGTCCTGTCTTCAGGGTGGTGAGGGAGGAGGGGAGGTATTTGGAAGAGAGGAAAAGGATTACTTTAAAACTGAGCTTTGAGGGCGCCTGGGTGGCTTAGTGGGTTAAAGCCTCTGCCTTTGGCTCAGGTCATGATCTCAGGGTCCTGGGATCGAGCTCCGAATCTTCCCTCTCTCTCTCTGGCTGCCTCTCTGCCTACTTGTCATCTGTCTCTATCTGTCAAATAAATAAATAATCTTTTTTAAAAAAATAAAACTGAGCTTTGCTGAAGCATTAGTACAGCCCTTCTGACTTTTATTCAACTTTACACTTTTAAGCAGTTTCAGATCCATCAGGGACACACAAGTCAGCACAGTAGATATGACTCTTGAGTCTTGCAGGATATACTGTCCTGCGCTATGAATCTTTCAGTCTCTACTGGATGATTCTCATCAGCATTCACATATGTGGTGATTTCTCCCCAGTTTAACACTCTCTTGACTCCCACATCCCCCTCAAGCTACTGTCCCATTACTCTGCTCCCTTTATAGCAAAACTGGAAAAGAGTTGTGTGTATTTTTCTCCAGTTTCCCTCTTTCCATCCCTGTTAAGCCCATTCCAAATCGGGCTTTTGCCTCTCTCACCCCCAAAACCACTCATATGAAGGACACACTGTGAAATCCAGTGGTAAGCTCACACTCAATTGTGCTTGACCTATCCAAAGCATTTGGCCCATTTTTCCCTCTCTCCCCTGGAACCTGTCCTTAGGTTGCAAGACATCACACTTTCCCCGTGGTTCATTGGTCATTCTTTTTTAGTGTCCTTTGCTGGTTCTAAGCCGTAAACTTCAGTAGCCGAGAGTTGTCCTTGTACCTCTCCTCTAATACATTTACTCTCTGGATGATCTGATCTTCTCCTGTGGCTTTAAATACCAGCTGTGGGGTGATGACTGCCAAATTCGCATCTCCAGACTTGACCTTAGTCCTAAAATGCTAGAATTGTATATCCCCTACCACTCACTTGGCATCTCCAATATGCAATCAGTCTTCTCCACTTCCCAGGTCCAAAACCTATCCTTAAGTCAACTTCCAGCTGCCCCCAAATACCCTTCTAAAACTTTCCCATCTCAGCAGATGGCAACTCTATCTTGCCAGAAACTTTAGAGTCAGGTTTAACCCATCTTTCTCTTACATCCTTATTCAGTCCTTCTACAAATCCTGTCAATTGTGCCTTCAAAATATATACAGATTGCAACCATTCTGCAGTTACCACTACCGTCCTTGGCCCCACCTGGATTAATGCAGAAGCTTCCTAACTTGTCTCCAGGTTTCACCCTTGCCTCTTTCAGTCTGCATGTAAACCAGATGGACATTCTTTGGCTTAAAAACTTCCTAAACTTCCCATTGCCCTCAGAATAAATGATAAAGGCCATCTCCTCTGCACCATACTGCCCAGACCTCATTTCCTATCACTGTCCCTTACCCTAACTTTGCTTCCAACAACACTGCCTTCTTGCTACCTGTGCACGACTACCTGAGCAGCCTTCTGCCTCAGGACCTTTGCATTTACTGCTTCATTTGCCTGGAACTCTCTTCTGCACAGCTACATGGCTTGCTCCTTCACCTAATAAGTTTTGAGAATAGAGTAAGGACCCTAAAAAGAAGGTCCAGAAGGAACATCTGTTAGGTATATGGAGAATCTGGGGGGCCTGGGTGGCTCAGTCGGTTAAGCATCTGACTGTGAATTTTGGCTCAAGTCATGAGCTCAGCGTCTTGAAGTTGAACCCCGTTTTGGGCTCAGAGCACAGCACAGTCCGCTTGGGATCCTCTCCCTCTGCCCCTCACAAGCTTGCTCTCACACGAGCCCTTGCTTGCGTTCTCTCTCCCTCTCTCTCTTGAAAAGTCTTTTAAAAAGTAAAAAGAGGTGAAGTTAATGTTAACTATATAGTTAACCCAGTATATCCAAAATGTGTACATGTCCACATGAAATCAATATTTAAAATATTAATGAAATAACTCCCCCTTTTTCACACTGTATTTTGAAATCTAATGTGCATTTTTTAAATAGTTTATTTTTTTGACAGAGAGATCACAAGTAGGCAGAGAGGCGGCGGGGGGGGGGACAGGCTCCCCGCTGAGCAGATGTGGGGCTCGATCCCAGGACCCTGAGATCATGACCCAAGCTGAAGACAGAGGCCTTAACCCACTGAGCCACCCAGGTGCCCCCTAACGTGCATTTTATAATTGCAGCTCATCTTACTTTAAACTTGCCTCATTGGGAGGCTGGGTGGCTCAGTCATTAAGCGTCTGCCTTCACTCACATCATGATCCCAGGGTCCCGGGATTGAGTCCTGCATCAGGCTCCCTGCTCAGTGAGGACCCTGCTTCTCCCTCTCCTGCTCCCTTTGCGTGTGTGCTCTCTCCCTGACAAATAAATAAAATCTTCAAAATAAATAAACTTTGGGCACCTGGGTGGCTCAGTCAGTTGGGCGCCTGCCTTTGGCTCAGGTCATGATCCCGGGGTCCTGGGATCGAGTCCTGCATTGGGCTCCCTGTTCGGTGGAGAGCCTGCTTCTCCCTCGCCCTCTGCCTGCCACTCTGCCTGCTTGTGCTCTCTTTATCTCTCTGTCAAATAAATAAAATAAATAAACTTGCCTCATTTAGGGGCTCATTAGCCACATGTGGGTGTGGCTACTGTAGTGGACAGTGTAGGCTTATGCTCTGTTGACTTAAATCATCTTTGTTTGAGATTTATTTATTTTAGAGCGAGCATGCACAGTGGAAGGAGGGGGAGAGGGAGGGAGAGAATCTCAAGCAGACTCCCCACTCAGGGGTTGTGGGCTCAAGCCCCAGGTTGGGCTCCCCACTGAGATCATGACTGGGGCTGAAATCACCATTGATTGCTTAACTGACTGAGCCACTCAGGTGCCCCAATTTAACTCATCTTTGATTTACTCTTCAACGGACTCCTGTCTGGCCTATGCTGCTGCTGCTTTTATCAAGGTCAGCATGGTTTCAATGTTACCTAATCCAGGGGTCTTCATCAGTCCCCACCCCACCGCGGTCACCACTCCTGCCATCTTGAAATGTCCTTCTCTTGGTTTCTAGGCAGTATCCTCTCCTGGTTTTCCACTTCCCCCAATTGCAACTCCTTCTCGCTTGTCTTTGCTGATGCCTCCTCTTCTATTGGTTTTCTGAATGCTAGTGTAAAACGAAAACTTATTCCCATTGTCTCCCCTACATGACAAAACTACTTCACTTCTCACACCAGATGTGTGGGTTTTCCACACATCCAGCAATCCCGTGACACCGGCGATATGTCCTACAAGGTTAACCCGATTCTGCCACCATTTACCTGGAGATCACATCACATCACACAAGTTAAAGCTTCAGTCCTTCAAGACTGGATGCGTGTACACCCATGTGCACGCGCGCGCGCGCGCGCACACACACACACACACACACACACACACACACACACACACCCCGTTTAGACATCAATTGCAAATCCAGGTTCTCACCTGTGTTTCTGACCAACTGGCTATAAGTCTGAGGTGCCCATCACCCCCTGCTCAGGTTTGACTGATTTGCTAGGGCAGCTCCCAGAACTCAGGAAACTCTACCCATTAACTACCAGTTTATTAGAAAAGAATATAACTTAGGAACAGCCAGAGAGAGGAAGGGGCACAGAGCTTCCATACCTTCTCTGGACACACAGTGCTCCCAGCAGATCTGCTCTGGGACCCCACATTTTTAGGTTTTTTACGGAGTCCTTGGGACCCCACATTTTTAAGTTTTTATGGAGGTTCATTACACAACCAGGGTTGATTAAATCATTGGCAATCGATGATCTCTATCTCCGGACCCCAGAGGTGGGGAGGATGGGAGCCCACTAATCATGATTGGTTTTCCTGGCAGCCAGCCCCCATTCTTTTTTTTTTTTTTTTTTAAAGATTTTATTTATTTATTTGACAGAGACAGAGAAATCACAAGTAGGAAGAGAGGCAGGCAGAGAGAGGGGGGTAAGCAGGCTCCCTGCCGAGCAGAGAGCCTGATGTGGGGCTCGATTCCACGACCCTGAGATCATGACCCGAGCTGAAGGCAGAGGCTTTAATCCACTGAGCCACCCAGGTGCCCCGGGAGCCAGCCCCCATTCTTAGGTGACCCAGGGGCTTTCCAAAGCCACCTCAGCCACATAAAGTCAGGTGTGGTTGGAAGCGGCTTGTTACAAATAACAAAAGACAACTTACTCCTCTAATTACTTGGGAAATTCCAAGGGTTTAGAAACTCTGGGAGGCAGGGAGGAACGTGGAACTGTATTTCTTACAAATCACAGCATCACAGCTGGAGTTTTGCCAGCCTCTGAACTGGGTGCATTTCTCTATCAGTCAATAAAAAAGAAATGAAACATAAATCAGATTGCATCACTCCATTTTGTCATCCTTTCACACTTAATTTTTTATTTTATTTTTTTAAAGATTTTATTTATTTTGAGATAGAGCGAGAGTGAGAAAGAGTACAAGCGGGGGGGGGGCAGCAGGCAGAGGAAGAAGCAGGCTCTCCGCTGAGCCAGGAGCCTGACACGGGACTCGATCCCAGGACCCCAGGATTATGACCTGAGGTGAAGGCAGAGGCTTAACCAACTGAGCCACTCAGGTCCCCCCTACAAGGGTCTTTCTAAGAGGGAGGCAGAATGGTCAGATCCAGAGAAGATGTTACCCAGCTGACTTTGAAGGTCAAAGAAGGAGTCACAAGCCAAGGAATGCAGGCACCCTTTAGAAGCAGGGAAAGGCAAGGGAATGGATTCTCTCCTGAAGTGCCCACAAGGAATCCAGCTCTATAAACACCTTGACTTTAATTCGAAGAAACCCTCTCCAGGCATCTGACCTTCAGAATTATAAATTGTTCGAAGCTGCTAAGTGTGGTTAATTACAGTAGTAAAGTAAGAGGACTACCTCCATTTTGACCTCAGTCTGTACTTTCCAATTGATTCTTTCCAGCTTATCTCTTAACACAGACAAAAGACCCCCCACAGGCAAAGCATTCCTGGATCAAGCCAAAACTACCCCCTTAGGCAACTGGGACTGCCCTGAACCAGCAAGATTGTAGTGATTGCCCAAAAGATTGCTCTGACCTTCACCACCGACCTTCAACCGCACACCTCCAGGTACCTACCCAACCTTTATCTCAGTTTTCTCTATATAAACCTAGAAGTAGTTTCAGCACTTTAGAGACAGTCTTTGAGATACCATTCCGCCATCTGCCCGGAGTCGGCCTCACGAAAATCCTTTCTCGTTTCACCACCACTTGTGTCTCTGCCTTTGGCTTTTGTCAGTGTTGAGTGGCTGAACTTGATCAGCCTCTTGCGCTCTTGCGCCTCTGCGCCCTGGTTATAATAAAGGAAACTAAAACTAAGGCCACTTCTTGATCTGGCCATTCCTAACTTCCACTGTATCATTTGTGCCCTCATTCATTGTGATTCAGCCACGGTATTCAAGTACTTTCCTGCCTCAGGACCTTTGCAATTGGCATTCCCCCGCGAGTAATCCTCTTTCCCCAACTCCTTCAGATCTCAGTTCAAATGTTAATCTTCACAGAGAAGACCTCCCAGACCTGCCCCTCAGGTGTAGACCTCCCCAGTCACATCCCTGTGGATTTCTCTCCTAACACTTATCACAATATCTAAAGTGATTGTGTAGGAGGAGGGGGAGTGTCAGGATGGCTCTGTTAAAGGTCACGATTGGTTTCGGCTCTGGTTAGAATTTCAGGTTCAGGAGATCGAGCCCTACATCAGGATCCGTGCTCAATGGGGAGTCTGCTTGGGAGTCTCTCCCTCTGTTCCCCCTCCCCCACAGCTCATGCACTCACTCTGCTCTCTCGACCAATGTGGGGCTCGATCCTAGGACCCCGGGATCACAACCTGAGCCAAAGGCAAGATGCTCAACCAACTGAGCCACCCAGGCACCCCAAGGATTACTGTTTTAGGTAATTACTGTTTTATGTAAAAAGAAAAAGTAGATTCTTTTTCCGAGATGAGGGAGGCTTGAAATCTACGCAGACTCACACAAGTATGTATAAAGCCCAAGCAGATTTCTAATGTCATCACTTTTCCAAGATGGGGAAGACAGAGAAAACACCAAGCCAAAAAGGGAAGTGCAGGGCTGGGGTGTTTCCACATTGGAGAAGAGGAGGGTGGGCAGAGTGAGGGTCGTCCCACCCGTGAAGCAGCATTGCTGCGGACCCTGAGGACGCCGCTGTCCTTGCCACCCTGAGGACGCCGCTGTCCTTGCCACCGCTGTGGCTCAGCAGGTGTGTGACCACATCCTCCAGCTGCCTCTCCCTTCGCTCGCTATCTGCTGCTCCCAGGGGTTCACCAATGAGTGTCACAGAGGGAGGGGCCGAGACCTTCAGTGAACCTTGTTCTGTGAACTCCACTGGCTTCCATGTAATAATGTGGGAGCCAACCAGAGATAGGCTTTGTTCTTTTTTCAAGGAATGTGATTTTTTTTTTTTTAATTTATTTAAGACAGAGAGAGAGAGCACATGTGTATGCACGAGCACATGCACAAGGCGGGAGGGACAGAGAATCTCAAGCCGACTCCCCACTGAGCGCGGAGCCCCACACCGGGATGGTGACCTGAGCCGAAGCCAAGAGTCAGTCGCTTAACCAGCTGGGCCACCCAGGTACCCCTGGGGGCAGCCTTTTGAGAAGCGTATTTAGCATAGAATTACTCGATATAATAAAGGGTTACCTAATGTAATAGTATCATCCACTTGGGAAAAACCTCCCTATTAACACACCAGTCCCCAACCATATTCCTTCTGGGTATAGAAGCCGCTTTTATTTATTTTATTTATTTTTAATATTTTATTTATTTGACAGAGAGAGATCACAAGCAGGCAGAGAGAGGGGGGGAAGCAGGCTCCCTGCTCAGCAGAGAACCCAACGTGGGGCTCGATCCCAGGACCCTGAGATCATGACCTGAGCTGAAGGCAGAGGCTTAACAACTGAGCGACCCAGGCGCCCCCTGGAAGCTGCTTTTAGTCAACAGGCTTGGGCAGTGGAAGGTAGGAAGGACCCCCAGTGCCCCCCTTCCTGGACCCAGAAAGGCCCATTGGAGGACCCACCTCAAAACATCCATAGGCCCTAACTGACCAATGGGCTACTTACGACCAGACACAGTTACCAAAAAAGGGAAAATTCCATAAGGTGCCTGA
Source organism: Procyon lotor (assembly GCA_028646535.1). Taxonomy (NCBI): domain Eukaryota; kingdom Metazoa; phylum Chordata; class Mammalia; order Carnivora; family Procyonidae; genus Procyon; species Procyon lotor. Next base: position 13,174,543 of record CM053606.1, on the reverse strand, counting down.
CCTCCTCCCCTTTCCTCTTTAAAAACAGCCCCCACCCACTGCCTCCTTTGCAGTCTCTCCTCTGCTCTCTGGTGGTGTATTCCATAAACTTCTAGGTCCTTTGTTCTCCCTCCAGCAGATTCTTCACTGGTATCCACCTGATCAAGTCACTGCACATTTGGGTCCCCATCCTATCGGGAGAGACACCACACTGGGTAGGGTAAAAGACCACAGTGTCTTAACCCCTAGGTGTTGAGTGTGGTGGTCACCTTCTCAGTCTGAATGTCCTATGTTCCCTGTCTTTCTCCTCAGTCGCTAGCTAGACTGTCACTGTGGCTTGGGTCTGGCATGATCCATTGGCTTGAGACTCTGACCCTCAAGTATTAGGAGAGTGGAGTATAGTGCGTACTATTTATTTCTTTTCTTTTAGATTTATTTATTTGAGAGCGCATGCATAAGAGCAAGGTAGGGGGCAGAGGGAGAGAGACAGAGACAGAGAATCCCAAGCCAACTTTGTGCTGGGCACAGAGCCCCATGTGGGGCTCGATCCCACAACCCCGAGATCATGACCTGAGCCCAAACCAAGAGTCAGATGCTTAACCAGGCACCCCTAGTGTGCAGTCCCACTGTGGGTGGGAGCGAGGGGCATCAGGATCAGGAATTTTACAATGGAGACCTCCCTTTCTCTGCATATTCTTCCTCTAGGGAAGCTATAGTAACTTATTACAAACTGAGTGGTTTCAAGCAATAAGCTTATTCATGCACAGTTCTGGAAACTCAAGCTACCTGCACAGCCCATGCACCCCCGGAAGGCTCTGAGGAAAGTTTCTACCTGGCGTTTTCCATCTTCTGGTGGCTCCTGATGTTCCTCGACTCTGTCTTTGTGTGGCTCTTCTTAAAGGAAACTAGCCAATAAGGGTAGGGCCCACCTGAATCTGGTATCTCATCTTAACCCATGACATCTGGAAAGATCTTATTTCCAAATAAAGCCACACTCTGAGATTCAGAGTGGGAGGGTTGTGGATTTTGCCTGGATACTCTCCAACCCATTAGACTGTTTATAATCGTGCTCTTTGTGTGTTGCTGTTCACACTCTTCCTCTGATTTAGCAAGCCCTAATATGTCAACCTTTTTTTTTTTTTGAAGATTTTATTTATTTATTTGTCAGAGAGAGAGAGAGTGAGAACACAAGCAGGGGGAGTGGCAGGCAGAGCAGACAGAGAGAGAAGCAGATTCCCCACTGAGCAAAGAGCCCAATGTGGGACTCGATCCCAGCACCCTGAGATCATGACCTGAGCCAAAGGCAGATGCTTAATCGACTAAGCCACCCAGGCATCCCTGATATGTTGATCCTTAAGGTGATTACTCTACATATTGGCTCTTGCCACCTCACCATTGGACTGTAGGTGTTACAGAAATACAAGCAAGGGGAACACGAATATTCTGATACCGTTAAAGATGTGAGTTAGCCCTCTGTAAGAGGCAGGCAGCCTTTAACAGCTGGAATCAATAAGAAGCTGTGGGGGGGGGGGGCCGCCTGGCTCCGCTGGTGGAGCACAGGACTCTTGGTCTTGAGGTCATGAATTCAAGCCCCATGTTCAGGGGAGACTTTACTTTAAAAAAACTGAGAAGCTGAGTCCAGAACTGAGACATAATTTATAAACCCATCTGCTCTACAGTTTGTGCCCTGACTCTGTTACACTTACGCTTTACAACAGGCTTGAATCAGTATCCGAATCACAGAAGCAAACAAGCACATTCCTGAAATATTTGATAACATTGCAATGTATCCAATCACCAAGGTTCTATCAAGAGTCCCATTCAATGTCCCTGGCACAGAGTCTTACTAAGCAGGAGGACTGAGATGTAGCTCCATCCATTGCCTCTTTATTTTTTAAAAATTATTTATTTATTTTTAAAAGATTTTATTTATTTATCTGACAGAGAGAGAGATCACAAGTAGGCAGGGGGGCAGGCAGAGAGAGAGGGGGAAGCAGGCTTCACGCTGAGCAGAGAGCCCCATGCGGGGCTCAATCCCAGGACCCCAAGATCATGACCTGAGCCGAAGGCAGAGGCTTTAACCCACTGAGCCACCCAGGAACCCCTTTATTTTTTTTTTTAAGATTTAATAAGACATTTTTTTTTTTAAAGTAGGCTCCGAATGCATGACTTGAACCCAAGACTCTGAGGCCAAGACCTGAGCTGAGATTAAGGGTCAGATGCTTAACCAACTGAGCCACCCAGGCACCTCTTTTTTTTTTTTTTAACGTAATATCTACACCCAGTGTGGGACTCAAACTTGTGACCCCCGAGATCAGGAGTTGCACACTCTACCAACTGAGCCAGCCAGGTGCCCCTGTAAGACTGTATTTTGGCTGTTTGCATAGCTCTAGGGTACCAGGATAGTTGTTTATTTTGTAATTTAGACAATTTATTCTGCCAGAACACTGTTCCATTTTCTATTTATTTCACCCCAGACTGGATTTAGATGTTTCCTTAGTAACCCATTAAACTTTTTGCCATTCCTGCTGCTGTCAGATTAGGAGGCTCTGATTTTCTTCTTACTGGCCTAGACCCGTGGCCTTCCTGTAAGCTTTGTTTCCTGGTTCGATTCTGTGGCGGGGGGAGCTCCGTTGATACCAGTAAGTGTATGTCCGGTATCGTGACTTTCCCATCTGTGTAAACCCCAGTCTTGAGAAGTACCCACCGCAGCCATTTCTGGGCTCCTGGTGACCCAACCGTGGCTTCAGCATATTCTGTCCACCAGATTTTTCTGCTAGCTCTTCCAATTATGTGCCTTTTCTTCTACTGTCAGCTGACACAGAAAGGGCTGGCAGATTTGACAGTGTTTTAGGTGTTTTACGTGCTGTTTTAGGACCACCTCTCTCCCTTCACCATTTCATTGATGAGTTTGTGTCCCACTGTCCATCTGTTTGGGGACCTGAGCTAGCTAGAATTTTGTCAGTTAACCATTTTCGATGTTATATTTCCAGTTCATTTATCTACTTTTTTTTTTTTTAAGATTTTATTTATTTATTTGACAGAGAGAGAGATCACAAGCAGACAGAGAGGCAGGCGGGGGGGTGGGGGGAAGCAGGCTCCCCGCTGAGCAGAGAGCCCGATGCGGGGCTCAATCCCAGGACCCCGAGATCATGACCCGAGCCGAAGGCAGAGGATTAACCCACTGAGCCACCCAGGTGCCCCCATTTATCTACTTTCTAATTGTATTCTGTTTCTTGAGTTTTTACCTTCCCTAGCTGAGACACGACCCCGTTACCCGAGACAGGCAAACTTGATGTGTGCTCTCCCATATTGGTTTTCTCCATACTGATTGTATGTTTATTAGACAATGATCCCTTTTTCCATTTGGGGCACCAAATTATTAGGCCATTGGCTACTGGCCATGGATCATAATTCAAGATAACTTCAGGATGTCCTTTGCATAAGTTCTGACTTAACTAGAAATTGTACTGATTTTAATTCAACATGTTGAGTTGCCTTGTCTGCCTCTCCAGCTGCCAAAGTTCCTCCTGTGGTTGCATGTAGGGCTGCTGCTTTCCACTCGATGTCTTGGGGTATGAGTGAGGCACTCCCATGCTTGGGCCGTCACATTGCCTGTGCCCCTTGTCAGCTCAGCCCAGGAGGGTGGCGAGCCAGGACTTCCCCGCCCACTCTACACATGGGGCAAGTCTGGTTAAGGCTGAGACGCTGCCTTCTCCATGGAGGGCCCTGCTTTGTCCTTTCCCTTATGTAGCATTTCCATTTAGGTGAGTAGGACTTGGTGCTACGGGCTTTGTTTGGTCAGCACTGGATCTAAAACAAACTAAGATGAGTGACTTCGTTCTGATTTGGGGGCTCCGGTCAGTCTCACTGTATCCTGTAATGCAAGGAACGTAATCAGTGCTCCTTTTTGTCTTTTTCCTTTTTTTTTTTTTTAAACATTTTATTTATTTGACAGAGAGAAACAAAGCAAGAGAGGGAGCACAAGCAGAGGGAATGGTAGTGGGAGAGGCAGGCCTCCCGCCAAGCAGGGAGCCCGATGTGGGGCTCATTCCCAGGACCCTGGGATCATGACCTGGGCGGAAGGCAGACGCTTAACGACTGAGCCACCCAGGCACCCCTGTCTTTTTCCTTTTTTAAATATTTTATTTTTAAGTAACCTCTACCCCGAATGTGGGGCTCGAACACACAACCCCAAGATCAAGAGTGCAGCCAGGCGCCCCGTCCCCTTTTTTCTACTGGGCTAGTTTTCTGTATCAGAAAGTGTCTTTGTCCAGTAGGCTGAGATAGTGCCGTGCCTGATCCTTGAAGTCTAACCCAGAGTGACCATCTAGCATGACTGTGAGTCACTGGAATCTCTTGTTTTCTTTAGTGGTACAGGTGCTTGGGGTAAAGATGCCTGGCTGCCTTCTCTGGTTCATCTAAGGACAGATGAACATGTTCATATAAGGACGTGTTGTTTTATCCTTGTGGAAAGTCTTGGGCTTTCCCCCCTAGTGATTTGATATATTGTAAAAGAATATTTAACACGGAGTCTGTTTTCCCCAATAGCCAAATGATCCTATCAATTTCAGGGCCTTTTTTTTTTCCTAACCCTAGGCTATGTCCTATATGTATTCATTAATTGATTCTGATATGATTAATTGAATCTGATTAATTGATTCTCCCTCTAATGACTAGATTCCACCTAAAATGTGAACTAAGATACTCTTTTTTTTTTTTTTTTAAGGTTTTATTTATTTGACACAGAGATAGAGATCACAAGTAGGCAGAGCAGCAGGCAGAGGGAAAGGGAGAAGCAGGTTCCCTGCTGAGCAGGGAGCCCGATGCAAGGCTCAATCCCAGGACCCCGGGATCATGACCGGAGCCGAAGGCAGACGCCTAACTGACTGAGCCACCCAGGTGCCCCTAAGATACTCTTTTTTAAAATTCATTTGAGAGAGAGCGCAAGCAAGCAAGAGTAGGGGGAGGGGCAAAGGGAGAGGAAGAAGCAGACTTCCCCCCCCCAGCAGGGTGCCCAACACGTGGGGCTCTATCCCAGGACCCCAGGATCATGACCTGTGCCAAAGGCAGACACTTAACCTTAACCGAGGGCCACCCAGGCACCCCTCTAAGATACTCTTTTTTTTACAATTTTATGGTAGACAATTGTCCATTCTTTTAATTCTAAGTATCTTATGATTTTATCCATTCAACTTATTGAATGTTTTCTGTCTGTTCCTCTAATTATGATATCGTGTCTGTAATAACGTGTAAGGGAGTTTAACATTCTCAAATCCCTGCAAGTACAAGGCCATTTATATGTCCCTGGACTCGTTTCTGAAATGTCTTTTATTTTCTTTGCCGAGAGATCTGGTGATCTGGAGGTGTCGGTATCACAAGAAAACATGTTACTAGGATCTGTGGAGGACATGTGTCTTCTTGCATATGTAGAGATCTTTTCTGGGATTTCTACTGTGTTAGATGAAGGCTCGCTATACATTTTATTTTGTAATTTTGTAAATTTTGTTTTATTTTACGTATTATATCTCACTTTTCTTTCTGTTTCAGTGGTCAGTATGCATCTTCCTTCTGGCCCCACTGATGACTTGTAGGGGGTAAGGGCTACCTATCTCTGCCTTCTTTTCGAATCCTGTAAAAATGATTGTGATCTCATGATTTCATCCTCGAGTTCTGTATTGCAGACTATGAATACTGTATATGGGTAACCAAAAGAGAAAAACTGTCTCGTCACAGGAGTCGATATTGAGAAAGGTTGTTTAACATTGTTGCCATGGAATGAACGTGGATTTAGACGTCACAAAGATTCTGACTTCCGTCCCTTTTGGCTGGGTATTGAACCTGAACTTGGCTCTTGGGAGGCTTGAGCTTGCTGTGAGCGAAAGGAGGCACTGTCCCAGGTTGCCTGGTAAAAGCTACAAGGGTGAGCTCTCCCGGGCCTTCTTGACTCTGGGGCTTTTCCACCGGCCTGAGTCCCATTCAGACTTCAGATGTCAACTAAGGCATTTCCTCCCCCGGAAAGCCAGGTTGCTTCTCCTCTTTCTTCCTTCCTTCCTTTCTTTCTAGTATTTCATTTATTTATTTGTCAGAGACAGAGAGCACACCAGCAGGGGGAGCATCAGGCGGAGGGAGAAGCAGGCTCCCCGCTGAGCAGGGAGCCCAATGCAGGACTCCATCCCAGGACCCTGGGATCATGACCTGAGCCCAAGGCAGATGCTTAACCGACTGAGCCACCCAGGCGCCCCTGAAATGAGGATGATCCTAATATCCACTTCATGGTACTGTGAAGAATGAATGGATACATGAAAACAATCCCTGGCAAATAGCATCTGATAAATTAATCATTAATAATAATTTCTGTTAGTAATAATGATCATTTATTCCTTTTATTAATACTTGCTAATTTTATTATTCTCTAGCTTCTCTGCTCCAGCCGAGGCTGGCTTTGCCCTCTCTGCTCCCTTAGCCCTGGCTTTCATAATGCTGAATTATACTTTCGTTTTCCTCGTCTGCTAGGCTCTGAGCTGCCTAAAGGCAGAAGTGTGTCCTTTCCTACTATACACCAGCTCCTAGTACAAGGCCAGGCACTTTAGGACTCAAGGTCAAGGGCCAGGCACTTATGAGGAATCAAATTACGATTCAAGGGATGACATAATAAGAAGAGAATTGGGCTCTGGAACTCTAAGGGAATGGGCAGTCCTAGCACTACCTCCCGCTTCCTGGGCTACTTTGAACAAGTCCCTTCCTCTCTCTGGATTTTGGCTTCCTCATCTATAAAAGGAGATGATTATACCTGCCTCAGGGCTTTTCTGGAGTGAAGGTGTTCAAGACCTCAGGCTTGGAATTGGCATCAGTGAGCAGTTATTTACTAGTAGCGAATTAAACTGTAAGTTGCAGGAAAGAATGACCGATGAGATGTGACATCCTTAGTGCAGAAGCGATTCCAGACTCAGAGAGGGTCTGAGGGAAAGAGTCCTTAGAGATGATCCAGGCTTGCTGACCCATCGGATGGAAAAAGTAGGACACAGCAATTGGGCAGGACTGCTGTCCTTTTTTTGTAGTTCCCTGAACGTTTAGGGAAGACACTGAAGACTCAGACCCGAGATGCCCAGCCCTTGGCTTCGTGATGGAGCTGCTTCTGTCGCCAGCCTCTAAGCTGAGGGGCATCCCACCACCACCCACCCAGCAGCTGTTTCTAGGATGCACAGCGGGGTTCCTCATCCTCGTATTGGCTTTGACTGCCCCCTAGGGGACATTTTCTCCAGACCCGTGGGTACCAGCCGCATTCCTCTGGGGAAAGGGCTGGGGGACTGTCCAAGCCTTCTGGTTCTCTCCTCTTCTCGTCCTCTGCTCACTCCACGGCAGATTCACCCCATCGTGTGACTTTTTATACCATCCACATGCCAACTGCTCCCCAAATTATATCCCCAGCCCACATTTCCCCCTCCCACACTCCAGACTTGGAGATCCAACTGCCACCTGTCCTCGCCACTGGGAAGTCTGGCGGTCTCCTCAAACAGAATGTGTCCAAAGCTGAGATCCTCCTCCTCCTCCCTCCCAGTTATGGCAATGCCGTCCTTCCAGATGCCAGGCTGAAACCCAGGGTGTCATCCTTGACTCGTCTTCCTTCACATCCAAGTCCAATCTGTCAGCAAAGCCTATTGGCTGCACCTTCAAAATATGTCCAGAATCCTACCACCTCTTGCCATCCTGGTTCAGGTTACCATCATTTCTAGACTTATTAAAATAGACTCGTGGGGCGCCTGGGTGGCTCAGTGGGTTAAGCCTCTGCCTTCGGCTCAGGTCATGATCTCAGGGTCCTGGGATTGAGCCCCACATGAGGCTCTGCTCAGCGGGGAGCCTGCTTCCCCCACCCTCGTGATCTCTCTCTCTCTCTCTCAAATCAATCAATCAATCAATCAATCAATCAATCTCCTATCTGGCCCTGTAGTATTTGGCCCAGTCCTGTGGCTCTTGTCTCAGCTGGAGAAAAAGCCAAAGTTTTTACAATGACCACTAGAGCCTTACCGATCTAACTCGTCTCCTGTCACCCAAGCCGTTACTACATTCACTCCATGTTGTTGTCGCTTGTGTCAAGCATGCTCCTGCCTCAGGGCCTTTGCATCTGCTCTTTCCTCTTCCTTCAAATTACTACATGGCTGGCACCTTCATATCCTTCAGATCTTCACTCAAAAGACCCTTCTCCACAAGGCCTTCCCAGGATATCCTATGGAAATTTCAGCAGCTCTCTGACGTTTCCCATCTCCCCACCTTGCTTTATGTTTTTTTCTTCTTAATATCTATCACTATTCAATATACTACACATTTTACTCATTTATCCTCCATTGGAATATAAGTTCCATAAAAGTAGAGTTTTTGTTTATTTGGTTCCTTGAAATATCTCCAATACCTACAGCAGAGGTCAGTAATATTTGAAAAAGGAAATTACATCTTTCTTTTATTCTTGTTTTTTAAATGCTTTCTTCTAAAATTTTTATTTATTCATCATTTATTTTTAAAAATTTATTTGAGAGAGAGAGAGAGAGAGAGTGCATACAAAGAGGGAGCAGAAGAAGTAGGCTATCCTCTGAGCAGGGAGCCCGACATAAGGCTTGATCCCAGGACCCTGAGATCATGATCTGAGCCGAAGGCAGACGCTTAATTGACTGAGTCACTCAGGTGCCCCTAAAAATAAAATCTTAGGGGCACCTAGGTGGCTCAGTCATTAAGCGTCTGCCTTCGGCTCAGGTCATGATCCCAGAGTCCTGGGATCGAGCCCTGCATCAGGCTCCTTGCTTGGCAGGAAGCCTGCTTCTCCCACTACCATTCCCTCTGCCTGTGTTCTGTCTCTCGCTGTGTTTCTCTCTGTAAAATAAATAAAATCTTAAAAAAAAAAGAAAAAAGAAAAAAAGCCTCTGCCTTCGGTTCAGGTCATGATCTCAGGGTCCTGGGATCGAGCCCCACATCGGGCTCTCTGCTCAGCAGGGAGCCTGCTTCCCCCCCTCTCTCTGCCTGTCTCTCTGCCTACTTGTGATCTCTCTCTGTCAAGTAAATAAATAAAATCTTTAAAAAAAATCTTAAAAAAAAAGGATTGTTGTCCAACTTGGGATAACCTTACCAAGCGTCTTATGTATGTGAGAGCTATAGGGTTTGGAAGGATTATCCACAGAGTAGCTTCTGGCTTCATACGTCTCAAACCTTATTTCTCATCCAGCAAGTAGGCCAGGCATGAAAAGGCCTCTGCTTCTGCACCTTCCTATCACAACACAGGGGAGGACAGCACAATGGGCTTGAGGAATATTCCCAGAAGCCGTTTTGGAGCATCCAGAAATAATAAAACTAGACCTGGATGAAGCTAAAACCTTGTTCACATATCCTCTCAAACCCAAACCCAAACCCACCTTCCTTTAGCGAGCAAGATTCCAAAAACACCCATGGCACTGAAGCGAGGTGTGCTAGAGGAGACGGGAAGGAAAGAGACAGCAGTCTGATTGTGGTTAGAATATCTTACTCTTGCAAATTTTATAAAAACACATAACCCCATGCAAGAAGTGTGTCCTAAAGCTTCTGCTTCACAGGCTTCATGGTAAATCTGCTCCTGCTGAAGCAGACTTGGGTCCTCTGAGAGCCCCCGGGCCTAGCCGTAGACAGCGCACACGGTAGCACTGAATGCCAGCCCTGGCAGGGACAGCCATTAAGAGAGTTTGGGACCCGTGGCTGTTTCTTGGATTTGTTTTATAGAGAGGAAGAGGGAGAGGGGAGAGCACAAGCACACGAGTGGGGCGAGGGGCAGAGGGAGAGGGAGAGAGAGAGAGAATATCAAGCAAACTCCATGCTGAGTGTGGAGCCTGACGTGGGACTCGATCTCATGACCTGAGCCGACACCAAGAGTCAGACGCTTAACTGACGGAGCCACCCAGGCGCCCCACAGCCACTGGTTTTAACCCTCCCATGGAGGCTTGGGACTCTGAGGTGGTGTCTCAAAGGCTACAACTGGGGACTTCTTGAAATGGGGTACACCTCTGTTTAAATAATAGTGACGTTGGGGCGCCTGGGTGGCTCAGTGGGTTAAGCCTCTGCCTTCAGCCCGGGTCATGATCTCAGGGTCCTGGGATCGAGCCCCGTGTCAGGCTGTCTGCTCAGCAGGGAGCCTGCTTCCCCCCCCCCCCCGCCTGTCTCTCTGCCTACTTTTGATCTCTCCCTCTCTGTCAAATAAATAAATAAAATCTAAAAAAAAAAAATAGTGACGTTAAGAGTCAGCCTCCCACCTAGCACGCCCTGGGCACTTTACTATGTGACAGATGCTAATTCTAAGTATCCCGCTCGTATCAAGTGACTCAATCCTTATAACAAACCTATGAAGTTGGAACTATCATTTATATATTAAGGCTTCCGTGTAGGGGCCCCTGGGCGGCTCAGTCGGTTAAGCATCTACCTTCGGCTCAGGTCATGATCTTGGGGTCCTGAGATGGAGCCCCATGTTGGACTCCCTGCTCGGCAGAGAGTCTGCTTCTCCCTCTCCCTCTGCTCCTCCCCTTGCTCATGCATGTCTAAGATAAAATAAAATAAAAGTTAAAAAAGCTTCCACATAAGAAAACTTTAGAAAAAATTGTCTTATTTAAAAAAATATTTTTAAGTAATCTCTATACCCAACATGGGGCTCAAACCCACAACCCCAAGATCAAGAGTCACATGCTCCACCGACTGAGCTGGCTCCACACCCCGTGAAAAACATTGGTCTAATAACAAGTTTTGGACAAACCTGAAATGGCCCAAGTCCTTTCCTTGATACATGGGGAAGCTGAACCTAGCAAGAGAGGTCATGTGCTCAATACTACATATTTATTCTTATTTTCTGGATGCCTGCCCTGTGCCAGGCACTGTGCTATGACCTGGGGGTTCAGAGATCAACAACACCCTCAGGGAACGCAATTTTATTGGGGCTGAATATTATATACACAAACGCAATTTTAGTGGGGCTGAGATAATATCCACAAGATATCCATGAGCCAAGTATTTCAAGTGAGGTAATAAATTCGGGGAGAAGTGACTGAGTGACAAGGTGGGAGAGCACCAATTCAGACTGAGATGTGGTCTGGGAAGTGTGGTCCAAGGAGGTGATATGTGAGTCCAAACCTGAATGACCTGAAGAAGCCAGCCATGGACGCTATGGGAGAAGAGCACTCCAGGTGGAGGGAACTGTGAGTGCAAAGGCCCTGGGGTAGGGACTCCTGGTCTAGTGCTCCTTTGCCACTTGCTGCCTCTATAGGGCCCTCAGAGCTGCCCTTTGATGTGCTGGGCCTCCCTCAAGCTCAGCCCTGAGATGTCAACTTACCCAGAGCGCAGCAGCTCTCTGAGGCCGTGGGCCCCCCTCCCAGAAGCCTTGTGGGTGAACCGGATCTGAGTTTCCTGGTTCCTGTCTGGCAGGGGGTGAGTGGGCATCCTTCCCGCCTACTTTCCCCAGGCTCCAGCCTCAGCCCCAAATCTCCAAGGCAACCCTAGACACAATCCTGATCTGGAGAAGGATCTGGAACACAAAGATCACTATAAAAAGACCAGAGGGCTAGTGGATTTACCTCCCCTTGCTCCCTGTGTCCTGCTAGCCATCTGCCAGGCCCCCCCACCCTAGTCTTCCCCAAAGACCCCAAACTGAGGATTCTTCAGGTGTGCCCCATCACTGGGCACAGCAGGGCCTGGATGGAGGTCCGTCTGGGGCAGCTGCCCCAAAGGCTGCTTCTGCTGGGGGCGGCTGTGTTTGCTGTGTCTGGCCTGGAGACAGGTGAGCATGAGGGGCCTGGGGTGGGTGGGGGAGTCAGGTCCTACCACCCTTAGAGACCATATCCCCATGATGGGCTGGGACCCCTTGACTCGAGGAGGCTGGAAAGTCTTGTGCCTGGTGTTGTTTGGTACCCTAATCTGCTCTGGGAGGCTGGAGCTCCAAGTCACCCAGAAATAGGGGTCTGGAGTGTGCGTGGGGTCGGGGGCAGTGGACAACACAGTGAGCTTTGGGGTCAGACAGTCCATGTTCACTCTCAGTGACATTGTGGCTTTGCCTCTCGGGGTCTGGTTCCGCGGCAGCAAAGTGGGCATAAGGGCCCTGCTCCTTAAGGGACTATTATTACTATGCATATAAGATGAGATAAATGTGTAAGATATTTAGCGCCTGGCACATAGAAGGTGCTCAATTCATTCAATCTCTAAACCTCCCTCCTTCCTTGTGGGCCTCCACGGCAGGTTCTGGCTTTACTAGTTCTGCGAAGATTTGAGACAATGCTCCCACGTCCTGAGCCCTGATGGTGAATATCTTCCCCAAAGACCCACATCCTGGCTGTCCCTACTATGCACCAGAAAAGCCACCTCCTCTTTTCCAGCCTTACAAAAATCAGAGCTAGTTTAATTATTTGCACATTATCTCATTCAGTCCTTGCAACAACTCTGTAGCAGTGAGGATGTTTTGGGATGTAAGTAACAGATACCAAACTAATAGGGCTTAACCCATAAGGACATTTGTTATTTTACTTGAGAAGATTGGCCACAGATGATTCCAGAAATGGTTAATTTAGTAGCTCTACCATGTCGATGTTTTCCATGATTCTCATGACCTCATCCTTGCAAAATGGCTGCCACAGCCCAAGCCATCGAATCCTCAGTCAACTGCTTTCAAAAGCAGGAAGAATGAGGCTCCTCATCACACGGCTTTCCCTTTTCTTTCTCTCTTTCCTTTTTTCTTTCTTTCTTTCTTCCTTCCTTTTTTTTTTTTTTTTTTTTTTTTATCAGAGAGGAAAACCTTTTCCAGGAACCCTCAGCAAACCTCTTCAATCTCATTGGCCAGAATCAAGTCCCAGGCTAATCCCTAAACCCCACAAACTGAATTAGGATTACAAAGCTTGGTTTAGACCAATGACCAGGAGAGAAGAACCTGGTAGGCTGCTCCCTGACAGCTGAGAGATATTAGGGTTCTTTTATCAAAAAGCAACAGGGAAAGGCTGTGGGGTGGACAGAGGCCCAGTTGAGTCTACCCCTCTTGGGATAAAATACTAATAATAGCTAACACTTCTGTGACACGAAATGCTCAGCACTGTCCTAAGTGCTGAACCCTTATCTGCGCACAGTCCTCTAGTTTCAATTCCAAAATCTGGAAAGCTCTGAAAGCCAAAATTCCTTCTTAACTAATGTACTGGCAACACCTGACTTGAAATGCTAGGAGGCTGTTTCTTGTCTTTATTTGTCCTGCTTAGGGTCATGTCTGACTTGCTCTAGAAAATGTGTTTGATCATGGAGGGCTGCAACATAATCTCGAGTATTATACACTTTATCTTTCTAAAATCTGGAAAATTCTGAAACACATCCTAGAGTTTTTGAATAAGAGATTGAGGACCTGAATTAAATTATTCCACCCTCACAAAAATTCTGAGATTGGGCAATCAGTCCATTTTGCGGATGAAAAAACTGAGGCTCAGAGAGGGTGAGTGACTTACTTGGGGTCACACAGCGGGCAGGGCTCAGAACCAGGCCGCGCGGTTCCAGGCTCCGTGCTTTTCCCTGCAGCCAACCTGGTGGACCTCTGCGGGCAGACGTGGCAGGGGGCCGGGCTGCTGCTGCGCTCGCACTCCGCCTCGCGCAGGTTCTACTTCGTGGCCCCGGACACCGACTGCGGGATCTGGATGCGGGCGGCGGCTGCCGGCGACAGGATCCGCTTCCAGTTCCGCTTCTTCCTGGTCTACAGCTTGGCGGCGGCCCCCGCGCCCAAAGCCTCCTCCCCGGCGCCAGCCGACCAGTGCGCCCCCGGGTCCTACCTGCAGTTCTACGAGGGCCCGCCGGGGGCGCCGCGGCCCCTGGGGGCCCCTCTCTGTGGCCTGACCATCCCCGCGGCGGTGGCGTCCTCCGGACCCTTCCTGGGCCTTCGCCTGCTCACGAGAGGCCGCCAGCCCCGCGTGGACTTCGTGGGAGAAGCCACCTCTTTCCGGCTGGGTGGGTGGGGGCTGTTGGCCGGGACCGGGGCCCCCAAGCCGGGGGCAGCTGCGGGCGCGGGGTCCCCGGTGTGGCACCTGCAGAGCGCGAGGATAGGGGGTCTAGGGCCTGGGCCCGGGCGGTGGAAGGGGACTGGCAGGGGGCCGAGCGCGGTCCGGGACGGGGGGCGTTCCAGACCCGCGGAGCAGACCCCATAAATCTGACTCCCGGGGCCGCGTACGGCGGCACCCCTAGCAGCCCCTAGCAGCTCCCGACGCCCGCCCGCACATACTCACCCATTCCCAAATCCCGCACACGCCCACACCTGACACGCAGTACCCGCACTTACACACCCTGCACACTCACACCCAACCCCTCACTCACACCCCCCCCCCGCACACTCATTCATACCACCCCCGCTCCCACACCTCACACCCAACACCCACGCACACTACACATACCCCATATACCCTGCAGGGTCATTCACATCACCCCACACCCTCACACCCAACCCCCCGCTCACACACCCTGCACACTCACGTGACCCTACACTCACACCCCGCAGACCTCAACACCTTCATTCATACACTGCACACTCATTCGCACAACCCCACACCCCAACACCCATATACACTGTATATGTGCACACAACCCACAACTCTGCACTTATTTACACAACTCACCCACCCACGTGCCTCACAGACTGCGACACACAAGCTGCCTACCTCCCATACCGCACACTCGCACTCAGTTTACGTCACACACCTCCTACACGGACAGCACCACTTTGCACGCTTAGATACACCTTACACACTCTCAGGTTCACACGCGGCTCTTCTGTCCTGGGTCAGCCCTTCAGAGGATTGCACAGGGGCCAAGGGAGGACCCTCATGACTGTCAGTGACAGCAGGGAAGGGGAACTTATAGTAGTTAATAGTCACTCAGTACACGCTGCCTTCACCCTTCGTGTGCTGATCTGTCTGGGCCTCCCGGCTGCGCGGTGCTGTGTCCTCGCCCTCGTATTTCTGGACGGGAAACAGGCTCAGGGAGGTTTGGGGAAGTGCCCAGGCCTCCCTGCTCACAAGTGGAGCAGATGGGCTTCAGTGGCTAGAGCACGTGCTCTTGTTCAAAGTGAGTTCACAGCTTTAGCCCCTGCAGGCTCCCCCACGACTGGAGACACCCCCATATGTCGCACGCAGCAGGGGCTGGGTCTGGTGATGGCAAGCAGGTGAGCTGCCCAAACCCAGAAAACTCCAAAAGCACAGAGAAGCTTCAGTGCCAACACCGGCAAGATATCCAGGTTGGGGATTTAAACGTGGAAGTGTGAGCACTTTGAGATTCAGACAGCCCACGTGGGCTCACTGGGGAGCTAGACATCAACGTGCCAGGCCCTGGATGGCCCTTTAACACCGAGCTGTTCGGGCAGAGCCCCCGGGGCTGTTTAGCCAAAGGAGAATGGGGAGGGACTCCTATAACTGGGGTACTGAGATGTTGGTTCAGGTGTGGCTGGATCCAGCAGTTCAAGTAACGGCACCTGGGCTCTGTTTCCTTGTTCTTGTCTTTGCATTGCGGGGATCTGTTTGGCCTCCCTCTCAGGCGGCTTCTCTTTCTATCTGGCAGCAAGATGATCCTGCAGCTCCAAATCCACGATCACCATTAGAGCTCTAACTTCAACAAAAGAGAGAGCGAGCATCTTTTCTTATGTTCTAGCAAAAGTGCCAGGGCCAAATCTGAGTAGTCATATGGGCCATGTGTCCATTTCTGTGGCCAGGAAATGGAATGTTCTGATTCCTATGCCCACCCCAGGGTGTGAGCCCGGGTGTTGGGCAAGCCCACCTGAACCAGCTTTTCTGCACAGAATGGGATGCTAGGTAAGTCAGCCTCTCTGCACATCGTGCACATCAGGTCATTCAGTTTGGTCACCTGCACGCACATTCATTCATTACAGGGGCACCTGCAATGTGCCCGGTGCTGTTCTAGGCTCTGGGGATAGAATGACGAACAGCAGAGAAGTCCCTGTCCTCTCTGAGCTGACATTATGGTGGGGGAGACGGACCATAAACAAATAACCAAGTGAATCCACGTTCTGCCGAGGCGGGGAGTGTCGCAGAGGGATGGAAATCAGGACAAGGAGGACCAGAGCGCTGGAGGAGGGTGGCATTCACGAGTGTGGGACTGGATTCCTCATCTGCTGCTTTGATACAAGCTGTGTAGTGTTGGCCAAGTGACCTAAGCTCTCCGTGCTTGTCTTCTGATCTCTGAAATGGGGGTGGGAACAGTGTTTATCGTGCGGGGTTATTGTGAGAACTTCAGGTGCTGGGGTGCGAGTGAAGTGCTGGGAGCCGTGTCCGGCACCAGACGGGACTCAGTAAATGTCGGCCATCGACATCATCTTGAGGACCGAACACCTGTCTCCCATGAAACGCCCACCCACGCTTTCATCCGCACGCACATGGGAGCAGCTCTCGGCGGCTCGCAGCTCCCAAGTTCCCTCACTATAGGGCTATGCACCCCTGTGCATCATGGGCTGGCTCAGGGTCCTCACCTCACGCCTCCCCTCCTGGCCCCAGGAGCCTGCGGTGACTACTTCCGCTGTCGGAATGGCAGGTGCGTGCCCCCGAGCCTGGTGTGTGATCGCTGGGGTGTGGACAACTGCGGCGATGGTAGTGACCAGGCTTCCTGGCCACCAGCCAACTGCAGAGGTCAGTGATGGGTGCGGCCTGGGCCCTGCTGAGCCACTAGGAGGGAAACCAGGGCTGACTCCCCTTCCCTAGGGCAGGCCCTCAGTGGGGAGGCCGGGGGCAGAGGCATGGCAGGAGAGAATAGGGTGGAGCCCAGGAGTGGGGAACCTGTGCAGGCTGGACTGTGTGAGGATCAGAGCAAGTTAGAGCCGGGATGATGCTGGAGGTGATCTAGTCCGGCTGCTTCAGTGGTGGAAGTTTTGCTAAGTGGAATTTGATGACCAAGACATCAAGAGGAGAGATGCTCTATTTAACTGGACATGGAGACCCAGGCCCTGGCTGACCGATGTCCCGCCAAGGGACCCGCGTTGGACCTTTAAGACTTACCTTGGAAACCATTGTCCAGTCTGACTCCCACATTTTATGTATGGGGAAACTGAGGCCTAGGGGAGGATAAATGTCTTGCCCAAGGTCATAGACTCAGGGAGTAGCATGACCAGGAATGACCTCTGTGGACGGGGGGGCCAAAATAGGCCAGGAATCTCCTTCCTGAGAAGCTAGGATGCCACATCCTGCAAACAGGGCTGCCATGTATGGTTCAACAGGTTGTTTACTATAAAAAAAAAAAAAACCCACACCTGGCTGTAGGGTTTGATAAGCCAAACCTTTCAGAGTTGTCCTAAACCAAGTGAAATACCGCAGGTAAAGAGCCCAGAGCCCAGCATGGTGCTTGGTGCCCAGAGAATGCTCAGTACAGATACTTCCTCCTTCCTGAGAAGTAGGTCCATTTGTAAACCCTTGGTGCTGGAGCTAGGCTGCGTGAGCTCAAGTCCTCCCCAGTACTTCCTGCTCTATGACCCGGGCAAGCGACTTAACCTCTCTGAGCCTCACTTCTCTTATGTGTGAAATGCAAATGCTAATAGCAATAAATTCAGACCGGTTTGGGGAGGCTTCGGTGAGCCCAGGTCAAGCCCTGGAAAGTTCTGTGTGTTCCTCTATGATTTCCCACTGCAGGTTCCCCTCTGGTGCCCAGCCAGGCAGCGAGTACAGATGGCCCTACATCCAAGCCCCTGACGCTCC
This sequence comes from Procyon lotor, assembly GCA_028646535.1. Lineage (NCBI taxonomy): Eukaryota > Metazoa > Chordata > Mammalia > Carnivora > Procyonidae > Procyon > Procyon lotor. The sequence continues at coordinate 13,156,853 of CM053606.1, read as the reverse complement.
CCCCGGCTCTCAGTTCTGCAGGAACCTTCCAGAGGGCCACCCCGAGGACCCCTGTCGCAGGCCAGGCCCCTGAACAGCAGGGTACGGCATCTCCTCCGGGAGGGAGATGGCTCTTGCTTCCCACCTGCTCCTAGTCCTCCCACCAAGGTCACACTTGTCCCTCCCCACGTGACAGGCACAGGGCAGCAGACCCAGGGCGGGGCCTGAGTGGGCTTTCCTTTTCTTTCCGCAGGTCCCCGGCTCCGAGGCATGGCCCTGGTCTGCTCGCTGGTCCTAGCCTCTGCTGGCCTCCTCGTGGGCCTCCTCTGCTGCTGCTGCTCCTCCCGCTGGCGGGCCTGGTGGGCTGGTGCCCACGGCCTCTGCCCCACACGTGTCCTGGCCAGGTGGCCCCTGAGGGGCCGCAGCCAAGTGCGCTGGCCTTCCAGGGTCAGGGAGGACCTCCCTAGAGGCTGTGGCTTCAGAGACAGGAGAGTGGGCTCTGGAGTCAGGCAGACTGAGGGTTCTACCCCATCCCCAGGAGGGCCACCTGACCTTGGGCACGTCACAAAAGCCTCAGACTCAGTCTGTTCCTCTCCTGCCTCGTGGGTGTCGTGAGGGACACGGGAGCTAACCGGCCCCATGGCTCGGGTCGCCGCCGGCACCCTGCTGGCTCTGGAAAGGGCGGCGAGCAGGGCCCTCGCTCCCCTGCAGCTGTCTTGCTTCACTCCCAGAACTCACCTGCCTGCCTTTGCCCCCCCCCCCAACCCCCCTCGGGTTCCACCCAGTCAGGCCCCCATCAGGGGTGCATGAGACAGCTTTGGCGGGGATAGCACCGTTTATTAAGAAAGATCAAGACAAAGACCACAGGAGGGTCCCTTCTAGGACACAGAGGCCAGGCGTCCTGACCCCACATCTGCGGGCTGCTGGCGGGGAGGCACGTGCCCCCAGCTGGGCCCTCGGGCTCCCGCAGATGGGGTAGGGCTGTCATGTCCCCTTCCTGTCCCTCCCAGTCATGAGTCCTGGCATCCCCCACCCAAGGCACTAACTCTTCAACCACCAACGCCCTCCTCCCCCATGTCCCCTGGGCCTTCACTTCCAGGTCAGTGGGGGGATATGGCCTGGTGTGGGCGGGGAGACCCTCTCAGTGCTGGGCTCTGCCTGTAGCAGCTCCTGGTCAGAGCTGGGGTAGTTTCCCTTGCCGCCCCTGGGGGGCAGGGGCCCTGGGCCAGGTGTTGGGGCGTAGGGGTGGGAGTGGGGGGCTGCAGGCCAGGAGGGCTCGGTGGGAGGGGGAGGCTGCCAGGGGCAGGTGGCCCGGCTGGCTAGGCAGAGGTGAAACGGGCTGGGACGTGGGCTGGCGGGGGTGGGGAGGGGTGGGGGGGGAGGGCGGCCTGCCCAGGGGTGAGCTGCCTTTTGTTCCACAGTTGGCACTAAAGAGCTTTCCACACCCAGAGGAGGGTGGCAAAGGCAATTGCGAGGCCCCCTGCTCCAGGGAGCTGGTGAGGACCCAGGCTGTGGGCCACAGTCGGCTCTTGTAAGACTGAGGGCTGCCCGAGGACTGCAGGACAGGTCAGCCTGGCTCTGCGGGGGGAGGGGCTCTCCAGTGGCAGTGACACTTCTGAGCCCACTCGGCCACTGCGTCTGACCCCAAGTCCTGGCGGCCCTCTGGGGCACCAGTTCTCATCCGACCTGCCCTGCCTACCAGCCTGCGGCTCGGCCCGGGTGTGTTGGTGTGTGTGTGGGGGGGGCAGCGTGCCCACCCTCCAGTCCAGCCCAGGGCAGTAGCAGCAAAGCGTGGCATTGCCTCAGTTTCTTACAAAATAGTCATAATAATAATATTAATAATAATATACTCGACGTCGTGGGGCTGGGACGCTGCCCGGGAGTCCGTGTGGGCCAGGCAGCCGCCTACGAGGGGCAGGGGCGGGTGTTGGCGCCGGCCTGGGCGCCGTGCTGCAGGTCCAGGGGCTGCGGCGGTGGGCCGCCGGGCCGGGCCGAGTGCAGCACCAGGTTCTTGATGCAGCCGGTGATGCCCGAGGAGAAGCGGCCCCCGGTCAGTGTGGTCACATCGGGGGCTCCGCCTGCAGGCACAGGGGAGGACGGCGCCTGTCAGCTCCCGGAGCCCAGCACGCCCTAGCTCCGCGGGGGCCCCCATTCCCTCCCTTGCCCTGGGGAGGGCGTCCGAGGCCTGCACCGGGGCCCGAGCCTGGACTTACCGATGTAAATGCTGCCTTTGGTGTTGACTGCCACGTTAGGGCCTGGCGACTGGCCACTGACCAGCTCCTCACCGTCTACCTGGATGGAGCCTCTCCGGCCCTCTCTGTTGGCGGAACGAGGGTGGGCCCCTCACCACCAGTTCCAAGAGTCCCCTCCCTTTGCCTCAGTGATGCCAGACAGGAAGGCCTGCCCCTGCTCGGAGCTCCTTCCTTCCACCACTGGATGAGATCTGGCCCCACGAACACAGCTTCCTGGCACTTCCCCCAGGTGTCACCCATCCCCTCGGGTGCCTCCCCTCCGTCCCCCTGCCGTGGTGTTCTGCCTCACCCCGGAAATCTGTGTTTATGCTGGTGGGCTCTCCACCCACCCTGGCTTCAAGCTCTCTCCCAGAGCTCAAAGCCTGTCTCCCTGCACACGGTGGGCGGCATCCCGTCCCACCCCAGAGCTCTGCGCCCCTCGCCCCAGT
>CM053606.1:13142223-13153694 GCA_028646535.1 Procyon lotor | reverse complement strand
TTTTTTTTTAATTTATTTGGCAGAGAGAGATCACAAGTAGGCAGAGAGAGGGAAGCAGGCTCGTTGCTGAACAGAGAGCCTAATGTAGGGCTCAATCCCAGGGCCCTGAGATGATCACCTGAGCCTAAGGCAGAGGCTTTAAGCCACCCAGGTGCCCCTATTTTATTGTTTTTTGAATATTTTATTTATTTGAGGGAGAGAGGTGCGGGGCTGGGGGGAGAAGAAAAGGGAGAGAATTCCAAGCAGCCTCTGCATGCAGCCCAACACAGTGCTCAATCTCAAAACCCTGAGTCTTTGACCTGAGCTGAAACTAAGAATCAGTTGCTTAACTGACTCAGCCACCCAGGTGCCCCTCCCTGAACATTTTATATCTGTTTTTTTAATCATAATTTTAAGTAGCTACAAATACTGTAAATTTCTGACATAAATAGTGAAACTGTAACATCAGTCTTTTTTAAGAGTCCAAATGAGGGGCGCCTGGGTGGCTCAGTCGTTAAGCGTCTGCCTCCAGCCCAGGTCATGATCCCAGGGTTCTGGGATCGAGCCCCACATTGGGCTCCTTGCTCGACAGGAAGCCTGCTTCTCCCGCTGCCATTCCCTCTGCTTGTGTTCCCTCTCTCGCTGTGTTTCTCTCTATCAAATAAATAAAATCTTAAAAAAAAAAAAAGAAATTACTAACATAGTACCAGCTTTTCAGAGATACCTATAGATGGGTCCTTCTTTAGAGAAGGACTTTTTTGTTTGTTTAAATATTTTATTTATTTATTTGAGAGCAAGAAAGAGAGATCACAAGTAGGTAGAGAGGCAGGCAGAGGGAGAAGGGGAAGCAGGCTCCCTGCTGAGCAGAGAGCCTGATGCTGATCATTGATGATATCGCCAGAACTAAGCCTCATAGCCCTCTGGAAGATTATCCTGGGATAGTCAGCACCATTTTGAAGATCACATTGATGTGATAGACTTGACTTGCAAAACACTTGATGTTTCTACTTACTACTGAATTCACAGATAATAGTGCCTAATCTTCATGCTCATTAGCCATTTTGTTAAATTTTTGTTTTTTTTTCAAGTTAACATACAGTATTATATTAGATTCAGGTGCACAGTATAATGTTTCAAAACGTGGCCTGCAAGACTTGACACTCCTCATACCAGTACACTCTTTTATCCCCCTCACCCCCCCCACCTCATTTAACCCATTGGCCAATCTGCTCCTCTCTGGAACCCATCAGTTTGTGTGCTAAAATAATTGGAATTATTTTTTTTAGAATCTCAAGACCAACATTAAAATAAAGTCATTGCAGTAGTACCAGTTTTCGGTCTCTGGATTTTTCTTTGTGAAAAATAGTACTTCCCATCTTTTAAGAATGGAATGTGACACACAAGGGGGTAGGGTAGTAAACGAGTAGATACTAAGAACATCCGGGTCGCCTGGGTGGCTCAGTCGTTAAGCGTCTGCCTTCGGCCCAGGTCAGATCCCAGGGTCCTGGGATCAAGCCCCGCATCGGGCTCCCTGCTCAGCAAGAAGCCTGCTTCTCCCGCTACCACTCCCTCTGCTTGTGTTCCCTCTCTTGCTGTGTTTCTCGCTGTCAAATAAATAAAATCTTTAAAAAAAAAAATACTAAGACATCCAAAGAGCATGCTGAATTTGTGTTGCCTTTTAGTGCTTTTTATTTTATTTTGCTTTTTTAGATTATATTTCTTTTTTTGACAGTGAAAGAGGGAACATAAGTAGGGGGAGTGCTGAGCAGGGAGCCTGATGTGAGGTTCTATCCAGGACCCTGGGATCATGACCTGAGCCAAAGGCAGACGCTTAATCACTGAGCCACCCAGGTGCCCCTGCCTTTTAATGTTTTATACCCCTATTAAAGTATCCTTTAAGTGTAGGGTGTTTGGTTGGGTCAATTAGTTGAACATCTGACTCATGATCTCAACTCAGGGTCGTCAGTTGAAGCCCCATGTTGGGCTCCACACTGAGTGTGGACCTACTTACAAAGTAAATTAAAAAATAATAAATAAGTGTCTTGAATGTGTATTGCAGGAATTGTGTTCTGTGGCTCTCCTCCTGCCCCTTCCCGTCAAAGCATGGACTGACAAAAGTCATTCTAATTTAGTTACTTTTTGTTTCTCCACCTCAGCAGAACCTTCTAAGTCCCAGACACGGAAACCCAAGTGTGGAAAAGGAACTTATTGCTCTCGAAATGCGTATATGTTGGTGTATAGACTACAAACTCAAGAAAAACCCACCACAGCTGTTCAGGTACCAGGTGAGCCATTTTCCAAGAGTACATAAGGCAAATACTCTAGAATATCTTGCTCACAAGTCAGTGACAGGAGATTACTGCTTTTGTCAAGATAGGTTCATTGCATATGGTAAATGTGGGTGAAAGTAGATAGAATCATGGATTTGCTTTAAAGTAGTGAGTTTTGGGTATCTGGGTAGCTCAGTTGGTTTAGCATCCGATTTGATTTCAGCTCAGGTCTTGATCTCAGGGTCATGAGTTCGAACCCCACATTGGGGTCCACACTGGGCACAAAACATACTTAACAGAATAAAAATAAATGAGTTTTGGGGGCATCTGGCTTGTTTAGTTGATGTGGGTTTGAGCCCCATTCCATGTTGGGTGTAGAGATGTCTTAAATATATATTTAAGAGAGCGTTGCAGAGGTAGGGGGGACTCTGCTCACAAAAAGGGAAAGAACAGAGGGAGAGAATCTTCAAGCAGACTTAAACTTATCGTTTAGCGAGGAGCTGAGTCTCATAACCCATGAGATCATGACATGAGCTGAAACCGGGAGTCACATGATTAGCCAACTATGACACCCAGGCACCCCAAAAATGAATTCTTTTCTTTTTAAAAGAAAAAAAGATTATTTATTTGACAGAGATCAGAAGTAGGCAGAGAGGGAGGCAAAGAGAGAGGGGGAAGTGGGCTCCCTGCTAAGCAGAGTCCGATGTGGGGCTCGATCCCAGGATCCTGAGATCACGACCTGAGCCGAAGGCAGAGGCTTTAACCCACTGAGCCCCTCAGTCAACCCCCGCAAAATGAATTCTTAAAAAAAAGAAGTGTTGAGTTTTCAAAATAAAGGAGCCTTTAACAGAAATATTTCACTGACCCCTCTTGCAAAGAAAAGCAAAAACAGTTTAAATTCTGTAGGTGAACGAAGCATGTATTTGAAGAGCCATTTGGTTTTACTTGGTTTAATTTATAATGCATACAAATATGTTTTAGCCAATTTTAATTAAATTTTATGGTTTATTTTTAAAATGAATAGTTGTAGTAGTCTGCTCGGCGCGCTCAGTTAGTAGGGAGTGCGACTGTTGATCTCAGGGTGGTGATTGGCAGCCCCACGATCGCATAGCGCCTACTTAATTAAAAAAAGAAGTAGAAGAGTTCCTATTGGCCTGAAGGCAGTCTTAATTGTCATTTTACATAATACTGTCTGCTCTGTGGCATCCTTAGTTTTGAGTGGTATTTTCTGAGCCATTTGACTCCAGTTGGCTGACGATGTGGAGAACCAGTTTGGGCATCACTCAGTATTATTCTAGTGGCTCTTAAAAGTTTTACTTTTGCCTTCAGGGTGGAGGTCTGTCCCAGGAAAGGAGACCTCACGAGGAAGTTGCCACCAGAATCCTAGCGAGTATTTGGTATAATTCAGAGATTCGCATGATTCTGTGTGTTTGAAAACAGAAAAACGTTATTTTTTGTATTTTCTGTTTGGAAAGCCTTTCTTCAAGAGCTGGTAGATCGCGATAATTCCAAGTTTGAGGAGTGGTGTATCGAAATGGCCGAGATGCGCAAGCAAAGCGTGGACAAAGGAAAAGCTAAACATGAAGAGGTTAAGGAGCTGTACCAAAGGTTACCTGCCGGCACTGGTCTGTAAGATATTCTGGGACAGCACTGTTGCCATGATGTGCCTTGTTTCTTTCATGTTCACAGATGTGTATGAACAAATTTGCCCCAACCTTTCCTACATCCCACTCTGCAGCTGAAGCACTGCAGAATTACTGTGTCAACCAGCAATAATGTGATGTGTAGCATTCCATAGACTTTTCATTATCCTGTAATTTTAAGAACGGGAAGCTCTTAATAAATTACAAGGTTTAGGTCAGCGCTCTGCATATATATGTTTTACAGATGTTTCTATTTTGATACTAATTCGTTCTTAACAAAAGATCTGATTGAGTAACTATGGAAGCAACTCACTATGTTGTTTCCTTGCACAGTTTGTGCCCTGGCCGGATTAACCGGCATTCTTTTCTATGAATGCTATTTTTTTATGGTACTATTAGACTAATTTGAAGTTTAATATCAAATACTCTGCTGATAATAGGAGAGCTTTCTGCTGACCCCTTATTTCTTAAGAATTATCCCACATAAGCCAGCCCATCCCTTTACTGTGTATGTTTAATGCAAATTTACCTAGTGCCTCAGAAAGAAGCACTTTCCATCTTTTCCAGGGTACTATGCCATTAGTGATGATGCGCTGTCTTTGTCTTTTTCAAAGACAGAATTCGCCATGCCCAATTCCTGCGTAAAGAAGAGGCAATTTAATCCTAATTTTAGAAAATAAATACTCACGCATAATTGTACTTGTGGTTTTGTCTTTTTCATAACTTAATTTTCTATTACTGGTATAACTTTAAACAAAAGATTAATATAAATTGCTAACTCTGTAAGAATAGCTCTTAAAAGTTCTTTCTGAACTAAATCTTAGTTGATTCTGACCTTTCTTTTTGACTTGTTACTCTTACTCTGTCCCAAGGGTTGGGATTATTCTAAAGTGTTAGACTGACCTTAATTTTACTGGAAATTATTTGGAAATGAATCTGATTCCAATCTGTAAATTTATTCCAAAGAATTGAGACCTAGAAATCTATTTTTGAACTGTGTTCCCAGTTTCCTGCATTAACTGGACAAGAGAAAGGGATTTACTGAATCTAAAGTAAAATGCTGTTTTTGAACCCCTCTAAAACTGCTGCATCACCCAAAGATCGGATGTGTCAGGTTAACACATACTTGTGCTTCTCTTGGATGATTTCATTCAGTTTATAAGAACCTGTTTATGTTCTAAGAATATGGCTCTTTATCAGTAGTTTTACAAATTATGAAGTTTTATGATTTTTTTTTCCCCTTTGCAGTAAGCTTACATAGTATAAAATCTATGCTATGCTAAAATGTTGAAAATTCCCAAAGCAAATGACTATGGTTTTGTGCTGCCAATTCAAGTCTTCGTTAAGCATTTTCTGAATCCTACCTGTGTTTGTAAACCTATTTAAAGAAGAATCACCTACCTAAAATATAAGCCTCATTTGGAACACAAACCCTTTTGGCCCTTTTTATTGAAATAAATTATCTCTAAATAATCAAATTTTATCTCTAGGTAGAGTGTAGCAAATATTTTTGATGCCACAGTTTTTCCTCGACTTTTTTTTTTTTTTTTTTTTTTATAACTCCCCTAAAGAAAATTCCATATGTTCAATCCAGGCATTAGGAAAAAAAAGTTATAAGTGACTTTTAAACCAAAATGTACATTTTCCTTAGTAAATATTTTAACAAGTACTTTCCTGTTTTGCTAAATGCTGAGATTTTAAACACTTCAGTATCTCCAATGTAGTGAATAGAGGTCTCCCTTTTGATGGTTTATGATCCATGCCTTTGGAAAGCGTTGCTCAGGTTCTTTTCTGGATCAAAAGTCCGAGAACCTGCCATGAGTCTTTGTCTAGAGCAGAAACATCTGTAGTTTAAAAACTTGACAGAAGCAGATCTGCCTTAACCGTTGAGGCTTGAGCTCAACCCTGGTCGTCAGGGGTAATCTTGGCGGAGACTGAGCTAGCTCTTTATAGTAATGGAGATTGAAAAATGAAAGAAAAGAGACCTATGACCACAGTTACTCGTCTTCCCACAGGTCCTCCAGCATACTAAAACTGGCACCCTCAATGTAGAAAATGGGCAGAATTAATAATATGGTATCACATCAGAATCCCAGGCCTGTTCTCTTCCTCCTCTTACTATAAAACCAGTTAGGATTTTTCTAATCTTCATATCTTACATTTAATTCATATGAAGCTGCTCAAAACCAGAATATGCTTCAGTTGGAAGTTTTCCGTGGGACTCTGTTAGGGGGTTGGAGCATGTTGTCTTGAACAGACTGCCTTTGAGCCACATTGTTGTCCTAGGGGTCCGGGCCACGGTCGCCTTGGGCACTGAATCCTGGCAGACAGTCCTTGGCCATATGTGCTTTGTGCACATGCAGTTTTCCTAGATTCTTTTTCTTGTGAGGGTCAGGGTCCTTACTGTGTATTCTTCAGTTAGCCATAGCCAGGGTTGCCTGCTCTTCTGGGGAAATGAGAACACCTGCCAAATTATTCTTGAATGTGGCTCTGTGTCACAGTTCTGTTTTCCCGCCTTTGATGGCCTTTAGATTAATAAAAGTTTTATTCTATGTGACTGTATTGGGGAAAAGATGAGATATGCTAAAACATTCGTTTTCCTTTCTTGGATAGAAATTATTTGTCTTTGCATTCTTAATATACCCAGTATACTCTGTCCCTGGCAGATACAACGTGATAAATGACAACTAAAATTGGGAGGTATTTTGAATTTAATGAACTATACCATTATATATTGTAAAGTGCCACGACCATGTTACCTATACTGAATGTTAAGGTCTCCTCTTTATATATATTTTGTGAATGTGTGATTAACTTTTCTATATCTCTTTTCTTCCAAAAAGCTCAAAATGCTTCACTTATCTTATCTTTTACATTCAACAACATCCCTGTGAGGTAGGTAGAAGGCAGGTATTATTACCTTCATTTTACAAATAAAAGACCTGAAGCATAGAGAGTTTAAGTGACTTGCTCAAGTTCAGTTTCTTGGTGGCAGAACTTGGATTAGACCTTGGTCTCAACTTGTAGTCATGAGCTCTTTCTCTGCAGTGGCCTTAGGGCTGACCACTTGGAAGGCTCTCGGTTGCCAATGTACAGTCTTAGCACAAATAAGGGATGTGACAATGCTGAATTCTATTTTTGTAAAAGTTGAAATGTTTCAAACTAAACTTGAAATGGAAATTAGTTTTCTAGACTTATAGTATAAAAGTGGTCAAAATGGGCTTTGAGTTGAATTGTCTATCCCTCAGATCTCATCAGAAGTAGTACATTATACAAATACGTATATTCAATCTCTGTATGTTTTCTTCTATGTTTTATGCTGGGACTCACTGGAGATATTTGTAAGTAATCAAAGCTGGCCCTTTGTCTTTAATTTTGACTTCTAGGGAACTCATGTACTCATGAGTGGGAAACCAACTGAAAACTCAGTTTGAGGTGGTTTGGTTTTGTCTTAATTTTTGCAACTTCAAAATCAATAACAATTCTAGTGTACTTCATCTTGAAATTTGTTTAAATAGCTTAGTTTTTTGAAATAACATAATGTAACAAATAGCTCATGATATGGATTGGGGTGTGGAAATCAAATACGGTATAATTGACATCACTTTCCTCTTGGATGAAGAAAAATTCAGACGTTGAAACAGGATTATAAAAGTTGCAGTTATAGGTGATAAAGTTAATCTCCAACTTAAAACCCAGTCAGATGTTTCATTTTCAGTTCTACATGTGTATCACATATTGTTGAAAAGTGTTCATGAAAATCATTTATGATAGGAAATAAGGTTGCGTGATTTACGATCTGGTGTGGAGCAAGGCTTTGTAGTGAACCATCGCGGGTGTCCCGATCAGAGCTCTGCTGTGCTGTCAAGCAAGACACTTCTCTCTGTGGATGCCTCTTTTGTAGAATGTGGTTAATAATACCAGCCGATCTCATAGGGCGCTGTGCCGATTCGTCCCTATCGTGCACAGCTCCTTGAACCAGAAGAGGGGTAGTTAAATGGAGCTTTGTGTCATGGTCCCCAAACAGTTCCCCTGAACAGTGTTGCTTCTGATTCTGCTAACTTTGGACAGAATTTGCATTGTCTTTTGAGGAAAATGAATGTATCTCTTAGTCAAAAAACTGTAAAAATACATAGACTCTTTCCTTTCTTCCTCAGAGCCGTATGAATTTGTCTCGCTCGAGTGGCTGCAGAAGTGGTTGGATGAGTCAACACCCACCAAGCCTATCGATAATCACGCTTGCCTGTGTTCCCACGACAAGCTTCACCCGGACAAGATCTCAATTATGAAGAGAATATCTGAATATGCAGCTGACATTTTCTATAGTCGATACGGGGGAGGACCAAGACTAACTGGTAATTCAGGATGTCTTCTGTGCGTATGAAGTAATTCATTAAGCCCTCACCCTATGGTCTCTGTGATCATCTGACCCAGAATGTCCCAGCCAATCCAAATGTTCTGTACACTTTGCAGAAAGGATTGACTAAATAAGAAGTTATGTAGCATTATAAATCACTGTTCATTGAGTTTCCGTGTTGTTTTCCTCCCAAAGGAGACAAAATTTCCTTCTTTTGAGAAAACCACCTGGTAGTATTTTGTTACTTTGTTCATTACTCTTCCAAGTATTTGAACCTTGGTCTGGTTGATTACACGTCTACTGTAGATCGTTACTTAGCTTAGGAATGGAAGCTGCTTGATTCTGCTTTGACTGTAGAGCTTTGTATAACAACATAGTGTCCGTAGTCTGTCTGGTTCCGGTTGTCTCTCCTCAAAACATTTTTTTAATGGCAACCTAGGTCCTGCCTCCAATCTGTATAGGTGAGTCTACTTAAACTTGTGTGATCATCCTCCCTCCTTTTCCTAAATTAAATGCTGTTTTCTGAATGTGTACAACTTCATAAAAACTGGCATTTAACTGCATGAGGTAGGCCTTCTCTTGTACACATCTGGAATTTTGCTGTCTAAATTTGTTTTTGATTCATGATCAATGAACTAAGCAGTGATAAGGTCTTTGAAGTTTTCCAATATTTCATAACTCACACAAAGCTCAATTAAGTTTATATTTATGGTTCTCAGCTATATTGTCTCCCCCCAACTTAGAGCCTCAATTATTTAACTCTGGTCTTGTAAAATATGTATCTAAACCTTGTAGAATACTAAACTTTCTGGCATAGACTGTTTTAGCATATTATGATATTTCATCTCTCATTGTTCTTTCTTTATACCAGTTTTGCTGTCTTTTGAAATCTGTATCACCTGAATAATTTACAATATGTATTAGTTTTTCCCTATTATCCAAACTTGTGACATTGCTTTAGAACTCTGTGTCCTGTGAAGTCTTGACACTTTTCTCACAGGTAATCTGTGCGTGAAGAAACTTCAGTTGATCTCCTTCTCTCCCAACTTTAGTGAAAGCCCTATGTAAGGAGTGCGTGGTAGAACGCTGTCGTGTGTTGCGTCTGAAGAGCCAACTAAATGAAGATTATAAAACCGTTAATAATCTGCTAAAGGCAACCGTAAAGGGGTATGTTACACAGCATATCCTGTTGATGATAAACCAAGATAGTTAATGAGGGCACAACCAAATGACTTGTAATCTATAGACAATAGGAATTAGGATTTTTCTATTTTCTTTTTCATTTTTTTCTCCTTTTTTTAATTAAGATTTTTATTTATTTATTTGACAGATCACAAGTAGGCAGAGAGGCAGGCAGAGAAGAGCGAGGGGGAAACAGGGTTGATGTGGGGCTCGATCCCAGGACCCTGAGATCACGACCTGAGCCGAAGGCAGAGGCTTTGACCCACTGAGCCACCCAGGCGCCCTAGGAATTAGGATTTTTCAGAGAGAGAAGAGTAATGATGTGGATGACAGGATGGTTAGATTTTGCATTCATTGCCACTGTGGCCACAAAAAACAAAGGCAAGTCACCCAGCCTTTGCGACTGTGTTCCTTCTATTATAAAGATAGAAGCAGAGGTGCAAATCTGAGGTCCTGAGGTCCAGGCAGATCCAGGCAGCATGTTAGTGCATGTTCAGGCGTGCTGGTGTCCCCTCTAGAGAGGCTTTAGTGTATTAAGAAATGGTACCCAGGGGAGCATCCTTGACTGAAAAACCCAATGCCACTCCCTTGCAGACCTCTGGACCAGGAACCAATAAACTCAGGTGCTATTTATTAATGGCTTAACTTCTGGGTTTAACCTCTCCAAATAGTAACATATTTTGCTGTTTTGGGTCATTGTACAAACAGCCTCATGACTTTAGATTTGTGTTTATGTGTAGACATGGGTGTGTATATAATGAATTGAGGACCTGTGTGTGCTTGAAGGCACAGCTGTATGTCTTTTGGGGTAGTAGTCAACGGAAAGAGAGTAGCCCATTGGGTTGTGTTTAGTGTGAATGTAATTGAGGAAGCAGGAGAAGATTTGGGATAGAAACAGAATCTGAGTGAAAATGACCAAAACATAAGAGTGGGTTAAAAACTGTGTAGCAAGTTTTGAATGTTTTTTATTCATTTTCACTCATGACCTTTACACCTAAAGAAGGGGGGTGGCATTAGGAAATGTATGTGACTTACTTGCATGATCTCACGTGGTCTCTGTTCTGCAGCAGTGATGGGTTTTGGGTAGGGAAATCCTCCCTGCGCAGCTGGCGGCAGCTCGCTCTCGAACAACTAGATGAACAAGATGGTGACCTAGAACAGAACAATGGAAAAATGAACGGCAACACCTTGAACAAAGGTACCGGGAAAAGTCTGTGTCGGTGGTCATGGGTGGCCCTGAAGAATTCCCATCTGTGCAGTGTCAGGCCATTTTTATTAAACCTGAAGCTCTCAAGTGGCTCAGAACAAATAAGAGATTGTTTAAGTTATTGAAATTGAGCAAGGGCTCAGCAGCTCAGTGAGGAATTCTCTGTGAATGACATCGTTTTTTGCTCCTGGTCTTTTTACTTAAATCACATGTAAATTCTTTTTAATTCTCCTCCAGACTAAAATTTTTAAGAAAGATGAGTCTGCTGTCTGTCACATAGTATATTGTCAGCTTAGTATGTTTGGTTATAGATTATCTGCCACATTTACAGGCTGCCTTTGACAAATAAAATGACCCTGTACTTCTGTTTTTTTCATTCAGGAGAGAAGGTAGCTTATGAATAGCATTTTCTTGTAAATGCTTCAGAGTTTTCTGAAGCTATGCTTTCAAGAAGGAAATTATGTTAATATAGGTCAGCCACTAAATTGAATTTTATAATCAGTGTTTTATAAGATACAAGGGGAATTAAGGCTCTAAAAATTATTTGTAGGCTTAAAATGGAAGCTAGTGGTTTGATCCATCTATTCACGGACAATTAGTGACCCTCAAGAGGTTTTCTCACCTAATTTTCGTATCCAAATATTAGGATCTACATACGTAGATTTTTTAAAATTTTCCTTTTAATATCCTTAACCTTTTTGCTGAAATATTCTGAATTTTATTGGTGTGGCTTTTCCCATATCACTTCCTTTTAATTTTTTTGTATATTTTTATTTTAATAAATGGACTAGGATCATTAATTTTTTGGAAGGATAGTTATCACATGGTCTTCT
>CM053606.1:13119666-13142123 GCA_028646535.1 Procyon lotor | reverse complement strand
CTCAGTTTGTTTCATGAGTTTGGGAGTCTCTTATGGTTTGTCTCCTCCCAATCCAATCTTGTTTGTTTTCCCTTCCCCACCCCCTCAAACACCCCCCCCCCACCCTGCCTCTCAAATTATTAATATCGGAGAGATCATAGGTATTTGTCTTTCTCTGATTGAATTATTTCATCAAGCTGTGATTTTTAACGTTTTCAGATTTGAAGGTTTTTTCCCCTTTTGGTTAAAAAAAATCTTGCTCTGCTGTACAATTCATGAATTGAACCTTAGTCTCAATATTATTGGTCTATCATTCAAAAACCATATTTTTAGTACCATCGTGTTACAACTATGTACAAAATGTACTTGGTGTGCTTTTTAAAATTTTTGTGTTAGTGGTCCCCCCCTTTTTTTAAACTTTTAAGTAATCTCAATACCTAACAGGGCTCAAAATCAAAACCCCGAGATTGAGTCCCACACACTACCAACTGAGCCTGTCATGCACCCCAGTGATTGTTCCTTTTAGGTAAAGTCAGAAAGTATCTTGATGTTGGCCTAGCTTGAAAAGTTTTCAGGTTGGTTTGAGAGTAATATGCTTCTCTTCTCCCCCTTCCTCCATTCAGAGATTTTAAGAGCTTGAATCAGAGCAGAAGGTATAAAATAAAATCTGCAAGCCCTTCTGCCAAATATAATGGCTATGAAGTTTTGTTTTGTCTTTTTAATATTGGCAGTCTTGTAGGTGCAATTGTGCATTTTCCTGTTAGGATATATAGCTCTTTTTATTTAGTGGCTTCATTTCATTGTATGGATGTATTCTCTTTATTTAGCTGATTCTTCTTCCCCTTTGTACAGTTTATATAAGAAAAGATAAAGTGAGCATCCTTATGCATGTACCTACGTCTTTGCATAAATTCCCAAAAATGATTGGATCAGAGAATTAGAACTATTTATAATTGCCGTGTACAGATACATACTGGTAAATTTTCTCCGGAAAGTATATGGGGCCTTGTTTTTCCATGCTTTTGTCAACATGAAAAATAGACCTTTCACAAGAGCTATTACTAGTTTAATACACAAAAAATGACTTAGCCATGTCAGGGCTTTGCCTTTCAAAATTATCATCGAGATCAAATGTGGTCCTTTATTTAAAAATTCTTTGTTGTGTATGTGACAGAGTGTCCTTCCTATGTGTGCTTTTCTGCTGAGGTTTTTTAATGATTAGTAAATATTCCTTAAATGTCTTACATACTTAAAACCCATGGATAACGATTCTAATCTCCTTAGAGTTAAGACTTTTTATTTGACATATAACTGGTATATACAACTACAAATCCATGGTGACGCAATGTGAACAAATAGGGAAAACGGATATTGGAAGAGAAATGTTAAGGGAGAGAGCTCAGTTTTTAATACATATTTTTTATTTTAAAGGTTATGTCCTTATTTCTCATTGTCTTTTCTGAAGCTTTCTGTTAAACCCATAAAAGAATAGGTGGGTGAAAATGACATGACATGTAGCAGATTAACTTCATTTATGATCCTGTATTCTGAATAGCTTGACTAGAATTAATGGAAGGATATGTATTTTTCAGTTTGAAAAAGAACATTTTCTTGCATAATCGAAATCTTGAAAAAAGTAAAACTGCCATTCAGATAGTTTTCTTTCCTTTTAAGGGAAAGAAATAGAACATTTCCTAACATCATCAGGTAGGAATCACTTGGGTCTAATTTTTAGAATGTTTTAAGGTTTTTTTTGTTCAAAATTGTGCAGTCTCTGCTACTTTGAACTTCAAATGTAACAGCTGGAGTGGTTATTATCTGTATTTCTTTTGATTAGACGAATCAAAGGAAGAAAGAAAAGAAGAGGAGGAGGAATTAAATTTTAATGAAGACATTCTTTGTCCACACGGTAAGCTAGAAGCGTACCTCTTCTGCTAGTCTGAAGTCAGCGTATCATAAGTGTCGTGTTGAGCATTTTGCCACATTTCGTAGGGATTAAGCCCAGACACCACAGCCAGGCTGGAGGAGCTGGCTTTCTATCTAACTGTGCTTGGTCGTTAAAGTTTCTGTTCTCTTACCTTGTTTAATGGTTAGCTTCTTGCTCCCTGTTTTCACACCAGTGCCTCTCATATCTTCTATTCTTTCCATACAAAAAATTAAAAAAAATACAAAATACAAAATAGGATTTTCCCAAATATAGAGAAGAAACTTTTTTTTTTTGTCACTCACCACGTTGAACTGAGTTTAAAAGGAAGAATTTCACTTACGTCCCATGACTGTGAGTCTTTGCTGTACTTGAACATTTTCAGAAGTGTTTATACATTTCTTAATATTATCAGGGCAGTTTCTGGTTTCATTTCATATTTATTGACCAGCAGCTGTGTGCTGTGTACTCCTAATAATTTCCAGGGTTTCCTTAATCCTGTGTATTTGGTTGCATATTATTTGTCTTAGGTTGTGCCCACCTAATAAGTAACTTTTTGCAAGGTACTCATTGTGTATATGAGACATAGTTTTCCATTCTGTTAACGCTGTGAATGTCAAACGGGCCTCTGCTTCTCAAAGCTATTTACTACGTAAATGTGTGTCATATCTTCCCCCCTCACCCCCCACCAACCTCCCAACTGCATCTAACTCTTATTAGTTAATTTTAACCCAGTGCATGGTATCTCAACACCTACCCTCGTGCACACAAGTCCTTTTATATTATATCGAATCCTCGATGACACAAGTGATTATAGTTGTCACGGAGTGGTACTTGTATGCTGGCCTTTTGGACATGATTGCACTGTACTTTGGCTGCCTGGTTGAGGGACTGCGCTTACTTGTTTCCTGGCCATACAGCTGGGAGGGAATATCATCTTGGTGTTGATTTGGTTCTCTGGGGGTCCCAACCAAGTCCATCTATCCTTCCTGTCCCGTCACCCTGTCTCCTGGTGGCCCCATTTATACCGTGGTGCACAGGAGGGGCATAGACGCAGGGAACATGAGCTCGTGTGCGGTTGGCATATGAGTAGGTAGGAGAAGGTGAGGTGAGTAGCCAAGACTAAGTTAGTAAGTAGTTCCTGTGATGCTTTCATACTAGCTGTTCTTTTCCCTTAACCATCAGATCAGGGATGTAGAAAGTGGGGTCTGTTCCTTCCTTTTGAGGGTTGAGGCGTCTGCGACACAGTGCTGACTTTCTTGCTTAGTGCCTCCCCCCAGCTGTATGAAACAGTGTCAGAACTTAGACTGCCATCTTACCCCTTGGCTCACTGAGTTTTGCTCGGTCTTCCCACCCCTTGTCGCATCTTGTCATTTCAGGATTACAGTTGTGACAAAAAGCATAGCAGAACTGAATGTGATTTCAGGACTTGGGCTGCACTCTTCCGCTGAAAATTTGAGCACAAGAGGTGGTTTTTAGATCTTTAGCTTAATCTGAACTCAGTGGCTATACTTTATTTTGTTGTTGTTGTTGTTGTTTTGTTTTCTTTTTTAAAGATTTTTATTTATTCATTTTGAGAGAACACAAGTAGGCAGAGACGCAGACAGAGAGAGGGGAAAGCAGGCTTCCGGCTGAGCAGAGAGCCCAATGCCGTGCTCTATCCCAGGATCCCGAAATCATGACCTGAGCCACCCAGGCACCCTTATACTTTATCTTGTATTTTATTATTTTTTAATGTAAGTTGTACACTCAGCAAGGGGCTTGACCTCACGACTGTGAGATCAGGACTAGCATGCTCCACCCACTGATCCAGGGAGGCACCCATACTTTATCTTATTATTTTTTTTTTTTTAAGATTTCATTTATTTCACAGAGAGAAACACAGCAAGAGAGGGAACAAAAGCAAAGGGAATGGTAGCGGGAGAAGCAGGCTTCCCACAGAGCAGGGAGCCCGATGCGAGGCTCGATCCCAGGTCCCTGGGATCTGACCTGGGCCGAAGGCAGACGCTTAACGACTGAGCCACCCAGGCACCCCCCTTTTTTTTAATTTTTAAAAAATTATCTCATCTACCTACCTACCTGCCTCTCACCTCATGTTCTTATACCTGCTCATCTGTGAATCGAATACGAGCTCATGTAGTCAGGCATCCCTACTTTATCTAGTAGTTTTCCAAAAGTATCTTCCATTTTCCCGTTTGCAAAGCACCGTCTGGGTCTGGGGTCATGAGAGAGACAAGAGGGTTTGAGAGTCTGCGTTCTGTGTGGAAACATTTACTTAACTCCATCTCAGCTTATGATCACATTCATCCCTGCACTTTGTTCCCTGGGGCAGGAGCCTGAGGCTGCATATTGTCAGAGAAGCCTGTGGTATTCTGTGAATAGAGTACTTCTTACCATAGAGCATGAGGGACAGACTGAGAATTTTATTGGCTCCATGCTTTTTAATGCCATGTGTACTTCTGTGTGCTCCCAATTCCTGGGTCTCTGGGGGGCAATTCTGTAATATGCAGTAAATGTAGTAAATCTAGTTATTTCCTGACTTTTGACAATTTAAAATTCATTTTTCTTGTGTCCCATCTATTTCCTTTTAAGCTTCAAAAATTTTATTTGCATGGCTGCCTCTGTGTTCTCTTTATCCATCATAATGATTTTATTATTATTATTTTTTTAAACTCTTTGGGCGTGCCTAGGTGCCTCAGTCAGTTAAAGGAAGTGACCAACTGAGGTCAGGATCTCAGGCTTGTGAGATCAAGCCCTGCGTTGGGCTCCACATGCAGTAGGGAGTCTCCTTGGAACTTCTGCCCCTCCCCCTCTGCATGTGCGGCGCCTGCACACACACTCTCTCAAATAAATATTTATTTTTAAAGATTTTATTTATTTGTGTGTGAGAGAGAGCACAAGCTGGCAGAGTGGCAGGCAGAGGGAGAAGCAGGCTCCCTGTAGAGCAAAGAGCCTGATGCTGGACTGGATCCTAGGACCTTGGGATCATGACTGAGCTGAAGGCATCTGTTTAACCAACTGAGCCACCCAGGCGTTCCTTCATCAAATAAATAAATCGTTAAAAGGTTTTTTTTGGGGGGGGTGGTTTTTTTTTTAATCTCTTTATTCTGGGGGCGCCTGGGTGGCTCAATGGGTTAAAGCCTTGCCTTCGGCTCAGGTCATGATCTCAGGGTCCTGAGTTCCAGCCCCTCGTCGGGCTCTCTGCTCTGCAGGGATCCTGCTTCCTCCTCTCTCTCTGCCTGCCTCTCTGCCTACCTGTGATCTCTCCCTCTCTGTCAAATAAAAAAAACCAAAAACATAAAAAAAAAATCTCTTTACTCTAGTTTAATGTTATTTAGGAGGCACGGAAAGTCCAGTGTGAATATTTGGTTTTTATCTGCATGTTCTTACTGTGAATTTACATATTTTTACTATAAAATCCCAATATATCTATAAATCCCTGTACATATTTAATACATCACAGATTTATGTGACTTAATCACTGCATTGTATTCCATTAGGAGATTTACTACTGACATAGAGTTAAGTATTTTTTGCATATACTATGTATGCATTAAGGTTTTTGTTGTTCTTGGTTTTTTTTTCAAGATTTTATTTATTTGACAGAGATCATAAGCAGGGAGAGAGGCAGGCTGAGAGAGAGGTGGAAGGAGGCTCCCTCCCAAGCAGAGAGCCCCATGTGAGCCCAATGTAGGGCTTGATCCCAGGACCCTGAAATCATGACCTGAACCGAAGGCAGAGGCTTTAACCCCCACTGAGCCACCCAGGCGCCCTTGCATCAAGTTTTTTTTCCCAGTTCATTTTGTATTCCTTTAAGTGGAAAACCTTCCTATGACCTTTTCTTTTTCTCTTTTTTTTCTTTGACCTTTTAAAACAAAGTTTATTTGAGAGACAATGCCTACATGCTCATTAGGTTGGGGGAAGGGCAGAAAGAAAAAAGAGTCCACGCTGCAGCCAGAACTGCCCCACCCCACCCCAACAAAAACCCCAAATCCGAGGATTCTGAGATCAAGACCTGAACCAAAATCAAGAGATGGACACTTAATTGGCTCAGCTAACCAGGCGCTCCTCAACCTTTCTTAATGCCACAATTTACTTCACAGTTTGGCAGTTCAGATCTAGATCTAGATTTTGTGGGTGAGGGTATTTATACACAATCTAAACTCAATGTTTACTAGAATTCTGTTTTTTACTGGGTGAATCCTTGGGGATTAGGTTATCTACCTGTACTTGGTGAATTAATGTCTCGTGGCTGATTGGATCTTGTGCTGAAAGATGATGCTCCAGGATGAATTTCTTGATTGGCCTTTTCGGTTGAAACTTAGGAATGTTATACTTATTACAGGATACAAGTCTAAAAATTCATATACTACAAGTAAAAGTTAGTGATTATGAGGTCATAAACAAGATTCAGATATGTTCAGTCATATAGCAGTTATTAAAATCATAGTAAGGACGCCAATTGGATTTTGACTAGAGATGGTTTTCTGATTGAACAAGGCTTCCCTTATTAAACATTGAGTTGATATATATATATGTATTTATATATATATTTTTATATATATTCTATATCATGATATATTATATCATTATATATATATACACACACACATACACATATACGTACACACACACACACACACACACACACACACACACACACACACACATTAAGAGAATGGTCCTGGTAAGATTGGACCCAACCTTGAAAATACTATGCTCGGGGGAGAAAAGAAAACTGTAGGCAAGTGTGGCATTTGAATGTGAGTGGAGGTGCAGGCGCATGGCATTGTTGTTGAACAACCTCTACTGACAAAGGGTACCTTCATCCCCAGGAGGTCCTTTTCACTGCTTCCTCTGGCAGGTATAGAGATGAGAAGTGCTCTGCTCTAGTTTCATATATTTGGTATTTTGTGGGTGTGTGTGTGTGTGTGTGTCTTTGTGTGTGTGTGTGTGTCTTTGTTTTGTTTTGTTTTTAAATTGCCTGGTGTTTCACCCAGACTTCAATTAAGAACATAACAAGAGGGGCGCCTGGGTGGCTCAGTCGTTGGGCGTCTGCCTTCGGCCCAGGTCAGATCCCAGGGGCCTGGGATCGAGCCCCGCATCGGGCTCTCTGCTCTGCGGGAAGCCTGCTTCTCCCGCTACCATTCCCTCTGCCTGTGTTCCCTCTCTTGCTGTGTTTCTCTCTATCAAATAAATAAAATCTTTAAAAAAAAAAAAAAAAAAAAAAGAACATAACAAGAATGGCCAGTTCCTTTAGAATTCAATAACCTGAGGATGAAATTTTAAACGTTTTGAAACTGAGGAAAGAATGAATTAGAGAAAGGAACATCTACAAATTTTTTTAGGTGGACGGGGAATTTTGGAGGCTCTCTACTAACCTATTTTTAAGCTCCTCCCATTATAATTTCTTTTAAACTCAGGGGAGTTATGCATATCTGAAAATGAAAGAAGACTTGTTTCTAAAGAGGCTTGGAGCAAACTGCAGCAGTACTTTCCAAAGGCTCCTGAGTTTCCAAGTTACAGAGAATGCTGTTCCCAGTGCAAGGTACTGAATGTGGTGTTGCCATCTGGGGAAATCGCCTGCCACCTCCCTGGGTTGACTTCCCTGGGGAAATGCCATTGTACTTCTGTTGAGGGGAGTAGGGAGGAGGCATGTCCTGTGCTGTCAGCAGGGGGTGGTTGATTGCTTCTTGTTTCATTCTCTTCCAGATTTTAGAAAGAGAAGGGGAAGAAAATGAAGCCTTACATAAGATGATTGCAAATGAGCAAAAGACATCTCTTCCAAATTTGTTCCAGGATAAGAACAGACCGTGTCTCAGTAACTGGCCAGAGGTACAGTGATCCCTGTAAAGGAGGATGGAATTCACCTTCCCTTTCAAAGGACCTCTGCCAATTCCTAATACACTGTTTGGGAACAACGCAGAGCACCTCTGATTCTCATGGTTTAGTAGTCTAATTGGAGGATTGACCCTGGCTTAGGGTTTCTTGGCAGAGGGCTATATTTGCATTGTCTTTATAAAACTTGAAACAGGAGAATGATAGTATGTGGGGAAACGTTTTCCCTAAAAGATGTAGCTTAAGGGTGTCGTGAGTTAATGGCCATTTGCATGTGATTCTCTTCTTCCAGGAAACGGATGTCCTATACATTGTGTCACAGTTCTTTGTAGAAGAATGGCGGAAATTTGTTAGGTAGGACCCCCAATTTTTTATTTCCTTTTTCTATGGTTGTTGATACTGCTATTAAGAATTAATGGGGGCACCTGGTTGGCTTAGTCACTTAAGCAGCGGTCTTCAGCTCAGGTCATGATTCCAGGGTCCTAGGATCGAGCCCCACATCCAGCTTCCTGCTCAGTGGGGAGCTTGCTTCTTCCTCCACATCTGTCTACCACTCTTCCTAGTTGTCCTCTCTCTAGCTCTCTGTCAAATAAGTGAAATCTTAAAAAAAAGAATTAATAGATTCAGAGTACCTTTAGTTACGTTTTAACATGTCCTAAAATTTTTTTTTGTTTGCATTAAATGAATTAAATATATTTCAAACGTAAAACTAATTATCTTAAACATCTTGAGTGATTATGGTAGTGACGTATATTGATCCTCCTTGTCTCACTTGAGTAGAAAACCTACAAGATGTAGTCCCGTGTCTTCGGTTGGAAACAGTGCTCTTCTGTGCCCCCACGGGGGCCTCATGTTTACATTTGCTTCCATGACCAAAGAAGATTCTAAACTGTGAGTTTCTTTTCTTCGTGTGATTTTTCTATTAATTAATGAGTGTTTAATTTTTATCTGATACAAGCAGTTTATTTGAAGGATCTAGGCCTTTGCTGAACTGTGGGATTTATCTTCTCCTAAGCTCCACTAGAGTGAGCACGTCCCTTTAAACAAAGGTGGGGGCAGGAGGGGGGGTTGCAAGACTGCTTCTGTATAGCAGGCTAGAATCTGCCTGAAGCTGCTGTGCTCTTTGTGTCTACCTTGTCCTTTCCAGAGCCCTCCTGCTCTTTTCCCAAGCTGTCGGTGACTACCGCCTCTCTGGCAGACCTCTTCCAGCATCCCATAAGCACTGGGGGCTCACTTGTCCTTGTCTTTCCTGCAGCCACCAGGCTTCTACAAATAGTTAAGGAGGAGGAAGGCACTCTGGCACCAGAGCAGAACAAGTCTGGGGTCTTAAAGTCAAAATTTTTGTCCCACTCACTCTTACGTGCTTCCAGAAGGACTCATGTCTGAAATTTACCTTTTCAAAGAATTTTATCTTTTCAAAGAATTGATAACTATGGAAGAGAACATAGAATGCCTCTGACATTGCTTATTTATAAACCGTGAACATTAGAACATGTAAATAACCATTTCTTTGGGACTAAGGGTAGAGGTAGGGAGTTTACTATTCTTGTTAATCCTTTTACATCATTTAGGGAAGCTTACCGATAATTTTTCTTTCTAGGTTGTCCACTAGCTCTTTTTTTTCCTTCCTTCCTCTTTGCGGGTGGTGTTGTAAAGACATCAGAATATCTATAATAATATAAATGTGTGTACCAGGCAGCTTAAATATTAAATAATTCAAATAAAACTGCAGGCCCCTCAGTCTTAACCTTTCTTCCCTTCCTCCTTTTCTCTCTCCCTTTGTTCTGCTCACAATCAGCACAAGCCTGAAGTTGGGATTTACCTTGCTTAGAATGTACTACTTATAAAGTATTATTTTTAAATGTTTTTGCAAACAGACATCATATGACATTTATCCTTCATTCGGTTTCAGTTTTTGAGATTTAGACTTGTTGGTCCTGTAATGTGAATCTTGAATTTCACTGGTCTAACAACACCCCCCCCCCCCTTTGTATGAAGAAAACCACTGTTGTTGAGGATGATGGATCTTTTTCCCTTAACTTTTCTATATTAAATATTGGTCTTAGTGATTGGTGGTTTGGCTTTAGGAGACTTAATGGATTATTTTAGTTTTCTTAATTTTCATGTTTCTTAAGGCATGTTGTGTTTTTTTGCACAGTATAGCTCTCATATGGCCCAGTGAGTGGCAGATGATACAAAAACTCTTTGTCGTGGATCATGTAATTAAAATCACGAGAACTGAAGTGGGAGATGCAAACCCCTCAGACACACAGTATATTTCTGAGCCAAGTAAGTTTTCATATTTGTTCGTATTGTTAAAAGGGAAGGGGGGGGAGTATGTCACTATTGTATTCCCTATTTAAAATTAACGATCATGTGTTCAGGTTCAGGGGGGAATTATTCTATACCCCTCTCCTTATTTGTATGCTTACTAGTTGATAGTAAATGAAATTGCTTACTGGTATTATTAATATACAATAATTAATAGGAAATAAGAGTATTTAATGAGTACTCACTGGTAACTTTGCTATGTGTTTATAGTTTTTTGTTTGTTTTCCATTAATTCCCCAGCCACTTTTGTTATATTTTGTTTTTTTAGAACTCTGTCCAGAATGCAGAGAGGGCTTATTGTGTCAACAGCAGAGGGACCTACGTGAATACACTCAAGCCACCATCTATGTCCATAAAGTTGTGGATAACAAAAAGGTACCAGGCTATGACTAGTAATGGTTAAGTTTGCTTTTTGACTTGCTGATGAATTTTCACTGGATCCTGCCTAAGGTCACATTTTTATTTCTTTGGAGCTAGGGCGTAAGAATTCAAATTGGATAAGAATTCAAAATGAATGCTTATGTTATTATATGTGGATTTAGTCAGTTACTGATTTGGTACACAAATAATTATTGAATGTCAGACTTGTGCCAGGAATGGTCTTGGTGTGGAGGGAATGCAGTATAAAGAAGAGAGGCCAGGTATCTATCTGTTCTCTCAAAAATATCTGTACCGAGTGAGGAAGATGAAGAGCAAATCAGTATGGCAGGAAGATCCTGCATGTAACCTCCTCGCCTGAGATACAGCAAGTCTACAGCTATATATGGAATAATTACATCTGAAAAGAACTTGAGAACTAGCTAGACAGCTGCTCCACAAAGGTAAAAGGGTCACATCCAGATGTGTAGGAGAAGAAGATATACTATGTCACCAAAAGTACCACCCCCCAGCACAGCCACCCATCACGGGGAGGGGTCTCACAAACATGGAACTCCTTCCTGAAGAGAGAAGGGTCTGTGGTGCACATCAGCCCCCCTCCCCCAAATCCTGAGACCTTCACCAGAGCGAGTAGTCCCTTCAGACGTCTGGCTTTGAAACCAAGGGGACTTCCATCAAGGAGAACCATATGGCTGTAGAGAATGGGGATTATGCTCTTTAGACCTCATGCACAGGCCGATGTCTCTGGGTCCCTATGCAGTGGCAAGAGTTTGCAAAACACCTAGATCATATGTGATGGAAATTTCGTTTGCTCAACTTGAAGCATCTGCCAGAGGGGTAAGAGCTTGTTGAGACTCCCTTCAGGGATTGGAGACGCTGGGGGGCGCACCATTTATAAATTCTCCACCTTGCTATTGCCCACGGGTGGGTACCAGTTTTGTACAATCTAACCTGCTAGTGTACTGTGCACTTGCTGCAGACTACCACAGCCCCAGCTCCCTGGGGTACCCCAAAGCCAGCAAGCATGCAGTCTCCTCAGGGGATGCCCATTGGGCACTAGGCTCTTGTGGCTAGAGGGGATTGCATTTCTGGGCCCCAAAAGTCTGAAATAATCAGACCATTTGACAGACACCCTAGAAGTCATAGGTTAAACGTAAGGTTCACTGCTTATACAGGGTCACCAGTTCAAGACTGGGAGAGAGTTTTATCTAACAGATAAGAACCAATGGTCAGAGAAAAAGAGGAATCGCAGGAATAGGTTCCAAATGAAAGAATAAGATAAAACCCCCAATCAAAACCGTAACAAAACTGACATAAGTAATTAACCTAATAATGTGTTCAAAGTAGTAGTCATAAAAATGCTCACAGAATTTGGGAGAATATGGATGAACACAGGAAAATTTCATTCAGTAAAGGGAGAGAAAATATTAAAAGGACCAAACAGAAGTCACAGAGCTAAAGAATGCAATACCTGATCTGACAAATACATTACAGGGTTTCAGCAGGAGACCAGATCAAGCAGAAGGAAAATAAGCCGTCTGGAAGACAGCAGTAGAAGTAACCAGACCAGTAAAAAGAAAAATATATTTTTAAACTTTAATTAATTTTTTTTTTTTAAAGTAGGCTGCAAGCCCAGTGTGGGGCGTGAACTCATGACCTTTAGATCAAGATGTGAGCATTTAGAGTTGGATATTTAACCTACTAAGCTACCCAGGCACCACAAAGGAATACGAATTTTAAAAAATGAAACTAGGGGCACCTGGTTTACTTAGTTGGTTAAAGCAAAGCCTCTGCCTTCGGCTCAGTTCATGATCTCAGGGTCCTGGGATTGAGCCCTGCAATAGGCTCTCTGTTCCATGGGGAGCCTGCTCCTCCGCCTTCTCTCGGCCTACTTGTGAGCTCTCTCTCCTCGCTGTCAAATAAATAAAATCTTAAAAAAGAAAAAATTGAAAACTAGCTTAAGGGACCTATTGTACAACATCCTACAACGTTCTTCTTCTTCTTCTTCTTTTTTTTTTTTTTTTTTTAAAGATTTTATTTATTTGACAGAAATAGAGCGAGAGAGGGAACACAAGCAGAGGGGATGGTAGCGGGAGAAGCCGGGTCCCTGCTGTGCAGAGCCCGATGCGGGACTCGATCCCAGGACCCTGGGATCATGACCTGAGCCGAAGGCAGACGCTTAACGACTGAGCCACCCAGGCGCCCCTACAACATTCTTCTTATAGAGGTCCCAGAAGAGGGAAAGGAGATGTCGTCACAAAACTGAAGAAATAACTTCCCTAATCTGGGGAAGGAAACACATAATGAACCCAAAAAGTCCCACACCACAACACATTATAATTAAAAGATCAAAAGTAGAGAATCTTAAGTGTAGGAAGAGAAAAACAACTTGTTTCATATAGGGAACCTTTGTAAGACTTAACCACCAACCCGAACTTCATGACAGAAGGGAGTGGTAATGACATATCTAAAGGGCTAAAAGGAAAACATTTGTAACCAAGAGCACTCTACCTGGCAAGGATTTCATTCAGAATTAAAGGAATGATAAACAGTTTTCCTGACAAGCAAATGCTAAAGGAGTTGATCACTACTAAACCAGCCCTCCAGGGAATACTATGGGACTTCTTTAAGGTGAATAGAAAGGGTACCAATTAGTAAAAATCTCAATGGTAAATGGAAATATATGAAAAGAGTCACTTACAAAGTTAATCTGAAAGTTAAATAGGCATGGTAATAATGAGTATAACTGGAAGAATTAGTTAAGGGATAAAAAAAAAAGATCTAGAAAATGATGTCAAAAAGCCTCGGAGGATTTAAAAGACAATTGTAGAATATGATTAACTTGCTATCAATTTAAAATATACTGGTATTATATATGAGTTGTTAGTGTGAGCCTTAATGCTAACCAAAGGCAAAAACCTATCATATGTACACAAAAGTAATGAGAACGAACTAAGCAAAGTCATCAAACCACAAGCGAGGAATGCAAAAGAAGGAACAGAAAGGAACTACAAAACAATCTTTGGCAATAAGTATGTACCTGTTAACTTAAATGTGAATGGGCTAAATTCTCTAATCAAAAGATAGTAGTTGAATAGATTTAAAAAAAACAAGAGCCGTCTTCAATCCATATGTTGCCTCTAAGAGACGAGACTGGAAGTAAAGGGATGGAAAAACATGTTTCATGCTAATGGAAACCAATAGAAAACTGTGTATTTCAGAAAATAGATTTTTAAACAAAGACTATAATAAAAGATAAGGATCAGCATTATATAATGTTGAAGTCAATCCCTCAAGAGCTTAAAATATTTGAATATGCACCCAAGATAGGAATACCTAAATATTTAAGGCAGGTGTTAACTAAAAGTAAAGGGAGAAGTTGACAGCAATGCAGTTCTACTGGGGAACTTTTGATAACCCACTTTTGTCAATGAATAAATCATCCATACAAACAAAAAATCAATAAGGAAACGTCAGTCTTAAATGACACATTGGACCACACGAACTTAATAGATATACACAGAACATTCCATCTAAAAATGGCAGAAAACACATTCTTAGCAAATGGACATGGGCCATCCTCCAGGATAATTAAAAAACTAGAGCATAAAACAAGTCTCAGTAAATTGAAGTAGGTTGAAATCATATCAATTATCTTTTCCAGCCACATTGATATGAAACTGGAAATTAATTACAAGGAGAAACTGGATAAAAACCTAGATGAAATGGATTTAGTTCTGGAAATACACAGTTTTTTAAGAATGAATCATGAAGAAAAAATCTGAATGGACGGATGATAGTCATAACGAGATTTAATCATTAAAACACACCCAACAAGAAATCCAGGACCAGATAGTTTTAATGGTGAATTCTACCAAACATTCAATGAAGATTTTTTTTTTTAAAAGATCAATGAAGATTTTATACCAAACCTTTTTTTTTTTTTTTTTTTTTTTTTAAGATTTTATTTATTTATTTGACAGAGAGAGATCACAAGTCGGCAGAGGCAGGCAGAGAGAGTGGGGGGAAGCAGGCTCCTTGATAAGCAGAGACCCTGATGCGGGGCTCGATCCCAGGATCCTGAGATCATGACCTGAGCCGAAGGCAAGTGGCTTTAACCCACTGAGCCACCCAGGTGCCCCTATACCAAACCTTCTTAAACTGTTCCAAAAAATTGAGGATGAAAGAATGCCCCCAAATTTATTGTATGGTGCCAATAAGGATACCACGTAAAAAGAAAATCACTGACCAGTATTCCTTGTGAACACATGCAGAAATCCTCAACAAAATATTAGCAGACCAAATTTTACAATACTTAGAAAGAAGGAACATACAGGGGCCCCTGGGTGTAAAGGCCAGCGTCAGCTCAGCTTGCTCTCTTTGTCAAATAAAATCTTAAAATAATATAAACATTCACTGTGATCAAGTGGGAATTATTTCAGGGATGCAAGGGTAGCTCACCTGCAAATCAGTCACCCTGATAGAGCACATTAATAAGACGGATAAAATACTGCTCCTCTCCATAGATGGAGAAAAGGATTTGACAAAATGCAGTTTCCATTTATTTAATGAAGTTGGAGGGCACAAAAATTAATACATACAAAATCAGGTGCCGAGCGCCTGTCCTTCTAGCTCAGTCCTAGAGCATATGACTCTTGATCTCTGAGTTGTGGGTTCAAACCCAAACTTGAGCATATTGCTTACTTTAAAAAAAATAAAATTGGTTGCATTTTTATACATCTAATAGGACCTATCAGAGAAATTAAGGAAGAAAATCTCCTTTAGAATAGCACAAAAAGAATAAATACACATTGCCTAGATGGTTCATTTGGTTAAGTGCCTCCCTTGATTTTAGTTCTGGCATTTTGGGATCAAGCCATCCATCCAGCTCCTCCTCCCTCTGCCCCTTCCCCTACTCATCCTGTCTCAAAAATAAAATCTTTAAACAAAATACTAAGGAATAAATTTAACCAAGGAGGTAAAAGATCTACACATTGAAAACTATGAGAGTAATAAATCTGAAGACACAAATAAATGGAAAGATATTCCTTGCTAATGAATTGGAAGAATGCTATGAAAATGTCTGTATTACCTAACGCAATCTACAGATCCAGTGTAATCCCTATCAAAATCACAATGGCTTTTTTTCCTTTTTTGCAGAAATAGGGAGAAAAAAAACCCCTAAAATTTGTATGGAAGCACAGTAGATCTTTTTTTTTTTTTTTAAAGATTTTATTTATTTGACAGTGACAAACACAGCGAGACAGGGAACACAAGCAGAGGGAATGGTAGCGGGAGAAGCAGGCTTCTTGCCGAGCAAGGAGCCCGATGCGGGGCTTGATCCCAGGACTCTGGGATGATGACCTGAGCCGAAGGCAGCCGCTTAACAACTGAGCCACCCAGGCGCCCCCACAATAGATCTTTTATAGCCAAAGTAGTCTTGAAGAAAGGAACAAGCTAAAGGCATTGCTTTGTGTTTTCAAACTATATTATGACGTTAAACTAACCAAAACACTATGGTATGGACATAAAAACAGACAGGTTAATTAGTGGAATAAACCCAAGCATATGCGGTCAAATATTTTCCACAGAGGAGACTCGCGTATACACTGGGAAGGAACAGTCTCTTTAGTCAATCAATGGTGGTGGGAAAAGTGGACAGCCATATATAAAAGTATGAAACTGGTCCACTATCTTACATCTCACACAAAAATCAACTCAGAACTGATTAAAGATTTCAGTGTTTGGGGCACCTGGGTGGCTCAGTGGTTAAAGCCTCTGCCTTTGGCTCAGGTCATGGTCTCAGGGTCTTGGGATTGAGCCCCGCATCGCATCGGGCTCTCTGCTCGGCGGGGGGCCTGCTTCCCTCTGTCTCTCTGACTGCCTGTCTGCCTACTTTTGATCTCTTGCACTATGTTATAAAATAAAATAAAATATAATAAAATAAAATACCTTTAAAAAAAAAAAAAGCTTTCATTGTTAGAACAGAAACCATAAAGCGCAGCACCTGGCTGGCTCACTGGGTTAAAGCCTCTGCCTTCAGCTCAGGCCATGATCTCTGGGTCCTGGAATCGAGACCCACATCGGGCTCTCTGCTTGGCGGGGAGCCTGCTTCCTCCCCTCTCTCCTTGCCTCTCTGCCTATTCGTGATCTGTCTTTGTCAAGTAAAATCTTTTTTTTTTTTTTTTTAAAGATTTTGTTTATTTTAGAGAGAAACACAGCGAGAGAGGGAACACAAGCAGAGGGAGTGGTAGCGGGAGAAGCAGGCTTCCCGCAGAGCAGGGAGCCAGATGCGGGGCTTGATCCCAGGACCCTGGGACCATGACCTGAGCCAAAGGCAGACGCTTAACAACGACTGAGCCACCCAGGCGCCCCTTTCAAATAAAATCTTAAGAAAAAAAACCATAAAACTTCTGGAAGAAAACCGGCAGCAAGCTCCTTAATATCCCTCACAGTGATAATTTTTTTTTTATCGATTCCAAAGGCAACAAAAGCAAAAAATAAGTGGGACCATATCAGTCTGAAATCTGCAGAGTGAAGGAAACCAACAACCTACTGCACGGGAGAAGGTATTTGCAAATCATATATAATAAAGAACTCCTACAGCACAAAATTGGGTCAAAAATTGTCAGAGAATTGGAATAGACATTTTCCAAAACCCAATACAGATGGCCAACATCCTTGTGAAAAGAAACTTAGTATCACTAATCAACAGGGAAATGGAAATCTAAACCACAGAACCATCACCTCACACCAATCAGAATTGCTATTAAAAGGTCAAGAAAGAAGCATTTACGAGCATTTGGAGAAAAAGGGAACTCTTATGCCCTATTGCTGGGTGTGTAAAGTTGGCGTAGCCACTATGGGAAACAGGGTGGACTTTCCTTGAATTAACCATATGGTCCAGGAATTCTGTTACTATTTATCCATAGGAAATAAAAGCAGTAAATCTAATGACCCTGGGTTCACTGCACCATTATTTGCAATAGCAAAGATGGAAAATAACCTTAAGTGTTCATTGATAGATGAATGGAAAGTGACGTTTTCTTCATGTGCTCATTGGAATACTATTCAGCCATACAAAATAATGGAATCTTACCATTTGTGACCACATGGATGGACCTTGATGGTACTGTGGACATGAAAGAAGTCAGACAGAAAATAAATGCCATATCATTTCACTTGAATATACTGAGCTAAACAACAAATAAAACTCATAGATACAGAGAAGAGATTTGTGTTTGCCAGGGGTTGTTGTGGGATGATGAGTGAAATGGCTCAAGTGGATCAAGGGACACAAACTACCAGGTAGAAATTGAGTCATGGGTGTATGGAAAATGTAATGTATGTGTATAATGATGGCTATAGTTAATAGTAATTATATTGCAAATTTGAAAGTCATTTAAAAAGTAAAACTTAAAAATTCTCTCATCTCCAGAAAAGAATTTCTGTAACTTGTTAGTTGCCAAGTGGGAATGAGCATCGTTTTCTTAATCGTTTCACAATGCATACAAACGTCAAATCGTGGCTTGGTACACCTGAAACTGATTAACAGTGTTGTATATTATATTTTTGTTTAAAAATGATCTAGAACATCCAATCAAAAAGCAAAAATAAACCCATAAATTCGTACGATGAATACACAGTAATAAATGTTGTTGAAGGAAATCTAGCAGGGTAAAGGTCGCAGTTGCCGTGTTTTTATGGGAAATGGCCAAGAATCAGGTCTTTGAGGAATAGTTTACCCGAGTGTCCACTGCAAAGGGTCAGCCTGTGAGGGGTACTTCGTCTGCTTAAGCTGTAGAGTGAGTCACGTGTAGAGCAGCCCTGTCCAGTAGAACTTTCTGCAGTGATACAAACGTTCCGTGTCTTTGCTCTATGCTGTGGAAGTCAGTAGCCACGTGAGACTGTGGCTAAGGTGACTAAGGAGCGGAATTTTTAACTCATTTCAATTTAAACAGCGATATATTCCTGTTGGCTACCATAGAGGTCAACAGTAGTCTAAAGTGAAGTCTCATCCAAGGAAGGATAATGATATGGAGCTCCGGACAAATCCTGTCACATTTCATAACATCATACCAAGGATTTCCACTTTTCTTCTGAGTATAGATAGGTGTAAGCCAATGGGGAGGTGCAAGCAAAGTCATGATGTGAATAGGTTTGTGCTTTAAACAGGCGCCCCTGACCGATGTGTTTCAAATTGGCAAGGGCAGAATAGCAATAAGGAAGGCCAGTTTAGATCCTCTTGCCCTGATCGCTAAGAGTAGATGAAAGAGATTTTGAGTGTATTTTGGGAGCAGGGGTGTTAAAACTTAATGTGGATTGGATTTGGAGCTTTTCTGATATATTAGGGATGGCTCTTAGGTAGATCCTGACCTAGATCTCTGGGCCTGTCATTAATACAATCACAGGATTTGGGGAATTAGAGACTAAACTACATTTCATTTGACAATTGTTACGAAACACATTGTTTTAGAAGAATAATTTATAGATTATGCTC
Source organism: Procyon lotor (assembly GCA_028646535.1). NCBI lineage: Eukaryota > Metazoa > Chordata > Mammalia > Carnivora > Procyonidae > Procyon > Procyon lotor. The sequence goes on along the minus strand of CM053606.1, from coordinate 13,123,173 downwards.
TTAAGGTCTTGGGTTCTGCTTCACAAGTTGAACTAAGGCCTTTATTTCCTGATTTGCTGAGAAAGTGCAGTTAACCGGAATTGATTTCTGTGTTTCCTCCAAAAGTTTAAGTCTCTTGTGGCTACCAGTCCATGAATATCTAAATATCTAAATATCTATTTAGATTGATATCTAAAAGAATAGCCAAAAAACTTACCTGAATTTTAATACTTTGAGATTTATAACGGTATTATAATGTAAAAGCATTTCCTCTATCCTTCCTTTTCTTCATCTTAAGGAAGTACTGTGGCTCCCGCTGTCTGAGTGGTTTGACGGTCCCCGTGCTAGGGAAAATTTAGAGCATCTTTGAACTTCTGCAAAATAACATCATTGTAAAACCCTAACAATAATTCTGCAGATACTGCTTACGTTTTTGGTGACCACATTATCCACGAGTAAGCCCTAGGATAGAAACTAGTATGTTAAAAAGAGTACAGGAAGCAGCCGTTGAGTCTTGGTCCTCTGCCGGGTCTAACACCCCGTTGATGAAGTGCGCCCCTCTCAGCCTGCCCTGCAAGTCTGACGATCTTATCTGTGTTTGCATTCAGGTGATGAAGGATTCAGCTCCGGAGTTGAATGTGAGTAGTTCCGAAACAGAGGAGGATAAGGAAGAAGCTAAACCAGATGGAGAAAAAGATCCTGATTTTAATCAAGTATGTGTTGAAGCTGCTTTTTATTGTCTTACCTTCCGCCGCTCTGAAAGCAGCCAGTCCAGGTGGCCATACACGGGGTGTTGGTTCTCAACTCCCTTTGTTTGCCCTCTTTCCTTAGTTTTCGTGGCATGCAGTTGCAGCCCTGAGTTCTTTCAAAAAGCTGTAAACTGCATTATTCCAGAATTAATATATTTGTTGCTACTGTGTAAGAAAGGTTAATATATAATACATGGACGAAATATTTTGCTGGAAAGGAAGACTAAAATGAGATCCATATCGTGGTCTGTTATTTAATCATGGATTATTTAAGTATAAAAAATTAACTCTGTTTCCCTCATTACAAACAATATGCAATGGCTTTACTAATGGAGTTTATTGGAAAGATTTTTGCATCTCTTAGTGTTAATCAAATGACAAGGACAGCATCAGTCTTTCCTATTTCATTAAGATAAATTTAATTTTGTTCACCTAAAATTGTCTGTATTCTGTTAGGATTTTCTAGCCCACTTATTTGGTTGCTTGATTATATTTTGCATATTCATAGTGTTATTGGAGAAAAGTAACAGGAAATAACATGGAAATAGAGTTGATAAATTGTGTAGGTAGGTTTCAGCTTCTCAAAAACGTGGACCACTGTGTTCCTGGGTTTTCTATGGTTCCCTTAAATTCATGGGATGTGTACTCTAATTCAAGTTTAGTTTTAACAGATGAGACGTGTATCCTTTCTTTACTGCTTAAGTACAGTAGTCAAACCATGCTTAAGCTTCTCCCCGAAGGAATGAAAGTGTTACGGTGCCCATCTGCTGCATCTGGGTTTGGTAGAGCACAGTCCCTGGGCCCCTTGGGCCGCATCTACACACTACTACTGTTATTTCACTTTCAACATTAAGAAAGTCCGAGAAGCCATCTGGACTTGAATTTTGGTCTCCCTGAGCAAATGTTACTTGCAGTTTTTCAGCTGGTACAGAGCGAGATCTCCATTTGTTTTCCATGGCTTCTTGGATCACCTACAGCGCTTGCTGTGAATATCTGTGAAAAAGGACAAAATCTGGCACTTTGTGCACCACTCTGCCCACCGTGATCCACCACTCAGTCAGATTTGTGCTTCATTCAGTCAGCACCGGAGGGCCCCTGTGTGTCAGAAATCGCCAAAGCTAGACATTTTATAGGAACGCAGACTGAGTTTTGACGGGACATCATAAGTACTGTGCTCATTCACATGTTGCAGGTATAGGCCTTCCGTTTCTTGGGATGGTTTTTGAGATGTTTCCAGGCATAGCTTTGTGGTCAGCTTCTCACTGTTTGTGTCATCAACTCTTCTCATGTCCCTATTGCCTCAGACCATCCATCTTTCAAGGCAGAGATCCACAGACTAGTTTGTTTGCTCATTTTAGTTGCTACGTTAAAATCACTGGGGTATTGGGCAATGATCACATCCACCAGACTTAAGACGCCATTCTCTTAACTGGCCTGATGGGCAGTAAGATACCGTTTTAGTGATTGTTTTGGAAGTATGCTTTAATAATCAGTTGGAATCTCATCTTTTTTTTTTTTTTTTAAAAGATTTTATTTATTTGACAGAGAGAAACACAGCGAGAGAGGGAACACAAGCAGAGGGAGTGGTAGCGGGAGAAGCAGGCTTCCTGCAGAGCAGAGAGCCCGATGCGGGGCTCGATCCCAGGTCCCTGGGATCTGACCTGGGCTGAAGGCAGACGCTTAACGACTGAGCCACCCAGGCGCCCCTCATCTTTTTTTAAATCAGTTGTCACTGACTAACTCATTTTCTATTCTTCTGTTAAACTTTGTAAATTACTTTGTAAAGCTTGATATGTATGTTCATACTGTCCTTAGCTTCTATTATTTCAGGCTTTGCTTTTCAGCCCGAGGTATTTAGAAAACTCTTTATATTTTCAAGTGATTTAGATTTTGGGATGCCAGTTTTTTTTTTGAATGTCTAGTTTTGTTCATTGTGGTTATAACCACAGCAATTTTTAAAGAGTCGATGTGGAATTACTCTTCTCAGTTGTGGATGACAACAGATTTCATATTTACAAATATGTTAGAGAATGATGGGAAACATTGCCTTTTATGCTGTAATTTCTTTTATATATACGTTATAATTTTCTCTTGTCTTCCCTCTCCTTGTTTGGATATTATAATACTCTAGAATGTTTAAAACTATTTTATCCCTCAAAAACATCTCAAGTGTGACCTTCCTTTAGAGGAGGAGATGGTCCCAGAAGAATGTCATGGCTTTCAGAACTTCAGTGTCCCGACATTTTCTTGGTAACATGCTACGGTATCAGTACACAGAGAGCCTCTGCAATTGCGGATTTAAATCCCCGTAATAGGAAATGCTGCATCTCTGCTTGTCCTTGGTGGGGAGGAACAAATCCCCTTTTTTCCTCTAAGCTAGATCAACCCAGTCCCTTTGACTTTGACCTTTTCTACAATTCAGGTTAATGATGCACCCAGTGTTGGATATCATCTAGGTAATTGAAAGCCATCTAAAACCAGTGGGTTGTTTTTGTTCAAATAAGTTGGATTTAATTTCTGTGTGGTTGTGTTTCTTTTTTTTTTTTGTTTTTTTGTTTGTTTTTTAAATAATTCTGGGAAAAGCTTTTAGACCCATATAAAACCATTAAATACATATCTTGCTCATGTCCAGGGACATTTTATTTGGTTGTGTTTTGTATGTCTATAGTAAAATTTTATTTCGTTGTAGATATTTTTATTCCTGATTGTGGAGTTTGGTGCAGCTTGACCTTTCAACATTTGAGTTGGCAAAAACGATTAACTTTTCATTTATTTATTT
>CM053606.1:13109152-13119166 GCA_028646535.1 Procyon lotor | reverse complement strand
GTCACACTGCCTGCGTTAAATTGGCCTTAGACACCTCCACTGAAATGCTTTCTTCCTCCCGGGTCCCTTTGTTAACCCAGGGCTAGCTCTTCTTGCGGGGTGACTGTGCGGGGCCAGCTTCGGCGGGTGTCATTGTTAACAGTGCACGCAAACCACAGAGCTGTCTCGTTTTGGTTTTGGTTTTTTAAAGATTTTATTTATTTACTTGACTGCACACACAAGCAGGGGGAGCCGCAGGCAGGGGAGAGGCCCAATGTGGGGCTTTCCTGGGACCCTGGGCTCATGACCTGGACCGAAGGCAGATGCTTAACTGACCAAGTCACCCAGGTGTCCTGATCCAATCCCAATCCATCTCTGTCCATTTCTTGAGAGCTGATGTCCTTTTGCAAAGTCCAGTTAAGATTCTGGCATAATAGGAAGGAGGCTGATATTGTCCTTGTTCTTATTTTTCTGTATGCCAGTATTAAAATCACATTTCTGGTCATGATCTTCCCAGCTTGGAAAGCTCTTGGGCCTTATTATACACACAGTTGACTCAGGGCTGCTTCGTCTTTCCAGATATAGAGAGTAGAGGAGTAGAGTGCGTATAAAGGTAGAATAGTTTTCCCACAACATCGTGGATATTGGTGTAATAAAACATGCATGTCATGAAATATATGAAGCATTATAAAATGAATTGTCTTTTTAAAGATTTATTTATTTGGTGGGGGGGGGGGTAGGCAAAGCAGGAGAATCTTAAGCCGACTCCACACTTAGCACAGAGCTCAATGCAGGGCTGGATCTCACAACCCTGAGATGCCAGGTGCTTGTGTCCTCCTGTCCAAGGCCAACTCCTTCTTGCTCACCTAATTACTCTCCAGAAATGATAAAAATAAGAATTTTTTTGTGTTGTTGAAAAAATGTATTATGTATAAATGTTTCTGAATGTATTTTTTTTTTCTTGAATGTATTTCATTCTTAACAGTTGGATTAAATTAAGATTGGGTATATATATGTTCCCTTCCGTTAAGAAATTCGTATTTGGGGGGCTTCTGGGTGGCTCAGTCCATTAAGTGTCTGTCTTCGGCTCAGGTCATGATCCCAGAGTCCTGGGATCGAGCCCCATGTCAGGCTCTCTTGCTCAGCGAGTGGCTTGCTTCTCTCTCTCTCTCCCTCTGATGCTGTCCCTGCTCATTCTCTCTCACTCCCTCTCAAATAAATAAAATCTTTAAAAAAAAAAAAAAAGAACGTCATATTTTGGTTCCTAGAGACAAGACAGTCTAAGAATATACAGCAGTCTCAAGAGCTGAATTATATAGTCGTGGTCTGCTAAAGGAATTAAAAACTGAAAGAAGAATCCAAATGGCCTGCTGGTTAGGTAATTTAAAGATGGTCTTGGGAAAAAATTGGGCCTTGACAAAAGAGTGTCGGACCTGGGCATGATGGTAGTGACTGGGGTTTCCTTGCCCAGGCCCTAAAACCAGAGGAGCTGTCAGCGTTCTCCACCTTCTGTGGATTTCCCTGCACCCCCTCCTGAGGTGGCAAGGTGCCCAACAAAAGGATCTGTGCCTATAATTGTTCTCCACCAGACCTCCTAAGGATGTTCCCTGATATGCTGGGACTGTAGGCTCAGTGGGACTGTGGCCAGTGCGCTGACTGTACAGAGTAGTATCTTTTGTGGTCTGAAGACTTGTTTGTTTTCTTAAAGATCCCATGTGTTCATGTATTCAAATAGGGTGTAAGTCTCAGTGTTTTGCCTTATACAGACTTTCTTTTGTATTGGCACAGATCATGCATGCATTTTCAGTTGCTCCTTTCGACCAGAATCTGTCGATCGATGGAAAGATTTTAAGTGACGACTGTGCCACCCTCGGCACCCTTGGCGTAATTCCGGAATCTGTCATTTTGTTAAAGGTAGGTAAAGGCTCCTTACCTAAGGAAATTCCACAAGGTTTTGGTGACTGGCACCCATGTGTAAACTACTTGTGACGAGGGTTAAGATTGCCTCTGGTCCTCAGCAGGGCGTGGTAATGAGTGACTGCTGTGAGTTTCTGTTGGCTTCTGGATTCTCCAGCTCGGCTGAGCCACAAGAGACTGAGAGGAAGTCCAGACATCATTGGTTCTTGTGGGGTTTTCATAATTTTTGTTAAAAGTAATAGATACAGAGTTAGCCTCTGCCCAAACTTCTGAGTCAGCAGAATTACTTAACCATACTTGTGTTAAACCATCCTCTCTTTCTTCATCTTAGGAGTACCAGCCAGTCAAGCTAAGAAACGAATGTAAGACACAAGGTTTGGCCACAATAGGCAAAATACTTTTGGTTGTCTTAATGGGGTTCTTGTCCAAGCCACGGAGATCGGCTTCAGATAGAGTTGAGTTAGGAGAGGTGACAGTGTTTTAGAAAGGAGGGCTATCTGAGAGGTTGTCGGAGAGAGAGTCATTAAGCTGGCCTTATTAGCCCATGTCTTCCCTTAGTCTCTCCCTACAGCCTGGCTCTCCTCGCTTCCCTTTGGTTCTTTGGTTTCTCGGCTATAAGTATCCCTACTGTGCCAAACACCACTGTGTCACGTGGTAGATTTGTCAGGTTTTTGAACTATGAAATATATGCTTTTCTACCGTGGTGCCTCAGTTCTGGGGAAATCCAGTTTGGCCTTGGAAACCATGAAGCACATGTGTATGCACTCCTCCACCTTCCTACAACCCGCCCCCTCCCCCCTGTTCACTTTTTGCTTTTCTTGCAACAGTAGGTTCTGTGGAATTATTTTGAAGACCTAAAGTTGCCAAGTCCTTAAGGACCCTCCATTCAAAATTCCTGAAACGGCCCATGTTAATCAAAGGCCTTGCCCTTAGGTTGGCAGCTAGAGTCCACGCTGGTCATTGGCCTCTTGCCCTGTGTAGCTCACGCTCTGTGCTGGCTTCTGTCCTGAAAAGGCAATGGGTGCTTTGTTTCTGGTGGCGAGGAGGGACACAAATGTCTTTTTAGGCTAACCTATTTTTAGGGGACCAGTCTGACTTGGTTTCCACCTAACTCACGCTGTCACGGTCACCACTTTCTAGCTCCTAGAATTTCTATCTGCGTTTAGTGGGATCTAAACATTTCCATTTCAAAAAGTGTTTTTAGGAACAGCAAGCACCACAGATAATGTAGAATTTTGGAGGTGATTTGTCTAGACCTGCATCGTTGTTGGCAGGGGTGCCCTCTGTTAGTCCTCGGCATGGCTGGCCGGGCCCGAAGCCCCTTCTCTGCCACTGCTCGCATCTGTGTCCTGTGGCCGGACACTCGTTGCATCGTGGGCCCAACCCGTTTTAGGAGAGGCTGGCCGCCTCCTGCTCTAGGCTCCTGCCCCCCGAGGTTTTGAATTGACTTCCTTTGTCTTTCTAGGCTGATGAGCCGATTGCGGATTATGCCGCAATGGATGACGTCATGCAAGGTAAAGACAGACTTGTTTGAGGAATTTGTTGCTCAACTTGTGAGAATGAGGGGGAATTACACCTGGTGACACTTTTACTTTTAACTTCGAAAAAAGTTCTGCATGATGATAGGGTGGGGTCTTACAGTTTGTCCTAGAAGCTCAGATCAAGGGAAAGATGCATATAAGAATTAGGGAAATGGAAATCCGAGAAAAGACTCGTAATCACTTAGCTGAGCCAAGGAAGCCGGTGTACAGGTAAGTCGGCAGATGGGAGAGCCTGTAAGGAGCAAGGTGGATTCAGAGACCAGAGCCTGACCCCAGAGGGCTGGCGACGCCCACAGGCCCTCGCTTGGCTTGCTGGCACTGTTCCTTCCCCGGCCTGCACCTCGTGTGGCTGCCGAGGGTGTGCGGCGTCGCAGGCCGTCAAGCAACCCCAACCGCAAAGGCGAGAATGAGGCTGTTGGTAGCATTTGGGGAGGCACCCCTGGCTTTTAGCCACTTCTGCCTCCCACAGCAGAGGGAGGAGATCCTACAGAAATCTCTTGTTTTGTTTTGTTTTAAGATTTTATTTATTTGACAGAGAAACACAAGCAGAGGGAGTGGTAGTGGGAGAAGCAGGCTCCCTGCTGATGCGGGGCTCAATCCCAGGACCCTGGGATCATGACCTGGGCTGAAGGCAGACACTTAATGACTGAGCCACCCAGGCACCCCGAAATCTCTTGTTTTTTTAAGCGGTTCATCTTCCAGGTACCCTTCATGGAAGCCCCCCAGCACCCGCTGAAACGCAGTCCTCACTCCTCAGTAGGTGGGAGCGCACAGCTCCAGACCACCGGGGCAGCAGGGCGGGAGAGCCTTGAGCCAGCAGGCATCTGTCTGCAGACTGAAAAAAAAAAAAAGGAGCCTGGAGAAGCTGTTGATGAGGGACTTATATGAAAGCTTAAAAATTAACTCTACATAATACAGAGAGACCACAGAGCCGGGGGACTGGATGGAGGGAACATTCAGAGAACAGAGGGGATTCACGAAATTTAAAAAACGATTGCTCCGAGGGCCCGATATCATAAGTGAAAATCTAGGGATGGGAAGATCCTAAAAGCATCCAGACATGCAAAGGAAAATGAGTCACATTCATAGGATGAGGAGTCAGGAGGACCGGTGCGTGGAGCTGTGCCCACAGGCTTCTGAGGAAAACTGAATTCCAGTAAGAATTCTACAACTAGACAGACTTTATTCTACCCTCACCTTTCATGGCTTTTTGTGAACACATGTGAGGCCTCAAAACAATTCTCTCCAATGCATCATTTGCCAAGATACTATGGAAGGGTGTGCTCCACTTAAACAAGAGGGGAAGTCTGGAAAGTATTTAATTATGTTGGAACAAAAAGGTCTGGATCCCACATTGGAAAAACGTCCTAGAAGATGGTAAAGGGGAATCCTGGAAGAGAAGCTCTGGCAGGCGGGGTGAGCACCCCCAGGCAGGGTCATGGCCGTGCAGGCTGTGGCGGACCACGTCCGCAGCGCAGCGTGGAAGGGACGGAGGGCCACCTGGCGGTTTTTTTTTTTTTTTTTTTTTTTTTTAAGATTTTATTTATTTGTCAGAGAGAGAGCGTGAGAGAGAGAACAAGCAGACACAGAGGCAGACGGAGAAGCAGGCTCCCTGCTGAGCAAGGAGCCCGGTGTGGGGCTCAATCCTAGGACCCTGGGATCATCACCTGAGCTGAAGGCAGCTGCTTAACCAACTGAGCCACCCAGGCATCCCCTGCCTGGTGTTTGTTTTTTTGTTTTTTTTGTTTTTTGTTTTTTTATTAATTTTTATTAACATATAATGTATTATTTGCCCCGCGGTACATGTCTGTGAATCATCAGGCTTACACATTTCATAGCACTTAACAGCACATACCCTCCAATGTCCACAGCCCAGCCACCCTACCCCTCCCCCCCCCACCTCCCAGCCACCCTCAGTTCGTTTCATGAGTCTAGGAGTCTCTTATGGTTTGTCTCCCTCCCCATCCCTTCCTGTTTCATTTCTCTCCCCCACCCCCCCAAACTCCTGCCTTGCCTATCAAGTTCTTCATATCAGAGAGATCATGTGATACTTGTCTTTCTCTGACTGACTTATTTCGCTTAGCATAATACCCTCCAGTTCCATCCACGTCGTTGCAAATCCCTGCCTGGTGTTTTAACAGCTTTCAAAGAGCTGCCTGGATCGGAGCTGGTTCAGAGAAAATGGAAGTCATAAATAATGCGGCAGTTACGGAGACCAAAACAAGTCCTACCAAACAGGAAATAGAACCGAGATTCACAAAGCAGTTCGACTGAGTGCTGTTTAGAGTAAAAATAATGGGAATACCGGAGACCCAAGGACTTAAAAATCCTCCTGTCAGGAGGATACATGGGTTAGGAGGCAGGTGGTGCGTAAAAGCTGGTAGAAGAAGTAAACGTTCATCTTGCGTTGAGGAAGTTAGGAGATATCATCTAAAGTTAGGAACTGACGATACACTTGACCCTTGAACAACATGGCTGGAAGCTGTGCCGGTCTGCTTGTACATGGGTTTGTTTGTTTTTTTTTATTGAGTGCACATACAGCACTGTAAATGTATTCTCACTTAAATTTTCTTAACTTTTTCTCAGGGCGCCTGGGTGGCTCAGCCAGTTAAGCGTCTCTTGATTTTGGCCCAGGTCATGATCTCAGGGGCCCTGGGATTGCGCTCCGGGTCAGGTGCCCCACTGAGTGCGGAGTCTGCTTCGGGGTTCTCTCTCCCCCTCTGGCCCTCCCCTACCTGCTCTCTCAAAGCTTTCTTTAAAAAAGTTTCTTTGTTGAGCTTACTGGATGGTAAGAATTCAGTCCGTAATGCAAACAACATACAAAATACGTGTCACATGACTGTTCTCCGTAAAGCTTCCTGTCAACTCTTGGGCGAGTCCAAAAGTAAATGTCGATTTTTGACCATGTAGTGAGTCAGTGCCTCCAACCCCGAGTTGTTCATGGGTCAATTGAATAAGCACATTATCTGGAAATAAAATCTAGAAGAAAGGGCTATCCCTCTCTGGAGCGGTTCATTCTCGTGTGTGGGAATGGGGGGGCGGGGCGGACGCAGCCCCAGTGGGCATCTGTTAATGGCTCTCTCCCCGCCTGCTTCCCCTGGTGTCCTGCAAAAGCTCTCTCCAGTTACAACCATTCCTCCACCATTTGACTTTTCAAATGATGCACGTGTGTTGCTTTGATGAAAATAAGACAAACGGGCACCTCAGTGGCTCATTCGGCTCAGGTTATGATCCCAGGGTCCCTGAATCGAGCCCTGTGTCGGGCCTACGTGTTCTCTCTCTCTCTCTCTCTCTCTCTCTGTCAAATAAATCTTTAAAGAAAAAAATAGACAAACAGATGATGATCTGTTTATTCTCACCCAAAACTTCAAAAGTAATCATGGGTGAGTAGGGTAATTAGAAGTTATTTTAAACTTTGTCTTTAGGTATCGAATTCATCTTACTGTTGTCTGTCCCAGCAATGTTTATATTCTGGAATCATTTTTTTTTTCTCTCTCTCTCTCTTTCTAGTATGTATGCCGGAAGAAGGGTTTAAAGGTACGTTACATTTGTCATGTTTTGTTCATGAATGTCAAGAGTCCTACTGTAATTTTCTCTTAAAGCGAAGGCTATAATTTGATTTTAAAATTTAATTCAATCTGAGTCTCATGACTGAAGTTAATTTTAGTTAAATGCATTTTTTATTCTAGCTTCTTCATTATCGTTTTCAGCACTGAGGCCTCAGATCGGGAGTGTGTTCAAAGTATCTACTGCCAGCTGTCCATTTTGCTTTCCCGTTCTCGCCTGGAGGGTCAGGGTGGGTGGGGAGGTTGAGGGATTAGCTAGCAGCATTTTGACACTTATATTTACCTAGTCCCAGTTCCTTCTGTCAGTCTCAGAGGAAAACCGTTTGTGTGTCACTGGTAAGAATTAGAGGAAAGGAATTTGCTGAATTATATCTGGTTTAATAGAAAGGTTTCACCCGCCTGCGGCGGACGCAGGCATTTCTTGGAGTATTGCTTTGGATGGAGATGTGACGGTGCACTCTCAGCACTGTAGTTGTTTATGCCAGTAGTATTTATTAATTTGCCAAATCCAGACCTTTGGCATTTACAGATTTAACTGTTGCCATCATGCATCTTTCTGGCCTACTCCGGAGGTCCGTGGCAGCTTGTGATTTTGGCCACGGAATGAGTTCGAATCAGATACCAGGGGTTCTTTGCTAAAACAAATGAGTGAGCAGAGCTATGGCCTAAATAAAGCCTTCCTGTCAATGCAGCTTTGTTGCCTACACGTTACCACTACAAAGAAATTCCTGATGTGGTTAAAACAAAACAAAACAAAAAATTTCTTTGTGACAAATGGCCATCAAATGAAAGCATCAATGAAATCTGATTAACGTGTGTGAAGATACTGCATAGGAAACGCATGGCTTTCAACAGAAATGTGATTTAGCTGAAAGCCTGGCGTCTGCTGATCTTTTTTCTTATTCTTCCGCATCAAGGGGCTGCTGTGCTCATTTAAGTTGTATATTCCCTGTTGATGATGCGTTCTTGGCAACGAGAATACATGAACTCTTAATTTTCAGTTCACAATTGTACCTCCACGTGTGTTTTCTTTCCCCAGGTACTGGTCTACTTGGACATTAATCTTTTGAACACTTGCTGGCGCCTACAGAAATGACCAGAAGGGAAGAGAGGAGTTTGGCATGTTAGGGCATTACCGAAAAGGTGGATTTAAGAATTAAACCATTCTATGACTCTTCCAAAAGGCAGAGAACTATTCCGACGTGACTGTCCCAAATGCCTTATGTCAAATAAAGCAGATTGCACTGATGGACATCAGACTTGAAGGAAATGTTTCAAATTTTATATTTAAGGGAGGGTGGTGGGGGGAGGGGCGAGTACAGATGGAACCAGTTTAGTAGCAGTAAATCATGTTTACATATGAGATTTATAGTCACGGGAGGGAATAAAGTTCTGTTATATTTCCTTGCTCGGATTTCATACCAGATGCATCGGTCCATAAAGGATTTGTATCACAGTAGATGGGACAACATTCTGCTCTGAACTAAAAAGTAATTCTTTAGAGACATAACCTGCTTACCAATACCTGTCTTTGATTCATATTTTACTTTCAATAAAGCATGAAAGTGAAGAACTTGTAACTGTGGAACAGTGTCTTCAGATTAGCCTCCTCTCTGCGTCGGCCCCAGCGCCCCCGCCCTACACACAGTCCGGGGTCCCCCTCGTAGCCTTGGGTCAAGGAGGAGGCGCCTGGATGTCTCCTGCCTCAGTCTGGCTTCAGTGCATTCGGAAAGGACGGCCAATGTCTGTCACCTGTGGTAGCACCTTCCTCCCGTTTTGCTCTTTATTTAGAATTGGGAAATCAGGTACACCTTGCACCTCTGAAAAATCTGACCACCTTATCAGAGGACTACAGTAGACTGAAGTACGTCTGGATAACACAAGGTTTTTATAAACTGTATTCTACCCCTTCTCCAAGTCTACTGTTTCTTGCCTCTGTTTTTGAAACTTTGCTCTGAAATGCCCAGAAACGAATTTTTAGATCACTTTGTTTAAACAGAAGAGCGTATGCATGGGGTGTGTAGGTTTTTATCCAATCCAGGATTATTGTTATTAACAGCACACAGCCGAAGCAACGTTACTAAGAATATGGGGAGCGGGGTAAATGGCCCTCAGGATGAGTGGGTCTCACCGTTTTCTGGTGAGTGTATGTACATGTTTACAGCAGAGATGCTGAGTCAGAGGTCTCTCTTGAACACTTTTTTAAGCCCTGGGTTTGTGCTAGGCTCCACCCACCTTCCCCCTCCTCCCCTGAAGATTTAAACTCAAATAATGGATGGGGGAGGCAGGTTTCAATTTAAGGACTGGTAACCTTGGCAGATCCCTTTTGAATAGCTCTTTTTATCTGAATAATTATGGCTGTTTGATAAAATTACAACTTTTTGCTTGTGTTTCCCCTCTGCATTTGCAGTCTCTGCAACGTGTTTACTCCACCTGACGAGGTGGAGGGTTGGGGGGGGGGCTTTAATGAGCCCTTGTGGGAGCGTGAGAGCTGCACGCGGGACCCTGGAAAGCCATCCTAGGAACCTGCCGTTCCCACCTGGAGGTCAGTCCGGGAGTGGGGATCACCCAGAGCTAATGCTGAGTGTTAGGTCCCAGTCTTTTATTTCACCCCAAAGAAATGAAGCTGGAACATACAAGTATTAACACACTAAGCAAGTTACTCTTTCTCAAGGTGAAGACCAGTCAAGTTCACTTAGCGCTCCACGGAGCAGCTTCCCTTTCCCTACAGAGAGGGTATTCGGCTGAAAGGAGTTCTTTCTGGCAACTGACACAAACATGTCTGTCACCCCCAGAAATCCGATTTCTTTTTTCCAGTTTGCTGTTAATAACAGTTTTAAAACGTATTACTTGAGTCTTTTCCTCTTTCGCGACAATACAAAATAGCAGCCTTTTGGAAGTCTTTCAATATGACAGCCCCGTCTCAGTAGTGGCTCTTGTATGTATTCTGCCCCAGGGTGGGAGTGGGTTGGGTTCCAGCAGGAGGTGATCCTGCAGGCCACGGTTTTCCT
>CM053606.1:13077456-13109052 GCA_028646535.1 Procyon lotor | reverse complement strand
TCATCCTTCAGCTTGGGTCACTCTTTTGGAGTCTTGGGATCTGAGCCCCACGTGGGGCTCCCTGCTCAGGGGAGCCTGCTTCTCCCTCTCCCTCTCCTCCTCCCCCGCTCATGGTCTCACTTGCTTGCTCACTCTCCCAAATAAATCTTAGGGGGGAAATGCAAAAGGTCAAGGGGCAGTTGGCGGGGGGGGGGGGGGGGGCACCTGGCTGATTGAGTGTGTGACTTGGCCTCTCAGTCGTGACACTGAGGCCCACACTGGGTGTAGAAATGATTTAAATGCAGAGGCACAGGCTCCGGACACAAGATCTATGCTCTTCGAGGTTGAAAAGCCTCGGCCTGGGGCCAGGGACCTCTTTCTCACCCACAGTAGGCAGAGTGACAAAGTGATGTCTGCATGTAGTTAATGTCTTTGCTCGGCCACCCTCGCCACTTCGCACAGGGAAAACAGGCACAAGGTACAACCTAAAACCCAGGTCTTGCTTTGTATTTACAAATACCTGGAGACCAGTTGTGTCTTGTGGGCTGTGACCGCACTGAAGCCTAGAGCTTCTCCATTAGGTTTTTTTCTGCTGTGCATCAGAACAGTTGTTGGTATAAGGTATTATGAAGCTTAAAGTGTACCTCTTATATTTCTGACCACTCCTTAAACCCAGACTACCTCGTAGTCCAGGTTGTGCTGGAACACTGTTGACATTACCCGAAATACAGGTGGCCATTTGGAAGTCCAATCCCTGGGGAAATCTTCCTGTGTATTAAAGAACCTTGTTGTTTAGAGTTCCTCTTACATTTCTGTAAAATTAAAAAGAAATGAGTGTCCCTTTATTTCCAGGAAATCCTAATCCAGAGTGAACGTGTTTACTTTAAATCTCCGGTGAGTGGTCTGTGTGGTGAGGGACCTGTTGATCAGACCCTGGTTAATATTTGAAGCTAATTCTGGTACTGACGAACCTGTTTCAAATGCCCGAGGGATGATTTATCTCTGTCTAAACAAGCTACTGAAGTGAAATGAGCATTAAAGCCTGTCCTTCCTGTTAGTGAATCGTGGAGCAGTATTACATCCTTTCTCTCTGGCACCGTAATGTTCTGTTTGCTCAGTATTACAGGGGACCGTGAACAGAGTTCAGTCCGGGGGGAAAAGCCAGCATTTTCATTTTAAGGAGATTATCACCCCTTTGCCATCGCCCTGTGTCCTACATCTTCCTCCAAAGCACTGGGTTTTGTCGCCAGCTACATTTCTGATTCTGAAGGCTAAATGTTCACCGTCCCTAAACCCCAGGCATCCTGTCGACACCAGTATCGCTGGGGATTTGATCGTGAACATTATTGGGATGCTTTGTTCATTAAAATAAAAACTAAATATTTGTACGTGGTACCCCTTAGGTATTTCACTGACTCTGTACTAGGTCAAGAGTGTAGTAGAGGGGCACCTGGGTGGCTCAGTCGTTAAGCGTCTGCCTTCGGCCCAGGTCATGGTCCCAGAGTCCTGGGATCAAGCCCCGCATCGGGCTCTCTGCTCTGCAGGAAGCCTGCTTCTCCCGCTACCATTCCCTCTGCTTGTGTTCTCTCTCTCACTGTGTTTCTCTCTGTCAAATAAATAAAATCTTTAAAAAAATTAAAAAAAAAAAAAAGACTGTAGTTGATAGGGGCACCTGGTGGTTGGGTCCTTAAGCGTCTGCTTCTTTTGGTTCAGGTCATGATACCCGGGTCCTGGGATCAAGCCCTGAATCGGGCTCCCTGCTCGGCGGGAAGCCTGCTTCTCCCTCTGCTGCTCTCCCTGCTTGTGTTCCCTCTCACTGTGTCTCTCGCTGTCAAGTAAACAAAAATTTTTTTTAAAAAGTCTAGTAGACACAGATAAACCATTTCCCCATCTCCTACACCTAGACTTTTGGTTTTTAAGTCTGGCTGTTAATCGGGCCAAGGACACTGCCAGCTTGTCGGTAGAGCATGTACATGTGTAGGTGGGTGTTGAAATGGCAAGTTTGAGAAGTTGTGTCACCTGGTTCCAGAAAATTCTACCATTTACCTTGTAACTAAGCAAAGTTATTTTGCTTTGTCTTAGTGTCCCTGTCTTAGAAAGCGATAGTATTTGCTGCCTTCTTTATCCTCCCACACTGAAGATCAAGCAGTAACAAACATCCTTGGGGGAAAATGCTTTGTATTCTTTGTAATTAGAAGAACTCTAGTCTTTGTGAGGGGACGCCATGGAATCTTTTCTCAAGTCATCTAAAAGGGGTCCTGGAGCCACATCGCCAAGCTGCCCCACACCCCGTCTCTCAGAAGTTCTACGTGCACCTTATGCCTGAAGCCCTCAGAGCTAAAATCATGATTGGACAGGTGTTCAATCATCCTGTTACATAAATCTTTCCTCTTGGCTGCTAAGGAAAATGAAGCTAATGGCCAGACCGTAAGCTGCCTCGATTCTGTTTGTTTGCAGGGTCATGTTGAAAGGTATTTGAAACACGTTTAGAATGTGTGTTGAAGATTTATGTCTTTGTGATGGGCAGGTCCTGCCCCAGAGGGGAGCTTCTGATGTTTTGATTGTCATTGCCAAGATCATCAGGAACAGGTGCCGGAACTTCAGAGGCAGGGCTGTGGGGCACCGGGGAGCACGATGCAATGCAGAAGAATCCCATGTTTTTGTATTTACCTCTTGAGACTTCAGTGAAAAAAAAAAAAAAAAAAAACTATCCACAAGTAGAATACATGGAGCAGGCATATCTAGGCCTCCCCTTCCCCACCAACTAAACCACAGGATCAGGTTCATTGATTGAGTACAGCATACTGCTAACCAAAGCACATCGCTTTTTTTAAAGATGCATACATTTCAGACGAATTGGTGACATTTCTTCATATGGCACGATTTAAGCATTTCTGAGCCTCATGAGATTTGGGGAAGAAGGGGGTTGCAGAATCCATCTCCTGGTGACTTGCCAGGAGGAGTGGGCTGCCGTACAGGTGACACTGGTCTGCCTGTGGTCCCAGGACCTGCCAGCATTGCCCCGAGCCTTTGCTGTGTCCCACCCAGGAGAGGTCAAGAGCAGGATCCCCGAAGGAGCAGATCCTGCTGCCAAATGGCCTCCATCCCACGAGCAGAAGTGACATGCTGGCTCCTTCCATACTGTGTTTTTACACTTTCTCATTCATGAGGCTGTCTGAATTTTCTCTGAAGTTAGTCCTAAGAGCTTTTCCAACATAATTACTGTATTGATCTCAAATAGAGGGCATCGTCTGTTCCCACCCTCCCCCCAGCACGCTTAAGGGGGAAAAAAAATCCCTGCTTTCAAGGACTTGGCTCCGACCGCCTAGGCCAAGGCCTGTGGAGTGAGCTGGTCTCAGGCAGAGCAGGAGCTAGGCTTCTACCAGCAGCTGGAATGGCAGCTCGATTCCCAGATCTGTGTTAGTCCTTGCCAGGGGAGGCAGGCCCTGGACCACAGAAAGTGGGGGACACACCCCAGGGAAACCGGAAGGCCTAGGCGGCCACTGCCTGGTTTCAGTCATTGCTAGTCAGCACCCTGACCTCTTGGCTCCCCTCCCCTCCTCCTTTAGTCTCTGGTCTGTTTGTTTCTAACCAACGAAACACGAAACTGCTACCGGCTCACTTTATGTTCCTGGACAAATGGGTTCCCCTTCGTGCCCAAGTGTTCTCTCTGTCGGGAAGCTGGATGTGTAGAAGTCATCAAACATGAACCAGGTAGAAGGACACGGGGGCCTCCTGTCTTGGGCTGCACGCCCACACCCACCCACCCCCTTGAGGAAGCGCCAGGGAGTGCGTTTGGAAAACCCCGCAGCTAGACCGCCTCTGAGGACTCCTCTCGTTTGATCATTCGGCAAGTTGCCTCTTTGGTCGGTTTTTGCTGCCGTTCTTACCGTTTTTGCCCTGCCTTCTCCCATCTGGAGCGCGCTTCTCTGCATGAAAGAGGATCCAAGCAGGGCTAGACGATCCAGAATTCTGGAACTAGAGGAAAACGGTTATTTTTGTCTTACCGGGAGCCAGAGTTAGGGGAGTTAGGGCTGGGCTGGATCTTACTTAGGTCTGCACCAAAAACCACTCCAGTCCCAGAAAAGGAATCAACCTATTTTGCACTAGACTGTTCTAGGTCCCTGAGTGTAGGGCCTCCGGCCATGTTATTCTTCACTGTCGCCACAGGAGCCAAATGATATGTTCTCAGCAAGGAAAAATGAATGAACACCCCAGGATCCGCTAGAAGCTCTTCTGTGCCAGCAAGGCCCCTGGAGAGAGCTTTCTGTTGCTTTGGTGTAACCACGGCTGCCCCCCACCTTTGGGCTTGTCTCTTTTGTCCTGAAAATAAGGACTCCCTAGCTATGTTCACATTCATGAGCCAAAGACTTCTGTAACCTGCCAGCGGGGCCCCTGGTGCAGCGGCATCCGCAGCCTCCCACCCATCCTGTCTTGTTCTCACGGGGGAGGCGCTGTCCTCCCATCCCACCCCTGCCGCTCTTGTTTCCCGGCCCCTTCTAGACCTTCCTCCTGCTCTGTGGATAGCACACCCCTTGGGGACCCACTCCGCTTGAGATTTCTTCCCCTGCTTTTCCTGCTGGGCGGCCCCTGTCCCCACTTTTCTCTCCTTCGATCTGGTGCGGGGAAGGGGATGGGGAGGAGAGTTCATTGCAGGAGGCAGCTAGCTGCCCCTTGTGGGACTCCCTCGTGCCTCATTCTGAGTTTACTGTTGTGCCTCCCACGTTTTCATTCTCCAGCCTTCTCAGATGTCCGATTTTTGATGCCAGCTTTCATTTTTCAGCAGTGCGGAGGGCAGGGGTGATGGCTAGGTTGCAATGTATTAAGTGTCTGAAAAAGAAAAGGCTTGTGCCCAGAGGCAGCCATGCGTGAGCGGTCAGTCCTGAGTGGTTTGGATTGAAATAGGCCAGGGAAAGTAAAGCTCTGGGGCCTTTGTCCAGTCTCCCCTTCAGTCGCCTGGCTCCATGCCAGGCTGCGTGCCCAGCCCCCTATGGCACGTGTTGCCTTCACCCCAGGGGCCCTGACGGTCTCAGAATTGTGCCCCCCGAGAAAACGCTGGAGATTATAAGCCTCTTGCATTGAGGTTTTCTGTAAAGAGGAAAATGCTGTAATCGAAAGCTCCTTGATTATAAAGAAGGAATACAGAGGCTTGGCACAGAAGAGCCTTCGTCGCTCGGCCTACTCAGCCAGGGTCGGGCACATGCGGTCCCCCGTGCCGGTGGGACCTTAGGCCCTTGGGGACCTTGGAGTCTGCCAGTCCAGACCATGAGAGGTCAGAGCTGCCGCCGCTTGCCTCATCCGTTTTCGTGCCCCTGCTGCCTCTGTCTCTGTCTCCTGCCCTCACGCTGGCTCAGGTGGGGCACCCTGGTCACTCACAGTCTGGAGTGGAACCAAAAGCCATTAGCTAATCACCATTAGCCAGCGTTGGGAGCCCATGGCCCCCTCTGCCTCACAACAGGGACCGGGACTGGCCCCTCCGGGGGAGGAGTCAAAGCAGGACGAGATACTGGCTGTGATCTGAATTGAATTCAAGGATCCATCTGGCCCAGGGTCCGAAAAGCAAGAGGTTAGGAGGCGGTGTGGTGCTTCCGCGAACTCGGGGAATTTGCGTGTCCTTCCTGAGCTGTGGAGCCCAGCCCTGCTGGAGGCCAGCCGGCCCAGCGCATGCTGCCCTGGGCGGCTGTTAGGTGTTCAGCCAGCCCGTCTCAAATGGAATTTTGAGATTCCATTCCAGGCATCTCCCGGGACCAGCGCCCTAATGAACATACCTGTCTGCGGCCATCCGTAGGCCACAGAATCCCTTCTCCACCACCCTTCCCGGAAGTGCCTCGACCAGCCTCATTTAACTTCTGTCCCCTTACAGTTTTGAGCCACCCTATAGCCCTGGGGTGCTCCGAGGAGGAACTAGGCCCAGGCCCACTGCTGGGCAGGAAATCAAAGGGCCCAGGGGTGGGGGTGGGGGGAGGGCGCAGAGTAAGCAGGCCATGTTCCAGGCCTCTGTCCTCCATCTGGGTCCCAGCAGTAGTCTTCCTCCCTCCCCGACCAACTCGGTCCACCAGCGCTGCTAGAAGAGCGGGCCAGAGCCCTGCAGCCCCAGCAGGGCCTCAGCAGAAATGCAGGAGCACGGGCCCCAGGCTTTCTGCATCAGGATCAGCACACTGCTGTGGTGTTCAGAGTTTGAGAGACCCTGGGCTGGGGCCTCCTTCCCGCCCACCCAGGGCTGGCGAGAGCTTGCAGAGGGAGAACTTGACCCAGGACTGGGAACCAGTGCCTGACCCCACACTTCCCCGCTGCCTTTTCGCATCAGCAGCTGGGCTCAGAGGTGGCATGAGGATGAGACACGTCCTCATTATTAATTCGAATCTCTTCTCGGTTGGGTGAGAGTCTTGGTGGAGAAATACGGCCCTGGTCGCAGCGCCCCTGGGACTGAAAACTCAGGGGACCTGTGTGTCTCAGTGCAGACCTGATGTAAGGGTCGCTGTGGTCCCAGATCTTTTCCTTAATGAAATACCGTCCCCCTGTGGCTGGAAAGATGGGGAGGGGGTGAGGAGGGGGAAGTGAGGAGGTGGACAAGAAAGGGAAAGGTGTGACACCAATGGCCCAGGAGCTGCTGCTGCTACCTTGCATGTGACCTTGGGCAAATCTCTGCCCCTCTCTGGGCCTCAGCAGGTAGACTCAAGTGATCCCTGTGGCCCCTTTCTGCCTGGGTTTTCAACTCTTGTCCTGACCCCACCGGCCTCCTGCCCTGTCCCTCCGTTTCTTAGAGGCCGGGACTCCTCTCCCTCGCTCGGAGTTCGGCTGGAGCGGGGAGTGAGCTGCCCAGTGCAGGGAGGATGTCCAAGAGCTGCTAGCCGGCTGGGGGCGGAGTGGTCACGACGCCGCCCGCTGTTGCTGCTGCGAGGACTCACACCAGGCTTCCCCGTGCGGAGGACGCGATGTTGGGGCACAGGCTCCCGGCCCACCTAAGCCAGCGCTTTTTCCTTCCTCCCCGCCCCTGCAGACATGCAGAGCCCATGGGGACCTAGGGCGTGTCCCCCACCTTTCCGGTCGCCCCCACTTGCCCCAGAAGCTCTCCCCCTCCCCTTGGAGCACCGGCTATTGGCCGAATCGCTGGGTCCTCGCCCGGGCCCTGCCACAGTCTAGCCACATAACCTTGAGCCAGTCTTTGCGCTCTCTGGTCCTCAGTTTCCCCACCTGTGAAATGGGGGCACAGAGCGCCCGCCGCCGGGACCGCGGTGAGGGGCGAAGGGCGCGCGGGGGCCGGCAGAGCGCGGGGACCTCCGCCGCTCCCGCTCCCTCGCCGGCGGCTCGGGCTCCGCAGTGACGGGGGGAGCGGCGCCGGGGAAGGAGCGCTCCGCGGTCACGTGACGCCCCCCCCTCCCCGAACTGCGGCGGCGGCGGCGGCGGCGGCGGCGGCGAACGCGAAGCCGCGTCCGAGCAGAGCTGCAGCGGCTGCCGCGGGCACCGGAGTGCCGAGCCCAGGACGCCCGGCCCAGGCCCGCGGGTGAGTCCGCCCCGCCCGGGTGCGGCCCGGGGACGGGGAAGGGACAGCAGTGCCGCGGGCTCCCCTGCGCTGGCGGCCAGGACCCCGCGCAGGCGGGGCCCCGGGGCCCGAGGGTCGGCGGGAGGGGGCGCGGGCCGGGTTGGCCGCGGCCGGAGGCGGGCGTGGAGGGCAGGCCTGGGCTGAGCCGGCTGGACCCCCCCCCGCCTGCGGGGCTCGGTCCAGGCGGCCGCTGAGGGGGCGCGGGTCCCACCCCCCCTGCGTGGGTGGGAGTCCCGATTGCCCTCGGCCTGGGGAGGGGGCGCCTCGGGTGCGGAGCAGGGAACGCGGGGAAGTGGGCGCGTTCCCTCGATCCCTGGGCAGGGGCCCGGGGCCTTAACGCCCCTCAGGAGGAGGCGCTCCGCTCCTCAGAGGACGGAAGTGGGGGTCCTCAGGGGCAACGACCCTGAGCCGAGAGGGCGGTGATGTCCTTGCTTCTCCGGGAACGGAGCGCACTCCCCCCAACCCCTGTCTCTGACCCGCCGAGGAGCAGGGCACCCGCGTCACGCAGTCCGGCGCCCCCTCGCCGCCTCCCTCCCCTGGCTCCGCAGGATCTGAGGACTCGATGGGAATCCACAGGGCGGTCCCCGCGCCCCGCAGACGCTTTGGTGCCAGCCTTGGGGTGCCTGGGCTTGGGCACGCGCGCGCGGGCTCTCGGCCTCGCGCACACGCGCGCGCGCGCGCACACACACACACACACACACACACACACACACACACGCCCCAGCTCAGGAGGCCAGAGCCCTCCCTTCTTGGTTAGACCTCAACCTGCGCGTGACCCCCAAGTCCTTGTTGGGGCCATAGCACAGGCCTGGGGGTGGAATCAAGAAGGACACCCCAGCCCTCACACATGGCACATTGGCATCTGTCCCCGTGCTTCAGTCCCTCCCTGGCCGTAGTCAGAGGCCAGCAGGAAGGGCCACTGAGAAGCTGGGTCAGGACAGAGCCGGAGAGAAAGGCTGAGGCGAAATGAAATAGGAGGTGTCATTTCCTTCCGAAAGGGAGCTGGGTCCCAGGCTCTTAGCCCACCCTGCCAGGGGCACCGTGGTCCCTCCTTCCTGACCGTGTCTGGAAGAAGCAGCTGGGAGCCAGGGTCTGTTTTCTAGTAATGGGAGGAAACATCAGCCAAGCTGCTCGTGAATGGGGAGAGGGTGGCAGCTGAGTGGGGGTGGGAGTAGTCTTGCCCCGTTGACCCTAGAAATACCCTCATTTCTCCATCCAGGCCTCAGCTGCCTTTTGAGCTCCCCTCTTGCAGTTGGAGGGTTTGGAGAAGTGGAGGACTGCCTTAATGGCCTCAGAAAGGATTCTACGTAAGGCTTAGTCCCCAGGTGGTGTGAACACTTCTCCGGGCACAGCCGTGTCAGGTGGGGCATGTGCACGTGCACGTGCATGCACACTGACGTCTCGATTGAACAGATGAGGAAACTGAGGCTTAGAGAGGCTAAATAAACTGCCCAAGGTCATGGAGTCGTCTCTGCCAGGGCTAGCATCAGTTCTCTGACTCCTGATCCAGGTGGATCTTGGCGGGGGGGTGAGGGGGTCCTGTGACCAGTGGAGTGGTCCTCCTGTGCCTCTTGGGGAGGTGAGGGTGCATCTGGAGGAGGTGGGGAAGCTGGCTCAGGCTAAGGAGAACCCCTCCGCCTTTCTTCAGGGGCCTGAATTCAGAACTTCTTCCTCTTCCAGAGCCGGGTACTTGCTCTGCTGGCCCTTCCGTTCCCAGGGTGGGACTCACAGCATTCCTTGGGTAAAGCCAGCTCTTCTTTTCTGGTTGCCTACCCAGCAGAGGTCTCAGGAGACCCCTCTCCTGCCTTTATTCACCCTCCACCCCTATGAGACAAGAAAGATTCCTCTTTTGGCCTCTTGAAATGCCAAGGGTCTCTTTGGCCCCGGGGAGCTGGGGGAGGGTCTCTAACTGCTCAGGCTGCAGGACCCCGCAGCGTCAGCACGGGGCCGGAGTAGGGGAACCCTGAGCCCCTGCTTTAGCTCTCTCTCTGCCGGCCCCACCCCTGCCCAGCCGCCACGTTCCAGAGCCGAGAGGCCCTCCAAGGGCTCCTGGGGCAGGCCTGTCTTCCACACCACCTGTCTGTCTATGGAGGCCTTTGTCCTGGCCATCAGAGGCCGCCGAGCAGCCACACATGTAGCAGAAGCAGCCGAGCCCTGCACACAGCCAGACACAGATGAAAACAAATATCCAAGACCCAGACACAGGGACACACAGGCACGCGCAGGTGGAGACCCCCACCTGCAGCGCTGGCCGCCACTACAGACCTCAGCTAGAAAAGCCTCGTCAGAAGCCCTCATAGGAATGGCAGCAGCTTCCGTGTGCCCCTCCTGGGCACATGCATGAGCCCTACACACACACACACACACACACACACACACACACACACACGCGTGCACGCGTGCAGGAAAGAGTACAAGAGAGCCCCACGCCTTGACAAATTAACCTGGCAGATATGCACCCACCCACACCCAGGCCCCACGGGGGGCACACACGTGTACATTACATCAGCTTCCTGCGTGTGGGACGTGAACTCCTTGTCACCCCAGGAGGGGGTGGCAGAGGCCCCTCTGACCCGCACCCCCCGGCCCCACCCCAGCAAAGCCTCACCTTCCTTCTTTTCCACTTCACCTGAACCCTGCTGGGCTGACCCTAAGAATACCGGAAAGGTGCCCCGAGTTTCCCCCTCCTCTCCCGCCCCTCCGCCCCACACCCCCCGGGTTGCCACAGGAGCCTCTCCACCCTGCCGTCCTTCTTCGGTCCCTGAAGGTGCTGCTCCATGGGCCCCTCCTGGGACAGGACAACCCCCAGCCCAAGTGGCCCCGGGGTTCCCTTTCCTTTGCCACTTTGCCAGGAGGCCTTGCCAAGTCCTGGCTTCTGTTTCGCCCTCCCAGCAAGGCTGGGGGCCAGCTGGTGTGAAGGGAGGGGAATCCCGAGATCCTCTGCCAGGCCACGCCCTGGCACCCTGGCTGTACCCCCTGAGAGGCTAGTCTTCTGGGGAGCAGCTTCTGAGAGATGTTTCTCTGGGCTCTGATAGGGTCTCCAGGGCACACGGATGCTACGTGGGGGCAGGGAGGGGCTCTGGGCTTTGCCCTTCTCACTCGGGCACTCAACCTTGGCTTGCCAGAGTGCTGGTTCTGAGTCCGGGCCCGGCCGTGCCTCTTGCTGGCTATGCAGCCCGGGCAAATCATCTCCCGTCTCTGGGCCCATCTCCAGCTCTGGGAGGCAGCTCGGCCCGGCCAGCGAGTGTGAGGTGTGAGGTGGCAGCCCTTCTACCAATGAGGAAAGGACGTTGGCTCTGCTGGGCAGCACGGGATGAGACAGGGGCCCCCAGCGAAGGACTTCCAGAGAATTCCAGGTCCGCACCAGGTTGAGCACGGGCCATCAGCCCTGGGGACATCCTGCGATGGCCACCCCGGGGCCAGCAGAGGAGGACTTGAGGGCAGGGGGCTGCCGTTGGGGTTCAACATCTGGAGGGATTTTCATGCCCCCAAACGTGCTCTATTTTTAGGGCTGAAGACTAGCACTTATAAGCAGTGACTCAGAGGGGAGCAAGGGAGAAGAGGCAGAGGGGTGCCAGTGGGGAGACACCCCAAAACAAGGGAGTCTCACTAGAAGGAGCCAAACCTGTGATGCTCGCACTGTGTGCAGGTACAACGGCAGGGACCTCATTGGCACACTTGGTAAGCATTTACTGAGTGTGTGGTGTGTCCCATGACGGTGACAGGCACTAGGGACAGCAGAGATGAGCTGGGTGTGGCATCATTTGGCCCCTTCCACAGCCCAGTGTGATGTTACCGTGACCACATCTCAGAGGAGGAAGTAAGGCTTAACGAGGTAGGATGATGTGCCTACCCCACTAGTAAATACCTCTGCCCACAGGAGCCCCCGCCCCTGGGCAACCTTTTGGAAGCAGAAGACTTGAGTTCAAGTTCTGACTTTGCCACTTTGCTACAGGACTTAGGGCAAATTATTCCATCTCTCCGAGCCTCTGTTTGTTTGTTTGTTTCTTTCTTTCTTTTTAAGATTTTATTTATTTGATAGAGAGAGCGAGAGAGAGAGCACGAGCAGGAGCAGAGAGAGAGGGGGAAGCAGACTCCTGCTGAGCATGGAGCCAGACGTGGGGCTCAATCCCAGGACCCTGGGATCATGACCTGAGCCAAAGGCAGACACTTAACCAAATGAGCCACCCAGGTGCCCCAAGCCTCTGTTTCTTTATCTATAAAGGGCGGATCACCCCCTTTATTTGCTGATGGGGCTGTTTCAAAGGTCAAGGAGCCTAGTGGGGCATTGGTGGTTCAGTGGTAGAATTCTCACCTGCTGAAAGTTAAGGAGGCTAATGGAGGCCAGTGCCCAAGACAGCGCCCCGGTGCTCATGGTGGGGACTTGTTGGGGACTTAAAAGGAGATGGGCTGGGAGTCATCAGGGATCCAAGTCCAGCCTCTGCTGTGTGACTTCGGACCAGCCACTGATGCTCTGTGCCTCCCTCCTTCCCCATAGACCAGGGGTGATGAGCCCTCGTTCCCCTGCCTTCCTGGGAGTGTCATTTGTGCAGATCAGACATACTGGCCAGGAGTCCCTTTGAAAAACACAGAGCCGTGCTCAGAGACAGCAATGCACAGAAGGAGAAACAAACACCAGAAAAACGTGAAGAACGATCTATTTTAAAAACTTCGAATATTTTATTACAGCGAGAAAAAAAAAATAAGCCTTTCCTTCAAGGTTTTGGGGTAGTGGGGATTTTTTTCCCATGACATCACATCCCAAGGCAGCGGGCATTGCGATCACAGGAGGCGGTGGTTCCGCCGTGAGGGGTCAGTGCCTGGCGCACAGGGGGGTGGGGGGGTCATAAGTCGTAATGGAGGCTCTTTGTGGAATTACGAGCTGCACATGTGGTGGTGTTTCCAGCAGCGTGCCTGGCTCCAGCGTGAGAGGTGGACGTCGGGAGGCTGGCTTGGCTCCAGCGGAAGGTGTGTGTAGGGACGAGCTCGAGTCAGCTCCTGCAGGGCCTTGAATGCCAGACTGAGGAGTTTGCATTTCTCTGAAAGCCAGTGGGGAGACCCTCGGAGGGACCGGCTGAACCCTCTGTGGGCGGGCTTTGGGTTCAGAAGGAGGGGCTAGCCTGACACAGTTCTCTGCCCTGCTCTGCTGTGTAATGGCCTGTTTCCCCGAGTCTTGTTTTCCTCGTGTGTGCAAAGGAGCATCTTTCCATCCCTGGGACAGACCAGAGGACTGAGGCACCAAATGTTCAGGGAATGAGGGGACTGCCCTCTGTGCTGGAAACCAGGAGACCCATGTTCCCCCTCTCACGCCACCCCACTAGTTGGGTGATCGCAGGCAAGTCTAACCTGCCTTTCTGTCCGCGGAATAGACAGGTGCGGCTTCTGCCTTTGTCACGTGGCTCCGGTGAGACGTAGCCGGTGAGACGAAGCTATCTGTGGCTCGGCTGTGTTGTGTCTCTGGGGGGATCGCGCTGTTTCTTGTAACTCCCTGTTCCCCAGGCTCCCCTGAGGATTTGGGGCTGCTGAGATTTGATGTGGACAGCGGGCGAGGACAGATTCCTGAGTCGCCAGAGAGGCCGTGACCCGCTCGAGGGCATGGGAGCCGCTGCAGCCAGGCCGTCGTGGGAGGTGGGAGGAGGGGCCATGTGGGTCCAGCCCTCTGCTCTGCTCCTCAGTTCTCTGCCCCAAGCCTGTGAGGGAAAGATACCCCGACCCCCAGCTCAGAGGACAGCCTTCTCCGAGGTCCCATTCCTCTAAGTGAGGGCTTTCGGGGCAGGGTGGAGGCCTCGGATGGAAGGTGACCTTGGGAACTTTTCTCTTCTGTTGCTTGCGTGGTCAGTGGGGACCTGCTGGGGCAGCCCCAAGTCCTCCATTCTCAAGAGTTGGGTGTGTCACCTACCTGCAAGGGAC
The DNA here is from genome assembly GCA_028646535.1 of Procyon lotor. Lineage (NCBI taxonomy): Eukaryota > Metazoa > Chordata > Mammalia > Carnivora > Procyonidae > Procyon > Procyon lotor. The sequence continues at coordinate 13,095,620 of CM053606.1, read as the reverse complement.
TGCCAGGACAAGGCCCCCTGGTGGTGGGCAAGCCTCACCCCATCCCGCCTCTTCCTGATCTCGGAGGTCCGAGGAGAGGCCATCAGCCCTGGCAGCAGGCCGTGGGTGCCAGGGACTGAAAGCTCTTCGTCTATGGGCTCCAGCCTTGTCCCCTTCACCGCCTGCTTCCCCCCTGAGATACTGGAGCTCTTTCTGGTACATATGAGTGTCCTTCCCCCAGGACCTCAAACCCCCAGAGGCAGGACTGGACAGAGCCCTTGAGGCAGAACCCTCTCCTGTCCAGGCAGGCCCCCGGACTTCCCTGGGTCGGGAGGTACGGCCCTCTGCGGTCCTCTGATGGGCAGGAGAAGCCTGGGACCTGTCCCCTGCTCCTGCCCCTGTGCCACATCATTTGGGCCCACCCTTGGGCAGCCAGGGTGGTAACTAGCTGGTTAGCTCAGGGATAGCATAACAACCGCCAGGAAGGTTCTGGCAAGGGAGAAGCAGAAGAGAGGCTGAGTGCTAGAACACAGGTGGGGAGCATGAATTGCGTACTTCCAGTGTGTGGGCCTCTATGCTAAGCACTTTTCATGGATCTCATTTAATCCTCAGAGCAACTGTTATTAGACGCACTGAGGCTCAGAGAGTTTAAATGCCCTGCCCAAGGTCACCCAGCTGGTGTGTGGCTGGAGCTGAGATTTGAATTACGGGCTGTCTGCCTCACTTTTAACCACTTTGGCCCATTGCATGCAGAATTCGATGGGGTTAGGGGAAGGGTGCAGTAGAGAGGAAGGGGCCGAGCCCTTAGGGAGTGGCGGCCATTCTAGGCAGGAGTGGCGAGGGGGTTCACACTCTGGGGCCGTCCCCACACTTTGAGGACACAGCCCTGAACGTCCCAGGTCCTCCTCCCTCCTTCTCCCCTTCCCTATGGCCTGTCTCTGGGGCTCAGTGCCCAGGCTGGGTTGGGAGCAGAGGATGAATGGGGAGATTTTTTTGCAGAGGTTCCCGGGGAGGTACCATCCCACAGACTCCGGCTTCTCCTGGCCTATGTCTGCACAAATTCCCAGCTTGGAAACCGAGAAATCCTCAGCATCAGAGCTGGAGAGAAGCCCATGGGATCAGCTGGTCCAACCCCCTTGTTTTACAGATAATAATTATCATGATTACGCCCGATGGTAGCAATTCACAAAGGGCTTTCGCATCTGGGTTGCCTCTTATGCACGCCAGAGCCCTTGGGGCTGGCAGAACCTGGGTGGTGGTTGTTATTCGCCTCCCTACTTGGCAGCCGAGAAAAACTGAGGCTTAGAGAGGCCAGGAGATGAGCCCCAGAGCACAAGGCCAGCTCTGGTCCTGGGCTCCACACCCAGAGCTCTCCTTCCCTGGGCCCATGGCACCATCCTGGGACCCCCAAGGCTCAGAGCCCATGGGGTGCGGCTCCAGGACTATCTCTGCGTTAGGGAAAGACCAGAGGGCAGTGTCTAGGGGGTCCGGGTTTGGTTCTGAGATGTGCGGAAGTGGGAACAGGACAGGTATGAGTGATGCTCGCCTTCCTTCCTGTCATGGGAACACACTTTCCTTCTCTGAGCCGAGGGGCAGAGTTGTGCCTTAGGGGCCTCCCACCCAATGCGCCTGGCTGCCCCAGAAAATCAGACCTAGAGGGTGCCTTGGAGAACCTTCATTATACGAAGAAGGAAACTGGGCCCAAGAGGTAGGGCCCTGCCCAGTCACACTGAGCCCATGGCAGAGCTAGGCCTGGGACCCGGGTCTCATGACTCAGTGTATGGCTGTGCTAGCACATGTCCAGTAACAGCACCAAGATAATCCCTACTTACTTACTGCCTACTGTATGCCGGGGCTGAGCACTTGACACTGAGTCCCCAAAGCAACCCCGTGAGCTGAGTGCTTTTATTATCATTACCATCCCTCAGATGAAAAAACTGAGGCTTCAGGAGGTTATGAAAGTAGCCCAGAGTCACAAACCAGAAAGTGACAGGGGTGAGGACTCAAACACGGGTCCATCTGACTCCCACCCATGCCGATGTCAACCCCCAGATGTAATGTGATAAGAATGAAATCGATTTTAACTTTCTCTTTGTTCAATAGCCAACCTAGGACATCATTCATTCACTGAATATTTATGCAGTACCGTGCTGGGGGGCCGGGGGGCTGATCTGGAGTCCGAGGCCCGGAGCTGAGGGTCAGGGATGATGCAGTGAGGTTGTGGGTCTCCATGCATTCCTAAACGACGCATGATGGCTACCTCTCCTCCCTCCTCCTGCCCCCAACCCAGCCACAGACCGTGTGTTGTTCAACCTCTTGCTTTCCTCTCCAGCTTGCCCATGGAGAGTACGTTGCAGCTGACTTACCCTGTGGAAATGGGGGTATACTCAGCAGGGACTTCTGGGCTTTGTACCACCGTGCAAGCCCTCTGTGGGCACAAGGCACTGGGCTAACCTCTTCTACTGAGCATCGTCACTCTGTGACCTGCTAGCTAGTGTATCTCCATTCTCTGGATGTGGAAACTGAGGTTTAGAGTCACACAGCTCAGAACTGGGCTGGAGCCCCACTGTTTGGCTCTCAGGTCCGTGCCCTTCCCCCACGCTCACGCTGCCCTGCTCTGTGTCCAGGCTCTGTGCCCAGGCTGTGTGGCTTTGCCTTTAGAAACCTGGTTCCTGGAAGGCAGGGCTTCAGCCAACCCGGAAGTATTTATTAAGCATCTACTGTGTGCCTTGGAGAAGTGCTTTGTGAGGCTACATTTTGTGAGGATGGGGAGATAGGAGTTCTTCTGTGAGGGATGGAAGGGGTCCTGAGCAACCACCCCACCCAAGCTCTGTGTACAGAAGGCTTTCGGGCCTCCAAGGGAGTCATAGCAAAGCAGCAAATGCTGTTTGAAGGGCTTTCTTCTTCGCAGGAGTCCCTGAGCAGGACTCAGAGTGGAGTTAAGACCTCAGAGGGTCTTTACAGTCACTTCTACTAACCCCAGGGCAAGCCCATCAGGGCCTCAGTTTCTTGGTCTGTGAACAGGGGCTGATAATTGCTCCTAATTTACAGGGTGGTCAGGAGGACTGAACCGACAGGAGTGCTTGGTACAGGGCCTCAAGAACTAGTCATTGCTCCTACTGAGCTGGGGTGTCTGCCTGTGTGATGGGGGCTGAGGGCTTGAGAGGGCATCAGAAGCTGGCTCTGCTCTGTTTACAAGCCTCAGTTTCCCCATCAGTCATGGCTGACATATAACTCTTGCATGATCTGGGGCTTTTGTGGGGATCATAGAGGTTCCAGGGCGCGTAGGTGCGGCCCTGTGATCTGCACACCGAAAGAACGGGTCCCCGGGGCGGGGAGGGGGGGGGAAGGGGGCGGCGGGAACACGGTGGGCGGCGGCACAGGTGCCGCCATTGTGGCGCGCAGGTGTGTCACTGTGGGCCGGGAGAGGTGCGGCAGTTCTCGCCAGGGAGAAGGGAGAGGGCAGTCTCTGGGGCCCACCTCCGCACAAGGTGAGGAGTGAAGACTGCGGGGGTTGGCAAGTGCGCAGCAGAGAACACAAGACGCTTCCTCCGGGCGCACTCGGGGGTGGGGGGCACTAGCCCAGGAGAGACGTCCGGGGCGCTGTCCCGGGGCGCTGTCCCTGGTGCTGGAGCCCGCCTAGCCCTCGTTCTGCAGTTCCTATGATGGCCAGCTGAGGGCGCCCCCGACCGCGGCGGACTCCTCAGGCCCGGTTCAGAACAGGATTTTATTTATTTATTTATTTATTTATTTTTAAAAAAAAAAATTATTTATTTATTTGACAGAGAGATCACAAGTAGGCAGAGACGCAGGCAGAGAGAGAGGAGGAAGCAGGCTTCCCGCTGAGCAGAGAGCCCTATGCGGGCTTGATCCCAAGACCCTGAGATCATGACCTGAGCCGAAGGCAGCGGCTTCAACCAACTGAGCCACCCAGGCGCCCCCAGAACAGGATTTTAAAAACGCATTCTTTATTTTCCTGGAACGGTATTATCTAGGAAGATAATAAGCCTACCTACACAGCTAATCTCAAAAGCCAAACAACATACTGCCTTAAGAGAAGCAAAAGCCCTCTACTTCCATAGATAAATACTCTGGCATGATCACACCACAGGACCTAATGAAGTAACCAGATGCTTACACATGTTTATTTTAACCAAATGCTTGCATCTGTTTTTATACACACACACACGTGTGTGTGTGTGTGTGTGTGTGTGTGTGTGCATATATATACACACACATACATATATAGCCTTTACATTTAAGGGCAGAAATATTGCTATACCTGATTTCTAGTTCAGAATGGCTTCAGTATTTGCATTGTTGGAAGACTCAGTATGTATTAAACCTGCACCAAAAAAAATACTCGAGTGTGGGGGCCCCTGGGTGGTTCAGTTGATTAGACCGACTCTTGATCTCGGCTAAGGTCTTGATCTCGGCTAAGTTCTTGATTTCAGGGCCATGAGCTCAAGCCCTGTATTGGGCTCTACTCTGGGCATGGAGCCTACTTAAAAAACAAACCCCCCCATATGTAAACCAGACTTAGGTTCTAGGATGAGATAAACAGGTTTTCACCCACATGACTGTCTAGAAGGATATTTGATGCACGACAGGTCTTTAGGTAGAATCTCCTGACAAAGCCCTCCTGGCTCCTACCCCCTGAATGACAGTGCTGATCTCTAGTAATTGCTAAAGACCAAAACCAACCTCAGGTATTTTGCGAATGCCCTTTAGGGGGTAGAGGCACCTCCGTTGAAACCACCGTTGTCATGGAGACCTTAGCCAGGTGAAGAGGGTTTCACAGAGTCCCAGACTGGCTGGGTGAGAAGGGCTGGCACTTTAGGGAATTGTCAGGGCATCCTATCCCCGTTTTTTTTTTTTTTTTAAGATTTTTTATTTATTTGACAGAGAGAAACATAGCAAGAGAGGGAACAGGTAGCGGGAGGGAATGGTAGCGGGAGAAGCAGGCTTCCTGCTGAGCAGGGAGCCCGATGCGGGGCTCAATCCCAGGACCCTGGGATCATGACCTGAGCTGAAGGCAGACGCTTAATGACTGAGCCACCCAGGCGCCCCCTTATCCCCTGTTTTAAAGATGGACCAGCGGAGGTCCCAATTGGGAAGGGGTTGTACTAGGCAGAGCTGGGGGGCCACAACCTGTCTCCTACTAGTACAGGGTTAAGTCAGCCTAGCTACCCTGGGGGAAGCTCTGGGCATGAAGCAGTCTCAGTTCAGCCTCCCTGCCCCTGAAAAGGCCCTTAGCAAGAGGGTAGGAAAGGGAGGCTCGCTGGATTCCAGCCTAGTGTGTGACCGGGGCCTTGGCCCCCCTCTCCTTGGGGAGGCAGCAATTGCACACCTCTGGACCCCCCTGCTCCAAAAAGCCATCCTCTCTCCAACCTCTGTTTTTTCCTAGTAGTCAGCTGGGCACGCTGTGTTTGTGTGTGTGATGTATGTGTGCATGTGTGTCTGTGTGTGTATATTGTGTGAGCATAATGTGATCTAAGGGTGTGTGGGCCTGTGATGTCTGTGCATGAATCTGTTGTCACTGGTGTGTGTTCACAAGCACACACGTGTATGCAAATGCAGCCACATTCAATAGATGAATGCACACTGATTTAGGGCCTGTGCGTGAGTGTGGTTTGAACTCTGTGTGTGTGTGTGTGTGTGTGTGTGTGTGTGTGTATGGGAGGCTCTGCAGTGTAGAGCCTGATGCTTTGGGGTTTTTTGTTTACTTGATTTTATTTATTTATTTGACAGAGAGAGAGAGAGATCACAAGTAGGCAGAGAGGCAGGCAGAGAGAGAGGAGGAAGCAGGCTCCCCGCTGAGCAGAGAGCCTGATGCGGGGCTCGATCCCAGGACCCTGAGATCATGACCTGAGCCGAAAGCAGAGGTCTTCTGAGCCACCCCGGCGCCCCAAGCCTGATGTTTATGTAAGCATGATTGTATGCTCCCTCTAGGTGCAAACTAGATGTTTCTGTGCACAGTACAAGGGCAAGTGCATGTATGACCTAGAGAGGGTTCTGTACAGGTGTACATGCGTGTTTGCCCCAGACCTTATCTGTCTTGTTCACCGTCTATCACTGGTGCCTGAGCAGTGTCAGTGACACAGCAGGCACTCAATATGTATTTACAGAACTACCGAAGGAAGGAAGAAGCACCTTCCTGTGTGTCTGTGTTTCTAGAAGGGCTTTGTTCTCAGGGCCCCCCGAGGCACATGGTCCATAGGTGAACAGAGATGCATCCTCAGTGGTGGGGGTCTGAGTGGAGGCGGTCATTCTGGTCATTCTGGCCAGACCAGATGGTCCTGGTCTCAGATGGAGACACTCTGAGTAGGCAGAGGTCTCAGGAACCCACTGAATGAGACTGGGGTCTCAGAGCCAGGACAAGGGATGGCTGGGTCAGTAACCTCACTGGGAAACTGCTTGGAGAAAGGGTGTGAGCAAGCCCCACTCCCTCTTCCCTCTCTTCCCAGTTCAGGGTTTATAGCATCTTGGGATTGGGTGGGTGTGGCGTGGCTTGGCTGGAAAAGCCCCGGGCTGAGGACGATGATGCCGTGAGTCCATGGAATTCTCTGAAGGCAAATGCATTTTTCCATTATTATGTCTTTAACCCATCAAAGTGAGAGTGGGTGTTTTAACAGATGAGCAAACTGAGGCCCAGGGAGGAAAACTTAATGCAGACCCACACAGAAGGCTGCCTGGCTGGGCAGGACGCCCAGGACCTCCCTGTCTCCTGCCCAGGAGGTTTCAGGCAGAGATCCTGAATGGGAAACCAGAATGGACCCCACCAGCCCCTTCGGGAGCCGGGACTAGAGATCTTCCCGGGAGTCTGCCCCTCCCTGTTCCCTCGCCTTCCCCTGCTGAGGGCTGTGGAGGGGAGTTGGAGGCAGGTGGGTGGAACTCCCAGAGTTCAGCCCAGGGTGAACTTGGAAGGGGGAGTTCCGCAACCCTCCACCGCTGCAGCCTTCCTCCTCCTTCGCAGTCTGGCACCTGTTGGAACAACTTGGGTGCAAATCTAGGAGGCCCAGAAGAGGAAGCTTCCTCCTCGAGGGAGGGCTGAACTGTGGAGGGGGAAGCCTGGCTCTGGTTTCTAGGCAAGAGGCTGGAGGGAAAGGAGGAATGGAGCTCTGCCCCACCGCCGAGGGGGCAAGGACTTCCTGCTACCAGTTAGGGAGCAACGGCTCTGCGCTTACTGCGCTGAGACTATTGAGTTCCCAGTGGAAGCCAGATGTCGTTAAATAATGTGTTTGAGGTTTCATAGCTAGGAAGTGTCAGAGTCTGGTCCAGCACCCACACCCTCACTGCACTCTGTGTGTGTGTGTGTGTGTGTGTGTGTGTGTGTGTGTGTGTGTATCTATCTCTGTGTGTCTTGGAAGTTGTGCCTCTTGCCCATGCATAGATCTGCCCCGTTCTTTCCAACAGGTGCATGGTACTGCATGGTATAAACGGACCTTAATGCACTTCTCTGGTTCCCTCTGGGTAGCCATTAGTTTGTTTCGGATCCCCTACTAATAAATCTCCACTACCTCCACAAAAATGGTGACTTTGTGCCCATCAGACTAGTGAAAAATGATGCTGTCTGTTATACTTAACAGACATGAGCTCTTCAAAGACTATTCTCAGTGCGTTGTAACTACTAACTTGGTTAATCCTTGGCAAAACCCTCGGAGGTGGGGATGTTATTTTTGTCATCAACCCCATTCTGCAGATGAAGAAACGGAGGCACAGAAAGATTAAGTGACTTGCCCGAGGTCACGCAGCTGACAAGTAGGCGAGCTGGGATTTGAACCCTGGGGGAGTTGAAGGATGAAGCTATCAGCTCCTGCCTCCCTGTCCCTTTGTCGCTGGCCATCCGTCTTCAGGCTTACGTGCTGTGATGTGGCAGAGGGTACATTCTTGGAAGTGGTCTTGCAGATTAAGCAAGTACATTTATTTATTTATTTTTAAAGATTTTGTTAATTTATGACCAAGAGCGGTAGTGAGAGAGGGAACACAACCAAGGAGGAGCGGGAGAGGGAAAAGCAGGGTCCCCACTGAGCAAGGAGCCCGATGCGAGGCTCAATCCCAGGACCCCGGGATCATGACCTGAGCCGAAGGCAGACGCTTAATGACTGAGGTACCCCAAGAAAGTACATTTAAATCCTGCTGTTGTTTGAGGGACCAGAAGCTGCCCACGGGGTGTCCTGTGCATCCCTGGCTGAGGGAACATGACCCCCACCCCCAGCTCTCGCCAGTGAAGCAGCTGCAGCTGGTCAGAACCCAGAGGCTGGAGCCCACACTGGGCTCTTTGTCTTCGGTGGGAATCCTGCAGCCCCCACAGCCCCTCCTAAGGACCCACTGTCCCAGCACCAGCAGGGCCTCCCGGGGGCCAGGCCCGGCTGGGAAACTCAGCACATTGGACACTACTTGGCCACCGTGCCAAGTGGACATGTAGAATCCACTCAAGAATCATTCCCGCTGAAAAGACAGACTGATGAGGCTGAGGGTCACATCCAAGGGGGCGCGGCAGCTTGGAGAGGGCTGGGGTCTTGGGTCCCAGTCTTGGCACTGTGTAGACCCCACTGAGGCCCAGGCCCAGCTCCTGGTCCCCCATCCCCCGCTCTCTGGGCACCCATGTGCTGCTATCACTTAGGAAGGGAACACATCTCCCTCCTCAAGCCAGCCTGGTGCTCCTCGGCCTTGCCCCCCAGGGGGGCCTCCTGGATTGCCCCGTGAGGAGTGGGCTTCCTACACTGGCCTGGCCGGTCCCTCCACCCAGGAATCTGAGGCCCTGCCCAGAGCACCCTGGCTCCGGAGCACCCTGCCAGGAGGGAGACAGACGCTCCTCTAAACACCAAGCCGAGGGGTCAGTTCTAGGCCCCAGGAAATCTCCCCTTGCCCTGTCCGGCCTTCGAACAAGGGGCTCTTGAGGCCCTCAGAGTGTGTGGCGAGAAGGGGTCCGGGGTGAGGGCAGGGAGGGGAGTTGGGGGCCCACCCTCCCTGAGAAGCAATGGCTGTGAACCAAGGTCTCAGTTTCTTGGGTCTGAAATGGGAAGGTTAGCGCACCACCTCCTCCTGCCTCCGTGAGGCAAACTTTGAAGGTAGGGACCCAGACCAGTCATTCCCCAGGGGGAAGCTGGGGCTAACAGCCCTGGCCCAGGGCCCAGGTGGAACAGTTCCTGAAAGGCTTCTGAAGAATTCCTGCCAGCCTATGGCCCTGCCTCCTACCCTTGGTCGTCCTCCCCTCCCCCCACCTCTGTTCTCCGTGTATTCCCTCAGTCAGAAAACCCCCTAGAAAACCTCAAGGCTCTGAGGGCCGCCCTGGGGGTAATCCTTTCCTCTTTGGGGGCCAGAGTGAGCATTCTGGAAGGAATGGGTGAGTCCTGGGGGCAGGACCAGTGTCCTGTGTCCTGGCACACATCTTCAGTTGGGGGCGGGAGAGACAGCTTCCTGCAGGGTGGAAGGCTGGACAGAGAGCCCTGGGTGAGCCCCGTGCAGAGGAGGCGCTCACCGTGTTTGTTGAGTGAGTGAGCGACCTGCTCTGGGACTCAGAGCCCAGTTCCTCCACAGAAGGTTGCCGAGTGAGGGAACCTAGTGGGGCATCTCCATTCCTTGTCCCTTTGCTCCTCCTCCTCGGCTGGCAGTGGCATGGGGGAGGGGGTACCTAGGAGAGGGGGACGAGAGTGGGCAATAGAAGGGCATTCTGGACACTAATCCTTCCTTCACTCATCCAATTGCCGGAAAAGCAGAGCTTTTGACTTACAGCGTGAGACTCAAGCAGCCATTTATTGAGCGCTTACTGTGTGCCGGGCGTGGGCTGAGCACAGCATGAATCAACTCCTTCCAGCACTACAGGGGCGCGCGCGTGTGTGTTGGCGGGGGATAGTTCCATTTTACAGATGAGCATATTGAGGCACAGGGAGGGCAAGGACTTGCCCACAGTGCAGACCATTTTGACCCTAGATTCCAAGTTCTTGACCCGGCCCGCTGCGAGCCTCCCCTTCTCCCTGGCGCGGGGGAGCGGGGGGGGGGCGGGGGAACAGATCCGCCGGCACCGCCCAACGGCTCGGGGGGTGGGGGCGGGGGGGCTGGAACAGGGGGTCGCCTGCAGAAGAGGGTCTGTAGCCCCGTGCGCCCCGGGTCTGGCGTGGAGAGTCGCTATCGGCCAGCGCCCCCTTTTCCCACGGAGGCCCCGGTTCGCTCCGCATCCCCCCTGCCCCCCTCCGAGGTCCCCGCTCGGAAAGTCCCGCGAAGCCCCCGCCCCCGGCCCGCGGGCGGCGGGAACAAGCGGCCCTTTCTGCGCGCGGCGGCCCCCGGCAGCTGGCCCGCGAACCGCGGGGGCGCGGACAATCCCGGGGCTTGTGGCCGGGGCGGGGCGGCCCGAGTTGCCAAGGTGACCCGGGCGCGGGGAAGGCGGCCCCGGCGCGGCGCGGGCGGCCGGGCGGCGGCGGCACCATGAGCGGCCGGAAGCGCAGCTTCACCTTCGGGGCCTACGGCGGGTAGGTGCGCCGGGCGGGGGCGCCCGTGTGCGCGCGGGGGGGTGGGCTCCGTACTCGCGAGTCTGGGGTGGCGTGTGAGGGGAGGGCTTCGGTGGTGAGTCCGCGTGAGCGCGTGCGTGCCCCTGGGTCCTGGCCCCCTGCCTGTGGACACCCGTGGGCGCGCGAGTGCACGATGGGCGTGACAGCGCCCCTGCACAGGGCTGGGATGCGGAGCCGGTGTGAGTGCGCTCCCCGGTCAGGGGGAGGCCCTGCAGGAACCTCTACTTGGCCTCTGAAGTTGCTGGGCCCTTTCAGTGAGGCTTTGGAAGGCGAGAGCCTAGAAGCCTTCAGCAGGCCCATGCCTAGGTTCCCTTGCCCCCCAACCTTCCCCCGCCCCAACTCCGGGGCACCTGAGCTGCCCCTGTCTCGTGTCACCTGGCTCTCGGAAGCCTCCTCCTCCCGGGGCTGCTGGCTGCCCGGGCTTGGAGACCTAGGGCCCAGGAGGCGGAGTGGTGGCTGGCCCATCTTGGGTCAGGTCCCTCTTGACCCCAAGTGTTCACCTCAGAAGAGTGCAGAGGAGGGCTGGGGGGATTCTTGCCTTAGGCAGAGATTCAGTCAGTTGGAAGGAAGACCGTGCAGAGACTGCGGTGAGAGGAGGCTGGGGAGGTCCCGGGACTCGCGGTCACGGACACGGAGAGGCAGCCCAGCGAGTGGGGCTGGGGTCTGTTGGGAGATGGGACAAGCCCTGGCCTCTCCGTCCTCCCTTTCCTTGTCCGCAGAGTCTAGGTGAGCTGATCCTTGGGAAAACCCCAGCCCTGCCTCCCCCTCTAGCAGAGGCTGGCCTGGGACCCCTTCCCCTCTCCTCTGGCCTCTGGGCGGGAGGCAAAAGTTGTTTGTTGTCCCAACAGCTGCCCAGCCTCTAGGCCCCCAGCTGGGCAGGAGGGTGGAGCTCTTTCTAGCCCTTCCCAACCTCAAGGTGCCCTCAGAGGGCAATGTCCACACCCTCTCTGTGACGTTGGACTTGGAGGGATGTGGGGAAAACAGAGTCTGGGGGTAGCCCCTGAAGGCCAGGGCTTATGTTCTTCTCTGGCTGTGCTATGAGTGTAAGTGTGTGTGTGTGTGTGTGTGTGTGTGTGTGTGTGTCTTGGGGTGAGGTGGGAGAGGAAGCCCCTCATGGTTTCCTGCTCCCAGGTCCCCAGGCATGTGGCCCTTGCGTGGATATGAGTGAACCCTGGCTCACTCACAGGAAAGGGGGGGCGGTTCTTCCTGCCCCCATAAACCATAAACACCCACATCCTTCAATCCTGCCTGCAAACACTCTGAGCTGGCCTCCGCCACACTCCTACCTCCCTGCTCTGACCCCAAACAGCTGTAGTCACTGTCCCACTCCACCTGTTCCCAAACCCCCGCCTCGGCCACCAGCCCCTCGTCTGGTCCTGAGCCCCTGCTGTCCTACCCCTGGGCCCCCAATCCCTCCCTTTCCCCTTACTCTTTCACCCCACACCTTCCCATGTCCCTAACCCGACACTGGGGCCCCTGCAGCCTATGGGGGATGATGACAGTGCATTGGGCCCCCAAGAAATGGTATCTCCTCCAGGCCCCGCGGGCAGGGTGGTGGGTGAGTTGGGGTTGGCCTGATGTGCTAGGCAGGGCTGGGTGAGAAGGGGCTGTCCCCTCATTTGCTGCCTCTCTTGCTGTGTTTCAGAGTGGACAAGTCCTTTGCCCCTCGCCAAAGCGTGTGGTGAGTACTGGGAGCTCTCAGGATGGGCTGGGCTGCTTGGCTGAACCTTGGGGACACTCCCCAACCATTCCCACACCCTACCGTGACAGACCAGACCCCACCAGTGCTGCAGCCACCCTCTCCAGGTGATGGAGCGGGCAGACCCAGCTCTTTCCCCTTCTGTTTCGCCCTACAATTCTCTCTAGAGCTCCAACTCAGAGTCAGGCAGGTGAGGTTAAATCTTAGTTCTGCCTAGGACCTGTGTAACCTTAGCGATTCACTAACCTCTCTGATCCTCAGTGTTCTCATCTGTGAAATGGGGATTAAATTGCTCACTTAACAGAGTGTAAAATTGAAAAAACAAACAAACACCTAAAAAGCAAAAATAAGGCCTGGCATACTGTAGGCCCTCACTTAAAGTGCTTTCTTCCTTCTCTTCCCTCCTCATGGCTCCTGGGGGGCTGCGGGTGCCCTTAGCCCCAAATCCTCTAGTTCCACTCCATCCATAGCCTTCACAACCCCCTCCTGCAGCCCGTTGCCCAAGTCTGAGGTTGCCCTCTCTTTGGAGGAAGAGGGGGCAGCTGTGTCTGCAGCTTCCCCAACAGCGAGAGCAGTGGGTGGAGGTGCGGCCTCACCTCGGGAACCGCAGCACCCCCGAAGCCCAGCAGGCGGGTGCCTCCCAGCTTCCCCGGCCCCAGCATCACATGGGCCCGGCTGGTTGCTCCCGTTACCGCTTCAACTCCAGTAGGAGAGCTCACGCTTCCTGCCCCTGCTGGGGGCTTCCCAGGGTCCCCAGGCCCTGCAGTGTGCCCCCCCCAGCTACTAGACTACTCCTGTCTGGCACCGTTGTCCCACCTGCTGCTGAGCCCCCAGGAAGCCACACCTGGGGTGGAGTGGGCACCCAGGTGCCCAGGCTGAGGTCCGGGGCCTGCCCTTTTATCTTCCTTTGATGCTGTCTGTGCAACCTAGGGCCAGTCACTCCCCCTCTCTGGGCTTTATCTCCTGCTGCTGTGCCCCATCAGTTTGAGCCTCCACTAGTGCAAGACCATAGGCTAAACCCAGAGCAGGGAGAGGGTGAGGGGAGATACAGATAAAGTGAGGAAGACGCCATCCTTTTCTTCAAGGACAACATTGGTGATATTCTGGCAACGGCCACTTGTCTAGCTCCTGCTGTGTACCGGGTGCTGTCTGGTGTGTGAACCGTATCATCTCACATAGTCTTACCACATCCCTGAGTTGGGGGCTGTTATCTCTAATTACAGAGGAGACTAGTGATGCACAGAGTGGAGGAAGTGACTTGCCCAAGGTCACACAGCTATTCAGAGGCAGAGCTGGGATTTGAAACTTGATCTTCCAGACCCTGCAGAGCCCAGGGTCTCATGCACTCTGTCTCAGGGCCTCTCAAAGCCCTTGAGGGAGGGCTTGAAGATGGAGAGGGGACCCAGAACTCCTCTAGGGCGCCCTGAATGAAGCATCGGAGATGAGGGCCCAGGACTGGTGGTAACTGACTAGCTGTGTGACTTTGGGGGAAACCCCTTCCCCTCTCTGGGCCACAGTTGACAAACTTCTGAAATAGGATTTTGGAATCACTAGGATTTGGCCATCACCCGAAGTGCCTTGTCCCATACCCTCCTCCCTGGAGATGCTGTCCAAGGTGCTAACCTCTAAGGCCCCCACCTTCTAAGCGGATTGCTTAGCTCCCAGCCCGTGCCTGGCATATAGTTACTGCTCTGTAAAAGGGGTTATTTTGATGGTGAATTATGAATTCCTGGTCTGCGATTCAAAGTCTATATCTGCCTCCTCATTCCAGTGTGGGACTCACTTCTCTTGTGACCTGCATTTCTGATCAGTGAGAACATGGCCCCTGAGAGCACCACCTCTATACCTTTGCTCACATTTTCCCATCTCCTTGGCATGTCCTCTCTTCCCATTTCCACACCTCCAGCCCTCCAGCCTATCTTTCTCCCTGTGCATTGAGTGTTTTCTTTCCCGATCCCCATGCTCTGTCTTTCTCTCCTTAGAGTAACTCCCTCTGCTTATCATGCTTATAGGGCCCACATTTGTGCTCATTTCCAGGCTGGTGGAAAGAGCGTGGCCTTCAGAGTCTGACAGATGTGGACTTGAATCTGCCTCTACCACATGTTAGTGTGTGACTTTGGGCAGGTCACTTCCCCCTCTCTGAGCCCCACTTGCTGCTCAGTAAGTGTGGAATTGGGTCTCTCAGTGAGTTGAATGTGTTCCTCTAATGCTGTGGTACAAGGCAGGCTCCGAGGTCCTTGAAAGCAGGAGTTCCTTGAGTTATTTTTGACTTAGGCCCATTTTCTAGCATGAGTCCCATTATCTAGCATGAGTCACCAAAAATCTGGGCTCTCTTCTTCTCATCTCTCTGTCCTCTACACAGTCTTACACAGCTGCCCGAACCCAAGAAATGCTTAATAAATGTCAGTGGAGTTGAATTAAATGTGTCCAGAGTGGAGCACTTGAAACTTTGTCAAGTAGGCTAGGAAAGTTTCCCGGAGGAGATGTGGTTTCCTCCATCCCTTTAAAGAAAGGATGAAGAAATTGGGGCTTAGATCGGGGAGCAGCGAGGCCTGGAATAGGCCAGCTATGATCATGGCGGGAACCCCCCAGCCCTCCCCACCTGCCCCTCAGCAGCAGGTGATCTGCAGTGGGGAAGCTCAGAATAGGTGTGAAGAAAGGCAGAGGCCCGGTGGCAGGATCAGGAGCCAGTGGGGCGGGGGTGACTGTGGTTCTGCAGACCTAATGGGGATCGGACATTGAAGGTGGATTCAGATGGTGGGGCGAGGAAGGAGGTGGGGCGGTGTCAGGGTGGGGGGATGGCTACGTAGAGATGTGCAAGGGAGGGGTTCTGGAAGAGAACCTGAAGGCTGGGGACCTGGGGCCGGGGGCGGGCAGGACCCAGCAAGGATTAAGTGCCAGCAGCATGTCCGGTGCTGTCTCAGGTGGTCTCAGTTGTGATGACAGTCTTGCAGATTGGCAGGTTTCCCCATTTTGGAGGCCAAAACCAAGACTGAGCACTGGCGCAGGCTGGCTTGGAATCCAGAAAGGGGCCTTGGCCAGACGAGGAAGCCACAGGAATGAGTTCTGATTGCGGGGTGAGGGAGGAGAGGAGAATGAGATTACCCTGAGCACCCCCAAAACAAGGATCACTGCCCAGCCCCATGTATCCCCCCAGGGAAGGCCATCTGGTCGCCCGGATATGTCCCATTGACAGTGATGGAACCGGCTATTCCCGTCTATGACGCTTTTCCTGGGTCTCAGACCCTGGGCCAAGCGCTTCAGCTGAATGATTTCATTCTATCCTTGTACCAGCTTCACACAGCAGACACTGTGAGAGACTTTTACCATCATTTCCCCATTTTACAGATGAGGAACCTGAGGCTCAGGGAGGGGACAGGGCCGGCCCAGGGGCACACAACGAGCAATGAACCCGGACTGGCAGTGTGAGCAGCCCGGGCCCGTACCTGCAGCCTACTCCCTTGGATGCTGCGTGTGCTGAGTGCGGGGCCAGGATGGGCGGTCCCTGTCCTCAGGTGGCTCCTCTCTGTAAGCACTGAGCTGGAAGCCCAGGGGGCCCATGTGCTGCTGCAGGAAGCATGAGGCTGGCCTCATCAGTGGCTCTGAAATGCCAGGCAGGCACAGCCCGCTGGGCCTCCTCATCTATTATGCATCTGGTGGGCAGGCCCCCGGTGGGCAGCTGGCAGAGCACAGCCGGGGGGAGCCCACAGCTGCTTCCTGAGCCCACACCTGCTACCATACCTCTGGGCAGGGATTCCCCCCAGGCATATCAAGGCAGCTCCTGCCTCATCCCCCTGGCCCAGCTTGGGTAAGGAAGTACCCCTGGGGACGGAGACGTGAATGCAGTTGACCTGCTCGTTAGCCTGCCCAGCCCGGCAGCCAGTTCTGAGCAAGGCTGGGACTACGACCGCACTGGGGGTCACTTGGGGCTAGGGTGGGCAGGGGTAGGCTGCCACAGGACCTTCGGGGCACAGGCTCCTGGTGCACAGAACGTCAGAGCGAGGAAGTTGTCATTTATTCATTCAGCCACAAGTAACTAGCGAGCGACTACTATGCCAGGCACCTTTCTAGGGACAGCAGAAAATGAGACAGGCCCAGTCCTGATCTTTGGAGAGCTTGGTGCGGCCAGAACCTCACCTCTTGGAGCCTCAATTTCCTTGTTGATAAAACGGAGACTAGAGGAGACATTCTATAAATAGATAAGAAATGAACCGTGATGGTTGTGCTGAATTTTAAGGATTTTATATATGTATATATATTTTAAGATTTTATTTGATTTATTTGACAGAGAGACAGTGAAAGAGGGAACTCAAGCAGAGGGAATGGGAGAGAGAGAAGCAGGTTTCTCTCTGGGCAGGGAGCCTGATGTGGAGTTTGATCCCAGGACCCTGGGATCATGACCCGAGTTGAAGGCAGACGCTTAATGACTGAGCCACCCAGGTGCCCCTAAGGATTTTATGTTTAAGCAACCTCCACAACCAACATGGGACTCGAACCTACAATGCTAAGATCAGGAGTCGCAGGCCCACTGACTGAGCCACCCAGGCATCCCTGGCTGTTCTGAATTTTAAAGCAAGGGTTCATGCTACCAAGCGCTGATCCTTACCTAAATGTTACTGCATGCAGGGCTGTGTTCCAAAACACTTTCCATGGACTGATGGATTTGATCCTCACAACTGCTGAGTGAGGCAGCTACTGTTATTACCCCCGGTTTAGGGCCGAGGAAACTAAAGCAATCGGGGGGTCTAGTAGCATGTTCAGGGTCTCTTGGCAAGACTGAGATTTGAACCTAAGCAGCCGGGCTCCGGTTTGCGTTATCACCCGGGGCTGTAAGGCTGGAGGATGGTCCAGGGAGTCGTGGAAGGCCTTCCTGTGGCGGTAGCATTTGAACCCAAACCAGAAGAATAAGAGGAGCTGGATGTGGGAAGAGTTAGCTGGGGGAAGGAGGCATTCTTGACAGAGGGAACAGAAGGTGCAAAGGCCCTGAGGCAGGAACAAGCTTAGAGTGTCTTGGAAACAGGGAGGAAGCCAGTATGGCTGGAGAGATGAGGGAAAGTGAGATCAGGAATGGGTTTGGAGCGAGAGGAGGAGGGAGATCAACCAGGGCCTGCTAGGAGTTTGGATATAATGTCAGTGACTGACATGCAGAACGACTGAGTGTCAGACTCCTGGCTTTGTAAAATCTTAGAATCAGAGAATTGGGGCCTTTTTTTTTCTTTAAGATTTTATTTATTTATTTGACAGAGAGAGAGGTCACAAGTAGGCAGAGAGGCAGGCAGAGGGAGAGGGAAGCAGGCTCCCCACTGAGCAGAGAGCCCTATTTGGAGCTCCATCCCAGGACCCTGAGATCGTGACCTGAGCCGAACGCAGAGGCTTTAACCCACTGAGCCACCCAGGTGCCCCAAATTGGGGCTTTCTGTTATCATTGGAGATGAAAGAGACCTTTGACATACCCTCCTATGACCTCCAACTTAGCAAGAAGGCCTTGCTTTGGTTCATGACCCCTTTGAGTATTGGAATGAGGCTTTGGTGGTCTCCTGAGAAAAATGCACTTTTATTTCCAAGACCTCCTAAAGCCCACCATCCCTCTTTGAGACCATAATGACCTCCAAGCAGCTCCTTGACTAGCTCTTCCTTGCTCACCCCTAGTGACAGGAGACTCACTATCCTTGAAGTAGCTCATTCTATAATGCTGGATATCAAAAATTCTTCCATACTTACAACCAGTTGCCTGAGCCTAGATGCAGCCTCTGGGGCCTCCGATCGCCCACAGTGGCCCTTTAATGAGATAAGGACAGGGATCCTATCTCCCCAAGTCTGTTGTTTCTGGACTCAACAGCTACTTGTCCCAGCCCTTTCTCATTTTCTTTCTTTCTTTCTTTCTTTCTTTCTTTCTTTCTTTCTTTCTTTCTTTCTTTCTTTCTTTCTTTCTTTCTTTCTTTCTTCTTTCTTTCTTTCTTTCTTTTTAAAGATTT
>CM053606.1:13057724-13077356 GCA_028646535.1 Procyon lotor | reverse complement strand
ATCCTCCGTTCAGCTTAGCTCTTGCAGGCCTTGAAGCCCTTTATCTTCCTCTGGGGCCAGGCAATGTCCCCTTTTAAGGAAGGCTATTTCCTTCTGGGGGAACTCCTTGGAGAGAGCCCAGACTGGAGAGACCTCCACTTCCAAGAAAGAGTTCCTCCAGCTTAGAAGACAAGAGAAGATCCCTTCCAGATAGGTTTTGGTCCAGGGAATGCCGCTGTTTCCCTGTGTGATCTTGGGCAGTGAGTCCCTGTCTCTGGCTTGTTTCCCCATGCCTACCTTGGGCACAGTGAAGAGACAGAGGAGGTCCATAAGCGCACTTGCAGCTCTAAGGTTCTCCATCTAGTGGGCCCTGCTTGCCTCTGCATCCCACCAATGCTCAGACTCAGGTCCCCGTGTAGGTGGTACGTGGGAAGATTTGGGTTCTGGTTTTTGGCAGCCCTGACTTCAGATTCCAGCGTCAGTTTTTCTTCCTTGCTGTGTGACCTTGCAGACACCAGTCTGCCTCTCTGAATCTCAGATTGTCCATAACAGTGAGAACTGTATTGCTTACCCCACGGGAGTCTCAGAATAAATAAGTGCGTGTCCTCAGTGGATGTTTCCCCTCTTGCTGAGCATTCGCATTTTGAGAAAAAGCCTCATTACACCAAAGAGAGACTCGTTAAGATACCAGTACTAAATCTGAGGCACTATTGAAGTGGTTTGGTTGAGAAGCAGTGGTTGTAAATGGGACTTTTCTAATATTCCCAAGTCCCCTAAAGGCTTTCCTCAGTTCATGGTCTCCCCCAAGGCAGTCATTCATTCATTCATTCATTCATTCATTCATTCATTCATTCAGCAAATCAATTCAGCAAATATTTAGTGTGGGGATGCCCTCTGAGGGCCAACCAGACACTGGGGATGTGACATTGGAGATGAGACAAACGGGAAATGAGGAAAGAGGTGGTTCTACTGGGAGTGATAAGCATTGATTGGGAAGATACAGGGAGTCTGAGAAGGACCCCTCCCCCACACCTAGGAATCAGGGGAGGCTTCCTGGAGGAAGTGGCTCAGCAGCTCTGTGGAGGGACAAAAAAGCATGTGATGGCCTATGCCAGACACAGGACAGAATTGGACCTGACAGCTGAAGGTGGGAGGGGTAGCCATCAGGTCATATCCCTGCAAGCCCCACTGTGACTTCCTGTGGGTGCTCCCGAGGTCTGAACCCCTAGGCCACCACAGGGCAGAGGCCTGCCAGGGACCCTGTCACCGACTCCGCTCTACGTTGTGCAGCACGCAGTGTAAGGTCACTTCTCTGGGGCTCATTTCTTTCACCTGTAAAATGAAAACAAAAGCACCTCCTTTGAAGATTATCATGGGATGAAATGGGATCATGTGTGCCAAGGTGGAAAGCCTCCGCTGGCCCGGAGCAATGTCAGCGATCGTGGTTATTGCCCTGTCATCCTTATGTGCTGGGCCCTGCAGAGGGGGCAAATGGTGTGAACTCTGCCATCTGGAAGCTCACCAGCTGCCAGGAGGGGAGAGCTGCATACACGTGAGCATGCTCTCCAGCCGTGGGCACCAGCCTGAACTAGTCCTACGAACGCTGGCCAATGCAGCCAGACAGGCCCGCACAGTCCCAGCTGGGTGACCTTGTGTAGTGCCTGCCCCCACTGATCCATGGTTTCTTCCTTTGTTCAGTGGGGGTGTTCATGGTTCTCACCTCAGTGACAGGGAGAGCAATGACATGGTACTTTGAAAGGGCTAGCCAGTGCATCTGCTTCAAGCTGCACACTTCTGGGCCCAGGTGACCTGGAGAAACGTAACCCTCACTCTCTGAGGCTTGTTTTTCTGCCTGTAAAATGGGAAGATTGGCTTAAAAAACACTCTGACGTGTTGGGTTTCTAGCAGAGTCAGATAGTTGCTAATCTTGACTGGGTCTGTTTTGCTGTGTGATCTTGGGCTAGAGACTTAACCTCTCTGAACCTCAGTTCCCACACCTACCCTATACAGGGACAGTCTTTACTTCACGGGATTCTTTTGTGGCTTCCCTTAGCCATTTGTTCATTCAACAAATACGTACTGAGTCCCTGCCATGTGCCAGGTAGTGTCTAAGAATTGGGGATACTGTAAGTAGCAAGTCTGATGGCCACGGTGTCTGGCCTCATGCAGGTTACCCTCCAGGGCAGAAGACAGATACAAAATGAGCTAACAGACAAATTAGGTCATTTCAGATGGGTAATGGGTGATGGGGTGAGTGGGAAGGGGTCCCCCTTGGCTAAGAGTATGAGGGAGGGCCACTTGAGGCCTGAGGGGGAAGGAGCTGGCTGTGGGAAGAGGACTCCAGAAAGAGGGCAGAGTGAGTGAGTATAAAGGCTTTGAGGCAGGAGCAAGATTTCTTGCCCCACCCCAAAATCTAGAACATTCCAGATCCTCTCCTGGCAGCAGGTAGAAGGCAGCTGAGCAGCCAGGGGCATTGGAGGCCTACCTTCTCTCAGATCAAGAACTGCTGTTCACGAGGCGGGTCTGGGGCAGGGGGTGGGCATTGTGGGCAGGCAGGCAAGACCAGGCCTGGGTTGGGCCCCAAGTGATCAGAACCTCTTCTGAGCTGACAGGGGTGGAGCCTGCGGCCCACCTGGCTGCCCTCCTGCCCACAAGTATTCCAGGGTCTGTCACAGAGACCCTGGGCCTGGCTATTTGGGGAGGGGTTTGGGGCAGGAGGGCGAGGGAACTTACACTTACTCCCTCATCCCCGCCAGCCTGGGTCTGGGCACTGGCCACGACAGTGCCCACGAGTGTCGTGGCCAGATCTGGCCCACCCCTGGGGCCAGAGGTTCTTTGAGTTGACCCCTTCATATGCACACACGTGCACACACACACACACACACACACACACACGCACATACACACACCGTGCTTATGCTCATGGACTTGACTCCTGTCCAGAGAGCTTTGTCATGAGCATAGAGTTATATCCATACACAGCCCCTCCCGGCATGGAACATCGACTGTGTGCCAGGCCCCCAGACAGATCTGGGCCTCACCTGAGGAAGTTCCATTTCTAGAAGGAGAGATCGGCAGTGATCTAGGTCAGGCCGCGTGCAAGGCAAACTGGTCAGTCTGCGAGGGCCTAGGACAGGCTTCTGGAGAAGCCAGTCAGGGGAGGGGTGGCCTGAGCCAGTGTGAGGCGGGGGCTCCGGAAGGCCTGGAGAAGAGGGGAGCAGCTGCGGGGAGACGCGGGGAGACGCAGGGCGCATGTAACAGGCAGGGGATGTGGTGTGTGCAGAGGCCTCGTGGGCCGCGTGAGGCCTGCGGGCCATGAGGAGCCACGGGGGGCTTTGATGACGTGAGAGATGTGAACCCCCACATGGCCCAGACACGAACGCTTTCTCTGCCACCCACATTTCACGATCCTGCCAGGCTTGCGTCGACATCCTCCCCCACAGAGACACACCTCCTCTCACACCACCAGGCAGAGCCGCCAAAAACCCTGAGCTGGCTTCTAGCAGAAGCGTCAGACGCTCGCCCCCCCAGACGCGCCGAGTGTGCGCGGCGGGGCGCTCTGACTCAGCCGGGACCGACCTTTGTCGGGTCCACATCTGCACGGCCATGTGCCTGCCCCCTGCACGCTCGGCGGGAGCCTCACCGTCCCCTGCACCTGGCAGGTGGCTCCCAGCTTGGGGAGGAGTCGGCTGGCACCCTCTCATTGACTTCTCCCAGCAACCCGGCAGGGAGCAATCATCAACACCATTTTGCAGCCAGGGAAACAGGCTCCAGAGAGGTCAAGGGACGGGCCCCAGGCCACGCAGCTAGAGCTTAACGTTGTTGGAATTTGAACACAGGTCCATCTGACCTCTAGATGTGTTCAATGGCCTGTCCACTCAGGCAGCTGTGGATGCGCGTGTCTCCTTTCCAGGCTCTTGCGGAAAATGTGGCAGGCAATCTTAGTGACAAATTCTTCCAGAAACAGGTTGATCAACATGGAAAGGTATTTAGGGCCCCAGTGCACACCCACCTGCCCAGGGATCCTGCAGCCTCTTGGGGGAGGGGTAAGGTCAGTGGTGGGGCTGAGCATCCGCCAGCCTGCCAGCCCGGGGCAGCTCAGGGCAGAGAGCTGAACCCCGGAGCTTGGACTCTGCATTTGCATTTGCAAATGAGGCAGACAGCCCTGCCC
This sequence comes from Procyon lotor, assembly GCA_028646535.1. Lineage (NCBI taxonomy): Eukaryota > Metazoa > Chordata > Mammalia > Carnivora > Procyonidae > Procyon > Procyon lotor. Next base: position 13,073,206 of record CM053606.1, on the reverse strand, counting down.
ACCCCCAGTAGGCTAAGCCCAGCTGGCCTGGCTCCCAGGACATGACAGCTGAGGTCTCAGGGCATGGCCCTGTGCCCAGCTGCCTGGGCTGCTTTTCTCTGGTCTTCTCCCTCCTTGACCTGCAGAGAAGGCTGCCTAATGCTTAACGTAGGGGAAAGAGTGTGGACTTCAGAGTCAATCAGAAGTGGGGATACAGCCCAGCTCCGTGACTCCTGGCTAGAGGACTTTGGACATAGTCCTTAACCTTCCTCCGTGTCAGCTTCTCCTCCTTGGAAAAAGGAGTGAAGAGTATCTTTTCAATACTCTTGAAAAGTATTGTTCAAGACTGTGTCCCGTAAGAGTCAGCTACTCAGAGAGCCGACTCATAGTCAGTGCTCAGATTTTCTTAAAGAGATCTTTTCTTTTGTAATTATTATTACAAAAATAACAAGTGTTCATTGTAAAAACCCAAAAAATGCAGAAAAATATATCCCGTAGAAGGCAGGAGTGCCCAGTGGTCCTGCTTCCCAGAGGTAACCCTTGTGGACTTCTGCATTTCCTCTTTAATTTTTACAAGTGAGGTTTTTTGGGGCAACTTTTTTTTTTTAACTTAACGATACGCCTCAAACCCCTTTTCCCATCTGGACAAGAGGCCTCCTTTGTGATCACTGCGTGGCCATCCACACTTTGCACGGGCCCTGATGCTTTTATCCCGACTCCTTTGAATGGACGTTGGGGGCGGCTTCCAGATGCTGGCCATCACAGACGCTGCCGCAGGGATGTCATCTGTACCTGTGTTTTTATACGTTTGTATATAAATGTCTAGAAATGGAGTGGCTGGGCCAAAGAGTATACACATTTTCGTCTATACCAGGAGCCGCCCAAACCCCGGCAGGGAAGTGGGAGCAACCGAAGTGCCCCCACAGACCTGGAAAAGTCCGGTTCCTTAAAATCATGCAAATTTACCCACTGCCTCTGCCACCCACCACAGGAACCTTGGAGCCATCGAGAGGCATAGATTCCAAACGCGGGAGGTGCGGGGGAAGTCATCTCGTCCAGCTGCGTGCTCCCTTAACTCCTCCTGTCCCCGCACCTTAGAAATCTCCCCACTACACCCCTGTGCGGCCGTGGGTGGCTTTGCTCAGTACCTCACACGCTGGTTGTTTCGCTCTTGGGGAGCTCCAGTCTGCCTTCTCCCAGCTTCCCCCCAGGACCCCTGCCTCGGTCCTCAGCAACCCACAGAGGAAGGGAAGAAGGAAGAAAGGAGGAGAGAAGGGAAGGCCAGGAAATATTCGGGGTTAATGCTGATCATTTTTGCAGGGATGAACTTATTCAATCCTCCCGACGACCCTTTGGAGGCTGGCACTGCCGTTATTCCCATTGCATAGACAAGGAAATTGAGGCTCAGAGACGTTAAGGAATTTGCCCAAGGTCACACAGACATTAAGTGGCAGAACTAGGGTACTAACTCAGACAGTCTGGCTCCAGAGCCCAAACCTGTGATGCTACACTGCATCTTCAGGCAGGAGCCTGTGATTTATTGAGCGCTTACTGTATACTCAGCTCTAGGCTAGTCAGATTGTACATGTAACCTCTGATTTATTCTACACAACCACCCGGCAAAGTAGGTCTTACTATTTCCTATTGCAGATGAGGAAGCAAGCTCAGAGAAGAGAAGCAGATTGGAGGAGTCGGCCCCCTCCCCACCCCCCGCTGGGCGGAGTAAGGCCACCAGGGTTCTGGTGCCCCCATTTGTCTCATCCTCCCATCCATCCTGCTGGAGGATGTCAGAGGGCCTTAGCACCATCTAATCGGAGTCCCAGTTCCCCGTGGAATCGGTTTGAAGAGGTCTCGGTCACTTACTCCCATCCCTGTGCTGATTTATAGGCAAAGCCAGGGTTCCTCCTTGTCACCTGTGCTTAGGAGATGGCAACCCTGTCCCTCTCTGAGGGGGTTTCACCTTAGCCTGGCAGGGACTTCTGCTCACCAGCCGGGCCTGGGGCCTACGAGGTGGAGAGCCCACCAGCTAGGGAGGGAGAGGAGAGGGATGGATTAGACAAGGCCCCCGCAGGGGAAGGCTCGGTATCTGGGGGTTGGGGCCCAAGGAGTGCTGAGAACAGCAGGAGAACGGTGGGGCAGGTGTCCCTGGGGCTTTGCTTGGAGGTGGGGGAGGCCCGGCTCACCCTGCTCAGATGCCAACACCCCAACCGCTTTCTGGCCCAGGGCAGGGGGCAGGATGCAAATCCTGGATGAGTGACTGAGCGTAGGGGTGAAGGTCAAGTGGGGGAGGGGGCAGATGCGTGTGAGTGAAGGAACGCATGGAGTGCAGAAAAGGGAGACTGACCCCCTGGGCGGCAGAGGCGGGGAAGGACAATGAGGTTAACAAGGGGGGGGTGTGGGTGGCATTGGGCCCCAGTCCACAGGTGCCGGGAAGGGCCCTGCTCACAGCCTCGCTGGGCGCTGAGGGTGGCAGCCTGTGGCAGGCCCATCAGGGAGGCCCGTCCGGCACCCATGGGCCGAGGGTGGAGCCGCCGGTTGGAGCAGCACCTCGGGCAAGTTGCCACCGCCATCGTGGCTTCGGGTTTCTTCCGCATGGACCGGAGGAGATAACATTATCTGCCTTAGGTGCCTTGTGAGGCTGTTGGCAAGGTCTAGTGTGAAGGAGGCAGTTTGTAGACTGTGAAGTACCAGGCTGGGTCAGCAGCTGTTGTCATTACCCCGCAGGAAGAGGCCCCTTGCCTAGGTCATCTCGGTGTCGCTCCTCCCCCTTGCCCTGAGTGCAAGGAGGAGTCCGTCCCAGGGAGGCGTGGGGGCGGTCACGCCTAGGCCACAGTGGAGCTCTGGCCACCTGGGCAGGGGAGGTGCTGGCACGAAGCAGGTGGATGGGAGGCCCGGGCCCGATGTGCTGTGCCCCCCTGGGGGGGGGGGGCACCGGTCCCATGACCTCCTCTCGGGGCTGCCAACCTGTTGTTTGCTCAGGAGGCCACCTCCTGGCCCTGCTCCGGCATCCGGGTGCCTTGGCGCTCAGCCAGCACAGAGTGAGGGTGGGGGCTCCGAGTGCCGCCTTCCTGCTCACCCCCTCTGCCCAGCCTGGAGACTGAGGCCAGCTCCTCCCACTCGCCTGGGGGTGGGGGGGGGCGCCAGCGCTACCACCTGTGGTTGTGGGACCCCGGCCCATGTCGCAACCTCACCGAGCCCCTGCTTCCTTACTTCTGAAAGGCTGTGACAGGAACAGCGGCCCTCCATCAGGGCTGTTGCTGAAGGGGCTACATGACCTCACGGCGCTTGGCGCCCCCACCCCCACACTCCCTCTTGAGTCCTGGTAGAGCTCAAAGGTGCCCGGGGAAAGGAGGGCCAGGAGCAGCCAGGTCTGTGTCCCTCCCCTCCTGGCCCTGGCCTCAGAGACTTGCTCCCTGGGCTGCCCCTGGCCACCTTCCCTGGCACCTTGGCAAGGCCAGGGGCAAGCAGAGGGGGGTGGGCCGTGCTGGATGGTTGAGCACTGGAGACAATGGGCCTCTGTGGCCCACAGGGGAGGGGACAGTCCCAAGGAGTCTCTAGTCTCCGGTTTCAGGAGATTAGAGTCCCCCTCAGACCTGATACCATGGCTGAGAGACAGGGCAGCCCCCACACCCCATCCGGAGGGCCTCTCTCAGGGGCATGAGGGCCCACAGGAGTAGCCCTCCACACCTGCTTTTCCTCTTGAGGTCTGTGCCCTCTGTGGTCCCCCTCGCCACTTACCAGCTTGCTAGAACCAGTTGGTTTCATGGAGCCCTGCGAGACTCAAGGGACCCTGGCCTCTGGCCACCAGCACTGGGCTGGGTTGGACCCCTCAGGGGTCCTTCTCGGCCCTGTGTTCTCTGGCTAGCTGAGGACCCGCTCTGCTGGCTGGTTTCCCAACTTGTTTCTGTGTGTGTGTGTGTGTGTGTGTGTGTGTGTGTGTGCTGTCCAGCACCTGTCTGGCTCCCCTGCTCCCTGTCACAGACTACCTGCCTTGATGGTCATACATCACCTGCTCGGGCCACCAGAGTCTCACCCCTTTAAGATGAACTTTAAAGCGTGGGTAGTTCACCAGGCCCCAAAGAAGGAAAAGGGAGCTCCTGGCAGAGGGAACAGCCCGTGCGGAGGCTCAGCAGTGAAACACTGTGTCTTGTTTGGAAAACTGCTTGCAGCCCGGCCAGGCTAGGACAAGGCCACTGGGGCAGGACAGGAAGGGAGTGTGTGTGGAGATGAGGCTGGGACAGTCAGCAGGGGCCACACCGACCTGGGCACCTCCATCCAGCAGCCCTCTCTGGGTGGCCACAGGGCCAAGTCATTCCCACGGGACAGCCCCGCCACTGCGCTAGTGCCCTGAAAGGGCGGAGTTCTCCAGGAGAGTGGCTAATGTGGCTAATAATAATAATAGTAATGGCAAATGCTTCTCTAGTGCTTCCTCTACTCTGTGGCTTACAGCAGCCTTATGAGGAGGGATGATATTATCTCTCATTTTGCAGAGGGGGAAAAAGGCAGGACCCTCCCACCAACTCTCCCGCTGGGGGGACACAGCCCAGGAAGGCATCCGGCTAGCTTTCCTCAGCCTTACTTAGCTTCCTCCACTGTGCCTCGATTTGACCTGCATTTTGGCAGTGGGAGGACCCACCCTGAGATGCCCCCTGACCCCAGTACGGCATCTGGAGCCCTGGACTGATGGAAGGCCTGGGTTCTGGTGCCCAATCTGCTTCTGCTTTGCTGGGTGACCTCGAGGTGGTGGTTTAAGCTCTCTGAGCCTCGGTTTATCCTTCTGGGAATTGGGGATCCTAGCGACTGCCTTATCTCCCCCTCCAGTTCCGGTGAGACTCCCAGGAGTGAGCAGATAAAGAGCACTTTTGAAAAGTACAAAGAGCTGTACTCACGACAGTGAGATGATTATTGTTACCTCGATGTGGAGATAAGGGATGGGAGGCGGTGCAGTGACAGTTGCCAAGAAACCCGGGAGCTGTCAGCAGTGGCTTCCGGCGGGGCCCATCCCACTCAGGAGCTGGGCCACTGGGCCCCTCCTCCACCCCCCCGCTGTGCCCTTTCCCTGGGAGAGATGGGTGCGCCGGCGCGATGGGGAGCTGGGGCCAGCTGGCTGGCGGCCACGCACCTCCAAGGCCTGAAGGTGACCCTGGAATGTGCCTGGCCCAGACACCAGCTTGGCTCAGGCTTTCTGTGTGACCTTGGGCGAGTCACCTCCTCTCTGGCTGCCACCTTTTCCTGTGCCCAGGTGTCCCGTACCTGGAGCCAGGTGTCCGGGCCAAACAGGGCAGGACTGGACTTAGACCTAGGGAAGATGCATGGTGGTGGCTGCCGGAGCCAGGGAGGGCTGGGAAGTCCCTGGGAGCCAAGGCTGGGCGACTGGACTGAGGTTTTGGGTTGAGAGCAGCTATGATGTGTGTAGTGGAAGAACCTTGGGCTGGAGTAAAACCTCTGTTCTGCCCTTTCCCTGGTGCGACCATGGACTTGTCGCTTAACCTCTCTGAGCTTCTGTTTTCTTTTTTTTATACTATTCTTTTTTATTCTATTTTATTTATTTCTTAGAGAGAGAGAGAGAGAGATCACAAGCAGGCAGAGAGGCAGACAGAGAGAGGAGGAAGCAGGCTCCCTGCTGAGCAGAGAGCCCGATGCAGGGCTCGATCCCAGGACCCTGAGATCATGACCTGAGCCGAAGGCAGAGGCTTAACCCACTGAGCCACCCAGGCGCCCGAGCTTCTGTTTTCTTATCTGGAGAAAAGGTGGATAATATCCAACCTCACCGAGTTGCCATGGTGCTCAGACACGACGCTGGTCATGGCTGGGGGGCGGGAAAAGAGGGGAGAGCTCCCCATGTCCCAGCATGCTCCAGGTGCCTCTCCGCTGCTGCTGCACGTGGAGGGAGAATGCAAAGCATTTTAAGCGGAGCTAGGCCAGAGGGTCAGGAAGGTTTGCAGAGAAATGGGGAGGGGCAGACCCCGTGTGAAGGGAATGGTGAAGACCAGGGGAGACAAGGGTAGGCTGGAGATGGGGGAGGGATGGAGAGGTTCAAGGTCAGGAGAGGGAGGGAAATGGCCATGTTGGGGGAGGTCTGTAGAGGCAAGAGGCAGAAGGGAAGTGGATGGGGCTATAGAAAGATGGGGGAGGGACGGGTACGAGGTGAGGGAGGCTAACAGGGGAGATAAAGCAAGGGGACATGGCGGGGCAGTGGGTGGGGAAGAGGCAGGCTGAGTTTATTCAGTCTCAAATTATTTATTGAGCAGCTAGTATCTACTCAGAGTCAGCAGACTGTCGCATTAGGACACCTAGACCCAGATGGTTGAGGGATCAGATCCTCTGCGTTTCACTTGCTGTCAGTGTGACTTTGGACAAGTTGCTTAACCGGTCTGTGTCTCAGTGCCCTCCTTGGAAAGACTGAATCCAAGGAAAGCAGTCCGAGCCGAGCCTGCCCAGGGCACCTCCGTCCAGTACCAGCGTCAGGTGTCCTTGCTGTTACTGTTATCATTGCCTCTCTGATGCGAGCTGCTGGGTCCGCCCGCACTATGAAGTTCAGATCTGGGGCTCTGGAGGGACAACCCTGGATCCCAGTGCCTGCTCTGCCTCCTTCACCGTGTGACCTTGGGCAAGTTAACCTACCTTCCTGAACTTCAGTCTCCCCGTGTGTGAAGCAGGCAGTTTTTAAGCCCCTGCCTCACTGGGTTGCCGTGATGATGAAGTGGGATCATACAAGGCACAGGTGGGCTGTGATTACTGTCCTTCTGCTCCCTCGGGGCTGGGATGGATGGGGGCAGGCAGGGCCCAGAGCCTCCAGTTCCTGCTCTGTCCCCATGGTGGAGCCCCTCCCGTCTCCTTGCCCTTGAGGGCCTCAGCAATGACCTTGTAGGTGGAGGAGTTGTCCCAAGGGGGAGAGGGCTAGGTACTGCCTGGGAGGGGCCTACGCTAGCCAGCCGGGAACTAGAGAGTTGAGGGCCTTGGGGCAGGGTCCCTGATGGAAGTCAGGACTTTTTGTCTTGAGACGCCTCCCTAGTCCTATGCCAACATGAGTAGTCGGTGTAGGATGGGTACTTGGACATGGGGAAGCTCAGGTTGAGAGGGTTCTGGAAGGGGGAGTGTGTTAGGGAGTTGCAGCCGGACTGACCAGCAGCAGGACACCGTCTGGGCCTGGGGGCCTGGGACAGGCAGACGGAAGAAAGCCACCGAATAGCTCGATGGTGGACAATAACCTCCACTGGGCAGCCAGGGCCATACCAAGACCACTGTCCCCGTGTCCCCACCACTATGGGGACCCAGCTTCCCTGGGGCTGCAAACCCAGCACTTCCTGGCTCCTGGGCAGCCTCTGCTCTCCATGCCCCTGGCACTGGCCCTGCTCAGTCAAGGGCGTGGGCTTTACATCCAGCCTCTGTCACCCACCTGCTGGGGCAAGTGGCTTCATCTCTCTGAGCTTCAGTGTCTCCATCTATAAAAATAGGGGTAAATAACGCCCATCTCCCAGCACTGTAGGGAGGGTGGAAAAATGCTTGACCCAGCACCAGGCCCATGACCCGGGTCTCGACAAAGAGTCCTCAGGGCAACCTCCGTGGAATTTGCCTGGACCATTTCTGTGGGCCTCTCCCTACTCCCCCGGCTCCAGCCTCTCCCCAGGTCAGCGCGCCTTGCAACCTGCAGGGACCGAAGTTCAGGCTGTTTGCTGGCTCTGCAAACCCCTCAGCGCCTCCCTGCCACCGACCTCCATTCATTCATGGATTCATTCAATTATTTATCCACTCAACAAATACTGAATGGGACCCTAACTCGGGGGCCCAGAGTTTACCATGAATGAATGAATACCAAAGAGTTCATTGAGTAGAGACCTACCCGCTGCCCAGGCTCTGAAATTTTTTGGAAGCAGAGGCTGGGAGGGGTGTGTCACTGACTCAAGGTCACACAACAGGTAAGTGCCTGGGAATACCTTCTGATACCACACTGATGCCACAGCTTGAAACGCCACTGCCACCATCTCTATTTTTCTGGGTCAAGCGCTGCTCAGTGTAGGCCCCGGTTTAAAGAAGCCAGCAGCCCTGAGAGGCGGGGAGGCATCTGATGCGTGCGGCGGGACTGTGGATGGCTCCTCTGGGCCGGTTCTCCCACGGGAGAGGCTGGGTGGAGGGGAATCAGCAGCGGGGGGCTCAGAGGGTCCCGGGGTCTCCTTCCTGACCCAGGTTCCTGCGGGCCTATCCCCTTTCAGGGTGTGGCAGTCCCAGCCCCGCCTGACTCAAGCTCCCCGATCCTCAGCGGCCCGAATGACTCACCCTCTCAGGACCAGCCTCGGTGGAGGGGATCCGGGCGGGGGAGCGGCCACGTCAGGGTGGCCCCAGGCAGCACGGGGAAGCCAGGCCTGCTCGCCCGGCCCTGGGCTCCCTGGGTCCCAGGAGCCACTGGGCATTTCCTCTCCCTGACCCCTGAGGTGGCCTCCCCAGCAGGCTTTCGAGGGTGACGGGAGCTGACTTCACCCTCACCAGACCTGCTTCCTTTCCTCAGGGAGAGGTGTGGGTGTGGGCAAAGAGGCTGAACTTGGAGTTGGGCCTCACGCAGCTGCTAGCTCTGCCCCTGACCAGCTGTGTGACCTCTGCCTGCCTCTGGGTCCCATCTATTAAGGGAGAATACCAGTGCGGTGAGGAGTCTGTGCCCTCAGGCCTGGAAACGGGGCTTGGCACAGGGCCCGGCACACAGTAGGCCCAGTGGGTGTCTACTGTTGTTATTGTCGTTAAGAACAGCAATAGCCCAAATGTTCTCTCAGTCCAAAGGCTGTGTCTCCCCGAAGGCTCAGGGAGGGGTCTATAGAGGTTGAGCACCCTGCTTAGTACGGAGGTCAGAGGACTCAGCCCTCTACGACAACCCTTGCTCTCTCTGCCTCAGTCTACCCATCTTCAGAATGGGCTGTGGCTGGAATATGTGGGGGGGGGGCTAAGATAGAACTTAGGGAGAGACCCTGTCCACCTCCCCGACCCCCTGTTTGGCCACCCTTCTCCAGAAGCCTCTCCTCTCCCTCCTCTTGGGGAACCCAGGACCCCCCATGAAATCTGTCCCCCAACTCTGAGAGCAACTCTTCCTCCTGAAGTTCTCCCACCTCCCAGCTTGGGGGTCTCCCTGACCACAGACTCTTTCCGTCTTCCAGGAGGAGTGATGGGCAGAACCAACAGTTCCCTCAGGCATTAGACCTGCCACGCGCGGACTTGGTTCCCCCCCGTCTTGCTTCACTCTACCCCAAGGTGAGTGTCCCCTCCCCACTGCCCCTGCCCTGGGGAGCCCTGGGGAGCCCTGGGGCCGAGAGCTCATTAAAAAGGACCACTGGACAGGGGTAAAATGTTCAAGCAGATGCTGCTTAAGGTTTAGCTCCCCAAGGGGACACCAGTCTTTACCCGTGGGTGAGTTGTGTAGCTCTGCTGAGGAGAGGTCAGAGCAGCTGGGAATATACCGCCGACCGCCTTCATTATCAATATCACCGTCGGCATCCCTATCTGCAGACTGGGTATAATGATAGCACCCGGCATGGAGCCATCTTGAGGATTCAGTGAAAAGGTGCCAATGAAACAGTCCATGCACGGTATCCGGCACAGGGCAGGAGCTCTATAAATGCGATCATCAGAAGCAAACATTTGTTTGGCACTTGACGTGTGCCAGATTTTGTGTTGGGCGCTGCGGGGCCAGAAACCAATCTGACACAGACCCTCCCCTCAAGGAGCCAGAGTCCTGGTGAGAGATGAGAAACTGAACAATCTAGCGAATACCAGTAGCAACCACTCACATTTACTGAGATTTACTGTGTGCCAGCTGGGTACTTAACACTTTACGGGCACTATTCTATTCCATCCTCAAACTCTAATTACTGTGTGATAGCTACTGTGATTAGTCCCATTTTGCAGATGAGAAAAATCAAGGCTTGGAGAAGTTACGTTCCTTGCTTAAAGACACACAGGTTAGGATATGATGGGGTGTGACCCCATATCATTGGATATCATGCTGTGTGACCAGAGTGCCTGGTACAGAAGGTCATAAGCCTCACTTCTGCAGTACACTTTTGGGTTTCTAAAGCATGTCCACAGACATCATGCCTCTTGGTCATTTCATCAGTCCTTGGGGTAGGCATTCTCCAGATGAGGAACCAGATGCTCAGAGAGGTTTTCCCAAGGTCACACAGCCAGGAAGTAGCAGACTCAGGGCTGGCCAAGGGCCACGTACCTCTCCTGCACCAGGAAGGCGGATGGCCAAGGACCTTAATCCTTGAGGGGGACCACCACTCCAATGAGGTCCCAAGTGGGTGTCCTAGGGCAGCATCAGGGGATTCCTGAGACCCTCGCCTGCTCCCCGTGCCTGGGCAAAAGCCCAAGATGGGGCCATGTGGATCCTGGGACTTGGCAGGAAGGGAGCAACTCAAGGGAACGTGGGTTCATGAGGCCCCCAGTCCCTCTCCTCCTAAGCATACAGGACGAGGTCTTGGTTCTCACCAAGGGCTCTGTGTCCTTGGACCATAGCTTCCCCTCCCTGGGTCTCAGTCTTCCATTCAGGAAAATGAGGGTAGGAACAACCCATGGCCCTGAGTCCTGCCTGCTCAGACAGCCTGGGGTTGCCTTTCATGGATTAGCTTCAAGCCACCTCCCCTCCAGCTTCCTGGCCTCCGCCCAGTCAGACAGAAGCCTCCATTTGTGCCAATGCAGCTCAGACCTCGGGTTCCAAACCGCTCTGTCCCGACAGCCCACCCCTACTCCAGAAGCAAGCCCCAGTCTGTGGACCACCCTCCTTTAACAGGAAGGGAAACCAGAGTACAGAGAGACTGAGCGATCCCCCTGGATGTCCAGCAAACCCGTGGTGCGGCCGAAGGGACTCAGGCCTATGACACATTCTCCATGCCCCTCCTCCAGCACCCCTAAGTCTGGGCACATTTTTCATGTGGATGCAGCCAATCCGAGGGACAAGTCACTTCCCTGTGTCAGTGGGCAAGTCCTTGCTCCTCTCTGGGTCTCAGTTTTCTCATCTGGGAAACAGAGGTGACAGCTCCTTCTCTACCCACCTTACCAGCTTCCAGCTGGGTGATGACCATGGAACTAACTTTGGAAAGCAGAAATCGGGAACCCGAACTGTATCAGCAATGTTACATTCCCAGGGCAGGATGAAACTCCCAGAAGGGACATTCCCCTCTCACTGGAAAACCACATTTGTACAGACGCTGAGTTCTTCAGGGCCCTCCCCGCCAGCCCCCCACAACATGGATTTCTCCACTCAGGAATTCAGGAATCTGCATACGTGTACATCACAGTCTACCCACACCTCTGTCCATGGACACGCTCACACATCTGCAAAGGTATTCAGAGACTTGCACGTGTACACAAGCCTGTGTATACAGACACCCACGTACAGACACGAATGCAGACACCCAGGGGGTCCCCGCACACGTGGCCACATCTGGTCCCAGAGTCACATACATACAGCTGCTTGCACATGTGTGCACACCCTCCACTCTGCCTGTCACGCGGACGTCTCCAGTGATGCGAGAAGGTCTCACCTCCTCCCACTATGGGAATGGATGTTTTCTCTGGCTGCATTTCGATGGGTGCCCGGAAGCGCTCAGGCCTGGACGCGCCTGCGTAAATCAATATTTGCTGCCGTTAATTATTAAAAACAAAGCTGCACCGTGTCTGGAGTACACTTCTCCAGAGTTTCCGCCGGCTCCCCAGGCTCCAACCTGACCCTGGGCCAGGTCTGGAGGAAAGGAAGGTCCGGTGCCTTCCTTCCAGGAGCCCTTAGCCCTGGAGACAGAGGGTGATGGGCAGCGGCTGGCGGCTCCTCCAGGGAGCTGAAGACAGGTTGTGCACTGAGCTGGTGGGCAGCCCTCCCCTGTGGCATCCAAAGCAGCTGGTGTTGACTTGGCCACAGCTCAGGAAGCAATTGCTGCTTTCCCAGTACCTGTCCGGGGAAGGGGTGCTGAGGGCCCACCCTGCCCCTGCTGTAGAGGGTCAGACCCAAAGCAGGGTCAGCTGGAAGGGCCTGCAGAGGTGGGAAAACCAAGGGCCTTATAGTTTACAGATGGGGAAACTGAAGCGTATGGAGGTGGTCAGGACTCACTCAAGTCCACTCAGCAACTTGTAGAAAGCGCCGGTGCTAGAACCCTCATGTCCTGAAGTCCTTGGCAGTCCCTGTTGCCTCCCTCCCCCAGGATCAGGGCAGCTAGGGTCCGATGTAGGCATAGGACCTGGGGAAGGGAGGGAACGGGCCAGTCACTGGCAGGTATCAGGATGTGGGGGGAGATGAGGGAGGGGAGAGCAGCTCCAGGCCTTTCCCTGGATTCCCAGTTTCTGTCTTTTCCTAGCTGTGTGAACCTGAGCATGATAGTTCACTTCTTGAATCAATTTTCTATTCCATAAAATGGGGCTGACACTCGTACGTCCCAGATTGTGGGGAGAGGTCACCCTTGCTAAGGGAGCAACATCAAGTAGATGTCTCTGTCTACGAGGTAACCCTCTCCTCTTCCTGCCCAGTTTCACAGCCTGTCCCAAGAATCCCTGAGGCGGGGTAGCCAGAGTCTGGAAAGATAGAGAAGGCAAGGTAGGGGCGCGCTGAGTACAATCTGGGGACTCCGGGGGGCCTGGGGGGTGCTCTAAGCCTAAAGCGTAGAGCGCGCAGGCGCAGTGTCCGGAGACCGTGCACCGCCCGGCCTTGCTGGGGGCGGGGCCACCGATGTCCCCGCCCCGGAATTCCGAGGCCACGCCCCCGCGCCGCCCGTACCTGGCGCCCCGCCCCCTCCAGGCCCGGCCGCGGGGCCAGCCCAGCTCAGGCAGAGTGCCGCCGGGAGCCCTGAGCCGAGAGCGCGGAGCTCGGCGCTGCGGGGCCCGGGCCGGGGCGCGCACGGGGCGGGGGGAGCCGGCTGGGCCAGCTGAAGCGCCGCCGGGGCGGGGGCCCGGCCGGGCCAGGCTCGGGATGGCGCAGCCGCGGCCCCTGGCGCCCCCCGGCCGTCCGCGGAGGGGCTCGCTGCCGGCTGGGGCCGGCTGGCAGGTGAGGACCGGGGCGAGGGCGGCCTGGCCGAGGGGGTCCGCGGGAGCCGGCTCAGCCCGACTTCCTCGAAGCCGGGCAGACTCTGCCCCAGCCAGGGCGGTGTGCGAGGCTCCGTCATGGAGGGTGTGTTAGCTTCTGGGCTGACACCGGGGCACGGCGGCCACAGGGAGCAGCCCTGCCCTGGGGTCCCGGGCCTTGGGGTCTTTCTCTTTCTCGCCCCCGGATCGGATCGGAGTGCCCGTGGTGTCACCGCGGCTCTGGGCTACTGCGGCGCTGTGTGCGTGCGTGAGTCGGCGTGCCTTTTAGCCTTGGGACCACTTCGCCGGTCCCTGCACCCTTTAGGAGGGGTCAGGATGTCCCGGTGTAACTTTGCGGGGTGCTCTGAGCCACTTCGCTCAGGTCTGCCATGTGTCTGGCATCTGCTGGCCTGTGAGGCTGTAACTGTGGGTGTCACTTGTTGCTGTGTGTGCTCTCTGGGTGACAGTCCCATGTGTCAGTGTTTATGTGGCTGTGACTCCTCCTGCATTGTTCCTGGCCATTGTTCCCGCGGGTCACCCTGAGTGAGCCACTCTGGGGGCCAGTAATGCGCCCACATCGCTGCCAGGACTGTGCGGGGCTGTGGTTGTGTGACCTGGGCACAGATGCCCCTGTTGCTGTCGTGCAGGATGTTGAGTTAGCAGGTGTGTTTGTCTACCTGGACTGCAGGTGTGGCAGTGGTTTCTCTGTGGCTGCCTGGGGAATTGTCCCTTCCAGGCTCAGAGTGTTGGGTGTGGCCGTAGGTGACTGTGGATCCGTGTCTCCCATGGACTCTCGCAGTGTATTTACAGGGTGGGTTTTGTGTCTGGGGACAGGCCCTCAAGTGTGCACATGTAGTGTTTGCATCTCATGATCCTCGCGCTGCGTGTGCACATGTGATGGGTAGTGCTCTCCAGGGGGCATGAGGGGGTGTGTGTGAGGCTCAGACCCGTGCCCCCTACCCTTGCTGATGGACCACTTGCACAGTGGCTGCGTGCTGTTTTTCCCCTCAAAACTCATTTAATGTCATGGGGTCGAGTCTGTCGTTACCAGGGTGCGTGACACTTAGGGAAGGGTGAGCTTGCACACGAGACTGGGGCTCCGTGGCTCGGTGTCCGTGAACACAGCTGCTGACGTCTGCGAGTGCACGGTATTGTGTCTCTGGGCACACAGATGTGAGAGTGGGTTTGTGTAGCTTCGTATTGAATTACTGGTGTGCACCTCTGCACGGGGGTGGGTTGGCATCTGTGTGTTTGGCTTTGTGGGACATGGACCTGTGTGTGAGTGGGTGTGCTGTTGTGTCATTTAGGACACTGACATGTGTTATTTGTGTGGCAGCGAATGGCTCTGCGGCTCCGAATGGGTGTGCACAGACCCCCTGGGTTTGGGGAGAGGGCTGGCTTATGTGTGTTTTCTTTCTTGGGTACAGTGAGAGTGTGTTTAAATATTGGTGTACAAGGCTGTGTGTGTTCAAGCGAGAGAGAGAGAGAGAGAGTATGTGTTTCCTGGTGCACACGTGTGTGAGCTCAGGCGGTGCCCCCACCAGGCGGCAGGAGCCAAAGGAGTTGAGGCCTTGGAAGTGCTGGGGGAGGGGCGCTATCGCCGAGACCCTGGGGGCTTCCCAGGCCCAGCCCCCAGCCCCGCCAACCGGCAAGGATGCCGCCTTCCAGGAAGGCTCGTAGGGAGTTGGCGCTGGAGAGGCCGGAGCTGCCAAGCTCTGCTGGCAGAGGCCCCATTAACCCTGCGTGGCCCTGGCTGGCCTCCGGAGAGGCTGGCTGCGGCGGGAGGGGTGAGGGGGGATGCGTGTGGACTCACACACGGCTGTTGAGCCGATGGGACGTCCTACAGGGTGGGTTTCTCCCCCACCATCCCCATACTGCTTATGGGGGTGGGGGCGGGGCCCTCTTCCAGGAGAGGTCGTGGAACCACAGACCCTCCTGAGAATCCCCGCTGTCTCCTCTCTGGGGCCAGGACCTGGGATACTTGGCCCATCCTGGCACTGCCAAACTTGCAGTGACGTGGGGGAGACGTGTCTCTCCCCGAGGGTCACATCCGTCCGTGTCTGAGGCAGCAGCCTCCTTACTCTGGGAAGGGGACCGAGTGGGGTGGGCCGCCTGGGAAGGGGCCTGGGCGCTGGGCTGACCTCACGAAGCAGTTGGTGGAGCCCTGCTGGTCATCTGCCCAGAGCTCTCGTCTACACTGCCCTCTCCACTCCCTCTTGCTGCTCAGACAGGCCCAGGGGGGTTGGCTAGAGTTGTCTGGACCAGGAGGGCGGGGGCGGGGGGACTTAGTCAGCTGGGCCAGCCCTGAAGACTGACCTGTCCTCCCTCTCTGCTGCAGAACACAGATCTGTTTGAGATGATTGAGAAGATGCAGGTGAGTTTGGCTCTGTTGCCCGTTTGGGGGAGCTTCGGAGGGGGCTGGGCTGGGCTGGGGGCCCCTGTTGTATCTCTAGCTCTCTTCCTCTCTGAGC
>CM053606.1:13020894-13057224 GCA_028646535.1 Procyon lotor | reverse complement strand
TGATCAAAAGTCGCATGCTCTTCCCACGCAGCCCTTTCTTTATCTATTGGAAGGGCAATAGCAGTTTGCCTCCTACAACTGTTGAGAGTTATTTGTAAAGGAGTTAGGTTAGTGCGATATAAATTCAGAAGCAAAATGCAAAACCCTGCCCATCTCCTGCAGCAGTTGCTGTCCAAAGTAAGGAGCAGAGGGCAGGAGAGCTCATCTTTCCGTGACAGGTCCTGGACTTCTCTCCCCTCCCCCCACCAGCTGCAGGTCCCAGGCCATGGCGTCCTTGCCACCTTCTCCTCCACCCACAGGAGGAGAACTGCCCCCCTCCAGGTGCCCCGTGAGGGAGGTCGGGCCTCACCCTCACCCCAGGGCAGGCAGCAAAGCTAGAGATGTGGGTTTGCAGTGGGTTTGCATAAGGGGATTGGCCCAGCTGCCCTGGACTTAGGCGAACAGACTTTCTTTGAGAAAGGGGCCAAAGGAGAGCCCTGCCTGTGCCCACTGAAGACAGGGAATGGGGGGGGGCGGTGAACAATGGCTCTGGGGTGCCTTGAGGGGGGTGAGGGCCCAGTGGCCCCACATCTCTGGTAGGTGCTGGACAGTGGACCTGGATTAAGTCAAAGAATTTTTCAGAGGCAGCAGAGTCCATAGTTAAGGGGGCGTGATTTGGCATATGGGTTCCAGGCTTGTCTTGTATGGGTAAAATGGGCATAATAATGCCTACCTTGTAGGGTGGGTTGAATGAGTGAACATAAAGTACCTGGCCCCACAAGAAACATTCAGTACAGATTGGCAGAGAAAAGCAAGGAAGAAAAGGTGAGAGGGAGGAAAGAAAAGAAAGTAGGAGAGAAAGCCCTACGGGACCTTAAGAGCAGAAAACTGAGGTTTCTGGAGGGTTCTCTGTGAGCCCCAGCATCTTCTGTGATCCTTTCAACAGCCACATGAGAGTTCTTGGAGGCTCAGAGAGGTGCGGTGGCTGGTCCAACGTCACCCAGCAAGCTGGTGGCAGAGCCAAGGCCCAAACTACCCTCAGGCGCCATGTGGGCTTGTCCCTCCTGTAACCTCCCAGGCAGGGACTTCCTGGGGTTACCTGGAGTGGCATTGGTGGGGAGGGACCAGATGCCTGGGCTCCTGGTTTTCCGGGGGCAGTGGGACCTTATAAAGTCTGTGCCTCCTCCACTCCCACCCCACCTTCGCAGAGGGTCATCCGGAGCCGCAGCCAGTCCATGGATGCCATGGGACTAAGCAACAAGAAGCCCAACACCGTGTCCACCAGCCACAGTGGGAGCTTTGCCCCCAACAACCCCGACCTGGCCAAGGCAGCTGGAATAGTGAGTGTCCTCCCCCAGCAGGCCTCAGCTCTCCGCCCCCTCCAGAGCCTCCCCCACCCCCCCATCACCCTGCTGTCTGAGTGCCCATCCCGGCTTCTAGATTCAGTCTAGCCACTGCTCCCCATGGGGGTCCAATGTCCAGGCCACGACAGCGGGGTGCTGAGAGCCTGCAGCCCCCTTCCAGCTCCTCAGCCCGTCCCTTCTCCTGGTCCCTTATCCAGGTGACTTTCTGCGCGTCTGCTCTGGGGCTACCTGTGTATGACATTCCTTACTGAGCACGTACTGTCTCTCATGTGCTGGGAATGGGGCTGCTTTGTGGGCACCTACTGTCAAGCCTTGGGTTGCTGGGAGCACCTACTGTGTGTCAGGCTGTGGGCACGCACTGTGTGTCAGGACCTGGATTTCTGTGTGAGCGCCTGCCGTGTGCCTGGCCCTGAGATGCTGGTGGGTGCCTACTGTGTGTCAGGTCCTGGGCTGCTGTGTGGGCATCAGCTCGGTAAGTATCCACTGGATGCCCGTCCCTGGGCTCTCATGCGAGAACCTACTGTGCATCAGGAAACGGGCTCCTGACAGCACACGGTACGTGCTAAACCCTGGAGACCTATGAATTTCTGCTGTGTGTCAGGGAGTGAGCTGTGGTGTGAGCGTGTTCTCTGTGAGCCCCTTCTTCCGCGCACCAGGCTGCCGTGTGAGCACCTACTATGTGTCAGGGCCTCTGTGATTGTGGCTGCCTCCTGTGTGTCAGGAACTGGCTTCTGTGCGAGCGTCTCCCGAGTGAGCACCTACTATGTGATTACATCCTGTCTGCCAGCCTCTGTGGGATTCTGCCGCTAAGACTGGGGGGTGTGCTGGGCACACAGGGTGGATGAGGCCTTCAGCTCTGGGCCCATCTGCTTTCTACCGCCCAGTGTCTGCCCCTGGTGCGGCACCCGCTGCTCTGCTCCTCTGCATCCTGCCATCTTTCTTCCATCCATCTGTCTGATCGTCCTTCTGTCCTTCATTGACTGCACGCTGCATGCCAAGCCCTGTGCTCTGTGCTGTGAGGCTGTGTCCCATGGCAGGAGGTCCCCCTATCCCCCCTGGGAACCACCCCTGTCCCATGGTCTGGCCTGGCCCCGGGGAACAAGGCGGGACCTCTGCTGGCCTGCAGTCACCAAGCCCACTGTCCCCAGAGAAGCAGGCCCACCCCCTCCCTTCCCGCCGAGTGGCCCAGCCTCCTGTGGGTGCTGTCAGGGGGCCCCGGGGCCGGGCCAGGCCAGCAGCACCCACCAGGGCAGTAACCAGACCCATTTCTGTTTTTGTTTTTGTACATCTCTCTCTTCTGCTGTTATTTCTTTTCCTTCTGTCTGCATTGTCCCTGATCTACCTTCCCTCTCTCTCCCTGCTGCCCCTGCCCGCACCCACACCTGTCTCTTCCCTCCTCCCCGCCCCCTGCCCGCACTGTTCTCTCCCTGCTTTTTCCTTCCCACCTGCCTGTTCTTCCTGGCGCTGTCGGTCTGTCTGTTTCTCTCCATGACCCCATGTGTGCTCCCCGACCTGTGTCTGTCCACATCCCTGTCTGTTGGCCAATCTGTCTCCTCCGTTCGCTGTCCCACCCCTTCCTGGCTGTGTCTCTCTGTCAACCCCCTGCCTCACCGTCGACTTTGTTTCTCTCTGTCCGTCTGTCCTTTCCCCCATTCCCTGTCTCGCCCCTCCCGCCCCTTCCATCTCCCTCTTTCTCTCTGTCTCTCTCCGGCCCTGCCCTCTGCCGCTTGCCAGTCATTGCTTATTCCCGGGAAAAGCGCGAGTAGATTCGGACGCCGGGGCAGTGCCATAGGCATAGGAACCGTGGAAGAGGTTGTCGTCCGCGGGGCCGCCGGCTCTGGAGGCTGCGTGCACGTGCTGTTCTCTGCTCGCTCTCAGGACGGAGGCCATATTGGGGACGTTGCCCCCCCTTTCCCTCGGGCCGGGCCCAGGGCTGTGCAGGGTGGAGTGCCGGCAGCTTGGAGGCCTCATACCTGTGCCCGAGCCAGTGTCCCCCAACCCCACCCCCTGCCAGGGGCTTCCGGCCCTGCCCTGGCCCTTGGGACCCTGGCCGAATCCCTGCCAGGATCTGGTACCCAAAGACCCTGCACCCAGCTGCACGTCCCCCAATATCGCCAGTTCTGCATGGAACGCCATCCCTCTCCTTTGCCCTGACTCCCACCCCCCACGCCATGAACCAGCCTAGGGGTTCCTGCTCCTCCAAGCCTCCCCGGGGCCCCCCTTCCTGCCTCCTCAGAGAAGCTGGGGTCTGCTTCTGGGGCTGGGGCTTCCCACCCTAGTGTGTCGAGTAACCACAAGAGGGAGGGCGTCTCCTCTGGGAGATCCGATACATCTCCCAGTATCTCCCCCAGCCAGTTTGGAGGTTCCAAGCTTGCGTTGCGATGTCCACCCTCTCCCCGTGGTCCTGAGACTCCAGGTCCCAGGACAACATGGGGGCAGGGGGCTGGGAGCCATGCTGAGGTTTTGGCCTCTTCCCATCCGGGCCCAGAGTGGCTGCCTAGCCCCCTCGGGTTCCTGCCCTTCTCCTGGACTAAGATTCCAGGCCCCATGCTGCTGTGTGCTCTCAAAGGGCCCTGGCCCTCGCCGGGCCTGTTTCCCTGTCTGTGAACTTGGAGGAGGCTGTCTCTGGAGATGGGCATTTCTCTTGTCCTTTCTTGCTCCATTGCCTCTGCTTCAGGGCCTGGGGCAGCAGGGCCCCAGGTGGCGTGTGGGGGCAGTGGCTCTCCCAGGACGGGTGGGCACTGAGTTGGAGCCTTTCCCTGCAGTCACTGATCGTCCCTGGAAAGAGCCCCACGAGGAAGAAGTCAGGCCCGTTTGGCTCACGCCGCAGCAGTGCCATTGGGATCGAGAACATCCAGGAGGTGCAGGAAAAAAGGTGGGTGGGCGGGTCCCCTGTCTCCTTCAGCCCCTCCCCGGGCCCCTGTGTGGTGGCAGAGTGAGGCAACAGGAGGGAGTGCCCGCTCCTCTGCCCCCCCCACCCGTCCCTCTCCGGGGACAGCCCTGCAGCCAAGCATCTGCTGTGTATCAGGTCCCCCGGCCGGGTGGTCACCTAGCGCGCGACGCCATCCTCGGTCAGCGGGTCTGCTGGCTGCCCAGGATGGGTCACACCTTGCGTGGCAAGGTACTGTAGGTGAGAGGGCGTAGGGGCCTGCCCAGGTCACACAGCCAGTGAGAGGCAGAGCTGGGATGGACGGCCTGGCCTATGGGGGTCGCTGGGTGGCGCCTGTGTGGGCAGATTGCCGGCGGCACGCCTCGGAAGCAGCAGGACGGCCCCTGGGAAGCAGAGGAGAGGTCCCGACTGTGAATCCTGTCTCTACCACACGGGGGCTGGGTGACCCTGGAAAAGTCACTGGACCTCTCTGAGCCTCACCGTCCCAACTTGGAAAATGAGGCTAAGAACACAACCGACAGCACGGGGTGGCTGTAGACATGTGGTCACGTGGGACATGTGACGCAGGGCAGATGGCCCGGGTCTCAGGAGTGGAGGTGGTACCGTCCTCATGGCCACGAAAGCCCAGAAGCCCGTGGAGCCTGGGTTCAGATCTCGGCTTTGCCGTGGACCCAGCTGTGCATCGCCGGGCAGATTCCCTCCCGTCTCTGGACTCCAGTTTCCTTACGCACGACAGGGAGAAGGAGGGGAGGACTCGAGGAGGGCCCTGTCTTCCGTAGGCGCTCCAGCACGCCTGCTCCTTTCCTCGGCCAGGCCAGCCAGGTTGCTGCAGGGACGGCCCTGGGGTTGGCCCCTGAGGATATAGGGTATGGGGACGAGGCAGGAGGCACCCGTGACCTCACCACCTGGGCCTCGTTCTACCCTTGATGCCAGGCCCGGTGCTGAATCCCCCCACTGCCCCCGTGTGCCCCGCAGGGAGAGTCCCCCCGCCGGCCAGAAGACCCCAGACAGCGGGCACGCCTCACAGGAGCCCAAGTCGGAGAACTCATCCACTCAGAGCTCCCCAGAGATGCCCACGACCAAAAACAGGTTGGGGTTTGGGGCACGCCGAGCCAGGGGGCTCGGACTCACCCTTTCCAGTCCCTGCGTGGGCTTGGGGCTGCCCGGGAGCGTTGGCCCTGCCACACCAGGGTGCCAGGGAGGCCTGGGTACTCTCACAGGTCCTCCTTTGACACAGCTGCCCTGAGAGCTTCGTTCATGCCAGGCCTGAATCTAACAGTGAGCCAGGCCTACACAACCCCTGCCCCGTGGAGCTGACAGTCCAGAGTAGCATGACCTGATGGGCTGTTTCTAGATGATGACTTAAGAAGACAGTAAAGCAGGGGATACAGTGAGGATTTCCTGGGTAGGCAGGAGGGGGTAGATGGTGCTCAAGAAAGAAAGAAATGGGAGAGGCTTAAAGTGAGAGCTGAGTGAGGAGCCAGCCCTGCTAAGACTGGCATGGCGTGGGGGGAAGAGGGCTCCAGGCAAAAAGCATAGCAAGTGCAAAGGCCCTGAGGCAGGCTTGAAGGATAGAAAAAAGAGTGGTGCAGTTAGAGCTGAGCGAGTGAGGGCTTGGGCCCAGACAGATGTTGTGCTGGATGTTGCTGGGGATGAGGTTAGGGAGGTGGGCAGGGGCTAGATCCCGACTTTGAAACCATATGAGAACTTTGCATTTTATCCTAAGTGGGGCCAAGGAGGAGCCTTTGGGATTTTAGTTAAGAAAAGTGATGCTTTCAAATCTGACTGTGGTTGCCATGTGAAGAGGTGGGGTGGGAGAGAAGGGAAGTAGGGGGAGGCCACCCCTCCCTTCAGCGCTCCCTCTGTGCTGGCTCTGGGGGTGTCTAGATTGCCAGACTGTGCTCTCCTGAAGAGTCAGGCAGGTGAACAGAGAAGAAGGGATGGGCGACAGGGCTCACGGGACCAGAGTGGGGTGATCCATTTGCACCTCGAAAGGAGGAAATCAGGGAGGAGGAGACCCTTGGCTGAGTTTTGAAAGATGAATTTGCTTTTTGGGATTTGAAGGAAGGAGTGAGACTCCAGGAGCCACAAAGTCGTGAGCATGGAACAAAATTGAGAAGGTTGAGAGTAGATTGTGGAATTGGAAGGCCTGGGTCTTAACCCCTGTTCTCCCACCTGTGGCTGAGTGACCTTGGGCTATGTGCCCACCCTCTCTGAGCCTCGGTGTTTCCTCATCTGTAAGATGGGTCTGTTAATGATAACCATGAGATAACTCCCGTAACAGCACTTGAAACAGTGCCTAGCACAGAGCAAACATACGCTGGACCACAGTTCTTCTGTGAATAGTTACTATTATTACTGAATACCTCGCCAAGGAAATTGGACCTTATCTAAGGTGATGGGGAAACGCAAGAGGGTTTTGCTCAGGGGAGAGGTGCGTTCAGACCCATGAATTAGGAAGGACAGTGGTGGGGGGAGGCTCCGAGGCCTGGGCAGCTGTCATGGGGTCGCAGAGGTGCCTGGGTGGCTGCAGGCTGGGCCCCCCAGGGCAGGGAAGCGGGGTGCGGGGCCCGGAGCAGACGCGGGCTGACGGGGTGCTGTCTGCGCAGAGCGGAGACGGCAGCCCAGAGAGCAGAAGTGCTGAAGGACTTCTCCCGCTCCTCGTCCAGCGCCAGCAGCTTCGCCAGCGTGGTGGAGGAGACCGAGGGCGGGGACGCAGACGACACAGGCCTGGTGAGAGGCCCAGGGAGCCGCGGTGCTCTCCAGTGGCCTGGAGGCGGCCCTTTGGTCCCTGTAGATACTCGAGGCAGAGGCAGGAGCCTGGGTGTGGCTGAGATGAGATCAGGGGACCCAGCCCTAAGGAGACATGCAACCCTCCCTTATTCTGAAGCCTTCCATGGCTCCCCAGTGTCTCCCCCAGAGAGCCCCATCTCGGAGGGCTCCATTGAAGAGCTGGTCCCTCCCCAACCTCACCTCCTACCACTTCAGCTGCTCTGTGCTGCGTTGCAGTCCGCCCAGCATACCAGGCTCGTCCCACCTCTGGGCCTTGGCACTTGCCACCTCCTCAGTCTGGAGCACTCTCCCTGCCTCCTCTTTCCCACTTTGTTTGACGGATTCCTACTCATCCTTCTTGACTTGGCCTCCCACCACCACCTCCTCCTGAAAGCCTTCCCTGATTTTCTAGTCCTAGGGTAGGTTGGGAACCTCCCTTTTCAGGCTCTCACGGCCCCCCGTGGCTTTGCCCTTAGCATCCTGTGTCATTCTTCATTCGGCAAAGCTTTAGCAGCCCCTTTTCCTTGCCAGGCCCCGTTCCAAGTGCTATGGATGCGGCAGGGAACAGTGCAGACAAAGGCCCTGCCCAGTGGGGCTCAGAGTCTAGGATTTTACTAGTCTCTTCACAGCCTGTCTTGTCTCCTAGACCTCACTGTCTGCGGGCAGGGACCCTGCTTTTCTCTCACCGGCTTGGCCCAGGATAGACATCAGTGAATGTTTGCTGAATGAATGAATGGGAGTGTGTGGTGTATGCCCCCCACCTCGTCCTCCTATGGTCTCACTGGGCCAGATGTTGCTGGGCCCCCTTCCTCTTTGCAGGGGGGCGATGGTGAAGAGTTGTGGGTTGCCTCAAGCAGAGGAGGCCAGGAGACAGGAGGAGAGCCCAGCCAGCGCCCTAGAGCAGGGCTGACCTCCCTCTTTCTCTCTTCCCTCATCCCCAGGAGAGCGTCTCGTCCTCAGGGACACCTCACAAACGGGACTCCTTCATCTACAGCACGTGGCTGGAGGATAGCGTCAGCACCACAAGTGGGGGCAGCTCCCCAGGTACCAGGCCACAAGCAGCTTCCCCTGCCAAGCCCCCCTTGTGGCAGGACGGGGACAGGGAGAGGCACAGAGGGCCGAGAACACTCCTCAGCCTCAGGTGGTGGGTGTGTGATGGGCCTACCCCCCCCCCCCCAGAGGGAACAGCGGGTGGGTCATTATCTAGCTTAAGACAGTTGAGGGCTGCCGGCTTCTGGAGGGGCCTTGGAGGATGATGGAGGAGGGGTAAAGATTGAGGTGAGGGGGCGCCCCGAGGGAGGGACTAGGCGGGGGCGCGGAGCACCGCGGCGCCTACCGCCCATCCATGCGTCCATCTCCCTGGTGCCTCCCCGCGACCAGTGAGGTGGCTCCCTCCTGCCCCCCTCCCCAGGCCCCTCGCGGTCACCCCATCCCGATGCCGGCAAGTCGGGGGACCCTGCGTGTCCCGAGATCAAGATCCAGCTGGAGGCATCTGAGCAGCACACATCCCAGCTGGTACGTGCCGCCACCCGAGGGGCTGGCCGGGGCCAGGGTGGCCCGTCTGAGAGCTGTCCCATGGGAACACTCCCCCAGGAGGGGGTCCACTGCTGGGGGAAGGGGACAGATGTCCAAGGGGACTGGGGGTGGGTGCCAGACCCATCGGTCCCCCGAGGCCAGGAGGGGCTGGGTTCATCTGGCCCTGGGTACAGCTTGTGTCTTCTGCGCGTCTGTGTCTCCTGCCCCGCGTCGTCATCTGTGCTATCACCTGCCTCACGGGCGCTCTGTCCTCGCAGGGCTGTTAGCCAGGCTCCCGCTCTGAAGGTGACACTGAGCAGGTCAGACTCAGTCCTCAGCTGGGTGAGGAGAGGGCGGGAGGGGGCAGGGGTGGGCGGGAAGGGGGCGTGACTCCGCCCTGTTCCTCTGCCGTCTCCAGGGCTGAGAGCTCTGCGGACCTGGATTCCCTGGATTCGAACGCCCTGCCCCTCAGAGGCTGGGTGGGACTCCGGAGGTCACTGGCCCCACTGAACTCGGTTTCCTTATCTGTGCAGGGGGGCCAGTACCTGCTGCCTCACCTCCACCCACCAGTTGCTGGGAGGATTTAGTGGGAGCCTTCGAGGGACTTGGGAATTGCTGGGAGGGAGGGGCCTGGGGGATTCCCAGTAGGACCGGAAGACCCAGAGAGAGAGCCTGGGACCCCAGGGGCCGCCCCTCCCGCTTCTCTCTCCCTGCTTCATGGCGTGTTCATCTCCCTTTATTTACCCTGCAGATGAGGCCACAGAAGCACAAAGTGAAGATGCTGTGTCAAGTCCAGGTGGATAGGCCCTCTGCCCCCAAGGCCAGCACCAGCCTGTGGGCTGCCCCTGCCCCCACCTTGGCCACCGTCTGGGCTGTCTCTGCGGGGCGGAGCCATCCAGACCTGGGAGGGGGAAGCTGCTGGCATCATCCCCACCCCCGAGGCTGGGGCAGGCCGTAGTCATTGAAGCAGAAGGCCAGCCTGGCTTGCCCCCACCCCCGGCCCTTCAGCATACCTGGGTGCCCCTCTGGACTTGAGGGGAGCAGGATGGGAGGGGAGGATCGAGGTATCTCAGTGCGTGTAGAGCCTACCGTGGAGGCAGTGGGATGTGAAATCTGGGGGAATGAGTGCTGGGCTGGGAGTCCCGAGCCCTGGCTTCCAATGTGGGTTCTGCTGTGTGACTTTGGGCAAATCGCTCTCCCTCTCTGGATACCTCTGCTGCAAATGGACAAGATTATTTCAGAGGTCACTGAAGACTGTGATTCCATGCACCTGCCCCCGCATGGGGGTTATCCTCCTAGGGGGCCCCCATCGCCCTACCTTGCTTCTTGGGTTCCCTGGGACCCCGGGTGGGCTGAGGGCCTAGGAGCTGGCTGTGCCCATTGCCCCTCCTGGACCCTTGAGCTCTACCACAGGTCCGCCGACGCCCTGTCCACTGCCTCCACCTGACAGATGAGCGACCCCCTGCGGGGGAGGGGGGACCCACCTGGCTTCTCAGCCAGCACCCAGCTTCACCCCTGCCATCCCATGCTCTGGGCACTCCAGGTCGAGGGGGTCTCAGCTGGCCTAGAGTTAGAGGCTTCACCTTTGCGCCCCCCACCTGACATGCACGGAGGGGGCAGCCAGGCCCAGCTGTTGTGAGTCCACACCCCTGTGAGTGTCTGTCCCTACTTTTTAGGCACCACGCCAAAGGCCAGCCTTCCGGCCCCAACACCCGTTTTGGAAGCCCCCGTGGCTGTGTGTATGTCGGTAACAGTTGTACAAAATAAATTCTATTTATCGCTATTGTACCCTGGGTCGGGCCTGGCTTTGTGCAGACCGGACTGACTGCGGACAGGTCTCAATGGTCCCGGGGTACCAGCCTGGCCATCCCCCTCACCCCACCCTTCAGAGCTGCGGGGGTACCCCCGTGGCCAAACCACGGGTTCTGCGTGCTTCCTTCCCTCCACCCTGTTCCCTGTCTGCGCACGGGGAGGAAGACAGCTCCACAATCAGGCCAACCTCGGTTTGAGTCCTGGCGCCATCTCTTACTAGCTGGGTGGCCTTGAGAAACTTGAGCCACAGTTTCCACTTCTGTGAACTGGGAGCAGGAGTATCTGCCCCAAGGGCTTGTGATGGGGGTTCCTCGAGCCGGTGTATAGCAAACACCTGGCTCACGGGCACACAGTGGGTGCTCAGTGATCAGCCTCCCGCTCTCCTGTCTGTTGCTCAATGAAGCCTGAGAATTTCTCCGATGTGACCACCAGGGGGCGCCAAGGGATCGCTTACCAGGACTGATGGTGCTGGGCAGTTACAATAAGGGTACGGAGTGAGTGACCCGGGTGTGCACAAACCCCGGGGCCCAGCCTGGATGAGGGAGACATGGAGCAGATGCCACAGCAGTGGTGCCCAAGCGTCCTGGGAAGGCCTAAGAAAGTATCCCTGCGGGAGGGAACCGCAGGTGCAAATGTGTGGAGCAGAGTGCCTGGAAAAGGAGCAAACATTCTAATTTTTTTTTTTTTAAGATTGTATTTTTTTACTTAGCATTCACGAACAGGGGTGTGGGGTGCAGAGGGTGAGGGGAGAGAGAAAAATTTTTTTTAAAGATTTTATTTATTTGACAGATCACAAGTAGGCAGAGAGGCAGGCAGAGAGAGGGGGAAGCAGGCTCCCCGCTGAGCAGAGAGCCCGATGTGGAGCTTGATCCCAGGACCCTGAGATCATGACCTGAGCTGAAGGCAGAGGCTTTAACCCACTGAGCCACCCAGGCGCCCTAAGGGGAGAGAGAATCTTAAGCAGATTCTGCGCTGTGGACAGAGCCTGACCTGGGGCTCCATCTCACAACCCTGAGATCATGACCTGAGCCAAAATCAAGGAGGTGGGTGTTCAACGAACTGGGCCACCCAAGGGCCCTGCAAACAGTTCTGAGTGACGGGAAGGTGACAGGGTAGAGGTGAGGCCAGAGGCCATGTGGCCTTGAATGCCAGACCAAAGAGCCAGGGGTCTGTGCTTAGGGCAGCAGGGAGCCATGGAGGATGTGAAACCCAGATGGCCATAGAGAGAAGCTGGGGTAGCTGGTGGAGACCAGCTGGGCAGTGTCAGGCAAGGAAGGGAGGGTTGAGGAGGCCATAGTTGGGGACAGTGGGCAGGCCTGGAAGGACTGGGGGGGGGGGGCATGAGCGTCTGGGCGAAGGGCCTGATGGGATATGGTGCTGAGGCGGGGGAGTCTGACCCAGGTACTGGGTGAGGGGGTCCCCTCTGAGGTAGGAGGGCAGGAAGAAGAGTAGCTTGGGGTGGACACAAGCCTTGGCCTTCCCGACAGCTTAGCGGCCTCTCTGCTGCCTGCCACAACCCCCACGCCCTCCCCAGGACAGTGGTGAGAGCACCTCCCCCGCTCCCCCAGGGGCTGCCATGCTTTTCCTGACAGTGGTGGTAGGATGTCTGGGGCCACCCAAGGACTGTGACTCACACCCAATCCCTAACCCCGCCTGCCCGGTTTGGCTCTAGGCTGCCCTGGGCTCCATGGGTCCCCTACCAACCCCACCGCCTCCCCTGCACAGCCTCACCCCAGTCCACTAGCCCAAAGCACCCCCCCACCGCCATCTTCCACCTTCCCCTCAGTCTCTTGCCCTGCCTCCTCCCATCCCTCCACCGAAAGGGAGGGGTGGCAGCCGCAGTTCAGCACCAAGGTCAAGAGCTTAGCTCTGAGGGCCTTCGCCTCCTCTGTCTGTGGCTTGGGGGACATGATTTTGGCTCTCCGGGCCTCAGTTTCCTCATCTGCACCGTGGGAGTGCTGATAGGTCTGATTTGGGTACCCCAACGTGAGGATTCACGGGGTGCTGCCCCAGCACGCAGTGTGCTCTGTAAGCAGTGTGTGTGTGTCGGGGGTGGGGGGGGGTGATTCGTCATTAATGGGGACGGATGCAGCAGCCCCATCGGAGGGTGTGGGCTTTCTGTGTGGAAAATGGAATAGCCCCTGCTGGCCCGACACAGATGTCCAGACCTCAGGAACATGTGATCACCGGTTGCTCCCGGAGCCTCAGCTCCCCGGGCTTTACCGGGACTGACGGTCCTTTTAGAAGGGGGCTTGGGCGCCCTCACCTGTGTGCCTCCCCACGCACCCCCCCCCTGCTCTCTGCGCTCCCCCGCTGGGCGGGATCCCCGGGGTCCATCAAGGCAGACGTGGAGCCTGCATTTGCCGGCCCAGCCTGCGCCAGCCCCCCTCTGTGGCCGGGGCAGGCCTCTGGGCTGAGTTTCAGGCCGGGCCCCAACCCATCCCCACCTCCCTAGTCTCCAAGGTGGGGCCAAGGGGGCTGAGGATCAATCTGGCCTCCGGGATCAGAGCGGCCCATGGTTTCTCTTGGGCCCTTGCCAGCTCCCAGCTCCGGGCTCGCTCTGGGTTCTGAGGTGGGGAGGGCGGGCCAGGACACTGACCCCAGGCTGGAATTAGGGCTTGGGTGGGGGGCACCAGGCTCCGGGAAGCCGGGGACTCTACTTAGAAATAACTCCTGTGGTGGAAATGACAGCCGGAGGTTTCTCCAGACGCAGGAGGCAAGAGGCCTCCTGTGAAGGGACTGGGGCGCCTGGCTGACCCGACACCCGTCTGCCCTGCCTCAGAGCTGGTACCTGTCTCTTCAGGTCTCAGGTTCACCGCCTGTAAAAGGAGGACAGAGCCTTACCTCTTGCTGTGAAGGGGCTGTCACGGCTTCTGAGGTGCCTGGCCTAAGACCCATGCCCACTAGGAGGGGTCCTCCCCCGTACCATAACCGCTGGGGTGTCCGTGGACATCCATGGCTAACCCTGAGGTGACTTTGCCAAATAGACGGCCACAGGACCAGGCCCGCTCCGTGCCAGGGGACCGGGACCTGGATGTTCTCTACCGCTTAGGCCACAGGGGGTACTTAGCCAGGGACCCTGGAATGTAGAGGTCCCTCCCTCTCTCCCTCCCTCCCTCTACCCGCCCTGCCAAAGGGACAGCCAGGGACGGAGCCTCCTGAAATAACCAGATCTGGTTAGGGAGGCTAATTTTAAAAGCCACTCTGGCTGCCCCATAGGCCCTTCTGGGAAGCCATGAATGTCCCTGCGTTGCCCCTGGGAAGCAGGGTGAGGGGCAAGCAGCAGGGGCTGGGGCTGGATTCCCAGTCCTGAGTGTTAGGGCGGGAGTCCCCGAGCTGCCTCCCAGGGCATGCCCATCCAGGACCCAGAGTCCCAAGTCCAATGTTGGGGCTTAGCGGCCCAGCCTCTACCCCGATCCACTCAGGGAGGACCCTGGAATCTTTGGATCTCTGTCTCTGCCTCTGACACTCGTGGTCCCTCTTTGCAGGGGTGGCTCTGCCCCCCTCTCTCTGGGCCTATCACGAAGGCGGTCAGACAGCATTCCTGACAGACCCCACCAGGTGGGAGTGGATGTCCACCTGGGAGCCAGGGGCCTGCTGGGGAGGACGGCGGTCCTGGAGGCAGACAGGAGACATCACAGGGCAAGCAGGGGCCACGTCCAGGCACGACACAGGCCATCTGGACAGGCCAGGTGCCAGCAGAAGGAATGAGCTCCAGGGGTAGGTTGCCAGATTTAGCAAGTAGAAACACAGAGAGCCCAGTTAAACTTGAATTTCAGATAAACAAGAAATAATTTTTAGTTTAAGTATACCTCATGCAATATTTGGGACATACTTATACTAAAAAATCATTCCTTGTTTATTTGAAATTCAAGCTTAACTGGGCATCCTATATTTTATCTGGCAGCCCTCACCTGGGGAGGCTCCAGGAGTGAGCCGAGAGGTTTCTCGGGAATGGCAGGTTTCACAGCCTGTGGGAGCCCAGCCTGGGGGGGCGGATGGCACAACCATGTCCTGTCTCATGGCGGGGGCACACCTCCTGCCCACAGGGAGATTTCAATTTTCTGGGGGTGGGGACCATCCTTGGGAGCCTGGGGGCGGGGGGCGGTGACCCTGACACCAGGCACCACACGGGGAACCTCAGGGATCAGAAGGAAGGGTCTGTGTATGTTCCCCGCTGAGCCGCAGGGCCTAAGCCAGGGCCTGGCACATAGTAGGGGCTTCATAACTATTTGCCGAATGAATGCAGAATCCTTCCACGTCCATGGGGATGGGGATGCTTGGCCAGCAGGGGGCTCCAGCAGCCTACCTCCCAAGCTCCTTGGCGCTAACTGGTGTGTGCCGTGCCCCCCCATCCAGGGGGCTCCCCAAAGTAAGCTGCAGAAAGGGAGTGAAGGGCAGAGGGGTTGGAGAGAGGAGGCCAGTTTTCCCCTATGGCACCTCCGCCCCAGACTCTCAACTCGGAGTTCAGCCCAGGCAAGAGTGCGGTGGGCCGTGGGGACTAGGGCAGGATGGCCTCTGGCTTACTCTGCACTCTGGCGCTGGGGGCGTGGCTTGGGACTAAGGCGGAGGGGCAGACCGCAGAGGTGTTCTCAGGGCTCCTTAGCGGAGGCACTGGGACAGTCGGGGGAATTCCTAGGACCCAGGTAGTTGGGGACCCTTGTTTCTGGAGAGCGGAAATCTGCCTTTTCCTGTAGGCTATTAATCTCAGGGGACTCCCTGGAGGGGATGACTATGCCCTCCCATACTCCCCAAGAACAGAGGCCCTTAAAAGCCTTTTCATTCCCTCACTCATTCATTCATTCATTCGCTGGCTCACCCACTGTCACCATTTGCTGAGATGACCTTGCTTGGGGTCTTGTGCTAAAGGACCTCAGCAACTTGTCTAGGCTTAGCAGGAGCACACCTCTTCCAATGCCCGCACGGGCCCTGGCTCCCTGTGCGATCCCGGGCGTGAGACTGAGGACCTACCTGGGCTTTGCCATCCCTGCAGCGGGGATGAGGCCCCCTGCTCCTCGCTGGGGTAGCTGAAGATGCAAGATGGTGCCTGCCCACAGTGGGGGCTGCAGTGGGGGGGAGGGGGGCTCCTGATTAGTGTGCTGGGCAGGGAGCTG
This sequence comes from Procyon lotor, assembly GCA_028646535.1. NCBI lineage: Eukaryota > Metazoa > Chordata > Mammalia > Carnivora > Procyonidae > Procyon > Procyon lotor. The sequence continues at coordinate 13,041,778 of CM053606.1, read as the reverse complement.
CCCTTGGCCCCGAGGCCCTAGCTTCACGGCCAGGGTCACACTGAGGATTCATCATCTCAGCCCCCTCCCTCCTTCTCAGGGAACGTCATCTCTTTCAAGGTGCCTCTGGCCTCCAGATGCAGCAGTGAATCCTTTGGGGAAAAGCAAGAGGTGGGACCGGAGCTTGGAGCGGCCATCAGAAGGCAGGGCTTGGGCCCGGCCCCCTCTAACCTGCAATGTGAGCCGGAGCTTGTCTCTTCCTGCCCTGGTCCTCAGTTTCCCCAGCTGTACAACAAGGGGATGGGGCTGGACACCCTCCATGCCCTGGAAGGGGCCTTTCAGTGTGTCATCCTGTTACTAACGGTTTAGCTCCGAGCCTATAATCACATCTGCCCTGGGAAGAACTAACACAGCGTTTCTTTAAATTGGGCTCTAATTGCGGCTTTTAGTGGAGTCAGATGCTCCCCATCCCCCAGCTGGTCTGAATCACGGAGGTTGTCCGGACCTGCCCTGCCAGGCCCAGGAATCCCCTGGGATTATTCTAGCTGTCACGGCGCCAGTGACGGGTCAGGGACTGAGGTCTCCCGAGGACCTACTGTGCGTCAGGCGCCAGGCCAGGCAGTTTCCATCCGGAGGACTCTGGGTCATCTCGCTATGTCTGTGGGAGGCAGGGGCCGCTGAAGCCACTTTTCAGAGAGGAAACTGAAGCACGGAGACGTGTAGTCACTTACCCAAGTCTGCTCGGCTGGGATGCGGCAGGGGCCGGATTTGAACCCAGATCTGTTTGATTCCAGGGCGTTGCTCTCAGCCTGAGGCTGAGCAGGCACGCCCCAGCCCCGGCTCGGTCAGAACCCCCTCCTGGGGGCCTCTGCGGGAGCAGCAAGCGTCTCCCGAGCCCCCCGTAGCAGCTTTTTCTGTCCACATGTGACCACAACCATTCCGCTCCTTCTCCGCTGGTTGTGCCTGGAGAACAGGGTGTTGGTGGACGTGGCCAGAGGCAGCTCTGTGGGGCTCGGGTGGGGCAGGGGCCTGCGGTTTCCCTGTTTGTTCTGGAGGTCCCAGCCGCTTCCCTGAGGAGACAGCTAGCGGTTCCCAGGCCACAGCCCCTCGGGTGGAGCCAGACCGCGGCTGGCCAGCCCGGGAGCCCTGCCCGCCAGCCCCACTGGGCTCTGCCAGGCCCTGGCGCTGGGTGGTCTGGGCAGGGGCCGGGGGGCGGGGGGGCTCGATCCGGGCTGTGGGACAGGAGCCGGGACCGGGGCCAGGCTCGAGGCTGCTCTGCCAGGGACCTGGAGGGGTCCTGAAGCCTGGGGATGGCTGGACAAGGGGTAGAGGCAGGTGTGGGGCCAACGCTGCCTTGTGGGGAGCCCAGGAGGGATGGCCCCAGACCCCGGTTCCATCTGAGGGCCTCAAGAGAAACACCCCCCCACACACTCTCAGTGGAGAAGTCAGGGTGGCAGGCAGAAGACCTAGATCCCAGTTCTGTGCTCCTCCGGACCTCAGTGTCTCCATCTGTATAATGGGAAGGGGACAGGAATCCGTGCTTGACAAGAGCTCTTCCGCCCAGATAGGTAGTTGTTGGGGGGCGCGTAGCCCAGGCTGGAAGGATCTCAGTTGTTCCCAAATTCATTTCCAGAAGCTTCTGGCACCCCCCCCCCCCGCTCCCTGCCCAACACACACCTTGGACGAAACTCAGAGGCGAACACCTGCTGGAGTGGAAACGGCTCCTGGGGGTTTTGGAGTCTGACAGACCCCAGTGCAAATCCTGCCCACTAGCCGGCTGTGATCTTGGGCACATGATACTCTCTCTGTGCCCTACAGCTTTGAACGCTGTCCCGACCCTCCTTCTGTCTCTAGCGGAGGTCCTCCACTGAACTCCAGACTCTTCCTTCCCAACTACCTACGGGCAGGTCTGCCCCCAAGTCCAACGGGCATCTCTAAGCTAACATGATCCAAATCGCGCCTGTATTTTCTCTCCAGATCTGTTCCCTCGTATCCATAAATGGCACTCCACCCAGGTGCTCAGGCCAAAAATTCAGGGGGCATCCCCGGTTCCGCTATTTCCTCTGCTCCTCACAGTGAGCCCATCAGCAGGCCCCGCTGGCTCGGACTCCCAAACATGCCTGGGATCCAGCTGCTTCCCGCCACCACCACACTCAGCTGGTCCAAGCCACCAGCACCTCCACCCCCAGCGACAGAAAGGCCTCCAGCCTGCCCTCCAGCACCGACTCCTGGCGTCCCCGGGCCTCCTCTGCACAGCAGCCAGAGCCATCAACTGGACCCCATCTCCCTCTGTGTCTAACCCATTTTAGCGTGTGACCTTCACCTTGACGTCTCACCCTCTCTGAGCTGCCTTCCTCCCTGGCCTCCAGCCCTGAGCTTTGTCTGGGGGACAATGGCAAGAGGCCTGTGCCCCAGGAGATCTCTCAGGCACAGAGGGCGGACAAAGGGCCCACGAAGAGCCAAAACTGGCCAAGAGAGTGGATGTCAGGACAGTAATGTCCTCAGGGCATAGCCTCTCCACTGCCATTGTTTCCCAACCAGGTGACCTGAGTGGGCAAGAGGCTAATTCCAGGGCATTCAGCCAGCATGTGCAAGCCCGGGCTGACCCCAGAGACCCTGGAGCCAGTCACCGTGACCTGGGCAGGTAGAGGCAGGGGCGCTGCGGGAGGCCTCCAGGCATTCTCCTCCAGTCCCCTGTGGGGACACAGGCCCCACAGGACAGGATCTCTGCCAGGGATGTCCCACCCCTGCCACCTTTGCATTACATTCCTGACCCCTCCTTGCCGCTCCTTATCCCACCAAAGGGCGCTCTCGGGATGACTAAAGCCCCCACACTGGGGCACGGTGCTTGGCCTCACACCCTCCTTCATCCCCCGTTAATGGTGTGGCTTTGCATAAGTCACCAGTTTCTCTCTGCTTCTGTGTCTTCATCTGGAACCCGGGGACAGACACAGTCCCGCCCTCTGGAAGTTGGGGGGCAGATAAGTGGGCTCAGGACCCTGTGTGGTGCTAGGAGCTCTGGGGGACACCATAGAAATGTTGGTGAGTGTGCCCACCACTCGGCTTCTAATGATCCTGGGCCTCTGTACTAATCTGTAGGAGGGACAGGTGGCCCTGGCTGGTGGCAGACGCCAACCTGGCCTGGTCCCCGCTTGGCAGGTGGGGCCCATGTCCCCCCAATCCTGAGGCTGGCGCCCATGGCAGAGAAGCCCAAAGAGGGCCTGGAACCACGCTCAGGGTGGCAGCATCAGGAGGTCCCAGGAAGCCACCCAGCACTCCAGAAACTCGGGAGCCCAAATCCCCTTTTGAGAACTTAATCCCCCCGCCCCCCCCCATCCCGAGATCGGCTGGTGCTAGATCTTGCTGGGAGGTCTTGGGTTAGCCACCACGGCTAATTATAAACCCCGCTGCGTGGGGCTCTTACTACCCCCGCCCCCATCGGAGGGCTTCTGCGGCTGGTGGGGCCTGGGTTGTTTGCCTTGGAGAGATTAGCACCCAGAGGCCAGGGAGGGGACATGGGCTGGGAGTCAGGCGGAACTAAGGGCAACCTGCCGCTGTCCCTTTTAAGCCATGGGCCCTGAGCAGGTCCCTGTGTTCTGCCAAACCTCTCCTTTCTCATCTGCAAAATGGAGATACTAGTGCCTATCTCACAGGATGGTGGGGAAAGTATATGGCACAAGTGTACCCTCAAGGTGGCAACTTCACGGCCAAGTCCTGGGTGCTTAGATGGCGTATGATGCTCCCTCCTTCCCTCCGTCTCAGAGCAGACAATTTGCTGATGACCTATTCATCTGTGTGCCGGTCTAGCTTCCTCCTTGACAAATAAGAGTGGGACTCTTAGGCCCATATCTGGGGTTTGTTCCCCCCTCCCCTTCTCCCAGGCCCTGGTTTCTTCTGCCTGGTCTACTCTAGCAGTTTCCTTGGGCAGCCGAGATGATCTTTCAAAAATGATGCTCACTCCCCAGCTCCCCAGGTGCTCGGTCCACCTGCAGCTTCTTGGAATGGTATCTGAGAGCTTCCTGCCCATCTGTCCCCATGATGTCCTCCGAAGGAGCCTCGTGTCCTGCCTCAGGGCTCCTTGGCCTGTCGGGCCCCAGCTCACTTGTTGCCCTCTCTGCCTCTGTGCCCACCCCGCTGTGCCCCCCGCTGGTCAGGCGCCCCCTCCCCGCCCCCACAGCCTCTAGCTTCCCCGCCGCACCGGGATGGCTTCCGGCAATCTGTGTCGTGAGACAGGAGCTTTCGGACCACAGAGGCTTGCCCATTCCCAGAGTAAAGCAGGGGCCATGAGCTCAGTCTCCACTGAGACCAGAGGGGTAGCTTCTGTCCTGAGGGGCTTTGCGTAAGAGTCTCGAGGCAGGGGACTATGGCAAAAGGGAGAGCCGTACGCTGGACAAGCAGCTGTCTCTTGTCTCTGATCAGCCATTACCTTGCAGAAATGTGGGGGCAATACCAGCCAGAGCTTCCCACTTTTTTCAAAAAAGCCAGAGAGACCTCATGTCCCAGCCTCTCGTGCAGCTAGATGGGGTCATGGGACTAGTTCTCGCCCATGGATTAGAGTGGAAGCGATGTGTGTCACTTCCAGGAAGAAGTGGTTAAAAAGGGTCCCTACCCCTCCCCAACCCTCCCATTGATGTGCTGCTCACAGAATTTCAGTAGTTCTGGTGAGGCAGGGCATCCAGGACTTGGAGGAGGGCAGAGCCACAAGGTGGAAAGAGCCTTGGGTCCCTGTCACCTGACCCGAGGCACCATCAGATGTTTGAGATAGAAATAAACTCCTCATTGTGTTAAGTTCTGGATTATCTTTAACAGGATAAGGGTTACATGGATGAATAGAGGTGGAATTGTCAACCCCTTTGTTCTTCATCTGAGGGCCCCGGAAACTCATACTGGGGGTGAACGCTCGCCCTTAGCGACTAACGGGTGCCGGTGGGCGGGGCTGGGACCTCTGCCTCACCCCCTGGCATGGATTAGTTACAGTAAAGGTGACAAGTGACCTGAGAGTGCGGGGGCCCAGCTTGGGTGAGGAGGGCATGGGGTGCCAGAGCATCACGGATTCATCTTGAAGCCCACACGGCAGACTCAGGGTGGGAGGGGCTCCCTGCTCCTCAGCTAATGCTCATTACCTGCTCGACTCGGCTGGGTGCCCTCCATTCCGGTGTAGCAAAGTTAAAGAACTTGCCCTAGTTTGTGGAGGCGTGCTCCCCCATCTCTGACCCCCAGTCCCTGCTTTCCAACCTCCCCAATACAACCTTCGTGTATCCTGAAGTTTCACAGATGCTGTTGGTGCCCTGTTTGCATCCTCTGAGCATTTAATGTTCCAGCACATCGGTCTGGAGGGGCTTTCTCTCAGCCCTTCGAGGGCAGGCTGGAAATGCCGGGGTGTTCTCCTTCCAGGAAACGGCCCTTACCCAATGATGGAGGAGTTGGGGGAAAAATGTCTCAGCTCCCTCACCCAGCAGTGGGAGGATTGAGGTGTGTCCTCTATGGGGTCTCTCGGTGGCCCCGGGTGGGCTTGAGCCCTAGTTGCCCCTGATGGCAAACTGCTTCGTAAATCACCTTTTATCCACTTCCTTCCTTTCCCTGTCCCACTGCCTCACTCTCCACCTGGGGCCTTCTGGGCTCCTTTTACAAACCACTTGCACGCAAATCTTAGGGTCTGCCCTTAAAGAACCCAACCCAAGACACAAAGTACGGTTTGTACCCTAAGACACGGAAGCTGGTTTCATGTGGTGCTGGTGAACTTTTATTTTTTAAAAAAATTTTATTTATTTGACAGAGAGATCACAGGTAGGCAGAGAGGGAGAAGCAGGCTCCTCGCTGAGCAGAGAGCCCGATGTGGGGCTCCATCCCAGGACCCTAAGATCATGACCTGAGCCAAAGGCAGAGGCTTTAACCCACTGAGCCACCAGGTGCCCCAATGGTGAACTTTTAAAACCTGACTGACTGCTTACCCGTACATTTAAACAAGTGTTTAGGAGGCGCCTGGGTGGCTCAGTTGGTTAAATGACCGCCTTCGGTTCAGGTCATGATCCCGCAGACCCGGGATCGAGTCCCACATTGGGCTTCCAGCTCCAAGTGGAGTCTGCTTCTCCCTCTGACCTTCTCCCCTCTCATGTTCTCTCTCTCTCTCTCAATAAAATCTTAAAAAAATAAAATAAACAAGTGTTTAGGAAATAATAGTAGCGATAAGACAAAAATCGGGAAGGTGGTATGAGGAGGGGTCTCTTTGCCCTGGTGAGAATATGAGCATGTAGTTTGAATGTTCTGATCTGGCACTGGCATGGCTGTGCCCCCCTTTTTGCCATGACTGCCGGGAAGTTCAGAGAGAAACCCACTCAAGTGCATTTTCTCTCTGAAGGAGGGCCCCCTTCCGATGTGGTCTCTCAGCTTTCCGAGCTCACACCTGACCTGCATGTTGAGTCACTTGGACTGGCTGCGTCAGAACCGTGTTGGCAAGTGGTTGGAAACGTATTGTAAACAAATGAAGGACGTCTTAAGTATAGGAGCTTTGGAAAGGAATGTACCTGGACTCAAATCCCAGCCCTACAACCTGGGGGACCTTGAGCATTCACACCACCTCTTGTGCCCTCGGTCTCCTCACCTACAAATGTGGGTGACAGGAGCCTACTTCCTAGTGAGGGTCAGATGAACTGAATCCATATAAAGCATCAAGCACAGAGCTTGGCAGATGGTAAGGGATTGATGGGAACGGTTATGATGATTGCCATTATAGGCAATCATTCTGTCCAGCGAATTATAGGGACAGACTGTCATTGCAATAAGGGAAGGAGCGAAGAGCAAACCTGGGGACCCTGAATGTCCTAACGTCGGGTACAACCCTGAGTCTCGTACCCAGGCCTGATAATTAGGAATGGAAAAGAGAACACAATCGCCAAGCCAGGCTGAAGCTCTGTGAAGGTCTGTGTGGTTTGCCGCAAAATTCGTAAGACCTGCCACAGTGCCCAGTACGTGCCCTTGAACACGCGAGAGAGGGGTGCCGACTTCCTGCACAGTCAGAAACCCGCATGTAATTTCTGACTGCCCCCCAAATTGAACTACAAACAGCCTTACTGATGATATAAGCAGTCAATTAACACCTATTTTGTATATGTAGTACAGACTATATTCTTACAACAAAGTCAGCTATGGGAATGAAAATGTTATTAGAAATCATAAGGAAAAATACAGTTTACAGAACTGTATTTATCCAAAAAAAATCTGCAAGTAAGTAGATCCATGCCATTCAAACCTGTATTGTTCAAGGGTCAACTGGATTTGTTGAATGAATGAAGGAAGGAAGGAACAAATGAAGGAAAAGCTCCAGTGGGCCAAGGCACAAGGCTCTGTCTATAGGCGCTGTGTGGCAAGGGTGTCCTAGGGCCCTGGGAGGCCTTCTTGCTGTGGGTTTTTTTGGGGGGTTTATTTATTTATTTATTTATTTATTTATTTATTTATTTATTTATTTGACAGAGAGCACAAGTAGGCAGAGAGGCAGGCGGGGCGGGGGCAGGAAGCAGGCTCCCCGCTGAGCAGAGAGCCAGACATGGGGCTTGATCCCAGGACCCTGAGATCAGGACCCGAGCCGAAGGCAGAGGCTTTAACCCACTGAGCCACCCAGGCACCCCCTTGCTGTGGGTTTTAAGGACCAGAGGCTTTCTTCTTGAATTCTCGCAGCAACCCAGGACTGGGCTGTGTCCCATTTTGAGACACAGAGATAGAGCCGTGTGTCCAAAGTCACGCAGGTACCGAGTGGTGAAGCCCCGGGTGGGCAGGCGGCCCCTTCCTCCCGGCCCAACGCCACCCGCCCTCCCAGGCCTTGAGTCCAGCCCTCTCCCAGAGAAACAAGCTTGTTTCTTTCTCTTCCTCACTGACCACAAAGACTCAGTTCTGTCCTCAGAAATATTTGGAAAGTTTTATTTAAATGTTTTGTGTTCCCTTTTAACCAACACCAAAAAGAGAAAAAAGGAATTTTTTTTTGCAGTTCCAAACAGGAGTGTCCCTTCCGAGAGGAGTGGGCATGTGTGTTAGGAGCCGAGAAATGTCTGCCTGGCCCAGGCCTGGGGCCGAATGGCCAGTCCCAGCTCACCTCCTGGGAGCCCTCTGGCTACCCTGGGATGAGTGAGCAAACCCCCATCCTGGGGAGAAGAACCGGGTCTCCCCAGCAGGGAGGGACATGAGCACAATGGGACCCGATGGTTCCAAGAGGGGAGGGGAGTGGGAAGGTCAGATCCGGAATGTTCCATGGAAGCTCCAGGGCCTCCGGGTCTGGAGAAGTGTGTTTGCTAGAAAAATAAGATGCTTTGAGAATTTCTGCAGTCTGCCTTCTCTGCTTGCCCAGAGAAACCTACTCTGTTGGCCCAAGGGGCAGCAGGGAGTGAGCAGAGGCCGGAGGCCAGAAACTGGTCTGGCTCCAGTTGAGGATTCCAGAGGGGAGCGAGGTTGGGCAGCAGACTTAGGTTTCCTGGGTCCTCTTTCTGGCAGCTGTCGAGACTGTGAAGACCCCTGCCTACTTGGCCCTTGAGGGGCGGGCTCCCAGGCGGAGGGCCGCGCTGAAAGAGGGAGGCTGGCCATCTGTCATAGGCTGGTGGGTGCCTGGGCCCTGGGCCCTCAGAATAGGATGCCCAAGGGGAGCAGGGCCAGCAGGAGGAGCAGGGGGCCTGGAGAAGGGCCACCTGCTGAGCTGGCTGAGGCACAGTGGTCCTGGTTGGCACCGATGCAGGCCGCATAAGCCATCACGTGGGGAATGTAGTTCTGTTCGTGGACGCCGTGCAGGAGGTGTGCCATGGGACCCTTGGCGAAGACCGCGACATCCTCCCCACCGTGGGTCTCATGGCGCAGGGGCACGGCGGACTGTGCCTGGTAGTTGTTGTGAGCTGTGGGCCAGAAGAAACACTTGCTGAGAGCCTGCCAGGGGGCTGGGCTCTGCCGTGGCTTCTCCCCGCCCTTCCAGACTGGCTCAAAGGCTCTCCTCCTATAGAGGAGGACTTTGTGTAGGGACATCATTTTGTGTAAGGGCCACAGGATTTGGGGCCGAGTCTGTTCTGACACAGAAGCCCGCCCTCTCGACCCCCCAAAGAGAAAAGTCCATCTCCTCTGGGCTGTTTAGATGAGAAGGGAAGAGTGAACCGGGACAGCCTCTCGCTGAGCTTGCTGAGAGCCGCACAGTGAGACCCCCAAGGACCACTGAGGCCGCCGTGAGCAGATGAACATTCAACCATACAGAACTGGAGGGGCACACCGAGAATTCAGCTCGGGTGAATTACAGCCAGTAAAAATGGTGTAACAGCAACAGGCCCCAGCACCCCGTTAAGCTCTTCAGACCCAGTTAGCCCTTCAGACAACCTTGGGAGGTAGAACTCCTTCAGGGAAGAAAGGGAAGCTGAGAAAGGCAAAACTGCATGCCAAGGTCACAGAGCTGCTCCATGGCAGATGGGGATCTGACCTGAGATTGTTCTGACCCAAGTCCTGGCTATTTGGAGCCCCCTGACCTCAGCCACGAGCCTATAGTGTTCCCAGGCCCATCCCCACAGGGCGCCCCACCCCCTCCCCGCCCCGGATTTGGGCCATCTCACCGTAGTCCACCATGGAGACGTTCTCGCGCTCACCGCCTACCACCTTGTAGCCAGGCCCGTTGCCGTACAGGATGGAGGTGAAGGGCTTCTTGTCCGTGTCGCTCACCATGGGGGCCAGGCCTGCGCAGGAAGGCATCAGCCCAGGGGTCATCTTGGAGCACCGAGACTACAGCTTGGCAATCCCTAGATCCCCTGAGAAGAACCTTGGACCACTCTATGAAGCCACCTTCCAAACCTGATTGATTTCCCACCAACTACGCCTCCGTTTTCACGGTGCCCACATCCATCCCACCTGTCGGTCCATCTGTCCGTCGGTCCATCCACCCATCCATCTCCTCCCCAGGCCAGGCATCCATCCTGTCTCATTCTTCTATCCACCCATCACCCAGGTAGCCATGCAGCCACCTGAGCACTTACTTTACTCTGTCCCCTCATCCTGTAACTGCGCCCCTCCCCTCCAACAACCCCTTCTCTTTCTTACTAGATTCTCAGAGTCCCACCCATGCCGGGCCCTGAGCTTGCTGGCTCTCCCACCCTACTCCTGCTCCCCGATGGGCAGGCCGTGGGAGTGCCCAGTGCCCACCCCAACCAAGGCCCACCTACCAAAGATGGAGTTGCCACGGGGGGTGTACCCGCCAAATGTGAAGACATGGGAGTGGTCCGCAGTGACGACGGTCAGCGTGTCTTCCAGGGAGGTCATGGTGCCTGCCTTCCCAATTGCCCGGTCCATCTCTACCGCCTCGTGCAGCGCCTGCTTGGCCTTGCCCTCGTGATGCCCGTGGTCAATCCTGCCTCCTTGAGACACCAAGGCAAAGGCCTTGGGTGAGGGGGAGAGCTGTACCCCCAGGTCCTGCCATTCTACCGCCAGAGGAACCATTCTCTGATGGGGAACGGCCATGTGCCAAGTACCACGCCAGACAGGTCGTGCCGCCGTGCAACCTTCACAGCGGCTCAGAAAGGACAGGTTGTGGGCCAAGGGCCCACGCACGGAGAGAGCGAAGCCAGGATTTAAAGCAGATCCACCTGACTGAAAAGCTGGTGCTCCGTCCGCCACCCTACACGGCTCTCAGAGCAGCCTCTCCTGCTCCTCAGAGGAGTCTGAGACCTCCGACTGGTGAAAATGGAACCGGCGTCCCTAAGAGCCTGTTGGGTGCCAGGCATAAGAAGCTAGTGTCTCGTTTCCCCTTCACAACAATCCTAGGCAGAAATGGGCACAATCGGCCCCACTTACAGATGGGGCAACTGAGGCCTTGGGTGCAGAAGTGATGTGCCCAAGGTGGGATGACTGGGATCTGAGCTCAAGCATAACTCTCATTCTCCGTGCCTGAGCGGCGCCCGTAGCTGGGCTCCATGAAGGCCTCCAGAGCCTGTGCCACCTCTCCTAGGTGGGTGCAGGAGGCCTGGCTTGGCCCCTGGCTTCAAAGTCATGGCATGACCTGAGGCAATCCCTTCCTGTCTCTAACAGGAGAGCGCCCGAGTGGACACTCCCAGTTCTGAGGGTCCTGAGCCTGGGCGTCCTCCCTTCCCACTGGCCTGAGCCTCACCACACTGGCCTGGCAGGCTGGCAGGGTGGGTCCTCCCTTTGTTGTGGTTCTGGGAGCAGTCACAAAGAGGACTGCTCCCAGGGGAGCCCGTGCTCACCACCACTGGTTCCTGGCTGGGTCCTTGGCGTCAGAGGCCTGCTCGGGCCCGGCTGAGACCGCCATGCTTGAGTGGGAACCCCGGGGTTTGGCAAGAAAGCTGCCAAGCTGGGCGGCTGGCCACTGGCCTCTGGAAGGCAGAGGGGCCTGAGTATGTGTATATGTGTGGTGAGTGTATATGTGCAAATGTGTGTGTGTGTGTACAGGGAGAGTTCAGTGAGGCAACATCTGGAAGCATGGGAGACAATGGCTGTTAGAACTCTGGAAGATTCTGGAAACTTTATCACTTCCTCACACTTCCTATTGTTATTGACTTAGCTATTGTGTAATCATAATAATGGTAATAATAGAAACACGGAAGATTTATTTTCTGCTGGGCCCCGTTCCAAATACTTTATGTCTTTGAATGCAATGGATGTTAATAACCTTTCTAAGACCATTTTGGCCTCATTTTACAGAAATGTATAGGCAGAGGTCACACAGCACGAGCAAAGAACCCAAGCCTGACTCCCGGGCCTCCCAATAGCGCTGGGAAACCCCGTCAACGTTGGTATACAGCACTGCCAACTCCTGAAGGGACCAGCTTTCCCAGTCTAGGGGTCCTGGGATATCCCAAGGTCATGAATCTGACCTTGGTCCCACAAGAGCCTGATAACGGCAGATGCCTACCATCCAGCTGAGAGTTACCACAGACTAATAGGCATCTATCTTTTGAGGAAGACCCTGGACCTGTCTTTTGGGTGGAGGGAAACTCAGGGAGGGAGCCCCAAAAGGAAGGCTTCCACCTCCTCTTCTGGGAAGCCTTCCTGGACTAGTTGGCCTGACAGGCTATCCTCATGCCCAAAAGAGAACAGCCTGTTGGGCTGGGAGCTTCAATACCATGCATAACCCGTCTTCCCCCAAAGGAATTTCCACTTCTCCCCAGGAGTGGATGGTTGTGTTTGAGAGTTGGAGCACCCCATCCCCGGACCCCAAGGTTATATACCCAGAAGCTCCCAGGGAAGTGGCCCTGCAGCCCTATGGCCCTACCTTCCACCAGCAAGAAGAAGCCTTTGGGGTTCTTGTTCAGAATCTTGATGGCTATCTCCACCATCTCGGAGAGTGACGGGTCAGTCATGTTGTTCCTGTTCAGCTCATACTGCATGTCCCCCGGCTCAAAGAGACCTAAGGAGGATGTGGACGGTGAATTTTCCCGTGACCCTGTGAGGGGGAGCCCCCCGCCAAGGAGCCTGGATGTCTCAGAGAACACAGGTTCCCCACACACAACTTGGGGTTAGAGCAAGTGGGGGGAAACTGCCCACAGGTGGGTCCAAACTGTGCCCAGCGCTTTGGGAGCACTGCCTCATTTCCCCTTCACAGACATACTATGGCGAGGGGATCACTGTGTCCATTTCACAGAGGAGACTGAGGCACAGGTGCTCAGCAGCTTAGTATCTTCAGCTGCTAAGTGGGCGATCCAAGACTTAAAATCCATCAGTGCAGTCCCAGGTCTGAAGGGCTCCAGACATGGCACTGCGACCCCCAGGCAGAGGATCACGGGCTCAAGGGGGCAGCTTGGGTGTGTACTTACATGTCACGCACAGGTCAGGCTTAAAAGGCACAGTGCCCTGCGCAGGGAACTAACAGAAGCTTTGGCTCACTGTCCTTTCTGTTCTCTGAGTTTGGTTTTCTCACTAATGAAATACGACTGATCCATCCCTTGCCCAAGTCGCAAGATTCCACATGTGCCAGGTTGGTGCTTCCTGCCCTCGATGTTCTTCCAGAACACCTTGACCCTTCTGAGAGTATGTGTACAGCTGGATAAGAGCTCCAATGGACAGGATGCTCACTGTGTGCCACGTGCCCTTCTAGGAGCTTTGGAAGCAGCGAGGCACCAGCCTCCAAGATGGTGCCCAATAAATAACCCTGCCTCTGGACTTTACACCTAGTAAAGTGTGTGTCCCCTAGTGTGTCCCCTCCTACACTAAGACTAACCTGCGTATCCAATAGAATACCGCAGAAAGGATGCTATGTGACTTCCATGCCAGGACATAAAATATTATGGCTTTAGCCCTGAAGCCAGCCGTCATGTTGTAAGGACACCCCACCAACTCTAGAGAGCTCCATGCGGCGAGGACCTGAGGCTTCCTGACAATAGCCTGTGCCAACCTGCTGGCCACAGGAGGAAGCCATTTTGGAATCCGTGGCCTCAGTCAAGCTTTCGGACGACTGCAACCTCACGGGAGACCCAGCTAAGCTGCTCGAAATTCCAGACCCCAAGAAACCGTGTGAGGTGTGTGTGTATGTGCGTGTGTGGGTGCGCATGCACGCGTGTGCACACACATCTGTGCACGTGTGTCTGGGGGATCCTCCAAGGTGCCCAGCTTTGAGCCCATAACCTCCAATGACACCCCCAGGACTTACGGGCTGTGCCCCTTGGGAAAGGTTTGCAGATTTTGCCACCACTCCTGGGCACAACAGCCAGATGGGACAGGGGACCCAGGATTTGGCACAGTGGGGCACTCACGGCCTCATTCCACCAAGCCAGGGCCCTTCCCATGCCCCCCAATCCCCGGGGGATGACCCCCAGTCAAGACCAGCAGAGACAGCCTGGCGGGCTTCTGCCCCGGCCACACGGCAGGGCTGGCTCCTGGCCTCCTGCCTTGGCCAGGGGTCAGATTTACCTGCCCCGTGATGCTACGGGGCCAAGGGGCACATTGCAGTCTCTTCCCAAACCTGAGCTTCTGTTTCCCTTTGTGCTCAATGGAACCATTTACTCTGCACAGGCAGCAGATTTCAGGCCCAATTCTATGAACCAGAACCCCTTTCTCACCTCTCCTAGGTCCTAGATAGAGCCTGAGAGCAAAGGTCCCCTAAGCAGGGGGAAGGCCGGGCCTTGGCCCCCCAGGTGCCGGACTCACAGTCCGGTCAAGGGATCTGAACCCGGCACTCTGGCTCTAAGATCCACGAGTGGGCATGTTGTGCTACGTGGGGACTTACACAGCTTTCCACGGCCTGGGTGGCACCCAGCTGGGTGTCCTCCATCCCACCTCTCTCCCCTCCCCGCCACTTACCCAAGAGGTAGTCCACAGTGTAAGGGTCGAGGGTCAGGAGTTCGGTGCGGTTCCAGACGTAGTGAGAGTGCTAGGAGGAAGGGCCTGTGTTAGCCACGTGGGGGCTGGAGGGTTGGGAGGACTGACCCCAGCTGGCCTCAGGGTCTAGGGAATATATTTGTTTCCTTCAGCCCTTTACTAATCCCTCCTTGAGGCTCTACCATCTGCCTTCCAGAAATGACAAACTAGCAATTCTAACGCAAGGGAATGAGAATGGAGAGACTGGGGGGGGCGGGGGGGAGGGTGGCGCTGTGAGCCCAGAGGCAGCATCAGGGAGGGCTTCCTAGTGGAGGTGATGTCCTCATGAGGCCCTGGAGGACAAGAAGCCAGCGATTGCCTGGGGTCAGGAAGGAGAGTATCAAACAGCAGGGAGGGATCGCGGAGGCAAGAAGAGGAAGATATGGGTCACTGGAGTGCCCATCAAGAGGTATGCCCAGGGTATGTGATCAAAGCTGTAGAGAGCAGAGGAGGAAGCGAAGCCCTTGCTCTGCCCCAGCAACCCCATCGGAGAGGGTAAGGAGGGACATGCAGCTGCCCCAGGAGGAAGCTGGCTGACTTATCCGGAGAGGGCACCACTCAGCAGCTGAGCTGGGGGCCACGGTGCGGCCAGGAGACGGCTGTGCATCCTCTGGACAGCCCCTTGCCTTCTCTGGGCAATGACATCGGGCTCTGCGATTTTGAAGCCTCGGGGGCTGGGAAGGAGGGTGGGAAGGCTGAGGAAGTGGGGCTCCCCTGCTCTGCTTCGCTGAGCTGGTTCCTCTGTGTAACCTCATTCGGTTACTCATGTTTTGCAGTTACAAGGGAGGTAGTTATTCCCATTTTGCAGACGAGGATACTGAGATCCAGATGGCAGAGCCACTCGGGCAGTGAAGGGGAGTCTGACTCTAGAAGGGTCTGATCTTTCCCTCCTGGAGTCTACACTGAGCTCCACGGTTAAGCACCTGCCCAGGCTAGAAGGGTTAAAACCTGGCCCCTTGTTCCGCATAGAGAAACTGAGGTGGGAAGAGCAGTGTCTCTCAGGCTTGGGCCGGGAAGGGGCTCCGGCCTGACCAGGGCTGACTCAGACGAATGGAAAGGGTTCCAAGTGGCTCAGCCCTGCCCTCATCCACCGTGGGGGCCATCCTCAGGCCCCTGCCCCCACCTTGCTCCTGGCCCAGCCCCATCCCACAAGGCCCCCGCCCCTACCCCCGGGGGCCAGTCCTGGAACCCTCAGAAACCCAACCCCAGAGTGACATCAAAGTGGCTCCCAGGCTGCTCCCCACTGTCTTCAGTCCTGACCACAGTCATTTCCAGACCCCATCTGCCTCAGGCCCAGCGGCTGCCACAGCCGCTTCAGGGAGCCAGTGCTCAGGCCCTTCTGGGGCTCCAGGCTTCCTTCCCCGGCACGTGCCGCCATGCCCTCGCCCGGCCAAAGCCAAGTCACGATGGAGGGCTTCCACCTCCCACCATGGCTCGTGCACTCCCCTCCCTGCCACTTCTACCCCCTCCCCTCCTGCTCAGGGCTTGTCAGCCCCTCCCTTGTGGTCTGTCCCCTCCAGGTTCCCGTAGCTCCTGGGCTTCTCGCCATCCAAGCACACAGTGATCCACGATCCCTTGACCATCTGATTCATCCTTTGGTATGCATGCCCAGTGAGGGGCCCTGCACACAGTGGGGGCTCAAGTGGCCTGAATGTCCATGCAGGTGATTCCGTGGCACACCGTCCTCACTGCCCAGCTAGCTCCTCTGGGTACCTGCCCCTGAAGGAAGCAACTGATTGATCACCTACTATGTGCCACTCCTGTATCTCTTACACCATTTCAGCCCATCAAGGTAAGAATGATGACCTCCTCCCCACAGAGGGGGAAACAAACTGAGACTCAGAGAGGTGTGGCCCAGCCCCTGCCAGCACAAGCCAGCCCTATAGCCACCTGGCCCTCGAACAGGTTACCTTGTGTCTCGGTTTGAAGCTCTTCCAGATGTCAATGAGGTTCAGGCCATCCAGCCTCGTGCCCCTGGACTTCTCGTCCATCTCATACTCCACGTCAGTTCTATTCTTGGGGAACATATACTTCCGGCCGCCCCCCATGATCACCTACAGGAGATAGGAGCCATCAGGACCCCAGGGTTCCAAGCCTTGAGAGCTGGGCTCCTGGGAGGCGCTGGGGATAGTGTGGACGCTTCTCCAGCTCAGAGAGTCTCAGTTTCGGTCCACACTGCCCACCCTGAGCCTCTGCTTTTCCACTTGGGGAGATGAAATTGTGAACACAGTAGGACCACGGTTTGGGGCTTCTGGGAGAAATGCTCGAGATACTGATAACTTCTCCTACCTGGCTTTCCAGAAGCCCGACTCTGCTCCCACTCGCGTAAGAATAACACCATCTACGGCGCACTCACGGCATGTCAGGCACTAAACACTTCGGATATGTTATCTTAATCAACTTCATTACCAAGGCTACAAGGGGACCTGTGTCCCCATTTGCAACTAAAGAAATGGGAGCAGATAGGGGATTTTTCCCTCCTAAGGCCACACGGCCTCAGCCAGGATTTGAACCTGGGGCTTCCCCGACCCCAGCGCAAGGACCCTAGTCTGTCTGCAAAGCTGAGGACAGACGAGCAGGCCAAGAGCCTCCTTCTCCTCGGTGGGAAGCAGCACGCCGCAGGCGAAGACCTCTGCCAGGGAGGTCTCGGGGCAGCCCAGCCGGGAGCCCGGGCAAACAGCAGCCAGCACTCACGGCTGTGTAGTCCCCGCCAGGCTAATTTTGCTCACCACGGGCTGCTGTGCGTGGGTGGACCGACGCAGGACTGTTTGTTTTCCTTGGGAGTCCATGTTTGAAGTCCTGACTATTTTTAAAATGGGGCCAAGAGCATAACAGCCCGGCCGCCTGCGGTGACCGCCACACCGGTGTCCTCCTGTCACCGCGGGTGCCGGGCCAGGCCGCCGCCCCCTGGACACCTTGGGAGAGCGGAGCCCAGCTCTGGCTGGCCTCAGATCCACCGTCCCAGGCCTGGCCTTCCCTAGGCTCCCTGCTCTCCCTTCCACTTCATTCCCTCTTGAGAACCCAGGAGTCCAGGCGGATGGCAGGGGTGGGGAGGGCGCCCGGGGCCAGCCTGGGTCATAGGGACCAGGAAAGGGCACAGGCTTGCAAGTCAGACTTGGGTCTGACTCTGACTCCGTCTCTGTCACTTACAGACCAAGGGCCTCTCTAAGCCTCAGTTTCCTTATCTGTAAAATGGAAACACCCATCGGGAAGATGGGCGCAGAAGGACAGGTAGTAATACAGTGTTACAATGTGGTCTCAGGACCCAGGCGAGGCCCAGCGGAAGGTGTTCTCGTGGCAGAAGTAGAGCACACCAGAGGATTTCCGAAGAGGCGAATTCCTCACAGCCGGCCCCAGCCAGGAGCTCTGGGGGCAGGGCAGGCTGTGAGGGGAGGGAGAGGGGACCCCGGGTCACCGGCCCCCAGCTCCCCACCCCCGTTCCCACAGAACCTGACCCCTTGGCATTTTCAGAGTGGAAAATGAAGCCCCCAATCTTCTATGCCGGGAGCCTCATCATTTCCAGCCCCAGCAGGGACTTCACACGCTCATTAAACTCCCAAATAACAGACTTGCTGTTTGGCTTTGGGGTTTGGGTTTGTGTCTTTCTTTCTTTCTTTCCTTTTTTTTTTTTTTTTTTTAGCAAAAGATATTTATTTTCAGGGCGGACACCAGGAGTTGTGTTTCATGTGCAGCCTGGGGGCCGGGGGGCTTTGGGGCGATGGAGATGCAGGAGAGGACAGGAGGGCAAAGCAGGAGAGAAGGAGAGAGGAAAGGGGGCAGCCTTCACTCGGGCCCACCCCCTCACTCATGCCCCAGCTCACCTCCCAGTGATCCGAGGACCCCCGTCCACCCTCGCCCCAAGGAGAAGGCTTCCCTAAGCTCCTGTTCCCTTCTCCGGCTGTTCCTGGCACTTCTCCCCGAGAAGCAGCCCCGTAATTACACCCTGCACTTGTACAACAAATGTTCTCACATCCATGACCTCATCTTGGCCTCCAGTGGCCCTGAGAGGGGGCAGGTGGGGCTCTCTATACTTGTTGCACAGGTGAGGAAACTGAGGCTCGGGAAGGGGAAGCGACCTGCCCCAGGAGGTGCGTCAGGCAGAGGCAAAGTCAGGACAGAGGCTTGGCCTCAGATCCGTGCTCATGAGGAGGGATCGCTGGGACTGTCCTGAAAGCGGATGCTCAATCCATTGCTTAGAAAAGTTCTGGGTGGGGGAGGGACCTTGTAAACTGGGGGTGATGCTTGGGGGACAGAGGGTGGGTCTGGGAGCCAGTCTGTTTGTCCGGGTGGTAGAAACAGCTGAAGGGTAAGTGGGAACTGGGGGCTTTCTCTGAGCCCCACTGAACCCCCATCTTAGTTTCAGGGAGCTAATGTCCCCTCCCCCAACCCCAGGAGTGGGTAACTAGAGCCTAAAAAAGGAACTAGCTGGAGGTCCTCGGTTAAGGACAGAGCAGGGAGCCCTGGACCCGTCTGAGCACCGAGGGAACAGCACCCGGGCCGTGGTTGCTGGGGTGGCGAAGCTGGGATTCGGGGCAGGCCCGTGTGGCCTGCGCGGAATGCCACCACCTTCTGCGAACCCACTAGGTGTCGGGCATTCCTAAACTCTAAGGGCTTATTTTATGTGGATCTCGCATTGGGCTGACGAGGGAGGCACAAGTCACGAACGGGCCGTCCAAGGGAAGCTACGGAGGCTAAGTGACCCACGGTCACACGGCCAGCAGGCGGTGGGGCAAGGACTGGCAGCCGGGAAGTTGAACCCCGAGCACTAGTGCTCACCGCTGCCCGCACGGCCTCTGCTCCGGGCCTCCGGGTCGGGGGCACGGACGTGGGCGTGCGCAGGACGGGTTCGCCCCTCAGATGGCCACGGGTCACCCCTACCTCCCTGCGCGGTGGGCGGGCAAGGGGGCTGGTGGGGCAGCGCCAGATCCCCACTTACAGAGTAATCCCCGGGCGCCTGGTTCTTGGGGTGTGGTGTCAGCACAGCAGGGCTTCTCCCTCAGCCCCACCGCGGAGAGAGCCTCCAGGGCTTCCCTGCCCCGACCGCAAATCCCCTAATGGGCTGGGAGCCTCCCAGGTGTGTGGGGCGCCGGGCCGGCCGCTTCGCCTGAGCCAGCAGAGGCCCCGCCTCACAAGCCCGTCCGTCCCTGAGCGGCCCGCACCCCCACACTCGCCTCGATGTCCCTGACGTTGTGCACAAGCTGGTAGGCAATGTCCTTGCAGCCCTGGCTCAGGGCTTCCGGGGGCATCTCGTTGTCGGAGTACCAGTCCCGGTCCGCAGAGTGGGCGTAGGCAGCACTGGGGGTGGCGTGGTTCACTCTCGTGGTGGTCACAATGCCCACGGATTTCCCTGAGGTGTGGGAGAGGACAGTTGGGGTCATCTGGAGGTGAGGCGCTCCAAGCGGTCTTCTCTTTCCCTCTCCCGACCCCCTAAGCCACTAGCCTTCCTGTTCACGGGCAGGATTCCACGAATATCTCCCAGGTTCCCAGCCATGAGCTGGAAGAGCCCTGGAGAGCATCTTTCTCTGTCCTCTCCCCATTACTCGGTGGGGCAGACTGAGGCCCGGACCAGTCATAGAGCCAGGCCCCCTCCCTGCTACTACCCCCACTCACCGGCGTCCTTGGCCCAGCGCAGGATGGAGGTGACCTCGTTCCCCTGAGTTGTGTTGCACTGGGTGCGCTGGGTCGCCGCACTCACCCCCACGGTGCCCTCGTTGGCCTTCACCCCACACAAGTAGGCAGTGGCCGTGCCTGCGCTGTCAGGGACCTGGGCGTTGGTGTTGTACGTCTGCAGGTGGGAAAGGGGCGTCAGGAATCGGCCAGGCCTTGCCGCTGGCCTTCACCTCTCCCCCACTCACACCATGAGGACTGGGCCATGGTGGAGACAGAGAGGCCTCCTGTGGCCTTGGCCAAGCCCTGCTACCTCCCAAGGTCCCCCCTAGAGCCACAATATCACCTAGCTGCTTGCTTCCTGCCCCCACTCCCTGTGTCTTGGCAGGCAGGGCAGCGGGAAGGGGCAAATGCAACCCTCCAACATGCAGGGGGGCGAGGGCCAGGTCACTCAGGCTTCCCTCTGGGTCTGGAGCTGTGGAAGCCAGCAAAGGGGGAGGGGAGGCAGGGGGGTCCTAGAGAAGGGGGAGGGAAAGGGGCATTCTTGAAAAAGTGACATGGGGAGGCTGGGGCAAATGGAGGAGCAGGATCTAGAATGGGGAAAAGGGGAAGAGGCTTTCAGACCTCTAGTTGAGAGCCCAAAACTATGTGCCTGGCTGCCTTCCCCACCAGGCTGAGAGCCGCATCCCAGCTCCTGCCATTCCCCCAGAAGTGAGCCCTGGGCCAGACCCAGTGTGTCCAGAGGACCCTGATTACATTAACACCCCCACCAGAGACCCCAGCAACAAGAGCTGCCATCACTAATCGAATTCACCTGGAGGCGCCTGGGGAGGGAAGGAACGCAACAGGACCAGTGCAAAAGCACATAGGCCATGGGATTCCGCAGACAGCAGGGACAAAGCAGAACAGCTCCTCGGTGGTGTTGGAAGTCAGAGGGGGTCAGGGGGACAAGGGGGAGACTGGGGAAGAGCTGGGG